>JBAMBD010000757.1:3075000-3675000 GCA_037043625.1 Drosophila melanocephala | reverse complement strand
TCTCGCGACCAAGAATTCGAGAGGATTATATTTTTTCATATTCGTATTTCTATTTCATATTGTTCTTTATTTTAGGGGTGGTTTTTTGGGTGGGGGGGGTTTGTACTTGGGGGTTTTAGGTTCTTATAGATACCGTACACTCAGAAAAAATAATATTCTTACATTGCAGAAAGAAATGGAAATCCTAATTCTTTAAAAAAAGATAAAATTACCGTATATTGTCGATTCTAATTTTTTTATTTAATATTTAGAATTCATTTCGAAAAATTGGAAAAACTTTATAACTTAAAGGCATTGTTTTTTTTTAGTTTAGCTCAAGTTTGGCTCAATTTGTTGCCTTAATGAAGTTATGCATGCGCCATGGGGAACTTTCCAGTTCTCTGCCACAAGGAGAGGAGGAAGCCCATAAAATGGTGTGCTGTTATTTGGTTTCATGCATAAAATAACGGCACATAAGTGCAACTTGCTGTGCTGTGTTGCAAGTGGCAACAAATTTAATGAAAACTGCAACCAAGGCAACGTCCCTTTGCCCCCTGCCCCCGTCTCTCCCACTCTCTCTCTCTCTCTCTCTCTCTGCTCACAAGGATTAAATCCAATTTTGCGCTACTAGTTTTTTGAGTGGCAAGCACACACACACACACACACACACACCTATGCACACACACTCTCCGTCATTTGTGTACATTTTAATAGGTGTAAAAGCTTCAAGTTTATAATATTATGCCGCCTGCACTAGTGATGCACAAGCTGCTCGCTGCTGGCTGGTTGTGGCAAGCTGTTGCATAAATCAACTTTAGCTGCAACGTTCGCTACACTAAACAAAAAAAAAACACACTGCCAATACTATTAGTAATAATAAATAATAGGACTAATTAATAATATTAATCAATATTCACAAAGTTAGTTTCTAAAATTGAAGGTTGTGGGGGCTTTCCAAGAAGAATTCTTATATCAGCTCTTTTATTATTTATAATTATTATTAAATAATAGTATTCACATGGCGAATAGCAGTCACATTCAGATAATCATTAATCTGAAAAAACTTCCAATTTTACAAGGATTTGAACTCGAGAACAACGTTTTTTATGAATCGGGGTTTTGCGATTTTACTCTTTAGAAATGCATTTATAAATAATAGAAAATGTTTTTAAAAACAATTTAGGGCAAGCCTTTCTAATGTGAAGAAAAATGTTTTCTTATTTAGAAATTATTTCGAAAAACAAGAAAATCTTTCTAGTTTTCAGTGCGATTTTTTTCTGATTGTGTTGAGTGGGTTGTGTTGGGGGGAGGCGGGTTGGGGGTTTGGTGGGATGGGTGCAGAACTGTGTCAAGTCGCCGCACTCAGCAGGCATTGAGCGAGCGTAGCCAAAGGCACCCATCATGTATGCTCTATAAAATATATTTGCCTGCAACTTGCCGCCAAGTGTTGCGCCTCTTTCTGCCCTTCCCGCCTCTGCTCATCTGGCAATAATCTCGCTTTGGGCGTTGATAAGCGCACTTTGAGTTTGGCGGTGCACACTTTGCATGGTCGGCATGCGACACACGGCGTCGTGCAACATGTAATAATCACAGCAGCGAACGTTGAGTTGAGTTTAATGTTGTTCAAGTGCTTAGCCAGGCTCACAAGCAGCTCCTATCTTCCCCACACCCCAATTACTTTAGGGTTTAGTTTGCTTTATTAGCTGAATGTTTATGACTGTCGCAGCTGTTGTTGTTGCTGCTGCTCGCTCGTCAACAAGCTGACAATTTGTCGTCTGAGTGTTGACTGCCTGTCGCCTGTCGACAACGAAGACGACGACGACAGCAGCAAACAACAAACAACAACGGGCAACAGCAATAAAAGTGCTAAAAAGTTTTATGCCCCTAGACTTGCATCCTGTTCTCCAAGTAGTAAAGGTAGCACAGACCCTCACAGTCCATAGTCCAGACACAACACACAACACACAACACACAAACACACGCACAACACACAGTCCCCCAAGCAGCACACACAATACAATTTTTAATCTTTACAAAGCTGAATTGCAGTTGTTGTTGAAGTTGTCAAGCATGAAAATGACGCAACTCACCAGCAATCTGCCCAATGTGAATTTGTTCTGGCAACAGCAGCATCAGCAGCAGAGGCAGCAACAGCAGCAGCAGATGTGTTGAACTTTCTGGGCACAAAGGGAAAAGGGTACAAACTGAATTTGTTGACTAACGTTAAGGAGAACGTGACTCTACCTGGACTGGCGTGAATCTATAGCTAAATACAGGTAGATCTGTAGTTAGTTAGGTAGATATATGTCTTTAGAAAGAGTCGTAATTATTATTAATCTGCTGTAGATAAGTTTCAGCTGAAAGGACATTAGACCAAATTGAATTTCGGTTACCGTTCTTATTTTGGTTCCGGCTCAAGGCTTTTTTGTATACCCTTGCCACGCATTGAAGGATAAAATGCACGCAAATTCTTGATCGGTTTAGTTTGTGCCAAGCAGTGTTCGTCAGCCTTGTAAAAGAGGATTAGATGATATTCCCTGGCACGTGCACATTAGATCAAATTCGAAAAGAAAGTGCCTCAATAAAGTGAATTTTGAAAACTTATCCGAATGTTTTCTGCGACTTATTTCGGACAAGCTTCAACCACTGAGTCCCTCAATTTTAAAGTTATTTTGATAAGACTTGGTATATACCCCTCTTTCTGCTGCAGGCAGCACATATGTCGCAGCCGGATCGGATCATGATAGGATGCCATAGGAACAATCTGACAAAAGATTAGTTTTTGTATGAGAAACTTTTTATCCAAAGCAAGCTCCTCAACTATGTGGGTCGGCAGTCGGCGGATATTTCGGTTTTTGCTCTAAATTCAGTGTGAATTGAAGTTAAAGTTGCTCCTTTTTAAAGCATCTGCAGGACGACGTTGCTTGCAATTTTGTTGTATTGTTTTTTGTTTTGGTCTTTTTTCCTTTTTCCTTTTTGCTGTTGCTTTGCTTATCTTTGGCTTCATTCATAATTTTAACCGCATACGCGTGGGGGTTGTTTCTTTGACTATGTTGGGTATGTGTGTGTGTGTATCTGTGTATGTGCTTGTAACTGTATATGTTGCATGCAGGTATCCTTGATGCGGGCGGGTTTTTGCTTGAATGGTGAAACTTTGTCGCGTTGTCAGGCTTTGTGGCTGTTTCTATTTATGTTATGTTCTTCACCTGCTCCTGCTCCTGCTCCTGCTGCTGTCTGCTGTCTGCAACACACCCCTCGCTTCCTGCACCAACCATTTGCATATGCGACATCACGTCTGCCTCACGAGTCGCTAAAGTTGTCTGCGCCCACACGTTGCACGTGGTATCAACGTGCGGTGCTGAATGACATCAGTTGCCGGATTGCTGCAATGCGCCGTAAGGAAATTAAATACTCAAGTCGGATGTTGCTGAAATTTCCGCTTGGAATGTTCCCCTTGTGGAGTTTTGGGTTCTGCCAACCGACTAACTGGCTGACTAGCTGACTATCTGCTCGCTGTGTTATTCAGTTCAATCATGGTTGATGTGGAGCAGGAGCAGGTGCAACGGAATTCCTCGTCTGGGGAAATGTTCATGCTTGGCTTTATTAATTGCATATTTGCAAATTTGAATTTATAAACGCGTCCAATTTGAAATTACTGGGATTTGCTGCCAGCTTTGCCACAATTCGTGGCATGTAACACTTTTGCAACGGCTGCAAATGTCGCAAAAATGTGGAGCATAGCTGTCATCTTGTGGTTTGTTGCCACTATGCATGCAAATGCTGCATGCCCTGATCTTCTTCTACTCTTCCTGCTGCTGCTGCACATGTTGACCTCATGCCGAATTGCGGAGCTAGCTGCCACATGTGGCAAAGTGGCAATTTCACGTTCAATAAAGCTGCTTTGCCTTGTTGTGTGTTGATTTAAGAAGATATAAATGCTGTTGGACACACTCACCAAGTCCCATTTCGATTTCCACACTCGAAAAATCAATCGCACTGAAATTTCAGAAAATCCTTTTTAAGTAAAAATCTATCTGAAATGAAAATCGACCTAAAAACTAGAACATTTTACTGGTTTTTAGAAGTATTTTCTTCAAAATACGAAAACAAATGTTTAAATCAATTACTAAGAGGAAATTTTTTAAAAAGTAGAAATAAAAACCATTATTGTTAGTAAAATTAAAATACTTTCTAATATTCAGATGAAAGTAAAAAAAAAATCTGTCGGAAGAGAAACGTTTTACTTAGTTTAAGTTAGAGTTCAGAATTCTATAGGTAACAAAAAGCTTATGTTACAGTTCTTATATGCAAAATCTTGGAAAGTGTATATATATATATATATTCTAAATTTTAAAATAATCGACTCTGGAATAAGCAAAGAAAATCGCTTTTAGGAACACACAACCTGGTTTTTCTATAAATATACTTTCTAAATAAAATAAATAATTAATTGTACTTTCTATTTTGCATTTTTTCGCTAAAATTGAAGCAGTTTTCTAAAATTCAGTGCCCCTAATTTTTTAAGTGTATTCCCATTCCCCCTTTTTCGGTTGTTCATTTATTTGTGCGTGTGATAAGAGTTTGCCTGTCCCCCAACTCTCTGCACTTTTCCACATGCAACTAACTCTGCTATCAGCACAACGAAATACCATTTTTCATTTCGTTTTTGGGTTTGTTTTTGGGGTTCTTTTGGGTTTTGGGGTCAGCTGAGCTCAGCTAATGACTGCTGCGACTGCATCAAACATTTTACCAAAAAGTATTTCGTTGTTATCTTCCAATCGGTAGGCAGATAAAGCTGCTGGCCATAATTGACGCCGCAACTGCGATAACAGCAGTGTGTGCCCCCTGAGGTATATGGAGGAGTGAGTGGGGGGTGGAGGGGGCTTACATGCTCACGTGTGTAAATGCCACGCTTGACCCAAATTGCCTGTGGCACACAAGACAAATGAGGCACGGCTGCCAATGCTGCAAAAGATGTTTCAAACCAAAAAATCGAAACCCAATCGTAAAGCAAACTTATTTTTTTGGTTTTTGACTAATTGCTGTACTCGAGAGACCAACAGCGGTTATAGACCCTTGTGCCCACCTCTCCACTGCCCCCACTCTCCCCATTCCGCTGCTTCACTCGGGGTATATAAATAGCTCGGGTCTTAAAATAGCTGCATTGTATGTCGCTTAATTCTGACTCTGACTCCTGGCTCTGCCTCTGGCTGTATAAAATGCCAACACGACATAAATACAGCTTTTGCTATGACCTCACCCAGCGAATTCCAGGCGAGAATGGAGTCGAGTCAGGGGTGAGAGGGGCATGCGGCATCAACAGGACACAAGGCAATACAATGGCCATAAGCCGTAGAGATGGGCACGTTAAATGTACGTTAAGCGACGATTGTGGTTAATAGTAAATAAAGTATCTGTAGTTACTATTAAGAGTGTAAATCATATACTTAAAGATACAGAAACATATAGAAGTATCTGTAGATAATATGAAGACTCTTAATATATGTATGTGTGATCTATCAATACTATAAATATTGTAAATAAAGTATTTATACTGTATCTATAGATACTATAAGGATTGCACTTCATGTATCTACAGATACTATAAAGAGTGTTAATCAAGTATCTATAGATACTCAAAAGATTGTAAATCAAATATCTACAGAATCTATAATGATTATAATCAAAGAGTCTATGGATAATATAAAGATTATAAATAAAGTATCCATCTATAGTATCGATGGATAAATCAAGAATCGATATCAGTAGTAGCATCAGTAGTCGTTGATATGTTATACATATGGCTAGACCTATACAATTGTGTCTTCCATTGATATCGTTTGTATCAATATTCGAAAAACGGGCGCAGTTATCCTTAAAATAACATAAACCTGATTTCCATTTGGTAATCGAGAACTTGTGGCCCAAATTGAAAATATTCAGCTCTTAAGTCTCTGAGGCTGGTTTATGGAGATAGACAGACGAACATAGCCAGATCAACTCGACTGTTGATATAGATGTATATATATACCTAATAGGGTTGGAGGTGCCTGCTTACACACCTATGCTCAACTTGATTATACCTCTTTATTCCGCTTTTAATCAATTAATTTCTTTGGCATTTGGTTGCCTTGAATTTCTTTCTTTAGCTGTTGTGGCAAATATTTATTTGTTGATTAGTCGCCGACTTAGTCACAGTCAGTCAGTTTGTTAGCCAGTCGGGCAGTTGGCCAGTCTCGAGTCCATCTCTAGCTGTGCGTGCGCGTGTAGGAGGCGTCGCCTTGTGCCTGCCATTTGCCACCTGCCACATGCCACATGCCACATTAATGCCGCGTGTGACATTGGATTCTTGGGCTATAAACGACAACGTTGACCATTATCCTTGTCGTCCTTGTTGTCCTTGTTGTCGTCATGGCCATCGACTCTTGCCCCGTTTGTACAAATAAAGCGTGTAAATATTGCCACCTAACAGGACTCCCAAACTCGTGTCCTGTCTTGCGATGTCTTGCGTCGTCCTGGCGCCAAGTCGCCTATTAACGCTGCATAGCAATTTTCTTCTTCAAATTCGTCTTGTTCACGCTCAGGCGTTGCAAGCTTGCCGGTTGCCGCTACCCGCTTCAGTTGCGCACAAATATTGTTTTAATAATTTAAGTTTTTCTTTTCTTTTTCTTTTTTGCTGTGCCTGTTTAACATGCAATTAAGTTGAATGCCTCATGCAGCAGCTAACCTCGCCCCCTCTTGACTGTTACTGCTCTTGTTTGTGGCACCAACAATGGCAAACTAGTATTACAGCAGCTCCCTCCGACAATTGCTGGTTCCATTGCAGCAACAGCAGCAGCAGCATAGTGTGCTTATCCGGATCCGGCTATTTTCTCCTTTCGTCCTGGTCATTCCCCAGCGTAGGACGTGGCATGCCACTGCTCGAGTTACCCTTCAACACCCAGCAGCAAGCAAACATGCGACAAATGACGTTTGCCCTGCTTCAAGCCCAGCCCCCCTCTCCGACTCTCCTGCGCTCTGTGTTGGTTTTTTCATCGTCTCGATTTCGTCATCGTTGAACACATCAACGCCCCCCTTTTTTGCTCTGTCTGTGTGTGTTTATTGTGTGTGTGTGTGTGTGTGTGTGTGTGTGTGTGTTGGTGTGTGTGTTCTGCTGTTTGCTGTTGTGCGTTTTTCTGTTGATATTGATATACGCTGTGTGCATTAACAATTAGGCACAATCAGTTTGAGCAAATGTTATGTAGCCATATATATATGTAATTAGTAAGTATTAAAAGCTGTTCAATTATTGAAAATGCCTTGGTGATTGAAAATCGGTTCAGTTTTGACCAAGTTGTGACATTCGAAAATTGGGGAAAAGCTCAAGAAGTGAATTTCTTGGATAGCACAGAATAAGCCACAATATGATTTTCAATATAAAATCAGAAATCCATCTTTATGTGTGGCATTAATACAGAGGTTTAGCCATATTCAAAACACCCTGTTATTGTTGAACCTGAAAAATTTAAATATACGATTTATTTATAGAACAAAGTTATTTTTACTATTTTTTCCACACAGAATCTCGTTTTCAATTTTAAATGTAGAATTAATCTATAGATGAAGCCATGGTCAAAGCGCACTTGGTTTTCACGAAATCGGTGGAGTTTTGACAGATTTATGCAATTAAAAGTTGTAGCAAGTCATTCCTTATCGCTTTTGGTGAGTACAGGGCATCTGCTAGTCGGGTCAAGTTGCTAGCTTTTTTGTTTTTGCTTCAGCCCTCGTTTAAACACGCAGATCTCAAAATTTCAACGTTTTATCGTTGATTTTTGTTTGTTTTTTTTCGCTAATTAGATTTCTGGGTTAATTTTTGTATTTATTTTTTTTAAATTGTTTGCCATTTTGTAAGGTTTGTTCGTGTTGCCGGTTGTTGTTGTTGCTTGTTCGTTGTTTGTTTGTTTTGCCAGCTAATTACTTGGCGTCGTTGACTGTTTTGTTTTTTTTTGTTTGGTGAATTGCGCTCGTCGTAATCCTTTGGCTGGCTTTCATTGACCCCGAGCCACTTGTCGCTGGCTGCTGACATAATGTAGCTAAAATGATTTTTAGACAAAGTAAAATGCATAATAAACAAATATTTCATTAGTAGCAACAAACTGAAACTGAGGCCACTGACTGCTAACATACACACACACACACAGAGAGTCAGCGAGGAGAAAGAAGGCGGGGGAGGGACTTGTGTGTGTGTGTTGAATCCATTAAACTAATGAGCTCATCTCGTCATGTCGCCTCGTTGCATGTTGAGGTTGACAAAAGCCAGCCGCCGCCGTCGCCGCCGCCACCGCAGCAGCCACCCACAAAAAAAATAAATAAAACCACCCAACACGAGGCAGCAAGTGTTATGTGCCGCGGGCACGCAGCGCTTCCTTCCTGCCTGGGTCACGTTCTCCACACTCTCGACTCTGACTCTTTTTTGCCTGCCTGCTCAAACTCCAACTTGGACTCCCTTCTTCTCCAGCTGCAGTTGGCAACTTCACACGTTCATTGAGACAGCGCCTGACGATAAAAATGCGTCAAATTGTGCGTTACAAGCGACACGCCCACAAATGCCACAGCCGCCCCCAACACTCCTCGTCTCTCCCCTCACCTAATTTGGAGTCTAAGCTCCCCTCTGCTTTGGTCACGTTCCGCTGGAGAAGCAGTGGCAGGCAGTGTCTGCATTCCACAGCTTTAACTTGTATTCTAGTCTGCGTCCAGCTGTGAGTTCATTTGTGACACGCACTGTGGCGCCAGACAGGCTAAAAAGTATGTGGAGCTTGCAGTAGCTCGACTAACAGATACCCTCTACAGCATTTGATAACTTTGTGGTTGTACTTTTTGCCATTTAGCGTTTGCTTAGTGATTTTTTAGAGTATCTTTCAAAAGTGTTGTATTTTTGCATCAGCACGACTAGCAGATACTCTCTAACGCTTTTAAGATAACTTTGTGGGACCAATTTTTGTGTCCTGGGTTTGTTTAAAGACTTGTACACAGTAGAAAGAATTCTCTAAGAATTGCTTTAATTTAACTCGACTGGCAGATACTCTCTGAAAGTATAAGACAACTTTGTTGTTGTGGCTTTTGTCAATAGGGTTTGCTTTTTAGATTTATGAACAGTGCACTTGACGATCAGTTACCCTGTAAAACGCCTATGAAAACTTTGTGTTTCTGGTTTTGGGTCTGTTGATTTTGCTTATAGATTTAAATACAGGAAACTGTGTTTTTTAATTGACGACTCATTCGACTCATCCATTACAGGGTATTTTAATAAATGCAATATTTAAAGGCTTACAAACAGAATTTTGCACTTTGTGTTGTGCTGCCAATTGAATTTATCGCCTGCTGTTTTTATTGTATTTATTTTTGCGCAACTACGTGACTATTTTTTAATTGAACAAACACATTCGTATACATATAAATATGTGTATATATGGAGTACTTACTGCTGCCACCGCCACACATCACCCCTCGCTGTTGCCCCCATTTGGCTTATTATATTGTAATCTCCATATGGGTGCCGCCTGCTGCTGCTGTTAGTTGCTGCTGCTGCCAGGGCCATCTGATTGATTCTGTCACATGAACTTATCACGCCGGCCCTGAAGTCGGTCATAATATTTTATGTGCATATATACACATAAATATATATACATTTTGATATGTTGGGTATGTGATCAGTTCGTAACTCTGGCTTATAATGCTTATTGCTTTCAGAGTTCATTTGTTTAATGGCATTTGCAAAGCCGCGACAGCTGACGGCGGCAATCATTTTAATGTAATGCCTGCCCTCGCGTGGTTGTCATTACCATAACTGCCTAAATGGTCCAAAGCGACCCAGACCCAAAAACCATTCAGCTGACTGCCCCCCTACTCCAACACCCTCCCCCGCTCGCACCCTCGAGCGCTTGCCACAACAAGTTGAGTTGCAAACAGATATGAAACAAATACGTTTCATCAAAATTATTGTCAGCAATTGCATTTAGGTTTTTTTCTGAGTGTACTTTTACTCGTCCCTTTATTCATAGTTGAGTTCTTTGCGCAACTATTTCTGTTCATTTAAAAGTAGCACACATAAAGTATTTACTTTATGTATAATTGACTCACAGACATTGCTCCGAGTTGAATAAATATTTAATCATATTTATTTTTACATACATTTGTTTTTTTTTGGCTCTACAAACAACTTTATTTCAATTGAGTTGGTATTTACATCAAATTTTTTTGTATACACTGTTTTTTGAAATGTTGAAACAGAATGTTTTGCACTTCCAAACGCAAACGCAAATTGCATTTTTTTTTTAAAGAATCAGTAACAAAAACCAATGCTATTAGTTCATATATATATTACCATAATGGAGCTGAAAAGAAGGAACAAATTTCGAACAGCAACATTTGCACTTTACTTACCGGAACCGGGATTTCGATTTGATTTCGGTTCATTCCAAATGTGATTATCTTTAATACTGTTCAAGGATTAAATTCCGTAAACATTGCTTTCATTGTATTACTGCAGATATTTCAAGAGTTGCCTTTCCAGAGTACCCTGCAGTCGGTATCTACCCGCCACAACTGTGATTCTATTAAATGTGTATTACATTGAACCCTCTGCTGTGGAATGAATGTACTTGTGTATTGATTTGTCTTATTTGTGAGCTTCACAAACAGACGCATAAATTATAAAGATGCGAAAATATATATTCATTGATATTGACGTTGATATTGATATTAAAATATAAATATTTATTAATTTGTGATAGATTTATGGATGCATTTATTTATTGAATTATTATAGAGATGTCAAAGCAAAAGCAAATCGCAATCGTAGATAATCTTTTATGCAATTTGTCCCCAAGCAAATTGAATTTCAATATGGGCAAAATGCTGCGAAAAAGCTGGGAAAATGTTGCCACTCAGCTTGCATGTGGCAACTGGGGAATATTTCACTTAGTTCTATGCACAACAAAACAGAAGAAGACGAGAAACTTATTCGCATCCAGGGATAAATAAATTTACATTTATATTTGTTACTTGCAGCAGTAGCAGCAGCTATTTGTCTCACATTGGCCCACATTTCAGCTTGCTGTGGCATAGTTTGTTGCCAAGTACAAGTGTTTGTATGTGTTTGTGTGTGTGTGTGTGTGGGGGTGTGTGTATGACTTAATCGATAGCGCGTGACGTTTAAGGGTGAACGACTGACAGATAGACGCTAGACAGAACGCGGGGCAGGTGGATGCTTGCCACACGGCAACAGGAACTCGGCGACGTCACAAAAATTGACTTTTTAAGTAGGCATTCTCAACTCAGCTGCTGACAAATAGAAGCGAGGAGGGGAGGAACACGGTATTGTAATAATGTGGCATAATAAAACTGAGCAGCAACACAACGAGCACCCACACAAGGGCATGCCCCACCAACCCACCACAAAAGCCGTATGTAAATCTTCAAACAAACATGCATATATATATATATATATTCACATATTTATATGTGTATATATGTCTGTATATAAATATGCTGTGGGTGTATCTGTCTCTTTGTTGGGCTGTCACCGGGAAATGACGGCATTACGGCATTTACAGTTAATGCCTTTATGTCCTCGAGTATTGCCTTGCCTTGCCCCAAACTGTCGCACAGTCAACGCGCCCAAATGCCCCCACCCCCCCCCCACCCCCCTCCTCTCCCACGCCCCTCTCCATGGCGTCTGCCTTTTTTCTGCCTTTTCATATTTTTTTTTTGCATTTAATTTGATTTTATTGGATGTGCGGCGATTTGGTTGGCTCTGCCCCCCGCCAAGGGATCGACTCTGCGCCTCTCTCCCGGCCTGCCTCAGTTTTCTTGTGAAATCGGTGAAAAACAAACTACTATTGAGGGAACGGGCAGCCACAATTTGTATGCTAAAAAGAGCTTTATTTGATACGCAAAAGGAATGTGCGAATTATGTATAAACAAACTAAGCAGTAAGCTAAGATTGTGGCTCAAGTTATTTATTTAATTAAAAGGTTAGATATTTTTATTTATTTAGGCTTTATATTATGGGATAACTTAAATTAAAACTCAGGCCTTCAGCTCGATTATTATTGTCAGTTTATAGGTATTGCCGGATTATGTCACGCATATATTTTTACTTTAATTAATTTATTTAATGTGAACCAAGAACAGTTCCTTTGAGACCACTTTCCTCCCTCCTTTTATTGTGTATAAGAATAATAAATTATGCCCAGTTGGGAAGACTGAGGTTAAGTAATGGACTCAAAAGTTTCAGCACTGGATGCAAACCCTAGGAACTGTTGTTAGGTCTCTATCAATAGCTGGTATTTTGTCTTTGACACTCTTGGCATAAAATCATCCTTCATCGGATCACTCTGGGCATATAGCTGTCAAAGAAACTATCTCTTTAAAAGTTGAGCTCATGCAGAAACGTCGTTTTATGTATTGATCAAAATAAAACCCATCAACTACGAACTACTAAATAGCACTGCTACGGAAATAATGTATTATTAATATTATTATTGGAGCAGCAGCAACACAAATTATTAAACGAATGCTAAAATCAGATTGAGATTTGTTATGCCTTCCTAGGATACCACATATGTTTCTTCCATATTGTATCTTTGCGAATGCCACAATACGGTTCTGGTCCTATTAGGCACTCCCTGAAATATCCTTATGAACCGCTATCAATTTTAAGGCCGGCTTATTCCGTGAGAGCCATCGTTTAAAAATGTAGTTTTAATTTAAGCTCTTCAACGGAGAATAATCCGATTACTTGCTTTGGCCATTTAAAACTTTCAGTTTACCATAATTTGGATTATGTCGAACGAAGCCCTTTAAATTTTATTGTTGTTGATGTTGATTGATGGTCGCCTCGTACTTTATATGTTCCTGCTGACCAACCACAACAACAATAGCAACAACAACAGCAAGCAGAACATTACATCAATATGAATTTCATGTCATGCATTTGCGATTTGCGTTTGTTATTGTTGCCGTTGTCGTTGTCGTTGCCGCCTTTCAGGCGCATTCAAAGCCACAATATCCAATTAAGTATTCATTTCGTTTTGTCAACTCGAACAGTGGACATTTTACCAAACAACAGCAAGAAGCGACACCAATACAATGCTCAGCGCAAAGCTACAATTTCATGTCATATTCAAACACACACACACACACACACAGTCTTCTACAGGGAGTGTGTATATGCCACATACATGGCACAGTATGTCGCTGTCAGCTTTTGGACTTTTAGCTGGCAACTGCCACAGAACCCTCCATACTCCTCCCACTTCCACTCCCATTTGTGCCAAGCCAAGCTACAGCTACAGCTACGGAATGAAATATTCATATTTTCAGTTTCAATTCTCGTCCCTACGTCCCTCGCAATAACAAAAGCAACAACTCAGCAAAAACCGATTCGAATTGAGTCGGTTTTTTTGTTCATGTCATGCGCAATGTTAAAGCGCCACCTGTCGACCAGTAGAGCGGCATGTGTTGTGCCAATTACGAATGAGGTGTTCCACAAAAAAAACATTTTAAAAATCGGACAACGTCAAACAACTGACGGAAATTATAACGCCCATAATTCAATCAATGAAATATGTGAAAAAGCATTTGTAAATATCCAGACAAATGCGTATACATATAATATATACACAGTTGCGCTCAAAATTCTGAATGTTTTCTAATCCACCATAATCCCTTCGATTCCTTGGACTATTTTACTCTTCGCTATATCTGCTCACATCCCTTTTTTATATTTTACACATTCCTTTGGTTTATCTTCTGTTTTGGTCTGTCTGCCAAAAATAGTCGAAATATTTAAAACTTAAGTTTTTTGATGAAAATAATACAATAATATCTTAATTGTTTATTTTTAAAAATATAGCTCATGTTTTCATTTTCATAATCTTATCTTAACTTGTCTCCAGTATTGATTGCTTGTGTTCAAATACATATTTCATTGTTTTTAACTATATTTGAAGTTTTTTTATTTATTATTTTCATATTTGTGTTCTGCTTTGCAAAGCACCTTTTTGTTGCTTGTAAAATGCCAAAGTTTTATTGAGCTTATTAAGTCTGGTCTGTGTTTGAGTTTTTATGGCTCTCGTTGCTCCTGTGGCTGCTGCTGCTGTTGACCCCTGAGTGATCCTTTGTGGCTGAAGATGGGAGCAGTTCATGAACTTGCCACAAAAAAAAAATGAAAATTTGTACAAAGTTATTGGTTATTGTATTTCTTTGGCATTTAAAACCCGATGCCTTTATCAACGCTCGACAAGCGCAGACTTTGATGCTATTGTCCTTTTGCCCATTTTCAATCCATATTCATTGAACTCTCTCAATTTCTTTGTTGTCTCCAAATTTAATGCAGTTTAAGTGGCACTTTGACAATTGGCTGGCTTGGCTTACGACGAGACACTGCCAGGATATTAGTTAATGCTGGTAAATGCATCCATCCTGTGCCAAATGGCAACACAATTTCATGCCAGCTGCACACAAACAAAGAAACGCACTCGAGGAGCAGCCAGCAAATGCGCAACGATAACAATTAAACTATTTTAGAGGGTGCAAGTGTGGCAACAATGCTGCAGCCAGCCACCAGCCACCAGCAGCAGCAGCAGTTGTGGTTGTTGTTGCCACACACACACACTGTGTGCAACACGCACTAGCCCATAATTATCCAATTGAGTAATAAACAGATGCCCGCCAGCCTTTAAGTCAATAGACAATGAAAACCAACCAGGACTCTTCTTCAAACTCACAGCTGCTTCAAGCAGACGGGCAAATGTTGTGGTTGTTGTTTGTTTTTGTTGTTGCAGTTGCATTTGCAACTGTTGTTGTCCTCACGACGACAACAGCAACTGTCGCTTGTGCTCTGGTCAACCTGCTGCCAAGTCAAGTGAAATGATGTGCCAAAAACGTTTATCTAAGGACCAGAGACCAGCGAGAGTCGCAAACAGCAGCAGCAGTTGTTGCAACAGGACATGATGCAGCACAGCAGCAAGGCAAACAGAGGCAATTGCAATGCTGTCCAGCAGAGGCACGTAACTCTGCTCTTTCCTCTGTCTTCTCTCTTCTCTCTCTCCTCTGCCTGGGCCTGGGTCACTGACTCAGCCAGTCAGTCTACCCTGTTGCCCATTTCAATTGGCCCAAAAGTGGGTATGCTTAAGCAAGCAGACAGTTGAGTGCCAAAATATAAATCTCATTTATATGTCAACTAAAGTTATTTATATTTTAATGACAATTTATATAAATATATATTGCAAGTTTTTTGTTTTGCTTGTAGGCTGATTTAGGGTCTAGTAAATACTAAACGCATTTACTTAAAGAAGTCAAGTAAATTAACTTATTGGAAGAAAATACTTTGAAAACTTACCGGTTTTTTCAAAGGACATCGTAGACTGAGCAGTCATCTAACTAAACTCGATATTTGCAGCGGCTAACTTTGTTGGTTTTGTAAAGAAAAAGATGAAGTATCCTAGGCAAATATGTTATTAACTCGAAGGACATAGAATATAATAAGATTGTTGCATGCAGGAATAAGGATTGATTTCAGAGCCAATGGCTCAGAAGGGGGAGCACAATAGTTTTAACAGGTTGCAGTGCATGAAGCTGAATTGAAATCAAAAATCTTTATTAATTTTTGCATTAATGTTATTATTACTATTATTGGTAAGGCTTGTGCACTGTAAACATTTTTGAGAATTGGGGTGGTTGTTTTTAATGAGCCTTAGCTCTTTGTGGTAAAGCAATGATTGCTCCTTTTTTCAGAGTTCTCGTTTCCATATTGTTTAGGGTCCAACTGAGTGAGACTCTTACTTATAAGAAACCATAAAGATACAATTTTTCACATTTGTGCTTACAGGGTATCTACTTGTCGGTCCCTCTCGGCTCGAGCGCCTTAATTTATTTAACTTTTTGTGTGGCTTCGCTTTGAAATGCACTTTTAATTAATATTTATATACCAGCTGAGCACTGACTAATTTTTTGTTTTGTTTACTTTGGTTTTTGCTGCAGGTAGACAAGCGTGAACAATGCGCAGACAGTTGCTGGCTGAGGTCGCTGGCAGGACACCAACCGAAAGGATAATCAACAACAACAACGCACAGCAACCAGCCAAGCTGTAACAACAACAACAACTACTACGTTTTTTATACAAGAAATGCATTTTTGAAAGCGATTATAAACAAAACCAAAAAGGCAATGCCCTCCATGCAACTTTGATGCAAGCAGCTTAAAGGCGACTTTAAACACACACACACCCACACACACATCCACACACACACGCATACATAAACACAACGAACACACACACACACAACTTGACTGATAGTTTAAACTAATAAATACAACAACTAAGAGCAGCAGCAGCAGCAGCGGAACAAACCAAACATTTAAAAAAAATATTATTAAGTAAATATTTGAAAGAAAAATAGAACAACTCATAATATGCCAAATATGCGTTGCCGCTGCAGCTGCTGCTAATTATACGCCAACACACAACCAACAACTTGCAACTGCAACAGGAACAACAACAACTCGCAGCAGCAGCAGCAGGAACAAGAACAACAACAACTCTTCACACAGCAGCTGCAACATGGGCAACAAATGCTGCAGCAAGCGACAGGATCAGGAGCTGGCTTTGTCCTATCCCACGGGTGGCTACAAGAAATCCGACTACACCTTCGGCCAGACGCACATCAACAGCAACAGTGGCAGTGGCGGAGTGGCAGCTGCTCTTGGCCAGAAGCACAACAATGGCGGCTCGCTGGATTCACGCTACACCCCAGATCCAAATCGTGGCCCATTAAAAATTGGCGCCAAGGGCGGCGTCGACATCATCCGCACGCGCACCACGCCGAGTAAGTAGAACCACCAGCAATACACAGAAAGTTTTTCTTCTTGTTTTTAGAAATAATTTCTAAGCATAAGCAAACATTTTTCTTAACATCAGAAAGCATTGCCCTAAAGCGACAATCCCAAAAGTGTTGTTTTAGAAATATTTTCTATTATTAAGAGATGCATTTCTATTTTTAGAAATGCAAACCTTGCTTTTTAGAAAGAATCCTTTTTGAAATGTATAAGATCGTAATGAAATTTGCTCTCTCTCTCAACTGCAATATTAGACTCTACTGTCGAAGGGACTCGGTTTCGAATTTCCGTAAAATCGTAAGGATATTCTTCAGATTTAGTTATATGGGTTTATAAACTATATATAATATTTTGTACAATCGTGAAATCTTAATAATAATTATGAGGAACAACAAATTAGATGTAATAGTTCCTTCTATTTATAAACAAAGAAAAAACACTCAGGAAATTACACATATTCTAATACTAATTCTTAAAAAATCCACCCTTAAATTAGTGAAAATAATAAGGGTTCCGCCCTTGGCATGAAAAGTATGCTGAATTCAGCGTACTTTTTTGTCTGAGTGCAGCAGCTGACAGCACCACCCACAATTATAATTATGTTTACCTGTGGGACCTGCTCGCTTTAATTAGCTATTTGAGTTGCTTTCTTTTTGGTTTTGCCAGCTGCTACCTTTTCGACCTGCTGAATGCCAGTATTTCTATTTATAAAACACACACATATGTAATTAAAGTTGCGTCTCTCCCCGGGGGAAGGGAGAGGTTTGATCCGACTTGTTTGCATATGAGCTGAACTTGTGAGTTGGGCTGCCGAAGGTCACTCACACTCGTGTTTGCCATTTGCGCTAACCTTGACCAGTCAAAGGTGTGTGTGTGTGTGTGCGTTGGTTGTGTGTGTGTTGCTTGACAAACTTAACTGCAAATTGCATAATTACAGCTGCACTCGAAGTCGACACTTGGCGCAAGTCGTTTAGGAAACAGCAAAGAGGAAATGGAGAAATGTTTTGACCAATGTAGAAGCGAAAAGCAATTTACTTATTGCCATTAGCTTATACAGTTAACAAGTTTAGTATGCTTGAATGTCAAGGGAACTTAGTTCCCTTTGGCTAATTTGCATCTAGAATTCTTGATAAGCAAACATTTTTAAGCCGTCAACGTCAAATGTCTAAAGAGGGTATAAAAAAGTTGTGCCAAAGCATATAACAGGCGGTGGAAAGCATACCACATAAAGTGTATATATTCTTAGCCGAGTCGATTAAACCATGTCTGTCTGTCTGCATAAGCAAGCTGGTTCCTAATAACTATAAAAGCTAGAGAGTTCAATTTAAGCCATACCAGGCAGATCAAGTTTATTTCATTCCATTGATAGTTTGTCCCGTTTCGCGAATATCGATACAAATCGATTGCCGATAGTAGTAAAAGACACAATTGTAAAGATATAATCTTGCAATTAACACGGCCACATTATTGATAAACTATAAAAATGGTGTTAAAACCAGCTCGCATAAGAAACACAGATTTTGCTGAAGCACTGTTTTCAGATCGAAGATTTAATGCCTAACCAAAATTGACCTTTTTTCATTATCGAAAACCTTTTGAAAGCAGATCTTAACCAAAGAGTATTTTCAAATTGAACAAACTGCTTGCAGAAAGCCTGCCAACTATTTAACTTATTTTTCTACTTGTTTAATTTCCAAAGAGGGGTTGAGGAGGAGGAGGAGGTGGCCTAATCGTCGCTGTTTGTTTTTCGATTAGCTCGGGCATTTGGCATTTGGCATTTAGCTGTTGGCATTGCATTTTATTTGCGTTGCGTGTGTGTCCAGATTCAGTTGCGGGAAAGCGGCTTAGGTCGTGTAAGCTCGACAAAGGCTGAGATTTAAGCATTTGGCCCGCTGTCAGCATTTAAGTCCAAAATGGAGGACAAGGCAACAACAGCAAAACAACAACTGCAACCTATAACAAAACAGCAAGGCAGCAGTCCAAGTTGTCCCCGCGTGAACTAAATCAATTAGTCAAATGCACTTCAGTGCCAAAATGGGGTGGAAATAACAAATGTGGTTTGGCAAGAAATCATATGAAATTGCATTGTTTTGGCCAACTAGCCTAGCATTTCCCTGAGACTGCAGTGCAGTTGCGCCGTGCCGCAACTCATTAACTTCCAATTAGATTCTGACTCGATTTGCGTGCGGGGCATGTTATATAAATTCATATTTGCCAATTTGTTGCCCATAAATTGCAGTTTATGGCAACGACGCCTCGCCTCGCTGCGCCTCGCTGGCGGCAAATCAAATTTGCCACATCAGCCTCAGCCAGACGAAAATTGCCACTAACTTAGCATCTATGTATTTGCCGCCAGCAGCCATCTTTTGCTACACTCACATCAAAAAAAAATCACCCTGAATTTTAAATGCTTTATTATTCTGAAATTAAATCTCCAAAATTGAAAGTTTTGGGCGCTTTCTAAAAGCCAGGGCTTATATTTCTTAATTTCAGGATGGATTTTTCTAAAATTTAGAACAAATACGTATAATTTCCAGGATTCGAGACCCTTCGAAACCACCTGTCAATCAGACAACAGCTAAACTCTAATATAGCCGAGAAAGTAAATTTCAATACTATTTCCCGAATTTCGTGATTTTTTCTAAAAATCAGGTTTTGTATTTCAACTTTTTGTAAATGCACTTCCTAATGATAGAAAATATATCTATCTATATCTATAACAATCTATATACTATCTAAAAATAGTAAGAAACGCCATAATTTTGAGATTATCGATTAAGGGAAGTCTTTTTCATTATAAGAAAAATGTTTTCGTATATTTAGAAATTGAATTATATTGTAATTATTTATATTTATATTTTTTTTATGAGTGTATCTCTTGCTCACTCTCTGTCTGTCTCTCTCTCTCTCCCTCTCTCAGCTGGCGTGCCTGGTGTTCTGCCAAAGAGACGCGTTGTTGTCGCGCTCTACGATTATAAATCGCGTGATGAGTCCGACTTGAGCTTTATGAAGGGAGACCGCATGGAGGTCATTGATGACACCGAGTCCGACTGGTGGCGCGTCGTCAATCTGACCACACGCCAGGAGGGCCTGATTCCGCTCAACTTTGTTGCCGAGGAGCGCAGCGTCAACAGCGAAGAGTAAGTTCAACTTGCAAGTACACAAGTTATACATAAATAAATGTGATGTGTGTTCTCTGCCCAAATAGCTGGTTCTTTGAGAACGTGCTACGCAAGGAGGCGGACAAGCTGCTGCTGGCTGAGGAGAATCCGCGTGGCACATTTTTGGTGCGTCCCTCGGAACACAATCCCAACGGCTATTCGCTGTCTGTGAAGGACTGGGAGGATGGGCGTGGCTATCATGTGAAGCATTATCGCATCAAACCGCTGGACAATGGCGGCTACTACATAGCCACAAATCAAACCTTCCCCTCGCTCCAGGCCCTGGTCATGGCCTACAGCAGTGAGTACCACAGCAGCAGGTCATCAATTACTAGGGTTCACTGTTCATGCGGTTTCTCCTTTCCTCTCAGAAAACGCGCTCGGACTGTGTCACATTCTGTCGCGTCCCTGCTCCAAACCGCAGCCACAGATGTGGGATCTGGGGCCGGAGTTGCGTGACAAGTATGAAATTCCACGGTCAGAGATACAACTGCTGCGTAAACTGGGACGTGGCAACTTTGGTGAGGTCTTCTACGGCAAGTGGCGCAACAACATCGATGTGGCAGTGAAAACGTTGCGCGAGGGCACCATGTCCACGGCGGCATTCCTCCAGGAGGCGGCCATCATGAAAAAGTTTCGACACAATCGCCTTGTGGCCCTTTACGCTGTCTGTTCGCAGGTGAGTAAAATGAACGTTCTCTTCTCTATCAGTTTATTTAATATATAATCATATCTTTTTGGTCTGCAGGAGGAGCCCATCTATATTGTGCAGGAGTACATGTCCAAGGGCAGCCTGCTGGACTTTTTGCGCGAAGGCGACGGTCGCTATTTGCATTTTGAGGATCTCATCTATATTGCCACACAGGTGGCCAGCGGCATGGAGTATCTGGAGTCCAAACAGCTCATCCATCGCGACTTGGCGGCGCGCAATGTGCTCATCGGCGAGAATAATGTGGCAAAAATATGTGATTTTGGTTTGGCGCGCGTCATCGCCGATGATGAGTACTGTCCCAAGCAGGGCTCTCGCTTTCCCGTCAAATGGACAGCGCCCGAGGCGATCATCTATGGCAAGTTTAGCATCAAATCGGATGTGTGGTCATATGGCATACTGCTAATGGAGCTATTCACGTACGGACAAGTGCCCTATCCGGGCATGCATAGTCGCGAAGTCATCGAGAATATTGAACGCGGTTTCCGCATGCCAAAGCCGACAAATCACTATTTCCCCGACAATATCTATCATCTGCTGCTCCAATGCTGGGACGCAGTCTCCGAGAAGAGGCCAACGTTTGAGTTCTTGAATCATTACTTTGAGTCGTTCTCGGTGACGTCCGAGGTGCCGTATCGGGAGGTGCAGGATTAAGCAACAACAGCAGCAACAACACTCACATCACACACAAAAACACACATACACACACACACACACATCTATATATAAATATATATATAACGTTATATATATGTAACGTAAACATTTATACATATTTACTATAATTCTTAAGACTTTTTAAAATGGCAAGGCATTAGTTGCATACAAAACAACAACAACAACAAAAAACAACAGTAACATATAAAATTTACATAATTCTATATGTATATGGTATACATATATATATATAATATGGTATATTATATATATTGTGTATAAGCGTATATATGATAAAGAATTTCGATGGAAATGCAACATTTTATATTTTACACGCAAAAACTATTTTATAATTTATATACCAACTACTTGTATGTACTATTGAAATAGCAAGTATTTAACTAGTTTTGTAAGCTTACCAAAAAACAACAACAACAAGAACAACAAATCCAAGAAGATGATGAATGGAAACAAAACAAACAACAATTATAAATGAAACGAAAATGGCAAATCGATTTATTTTTTCTAATCGATCGCAGTTAAAACAAAAACAAAAACAAAAGCAAAAGCAAAACTTTACAACAACACCAACAAACAACAATTTACTATGCTACTTTAATCGGTGCTTCGATTTTGGTCAATCTATCTATCTATCAATCTATTTATCCATCCCAATTATTCTATTTAACTCTACTGCTGAATTTTATTCCTGATACTTTCCACAAAACTAAAACCAAGTATTATTTAACACAATCAACAAAGTTGTTGGATCTTTTCAGCTAATAGAAAATTTTACAATGATGGCATTTAAACATATTGTACGGCGCCTACCGATGCGCCACGCCCCTATCTCTACTTCCAAGTCACATCATCGTTTTCAATCAAACTCAAATTGATCACAAAACAAATAAAGATCATTAATCAAATTCTTTTGCTGCTGCTTCTACGAGTAGTTGAGGCTAAAAACAACAAAGAAAACAAAACAACAGCATCAGTCTGAGCAGTTGCTGGATAAAAGTCCTTCAATTAATTATATATTATATAAATTTGTAAAACATTTTGTATAAAACATTAGACAAAACAAAAACAAAAAACAAAAAAAAGAGAATACACATTTACGTACACACTTTTGTTTTTTATTAGTAATTAAACCAATGAATGTTTATAGTACATTTAAGTTTATGCCAAAATTATAAGAGTTTTTTCTTGATATATATATATATATAATTAAGCACAAGTGAAATTATATAAAATGATGTTAGAAAAACGCACTTTCAGTTGGGCACAGTCCACACACAGATATATATATATAATATATATATATATATATAGCCTAATCTACATTCTTTTACTAATTGCCAGCTCACATTTAGTTCCTCTCCAGATCAGCTCGACACTGTTCCACAATTATAGAAACCAAGTAAAAAGCCATGATGAAAGATGATTGCAGTCTCAAGGGTTTCAAATGCAACAAGAAAACAAGCAAATATCAGATAACGACAACAATATTTCTTATCAATCAGTCAATGGGCACATACACAACAATACACACGTCTATCTTAGAGTACAGTAAATATATATATATACATATATATGTATATATATATATATATGCAAATCGTGTTTCTTTTAATTTATTATATTATTTTTGTTATAGCGTTTAATTTATGTGTTGGCCATTGTGTGCACATCTGTAGCATAAAACCAAAGTTTAGCATTTCGTATTAATATATATATATATGTATTTGTAAAGAACAACATTTATACGGCAACTTAATGCATTTCATACACACACACACACACTCACACACACACATACACACACCCACTCACACACACACACATAGAGAAGATAAGGCAGCTTAAATATAAACGTGTAGCAAGAAATCATTGCAATCATTGTATGAAATTGCATTCAACGTAAAATTAAATCTAAACGAACTAAAAATCATTACAATAAAACAGAATAAATAATAAATATTGTTATAATTAAAAGAGCAACACTGAAATTGTTTAGCGTAGTTGATGAATTTTTGTATATATATACTTGACATAACGTGTAGCAATAAATGAAATTGAATTGATTTAACAACTAAAACTAAAACTAAACTAATATATAAAAATAACAACAATAACAATAACAATAACAACAACAACAAACAGCGGCATTTGTGGCACGCAATGTGGCAAACAAAATAAAATAACAACAATTGACAATTTTTTATACAATCAAATGGACAGATTTCTAAAATTTTCCAGCCTCGGCCTTTGGGAGGCGTGCCGCCGATGACGTCATCGATGTTGTTGTTGCTGATTAAGCAAAATTGTATAACTAAACACTGTCATATGTTTAATTATAAATACTAAATAATATCGAGACCCAATTGCATAACAAAACTGAAATCGAGTCACAAGACTCGCCCATAATAAATGCAAACTGAATTTAGCTGAGATGTGTAACGAAAATGCATACAAATAAATCAATAAAATGAAAGATATGTAATAAAATTAATGTGTTTTCCTTTCTAGCCATCCTTGAAGTGTCCTTGTGAGAAAAAAGAACACAGTTTTCTTCTTTGGGTTTTACTCTTTTTTGGATACCAAAAAAGTTGCGTTTTTATTGTACTTTTTTTGTTTCTAATATATATATATAAGTATATAAGTAATATTGAAATCGTTTCATTTAAAAATTTTTCAAAGGCAAAAATTACAATACATTAATACGTATTGCTCTTTTTTTATTTGTATATATATAATTTTTCTATTATTTTTTAATAAATGTTTTAATCCTGTTAGCTGACGTATTTATTTATTGAAATTGTTTTATGAATCGTTTTAAAATTTTATTTACATGTGTTTTGAGCCAACTGTCAATTGAGAAGAGACATCCCCAACAGATGATATCTGCGCAATTGCAATTGTGTATTTCATCGAATGCGATGTTGATAAAAGCCAACAGCGACGGAATATTACCCAACTAACTGGCTTCTGCATCCCGTGAAACCAAACTCACATGCAAGAATATGTGTACTATATATGTATCAATACTGTAATAGCGCTATATAGAGTATATATAGAGTTCTATCTGAGTAATGGGTAAGCAGTTCTGTCTTTCTTTGCCACCTTGGTTCGGTTACAGTAAATTCTTGTGTTTTGCAGGTATCTGAATTTTGCTGTTGCCACCAATGGCTGGCAACATCCACAGACTGTATTATCCATGTAGATATATAGTACTGAGTATGAACTGAGTCGAACGCCAATTCCCTCTGAATTGGCGGCTGATACCGAGGTGCATGCGAATTTTTTAATTAAATTAAGATAAAGTTATTTTATATGTTAATCTCTATACATTCAAGTGAATTTCTGATTATTTAATGTGTTTAAATCTTTGTCGATGAAGATTTTTCTCAAATTCTGGGTTTCAAATAACGGTACAAATTGTTTTTATCACAATCGGTACATTTATGTGTATGTGTCAGTGTAAGTGTAGGTGTATATATATATAGATTTAAGTTTTAATAAGTGTTAATATAACATTTACCATAAGCACTTCTAAACATCAACTTCGGGTCATGCTAAACACCAGATTGACAAAAATTCAAAACCAAACCAACCATTTTCGATTATCTCAAGTTGCATTGGCTGATAGAACATGACGAACCCTATCATCCAATCCATTTTGATATCTTCAAAACTGGTTGGTTTTAGAATTTTTCACTGGCATTTCAACATGTACCCGGAAATGTGTATTTTTAATGTTCGTGATAACTTTTTTTATTTGTTGTTTGTTATATAAGGACGTTATATCGCGAAAATTCCAAGATTTGGAACCGGATACGAACCGCACTTATTGGTGTCTATATCTAAAATTTCTGGTCATTGTGTTCTTTATGTGTGTGTGTGTGTGTCTGTTTGTGTGCGTGTATGTGTGGGTGTCGAATGCGCTGCACGAAGTCCTGAGCACCCCTAATGTCCTGCTGCTTGACAGTATGTTAAGGCTATGTTAAACAACATGGCAGTGTTGCAGCTTTAAGTTCAGCGCTCTCTTTTTTTTTTGTTTCTGTGAAGTGCATTCAATATTCGGCAATGCCGAAACCATAATTATTTAACCACTTTACATGGCTGATGAGATTTGTTGCGTCTGCTGGTATTGTTGTTGTTGCTGCGGCACTGGTGGTGGCTGTTGTTGCTGGGGCGTCAGCGCCAGCGGCTGTTGCTGTTGCAGTTGCAGTTGTTGCGGTTGCTGCTGCTGCTGTATTTGCAGTGGCATCTGAGCTTGTTGCTGCTGGAATTGCTGCTGCTGCATCTGCATTTGCTGCTGCTGCATTTGCATCTGCTGTTGGGCCGCTGCCGCAGCTGCCGCATTCTGTTGTGTGGTTGCCTCGGATGTTTTCAGGAAATACGTTATCAAATCGATAGGAAGCGGGAATACAATCGTCGAGTTCTTCTCAGCGGATATGGTGTTGAGTGTCTAGTGAACAGCAAGTTGCAATTAGCATATACAATTTGGAAAAGCTCAATGGCACAGCACACTCAGAGAAAAAGGCAGGTTTAAATTCAAGCACCACTGAAATGTAACTCGTAACTTTTAACTACAAATGGGAATGCATCAATTTTAAATTGAAAGTTCTGCTTTACAAATTTCTGGTATTTTTCTCTGAGCTTAGATAGTACATACCTGCAGGTAACGCAGCTGCAGTGCTGCCGGTGAATCACCAATCACCTCGGATGCCTCGCGGAGTGCTCGGGACGCCTTCTGCTCGCCCTCGGCGGCAATAACTTTGGCGCGTGCCTCGCGAGCTGCCTCCGCTTCAGCGGCCATCGCACGTTGCAGTTGCACCGGCAGACGCACATCCTTGCTGTTCGTCGTCCGGAATAGAAGAAGGTACATTAGCCACATCGTAACATCGTTGCACACGTCTCACAAATCGCAGCAGGCATTTGCACATTTCTTGCTGTAAACTCATTTAAAAACCGGGACGCGGCTGTCGAGTCTCTACTACAGTTTTCTTTTTCCTACTTGTCCCACGTCTAACAACAACTCATATTACTAAACTGAACTGAAAACTTCCAGTTTGCTAAATGAGAAGCGTTTAGGGTTCATCAGCCCTTGGGTCAGGGTCAGCCTCGGGTCACATTAAAGGTCATTAGGACTCTTTTTTCTTTTACTTGATTGATATAAAGCTATGCTATTTGTGGCAGCTTGCTGTACAGCAGAGTCTGTTTGTATAATACTATTGTTAGGCCCTTGATGAGGATAACATTTGCCATTGAAGGAGACAAGAGCATTAATATTCTTGACCAGCAACAATAGCCGGGTCGATGAGCAAACAAGTCTCTCAGCCCTAAGGCTAACTCAATTCATTTTTCTATTTATATCTATGTCGATTTCTTAAAGGTGCAACTACATTTTAATAGTCTAATTTGCAAGGGTGTAAACTATTCGTATATTCATTTCTAAGATGCCACTAAATTGTTGTCTTTTCATCAATCTGCTTCTGCTATGATCATAAAACGTCGACCATATTTCATTGACCATGCCAACAAAAAATATTTCAGCTGATTAATTTCATAAAAATGTTGGCGAACAACAAAAAAATCGGAAGTGCCATAAGACTGTCATAAAAATGAAACAATTTTCATAGGTTCAACAAAAAAAGAAGCGTTGACAAAAGAGCCGCAGGCTGCTAGCCATAGCTAAGCCGCAACAACAACAACAACAGCAGCTAACAACAGCAAACGCGTCAAGTTGTTTTGGCCATTGCAGCTGTTCGCCATTTTGTTGTTGGTCATGTATTTGACAAGCTGTCAAGAGTTGCAGGGAGTAGCAGCTGTAGCTGTAAGTGATGCCGGAGCCGCGGCGGCGGCGGGGAGGAGTCGGTTGGAGAAGCATCCCACTTGGCTAATAATAAATTACAACAACGCATCAACTGTGACAGCAGACAAAGGCCAATGGAGCGTCCCTCAGTCCGTGTGCTCCCTCGCCTGTAATAAAATTGGGACCCCGACACACAAAATGCCAACCACGACCACCTACTACATTGTGACATAGAAACCCTTATGCATGAGAGTGTGTGTGTGTGTCTGTGTGTGTGTGTGTGTGTATGTAGGGAGTGTGTGCAGGTGTGTGTGTGTGCGAGTGTGTGATAGAAAAGTTGCACTACTTACATTTCAACACGTTCAACTTTGATGCCCCAAGCATCGGTGGCTTCGTCGAGCTGAACCTGTTTATGATTTGGCCCACATAATGTTGGCAGGTAGGTGTATGTGTGTGTGTGTGTGGCATATGTGTGTATTTTGTAGAATTTCGTGTGTGTGAGTTAAAAATAGCAGTAAAAACACATTAGTTTCTATTTACACACGTTTTTTTTTCATGCTGTTAACTGTGATGGTTTTTTTTCACTCTTTTGCCTTTCACATTTTACATTTCACATTTCGCATTTTTCTTTATATTTTTTTTTTATCAGATATATATATATATATATATTGTTGTTGTGTTTTTGTGGGTCGCTGCAGCATCCTCGAAACCGCTAAACTGAAAAATGCAGCACTTGCTGGCGTCTAACGGAGTGGAAGAGCCAAATAACTTTGCCAACTTTGGCATTCTGGTCATGTTCGACGCCAGCATTCAGCTAACATGATTTTTAGCCATTTTCTTTGTCAGGCGATAGAACGGGTTGAGTTGGGGAATGGGGTGAAGCGGATTTTGAACTATTTTTTTCATAGTGAGGCCATAAAAATAAATGTATAAAGTGCAGAGAAGCTGAAAAGCTAAAAAGCTGAAGCTGGCGCTAAATTTGGGTTAAGTTTTGGCAGCTGAGCTGCTGCTGCTGCTTCTGCTGCTGGCCCAAAGATATGCGCATTCAATTTGCAACTTTTTGTGGAGATACGTGGATTATATATGACGGCTGCTGCAAAATTGTTTGCAATTAGCAATTAATATTTACAAAGTTTTGCTGCAACTCGCTGAATACAATTAGCAACAGCCAGTGCCAAGTGGCAAGTGGCTAGAAGAGAGATTTGAGGGGGCACACATAAGTCAATTACGTGCTCAAGGGGGCATGTGGAGGGGGGGTGGGGGTAGTTGGGTTTTTGCAGGCAGACATAGTTTGTCTTGCTGTCAGTTGTTGTAGAACTCACCTGCATGGTGCCGGAAATCGTCATACGCTCGCTGAGTATCTCATGCAAATGCCGAGTTCCCATTGTGTTTCGTAGAGTAGTCTGTGCCAGTAGTCTGGTCGAATGGTGAGCATTCTCCACGTTCGCTATAGAGACGGTTGCATTTGATACCCGATAGTAAACCACTGCATCCACCGAAACCGTAACGCTATCCTTTGTGAGCACCTACAAGATGCAGTGGGTGGAATTGTTTTTTGTTTTTGGTTTTTTGTTGTTCTCAACTATTTTTGTGCTTTCTTTTAGGATTATATTTTTTTGTTTTGTTGTTGCTCTATTGTTGCTTTGTTTGGTTATTCTTTTATTCAGATTATGCTTGTTATTGTTTGCTGCGACTGTATACATATGTATATATATATATATACAGTCATATGTATATATATATGTGCTCATAAGCTGAAGTTTCCTGTATCTGTATCTGTGCAACTATGTATGAATAATTCAGTAGCTTTTTTGCTTAGAATATGCACTTGACTCGTGGTCGTTTGCTTTAATAGAACTAAGTGCAGGGTGCAAACTTTCACGCCAGAAAGAGACGCACACAACACAACAGTGTCAGACAGAGACAGAGACAGAGATAGAGACAGAGAGTGAAAGGGAGATGGTGTCATTGCTTTTATTTTGATTGTTTGCTTGTGTTTTGTGTGTGTTCATTTTTTTCTCAAGTGCCTGTGTGAAACATACACACAAAAGCCATTTTGCATTATTTTTGGGTATATTGCAGTTGCATTTTAGATTGCGGGTTTTCGGCATCTCGAGTCAAGCGCCGTTTTGCACACAGATATGAATGGATATGTACAAGATACTTTTGTGAAGGCAGCAGTTTTCTTATTTTTGTGTTAGGTTTTTTTGTTGGTTTCATTTTTTCATTCTTTTTTTTTTTTTGTGATATGAGCTCGATAGCGATACGTGGAGCAAACTCAAGAGCTTTGAAGTTACAGTGTATAAGATATAGGTATGGGTATATTGCACAAATCATATACATATATATATAGTACATATGTTGTTGTAGTACATACATATGTTCTTTCTTTTTCTTTTTTTTTTTGTATTATATATATATAGGAAAACGATTGCAAATCAAGAGGCAGACTAAACGACGAAATCAACTTAAAAACCAAATGCGTTTAATTTGTTAAAGATATAACGAGTATACTCACAGAACAGATAGAGAAATAGAGAGAGAGAGAGAGAGAGAGAGAGATAGAGATAGAGAGATAGGGTAGGGGTAGATAGAGATAGGTAGAGAGAAGTAGAGAAATATCTGTATATATATATGTATATTTATATATATATACAGAGAGAGATTACGATAGAGAAGTGTTTTCGTTTGTACAATGTCTTTGGGGAGGTCTTTTGATTATTTTTTGGGGGATTTTTTGGTTTTTTCTGTTTGTAATACGATTGCCTTTTCGGTTATTCCTTTCTCGCCCCGTTAACTCCAAGAACTCAAACACAAATTCAAGAAACTCAAACGCAGAGCCCATCAAAACTATTATTATTATTCGCATACAAAACAACGGCGGCAAAGGCAAGAGTTTTTCCTCATTTTTTGGTGGGCGGGGAGGCTGTGTGCACAAGTTGAGATGGTTTTACGACCTGGCCAAGATTCAGCTGGGCGATTCAGCTTGGACCGCGTCTAGACCACTTTTTATTGTGCTCTCTGGGCTTGGTGTCAATGTTGTTAAGTGTCGTTTGGGCCTGATGTGCTTGAGAGTTTTTTCCTGCTTTTCCACATTGCCATAAAAATCAACTGAAATGCTTTAACGTTACCCAATGCACAACTGTGCGTATACTTGATATGCTTAAAGAGCAGTTTGCTCGACCAGCTTTCGGAGGGAATTGTTGAAAAAGTTAGCATGCTGCTTGAATTTTATCAGCCATGAAAAACTAAATTATAAGCTATCTAAAACGAGGTCAAAAACTTGCCAACTAGTTTGGTTATCGTTTCAAGCTCTTTAATATGTTATGCACCCAAAGCTCTGGGTTGGTTTGAATTCCACAAGAGCTTATTCTTAACCACAGCCATTTCTATTCAGTACTCTAAATCAATTTGCAAGAACAATGGCTTAAAATTCGAACAATAGTCGAGTAATAAGCCGGTGCTCAATGTGTGTGTGTGTGAGTGTGTGTGTAAGTGTGTGTGAGTGTGCGATTGTGTTCGTGTGTGTGTATGTGTGTTCTTGGGATAGTAGGTGGAATAATTGGATGATAAACTGCAGTTGTTGTTGTGTGTGTGTGTGTGTGTGTGTGTGTGTGTGTGTGTGTGTGTGTGTGTGTGTGTGTGTGTGTGTGCATGAAGATTAAATGAAAGAACAATGCGATGTAAGTGAAGTGAACAATAGTTAAATAATGATAGATTCAATTAAATTTACACGCTGGGCAATAATCTCATTGATTTTAATTGGAAATAAATGGATTAGATTTGATTTCATTTTTTGCATTTTGTATTTTGAATTTAACAATTTTGCATACATATTCGTTTATACACTGTAACAGCTAAGCTAATGAGCTTCGAAAATATATATGGTATATAATTATTATCATTTATTACAATTTGCAGAGTTCGATTTGTTTCCGATTTCGATTTTGTTTTCAATTGGATATCGTTTTTTTTGTTTTGGTAAATCATAGTTCAACTGAAAATTATACATCTAAACTGGATGCACTGACTATAGTGAGTGAGAAATATATAGAGATAGAGATAGAGATAGCGATAGAGATGGAGAAAGAGATAGAAATTGAAAGACTGAAGGGAAAGAAGGAGGGCAAAGTGATTTTGCACAATGGCATCATCGCTGTGAAGCCGAAGTAGTTCAAGTTGATTGATTCTATATATATGCTATATAATACATATGCTGTAGTTCTGCTAGCTTCTATATTGGTTGCTCTAGTCTAACGGTATTTTAGTTACTGTTACTTTTAACTAGACGATGGCGGGCGGCGGCGGCTTTTTTTCTCATTTTACATTTTTCATGAGTGCGATTTTCTTTTTTTCTTTTTCTTTTTCGATTTGATTTTTGTTTATTTGTTGATAGTTGTAAACGAGTTAAACGAGTTAAACCCACATTTAAACAGCCTAAACCACGCAAAACACACATAGATGAACTCGACATGGATTGCTTGCTTGATATTGATACGTATATATCTATATATATATATATATGCATACACTGATATATTTATATATATATATAAAATATACTGTACACTGGTGTATAGATATATATGCTAATTCATGATATATCTCTCATTGTTTGTTGGGGTGCGTACGTTAAAGCGTCCTTCGCTAGTGCTCGAACAGATCAAATGTTAACGGTTATTTAGTTAGTGGTATAAGTATATATATAATATACGAGTATAAATCTTTGTTTGCTTCTTGTTTGTCGTAACCAAAAGCATTGTGTTTACGAGTGTCTGAGTGTCTGTATGAGTGTTAGTTAGTGAGTAGTAGTGAGTACTAACTTAAGTCTGTACATTTAATATGTTGAATGTGTTTTTGAATCTCGACTCATTTACGGCATGGATTATGTACTTGTACTTAATTTAAACCAACAAATATATATTAATGTTTGCGTGTATGTGTGTGTGTGTGTGTGAGTACGAGTTTTAAGAAATTTTCTTTTTGGTTTTTTATTTTTAGTTTTCACAGTTAGAAAGCTTTTTAGAATAGACATTTATGGAAATATATACTTAGCATGCTCTCAAAAATTATTCGAACTCTTAATCGAGAGGAGGGAGAGTGGGGGTGTCAAAAAGTAAGTGCATTTGGTAGTTTTGTGTAATCTATTTTATTTATTTTTTTGTCTTAAGAGTTGTTTCTTGGTTTTTGGGTGGTTTTTGTTTTTTGGTTTTGGTTTGGTTTCAGATAACAAAAACAATTGTTTCGCTAAACAAAACGAACATAGCTCAAAAACAAAATCAGTATATATATATTTAGGTATATATAGAGTTAGATATAGAGCGTGGGTTAGATAGACAGAAAGAGACACACAGATAGTGATAGAGAGAGAGAGAGAGAGAGAGAGGGGGAGAGCGGGAGAGAGAGTGACGGAGAACTAAACAGTTTATTAAACTATTTAGTGTTTTGTTCGAGCGGACGAGCGAGCAAGACAGAGTTAAAATTACATAGAGAGAGAGAGAGAGAGAAATATATATATATAGAGAGAGAGAGAGAGATAGGCGGTTGAGGACGCTTTGTGTGCATTTAAGTGGTTAAAGGTATTTCAATAATGAATATTGTGTGGCTTTTGCTTTCTGTTGCATACGTTGCAGCTACACAAGACCTAAACCTGTGGTGTCTGTGTGTGTGTCTGTGTGTGTGTGTGTGTGAGAGAGAGAGAAAGAGAGGGAGTGTGTGGGTGTGTGCGGTTGGTACAGAGTTAGAGCGAGTGTGTATTTTTACCCTGTGTTCAGTGAACAAACATTTTACATTCGAGCGAGCCAATTTTTGGTTTGTGCTGTTCAGTTTAGGTTTCTTTTTATAATTTTTTTCATATTTAATTTTTGATTTGCCCCCCTGGCCCCCGCCCACCAATTTTTGAGGGAAAGAAGAGAAGTAGTCTGTAGTGCATTTGGGTGCTCCGCTGAACACAGAGAATCAGAGATAGATAGACAGAGAGGGAGAGAGAGAGAGAGTTTGATAGAAAGAGAGTTGAGTTTCAGTTGATATGCCTTGGAGCATTCTTTGCTTTTCATATTTTTGGTTGGGTTGCTTCGTTTTCTAATTGCAAGAACACAATCAGAGTTGTACAACTATGCAAATTGTAATAAGTTGAAGTTAAAGACACGTAGCAACTCAAATAAAGATTTTACATAAATTATAAATGAACTCACAACATCCACGATATCATTTCGTATGCACTTTCACACAACAACAACAACGACAACATCAAAATCGACAGCAAGAAGACTTCACTTCGGTTTAAGAACACAAGAAAAATAAATAAATAAATAAAAAAAAAAAAAGAAAAGGGTTCAGTTCTGTGTTGATTTAGTTTCTGTGTGGATGCTGAGGGCATTGCCGCAGTGTCCTTCATGCGTTTTAAGCAAACAGAAAAAGGGAATTCAAAACCAACTGAACTAAAAACAGAATGGAAAACGCTGTCGAAAGTAAGTTGCAAATGTGCACGAGAATCCATAAAAAATAAATGAGAAAAACAAAAAAAATGAGAAAAAAAAGATTATCTAAGTTGGGGTGGAAACAAGCAGCGGCAAATGGATAATTTCGTTTCAATTTTTTTTTTGCCTCTTGTTTGCTCCACGTGACGTCGTAATTTAATATGGTTTTAGTCTTTTTCTCTCTCCAAGATATAAGTAGTTGGTAGATTAAACTTTGCCACGCAGTTATGCAATGAGTTAAAGTAATAATAAATAAATGAGGTCACATTGAAAAATAACTTTTTAAATAGAGGCTGGGTTTTTTTGTAAGAGGATTGTTAGTTTGTTAGAGTGTGTGTCTGTATGTGTGTGTGTGTGCCTGTGTGTGTTTGATGCGGTCTACTGACAATAATAATTATAATTAAAGCTGCAATATTATACGACAACGAGTACAATAGTTAAATAGCATATGAAACATACAACAGATACAGCAAGACTACCAACAACAACAACAATCGAGTCTCTGGGTGTGTTTATGTGTGTGTGTGTGTGTTTGTGTGTATATCAAAATGCAAAAGAAAAGTGAGCAAATGCAACAAGAACGTAAGTAAAGCTGCTGCTTCAGCTTGCCATCATCTATTTGCTGTTGTTGCTGTATGTGTGTGTGTGTATAACAGTGTCGCTGTGTTTATCTTTGTGTGTGTGTGTGTGTTTGTGGAGGGGCTCAGGAAAGTATCTGGTGAAAAGTAGTGGCAGTTAGACAGAGAGCGATAGATGTAGAGAGTGGAAAGCCGCCGCAGCAGAGCAGAAAGAACACAGTTACGCAGGAAAACGCAAGTCCAAGAAACACAAGAAAAAAATACAAATCAGATATGAAAGCCAAAGTAAACAGAATGACATGCGACAACAACAACAACGGCAAGAACAACAACAGCACACACAGAAAAAAAAAGAAAACACACACACATACACACACACACACACACACACACACACACAGAGAGGTATGCCAAAGGAAACGTAAAGAAAGCCAAAAAAAAGAACGTTGCGTATGCGTAATTCACGCTCTAGTTGCGTATCCTGTGTGCCTGTCTGTGTGTGTGTGTCTCTGTGTGTGTGTCTGTGTGTGTGTGTGTGTGCTTCGTCAGCAAAATCAACACAACAACTCTGTGTGTGTGTGTGTGTGTGAGTGTGTGTGTGTGAGTGTGCTTTGGACCAACACAAATCAAAGAAATTGTTGGTTAACAAATTGTGTGTGGCTTGGAATAAAACATGTGGCGAAGCTAAGAGTTTTTTCTTTTTATATGTTCTTTTTTTTCATTTTTAACTTGTTTAGTTTAGATAGTGTTGTGTGTATGTGTGTGTGAGTGTGAGAGTGTGGGTATACACTAGCAACAACCACATACGTATAGAGTATATATAGTTGCTGCTGCTGTTATATATCTCACTTACCTCCTGCGGCGGCACATCGTAGGTGCGAGTACGCAGATCCACTCGTGCATACGAGTCAATGCAAGGCAGGATGAAAAAGATGCCTGCAAAGAGAGGGAGAGAGAGGGAGAAAGAAAGACAAAGAGAAAGAGAGAGAGAGAGAGAGGGGAAAGAGAGAACGCATAGAGTCATGAATTATGTGGCAAGCGAGTACAGTTGTCGGCCAGTTTGGTTAATCTGCGACAAATGTGTCGGCAAAATCACTTAAGCGGTGCGGCAACCAAAAGCTGTGCGCTAATTTGGAGCAAGTGCAGCCATTAACACAAATTCTCGTCGCCAACCAACACACTTAAATTTGCATAGACAACCCAAGCCCAACCCCAACCCCACCCCCGTGTTCCCATTACTCACCTGGACCCTTTGCACCGCCCTGCATAAGGCGACCTAAACGAAAGATAACTGCGCGCTCGTACTCCTGCACCACCTGCAAAATGCGAGCAAGACAAAACAGAAAGAGATGCAGAGTGTATATAATAGAGAGAGAGAGAGAGAGAGAGAGAGAGAGAGAAAGAGCGAGAGAGCGGTAGAGGCAGAGAGAGCGGAATGAAACTGAATACTGGCCAAGAAGAAGCGGCCAAAAACCTGCCACAGCCACAAACTGCAGCGGATGCTTTTCGCATGATATCATCTAAAAGAATTGCATTCCTCCAACGGCTGATGGGGTTTTAAACCATGATTTATACCTACAGATATACATCTGCTACTTTTTCTGTTGCTTGTTGCGATTTAAACTATTATTTTTACATTGCATTACAAATAAACGAAGAACTGATTTAATCTCAGCAAATGATGTATTTTTCTTTATCGTTTTTGTCTTTGTTCAAATATTTACATTAGTTTTAATGTGATGCCAATCTATGAAATAAGCTCTATATATAAATGTTCATGGCTTCTGAAGTATTAAATGCAATTGAATTGTATTTGATGCATAAAAGTCAACCTCAGTTTTTTGTTGATGCACAATAAACTGTTAAGCTATAAATACTAGGGACATACTACAGATATTTATCTGCTCCTTTTTGTACTGTTTGTTGCAATGGTAATTATTATTTTTTAAATGCAATTACATCAAATTAAGCACTGATTTAATCTAAGCTAATTACTTTCTTTTTAGTTTAGTTTTGGCATTTGTTCTTGTCGGCTTTAATCTGATGCTAATCTATGAAATATTTGCAATAAATAAATGTTAATGGCTTCTACAGCATTACATTTATTTATGCATCCGAAAATAGTGATATCCGATGTATAAGTTAAAAGCTACAAGGACTATGACTGACAATGGAAAATATAAATATTCCCAATTTTAACTCACTTATAACTATAATATATAAGGTACATTTTTTGGGTTAAAAATAGTAGCAGTAGTTGACTTACCTTGAAGCAGACGAAGAGACTGAAGGGCAGCGTCATTATCACAAGTGCCACGGATAAAAATATCAGTAACTTGCCGCATGTTGAAGCTTTGTCGCTGATTTCCTCGTCCGCTGCGGGAAAATTGCCCAAGAATACAGAAAATTATAGCGCAAAGTGGGAACAAGGCAACAGTATACAGAAAAATGCTGCAAATTGCGCTTCAGTTATACACACAAAAATGTATCAGTCCATTTTATTTGCAATTCAAATCGCGTTTGCCAAAAATAAAAAAATGTATTTAAAATTTCACAAAATCACTCGCTTTAAGTTTAGCCAAAAATTCAAAAAAATTCTGTTCAGGGCAACAAGTCGCCCATTTGGAATCCCGAAAGGTGCTGTGAGAGCCTTGTATCAGTCAAAAGAAGCAAAAAAAATAGTTTACACTTTAAAAAGAAAACCAAAAAAACAAATAGAAAAAAAGGATAATGTGAAACTGTAGCATAAGTTAAGAGCGCGAGCCACTTGGCCATAAACAAAATGGCTTACAAGTAGAAGAGTGAGATAAACACTTGATAGAGAAATAATCGTAGAGTATTAAAAGTTAAAGCGTAAATTGTAAATTGTGTGTGTGTTGTTGTGTTTTGATTTGTTTAGAGGATGTGGGGAATTATGTTTTTGGTTTTTCTGTTGTTTTAGTTTTTTTTTTCGTTTCTTTTTTTTTTGCTTTGGATTTTTCCAAATTAGTGCGACTTACAATAGAGAAATCCATGTGAATGTTTTGCTTGTGTATCTGCAAGAATACGATAAACCAAATGAATTGTAAAAATTAATTGGACTAGGGAATGGACATGGTTTGCTTCTACTTTTGTGGCTTATTTTATTTTTTTTTGTGTTTTTTTTTTTTTTGTTGGTGGTGGAGCCGGTGTCTGCTGCATGCAAAAGCCACTAATTAGTTAACTGAACCAAACTAAAAGTAAAATTCAAATGAAATCATGGATGATGCATGCCATGCCTGTTGGAAATGAATGCAACGAGTACTCGTATCGTATTTATGTTTGCACTTTTGCAATTGCAATTGGGATATGTGGTTTTTGTTTTTTTTTTTGGGATTGTGGCAATTAGTGTTGCTGTTTCCATTTCCGTTTCAATTACAGTTCATCGAGAGCTTGCAACAAGACCCCAGTCGCAGTGGCAGTCGCATAGCTTCAAAGTGTTTTTAACGAGCTGCATTCGCACAAGCAGACAAACAGAAATTGTGGCTCTGTGGAACTTTCGTAGTTGCAATTTACGCTCGGCAACTTTGATAATTGGAATGTATTTGTGTGGTGGCACCTAAAGAGGACACGCTAAGCTAACAAGCTGTTAAAACCTCAGCCCCACTCCCCCTACACTCCCCCCGGACACACCAAACAAACTTTTATTGAAATTGATTTCAAAATAATTGCAATGGCGTTGACGTCAATTTAAATGTGCGGATGCGGCTGGGGATGCGAATGCGGATGCGGATGTGGATGTGCGGGTTGCAGGGTGCGGATGAGGAAAGTATTTTTGTGGTGCTGCTGCTGACAAATGAAGGTCTGTTTTAGTGTGTGTGTGTGTGTGTGTAGTGTGTGTATCTGGTAATAGATTTATAGCCAAAATTGGATACCTTTCGTGTTGAGTTCAAAATGTAATTAGTTGGCGTGAGTGAGCGTATTTCAAAGTAAACGAGTAAAGTATTCGGGTGTATAGGTATTTAAAGCGTACATTTTAAATTAATTTAAAGTGAAGACCCACAATTTAGCACCAAATAAAATAAAGGCCATAGCTTAAAATAAAATGAGAGATGATCATAATTCTTGGATATAATCTCGCTGCTTAATTCACAGCGTGGCAGCCAGTGTGGCCATAATTTTTTGATGACTGGCCAGGCGTCCAACTACTACCCACTTGCACCTCCACTCCACTAAGCGCCCACCCACTCCCTCTCCCACTCCCTACTCCCCCTTCCCCTTCTCCGTCCCGTCCCCTTCCACTCCCAGTCGCATACGTCATAGCAACAGTGGCAGCAGCAGCCCCTGGCAAAAAAGCTTTGCGCTGAAAATGGGTCAACTTGTTAATGTTGTTGCTGTATTTGGCGTTGTGGTTGTTGTTGTTGTGTGTGTGTGTGTGTGTGTATATATGTATATATGTGTGTATTTTTTGTGTTTTGTGGCACTGATTGAATTTTGCATGCCAAATGTGAAGCGGCCAAAATGTTGCTGCCACGGAAAACCCCTTTTTTTTGTCAGAGCGCCTAATGAAGCGATTAGCGTGCATATGAAATGATATAGCACACACACTCCCACACACACAGGCACACTCTTGAATATTTGCATAATAAAGCTTAGCTTATTAGACTGCAAAAAGTACAGCTTGAAGCAAGCTTTTCAGTCATAAAAGAAGGAAATTAATATCAAATACAAAACCTGCCAAATAGATACACACACACACACACACACACACCCGCACACACCCCTGACAGATACACACATGAAAAGTTGTTTTGCTTGTTTTATGTTTCGTTTTCGTTTTTGGTTTTTGCTTTTCGATCAGTTGGCAGCCAAATTGCATCAATAAATTATGAGCCTGTTGAGCGATTGGGGAGCATTGTGCTGGCAAAAAGTGATTTGAAAGCGTTTTCTTTGTTATTGTTATTGTTGCAATAGACGCTAATGAAAAAACGCCATGATAAGTAATGGTCATCAAATGCAAAATGGCGGAAATGTAAATTTAAAAAAAGTGTAGCATACTTTTTAGCGCAGCCACGCAACAAGTCCAGAGGAAATGCATATAAATTAGTAACTAGAATAAAACACAGAGCCCAGCATCAGCAGCAGCAGCTCAACTAATGTGGTATATACAATTAGGACTCTATACTATATGCATATATATATATACACTATATATATACTATATAGAGTTATGTGTATACAGGCATTTCCCCTGGCGATTCCAGGAATTTGTTTATGTGCTCAACTCTCGACTTACCTCGTCGCTGCTCGGCTCTGTGTATCGCCTGCTGCTGATGCGACTGCTGCATAAGTGCATGATGACTGTGTGGCAGGGGCAACTGCTGCTGCTGTTGCTGTTGCTGCTGTTGTTGCTGCTGCTGCGGCTGCTGGTGGTGATTTTCACGTTCTCTTAGCTGCGGAGGTGGCGGCTGCTCTTGTTGTTGCATGACGGGTTGCTGCTGCTGCTGCTGTTGCTGCTGCATGATGGGTTGCTGCTGCTGCTGTTGCTGCTGCTGCGGCTGCTGCGGCTGGAGTTGGTGATGCTGCATGCTGGGCGTACCCGTTATGGGCATCTGATGGTCCCTATCCCGATCCCTGTGCTCATTACTTGCTACGGCTGATGTTGATGTTGGCGCTGGCGCCGGTGGTGCAAATGTGCTTGTGCTTGTCGTGGCAACGATACGCTGCGGCTGCTGATGTCGATGCAGCTGATGATCCCGATGCTCCATATCCATCATCGAGTCCGGCATTAAGCCGCGCTCACAAAACGACGCCAGGGCGACGGATGTGGCCGCTGGCTCAAGCTGTGCGTCAAGCAGCCTCAAATCAAAACTCGAGGCTCAGGCCTCACTCAAATTGCTGATGGTGGTGCTACTGGTGTTGGATGGTGGGGCAGTCTTGGCTTAGCTTAGCTTTGATGCATGACTCGCCGAGGAAGATAGAAACGATGCATGACACACGCACACACACGCAAACGCGCTGACAGTTATACACGCGCACACTTTTCCACACTTTTGCACAACGGGTCGCAGTCAACAACACAAATACATTGACAGAACACAACAAATCCAGCTATCTGACTGGCTGGGCTTAGTATGTATGCATGTATGTTGCACGCATACTCACGCACACAAGCACACACACACACACATACACATTTCACTGAGCTAGTTTTGCTAGCACTCCTTCTTTCCACTCATACTCATCATCCTCATCATCATCCTGGGCTGGCGTCCTCTGTGTCCGTTGGCTGCTCCAAATGTTTTTGTCCCGTTGTTGTCGCTGCCTCGTTCAGAATCCAACTGAAAGTGCGCTGCCAGCACACATCCTTTTATAGCAGCTGCCACAGCCACAGCAGCTGCCCCAGCAGAGCTTTGCGTGAGAGGGTACAAAGAAAACTTTGTTATCAACGGCAAGCCGCAGCAGCAGTGGTCGAGAGGGAGACGGACAAATTGCTCAACGTATGCTAAATGGCAAATGATCAAAGAGCTTTTTTATTGCGTCGTTGCAGCTGCATCTGGGCTGCTGTTGCTATGGTTGCCGTTGTTGTTGTTGCTGGTGTTGCTATTGCATAGCTGCCCCTGCCAGCCTTTTACCTTTTCTCTTTTTGTTTCCAGCTTGCACTGACCTTGCGCACAATGCGACACGTTAACTATGCCCCGGCTTACAACTCCAGGAACAAAGCTTTCGGCAGGCGACAAGCTTTCTTCGCCTGGGGAAATCCTCACAAGAGAGAGAGAAAGAGCGCCGAGAGAGGGAGAGAGAGAGAGAGCGGAAGAGAGTCAGAGTGAGAGTGGGAGCGGAAGAAAGTGAGAGAGTTGAGTTGGTAGGTTTTAGCACACGCTGTGCTAAAAGTTGCTGAAACAGTCGGAAATAGCGAGTCGCTTTTCGTCACCTGTCTCGATTCGCCTGCACAGGTGACAAAAATGTATTTACGGCATGCTGTTGCTGCTGCTGCTGCTGCTGCTGCTGCTGTCGACTCTTATTGTAGTGTAGTATCACCCACTTGAGCGCCGCCTTTCAATTTGTGTGAAAACATCAATTTTTTATTGTATTTGTTTACCGGCATGGAATGGATATGAGTAGAACACCGACTACTTCTTATGATGGCACAGCCATGTATTTGTTGGCATTCTAATGAACGTACTCGAATCTCTTGTCAAACTGTCGCACATTTGGGTCACACATAAAGAGAGAGAGAGAGTTAGATGGGAGCAGTAGGGAATCGGCGTTGAGCCGTCAATTACCATTTACGCTTCATTAAATGCCTCTCACACTCGCAACCAGGCCAAGTCTTCAAGAGGCACCCTCCTCTAGCCGACACTCCAACTCTGATGCTGGAGTGCCGTGTTAAATGTGGCACTACAGTGCGTATGAGTGTCGTTATGTGTGACATTTATGCATACACAATACTTTACTGCCCCCTCCACTTGAGGGTGCTGAACAGAACAGAACAGAGTCGGACCGGTGCCGTGTGGCACAGCAGTTAATTAATCTCAGTCATCTGATTAATGTGCGAATTGATTTTGGCATCTCTCTCTCTCCTCTCTCTTTCTGTTTCTTTCTCTTTCTCTCGAGTGGCAGACAAATTGCCAGAATAACCTGAAATACTCCTCTTGTCGTCTAGAGCGGCAAAGCATGTTCGAGCTTAATCATTGGGAATTTGTACACGTGTTGGCTCTCAAGGAATGCCTTTAAGCTGAAATTGTGCAGCTCAGCTTGCCGACACTGAAATGTATAGAAAATGCTGCTCGAAAGCATCCGCCTCCGAGGCACTTTCCGCATTTTTATAGACAAACATAAAAAGGCGCTAAAGCACTTTGCGTATCGAAACAAACATTTCAGTTAACTGGCGGCACACAAACAAATCAAAGGCGAAGACGAACACGAACGACGAAGACGAAGGCGTTGCCAAAGCAAAAGAAAATAGCCCAAAACAAAAGCCACAAAAAGGACATAAACAGATTTCTGACTGACAGCTGACTCAGAAAGAGAGAGGGAGAGAGAGAGAGAGAAGGAAAAAGACAGTTGATGGCTGTCACATATCGAAATGCGGCGGAGAATGCGGATGCAATGACAATGAGCAAAAGATGACAACGAGAAAACAAAGCGTTTAAGAAATGCCCCCAAAACAATGACAAGAAAACAGAGCTGAAGATGAAATGCCCTTCAAGACAGGGGTTGAACTGGAATCCACTTCATTTAAGAGAATTAAAGCTTTAACATTAATTCGACTCTTTTTAAGGAGCATAAGAACAAGTGCACTAGTAATTTTGGTAAGGATATCTTATTCCTACTAAGGAGTATAGATGCTGATTTAGAAAATTAAATTTTCTTCAAAATAGGAGTTGAACTGCCCTCAGCTGCATTTAAATTTTAGTTTAAGAAAACCAAAGATTGAACAAAACCTCGTCACGAAGAGTATAACAACAATCGATGCCAGTCAGTTTGTTGGTTATTTAAACTATTATTTCCATTTTATTATAGTCTCAGATTTACTTATAACACCATCCAGGAGAGCAACAACAATCTAACTAGTCAGCTTGGTACGAATATCTAGATGGGTGTATGAACTATTCATGCATCAACTAAAGATGCTAATCTAAATTAAATAGATCTTATAGTCTCAGATTTGTCGGCCCTAAAGCACTAAACATTTCGTGACTCAATTATAATATCGTCCACAACAACAACTAGCATAAAGAAGCATAAAAGAAACTAGCCTAGTCAGATTACGAGTCTGTCCAGTGATGTGGCTAAAAGCAGATGCCAAAAGCTGCAGATGCCGTTTCACATGGAGGCCTAGGACTTTGAACCGCATGTCCTGCGGCGGTGCTCAGCAACTGAAATTAGCCAGGCAAATATGTCGCACTTAAATGCTAACGGAAGAACTGGCAAAAGCCTGTGGCAGAGATACCCAAAAACGGACACGGACACGTACACGCAGCCAGGCAGTAGACAACAGACGAGAGACAGGACACACAATGTCCTGGCATGGCAATTGCCCAGGCCTAACGGGAGAGTGTTGGTGGTGCAGGATGCTGGTTGGTTTCTTGCGCCTTGTAATTGTTGACGTTTGCGCTTTTTGTCGTTGCTGGGTGGCATTGGGTAGCTTGGGTGGTTGGCTTGTGACTTGTGCCACAAATGCGTCGAATTATTGTCATATGAGGTCACTGTCCCTGTCTCGCAGTGAAAGTTTTTGCCAGACACCCCACACACACCCGCAAACACACAGATTGGTTTGTTTGCATACTGAGTGTATTGTGATTGTGGATGTCAAGTCAATGTTCGCTTGAACAAGAGCAACAACTTGTGCTTACAACTTGTGGCCTTGTTACACTTTTAAGTGGACATCCTAAACAAATTTTGGGGCACAACAAAAAACTAGATAAGTGCAAATTGCACATACGCCCTGCGGTCCGTTCTCATGAATAGTTGAGTAGCCAAGAAACCACAGCAGCTCTTCACAAACAAAAATAGAAAATAAAACACTTATTGAGAGTTGGACAAACTGTTGCACTCGTGAACAGTTGAATAGCTTTAAAAGTTTAATCCGTTACTGATAGTTCATTTCGTAAAGCGAGCTGATTGGCAATTGTTTCTTTACTCCGTTGCTGTCTTCTTTTGTGCCTTGTCTTTTCACTACTGTTCTCATAAAATATGGAAGCACAGTGAGACTCGTGGAGCTCGACCAAAGTGAAATATGCGCATTCAATTTATGAAGCCTGATTGGCCTCCAGAGAGAATGGTGGGCGGCATTTAATGCGCCTCCTCCACCCGTCAGAATTGGTTAAAGTTGTATATTGTATACAGACAGGCAATCAGAGGCAGCTCACTAATTGCAGTCAGTTCTTGATGATGGCCACCTATCAAAGTGCCATGACCACTTTGAAGGCGGACAGTTGTTAAGCCGCCCAAATGTCCGGCTTAGGGAAATGCTCAATCAATAATTCATAACTGCACATTGACGACACATTCTGTGGCAATAAAAATGAAAAGCGAAATGAAAAATGAAAAACGATGCTTGCTGCAAAGAGTCAAAGCAATATTTTAGCGTGTGGCAGCCTCAATTCGCAGTTCGCAGTTCGCAGTCGATAGTCCTGCTGAGGTCTTGCGTCTGATGTTGGCAACGCGTTGTCGTCCTGCCATTGGACATGAACATGAAATGACTTTATCAATGCTGACTTCCTTGCCCCCAGTAACACTCACTCACATACACATACACACTCTATACACACTATACACACTACACACGCATAGTAAATGAATGGCAGGCGGCGCCAACGGCAACAACGGCCATACAATTTCCTTTTTATTTTATTTTGAATACCCTTAAAGAGAGTATTTTACTTTAATCATCGGTTTAGCAATGGAGGAACTTACGCTGTTTATATATTCTTGATGAGCACGACTAAATGTATTCATATATTCGTAAAAGGTTGCTTCACCATCATTCCGAAATTCTGTCAGATTTTTTGAATTTTATTATAATACTATTTAAATTAGTATGTACTAAGTCTTATTATTTATTATTATTAATTGTATTTGAGTATCTTACTCTTTGATAGGAATTATATTGAATTTCTGTGATCTGTGATTATTGCCTAAATGTACAAAAAAGTAAGCAACATGTTGTTCTCTGCAAAACCTAAGCCATACTCAACTCAACTAAGCTGAAATATCATTAATATAGTTAAAAAGAAAAACAGTTCAATCGAGAGCATTCAATCTTCGTCTACTGTTGATGCTTATTTTATTTTATTTTTTTTGTTTTGTTTGACGGCTATCATTGCGCCTTTTTTTGCCTTCCTCCCGATGATGTCGTGCGGCACTGCGAGTGTCCTTTAATGTTGCCACGAGCCATGAAATATTGATGCGAATATGTGTCGGGGTGTGTGTGTTTTGTTTGACTGTCTTTATAAGGTCATATTGAAACGAGCGAGTGCCCATTTCATTGATTTGCTCGCAAGCCAAGAGTAATATTCAACTCGAAAAGAAATGCTCGGTAATTGGCAACTTTAATAAGACTAGATGCTCATTAACTTTTAGCCCCAAGGCAATAATTAATACGCTTGCATAAATAGAAATGGAGTGTGGAAAAAACGTAGCTAACCAGATGCTGACCTGAATGGAAATTAATTACGATATTCTCGCTGGCGGCTTTCACGCGAATTCAAGCTAAGTTTCACGATATTTGTATTTGGATAACCCTGCATTTACACACGTAATGTAAAACAGGATTGTCAACAAACGATGAGATTGGAAATGTGGATAAACAATTGAGCCAGTGGCAAAGTGGCAAAGGGGCAAGGGGCAGGTGGTCGGTAGCAGGCGACAGCTGCATTCAGTCACATGCTGATAACGTGGCCAACTGGAAAATCAATTAAAGCGCAGTCCAGCAGACACTGTCTGTGTATGTGGTGCGGTCGGTGTGGGTGCTGTGGGTGTGTGGTGCGGCTGGTGCATGTGGTCTAGCTGCTTGCTGGCAGACTTATTGCGTGTCACTTCGCTCGCACTGTATGCCAGACTCTCCTTCGGCTCTCCTCTAGCCTCGTTTATATTCAACATACGTCCCCAACACTTTGCCAACTTAATTATCACGAAACGAACGGATGTGGCGCTGCATGCGGCGGAAACGTGTACTTCCACACATGCAACTCCCACACCGCCCACCTACCTTCGTTGCCTACCAGCGTTTCCACTTGATGTTGCCAAACACGCCTCGGCAATTTTAAAACATATTTCACTTGAGCGCATTTCCTTTGCCCGCCCAAGCAAAAATCGTCGCTGCAGCCCAATAAGTGCAAAATGAAATGTGGAATGTGGCAAATGGAAAATGAAAAATGAAATGTTAACTGCGACTAACAACATTAATTCAGTGAGTGAAATATGCCAGCTGCAGATCTTGTATCCACTGATGCAAACGAGATTTATTAAAGGCCTCAGGCACCTTATTTAAATATTTTGCCGGTTTTTCATTTATGATTTGATTTATATTTGTATATAACCAAAACTGTGTTTGATATTCAAATTTCTCTCTTTATTTATGGAGTTTGAAAAATAGGCTAAAATTAATTTATACGTGTTAAATTCAAAGAAATTCACAATTATGTGAAATAAGTCAAAAACAGTATTCCGCTCTTGGGGGTGAAATTTTACCAACCCTCGCCTTAGTATTAGCCCTCATGTGTCATAATGAAATACAATTATTTAGCTTGCCATTTCATTGATCGATTACCAATCAATCAGCGATTTAGTCAGCATAAATATAATTCCTTAAACGAATATCTTTAAGCAACATATTTGTATACGGAAGAGTATTCTAATTGTTGTCATCATCTCAATTTGGCAGACTGCTCATAAAAGAGGTAATCCAAAGTTTATTTAAACCTTACCTCGACTGAAGCCAAAGCCGCTTGTGGAACCGTTCGAGGCGGTTGTGTCGAGAGCCACCCTTCTGGGCGAGGCACTTATCTCGCGGGGACTACTGTGGTTGCTGCTCAGCATTTTGTTGTAGTTTTGTGGTGCAGTTGCACGGTGCTGTCCGCTAGTGCGTTGGTGGTGCTGGTGGTGCTGGTTTAGTGGTCGTGCTGCATGTCGTTGCTGATTAGCTGCCACTGGCATGCTGGCAGCGGTCGACTGCCACAAACTATCTGTGCGGTCCGATATCTTGAGGCCGTCTCCAAACTCGAATTCAATAATGTGCAACTGTTTGTAATTGGTTTTTGTGGGTGCTTATGAATTTGTGTGCATTTTCTATACGAGAAGATAAATATTCGCCAGGTCAGCTTGCAATAGAAATGCATATATATATATATAGAAAGTTTGTGCTAATTGCCACAAGTTGCTGGGTCCCACTTGGAAGCTGGCCAAAGGACATAACTTGGCCGACTGGTCGCTTTATTTAAGTTGCGCTTTAAACTGGCCAAGAACTCTATTAAAAACTTTTGCCCATGCCACAATCACACACAAAGTTGTTAGCCACGCCTCGAGTCTCGCTCTGAATGCGAGTCGCATTCGCAATCGCATTTGCATTTGCATCCGCAGTCGCATTCATTCAAATTAGCACAACAACAAGGGCAATTGCATTAAAACATAAATGCGAGCACTCTTACAACCACAATTATTATTACTTTTACTGTGGAAAGTTTTTCTCTTTTTTTTTTAATTTTATTTATTCGTTCCATACCCAAAATCGCCTCGGTGCTGCGACTGTTGGTGCTCATGGCGCTTTGGTTGGGCAAACACGAAAAACTAATTTAATGAGTAAAACTGTGTGTGTCGAAACTGGTTTTTCGTTCACTTTTATTATGTATATTTTTCGCTTTTATATTTTTTATATTTTTATTCCTTGTTTGTTTTTTTAATTCACTCGAAGTTGAAGTTTCTGTGCTCGATGTGCACTGACCACCAACCAGCTTAGTTTATAGACCAGGCCAAACTGAACTGCGAGTAGTGTTATTAAATTTATTTATTGCGTTCTAGCATTGTGTCCTGCACGTACTGTTTGCGTCACACACACTCACACGCACACACACTCACACACACAATGTGGACTGGCCCAGAAAGGTTGTGATTAGGTAGTTGGGGGCTGGGTGGGGAGAACCTTTAATGGGCGACCAATTTGTGTGAACTGTCATTGACAGTGGACATGTTAATAGCTCGCTTTCGTAACGAATATGATTTGAAGCCAGTCCGGCGCTTACGTACCGTTTTGTAGCTCAAGGATGCAGGATGTGCACTGTCAAGCTGCCTCGGAAATGCCAAAAAGCATCTTTTGTGTGTCAGAGCTGAGAACCTCGAACCTCAACCCTCAAACCTCGAAATACCACATAACAGATACGAGCGGAAGAGCGAAACCTTAACCGAAACCAAAACTGTAATTGTGTGCATTGTAAATGCCATGAGCCTATGAGCCTATGAACTACAAATACACACACACACCCCGTAGACTCTTGGACTTGTTGGCTACCTTCAGTCAAGTCGACACGACTCAACCCAACTCGAGCCAAGCCAAGCCAAGTCAAGTCGAGACCCAGCCAAAAGGCAAACAGCAATCGGACAAGTAGGCCATTTGCATGTTGCTCGTTGCAACAGCAAAGCCTGGCAAAGGATGACGACTTTCAACCGGTTGCTCCCGTGGGCAGGTAGCAGAAAAGGAAACGGCGCAGGCAGGTCGGCGAGTGAAAGTCTTATAAGGACACTCTTGAAGCTCTCGGCTCTGTCATTTACATGCTTGCATAAGCCTGAATATTTTATAATGCAGCTGAAAACATTCAAAGCCAGCTGTCGGCTCGTTATCCCCTTGCGCTGCTTCAGTATTGAATTGTAAATGCACTCAGAAAAAAGAATCGCCCTCAATTTTGGAAAGTCTCTAAACTTTTGACTTCAAGGGTAACTCACGTTATTATTTGAAAACCGGTGTTTTCCTTGTCTTCATTTCTGCGTACATTTTTCCATAATATGGAAAAATATGTCTAATTCCAAACAACTCTAAACATTATCTCTTTTGTTGTTATTATTACTTATAAACATTGGTGTTTTTAGATATGACATGCACAAAAACTTTAGTTTGTTTACAAAGTTGAGATTTAGAAAGAAAGTGTTTTTAATTTCGGTTTGGCATTTATAGTTTTTAAAATTATTTTTGAGTGTATTTAAGTGACTGCATTTTGAAAAGAACTTCAAATAACGCTTATGCAAAGGTAAGCATTTAAATGCTTACAGCTCTGCCTTAAGCAAAACCTCACAGCGATAAAGAAAAACTTGCACTCCTAAAATACTTTCCATACTTTAAAGTTTTAAAGCGCACTTTTCTGACAAACGCAAGAGTTTCCATGGGGATTTTGTACCTTTCAGTCGAGTTTCCAAAAGATTAATGAAAAGAGATATGGATGGAATAGTCAGTCCATTGAGACTGATGAGCAAAATGTGTGGGTTTAGTGCGAAATTCAAAATAATTACACTAATTGGTTGTTAGTGTTGTGGCTATTTAATTACTGTCTGGCCAACAAACCACCTTTGCATCTTGGCCCTTTCCCGTGCCCAATGCACTGGCCAATAAATTGCGCAGTTTAATTGGACAGCCAACAGCAGGACCGCCACCCACTCCTGCGATGTCCGGTGTTCCGTGCCCGTCATGGCAACAAGTTGAAGTTTGCCTTGCGGGCAATACATGGTGCAAGCAGCCATCAATGGGCCCAGTCTGTCTTTGGAGTAATTACGTGCAATACGTATACGCCCTGTTGCACCACGGAGCGCATAAGCATTGGCGCCACTTGTGCCCATTTTAGGGACAGCAGCAGCAACAGCAACAGCAGCAACAACAGCAATAACAACAACAGTTGCGAGACGCCTTTTGTGCGTCAAATTAACAACTTCCGCATGAGGCCACATGCCACTTGCCACTTGCTGCTTGCACCCAAATGCGTCATTCTCTATGCTCGGCCTTTGTACTACGTGCGACTTGTGACTGCCACAGAGAGCGAGACTATGAAACTGTGAAACCGTTAGAGGCACGGGCCACTTTGGCCATATTGTCATCGCTTGGCCAGCTGCCAGCAACCAGCTGCAAGCCCCGACGATGCAGAAGAAGAAGAAAAACTAGACGCAGACTAAAACTGGCAGAAGCCATTATTGTGCTTTAATGACTGTTAAACTGGCAGCAGCTTAGCAAACTCAGCAGCCAACTGGTAGTCTGAAATAGGACATTAATTAATAAGGGCTTTCACCGACCGACCGACTTTTTCCACAAGCAAACCTTTGCACAAGTTGCCCTTTTGATTTTCCACAGCCAGTTAGCTGGTCTATCTAAGGGTTTGCATTGCGAAAAGAAGCAATTAAATCTACACATTTTCCGCATTTAAATGTCGTGTTGCCTTTTTACCTTTTATCCAAGTGCCACTTAAAGGCTTTCACTCACACATTGTCCAGGATCGATGCCTGCTACACTATGCAGCAATGCCAAAAGTTTCTGCAAAATGGCAACTTTCAACCAGCATCAAAAGCAACCGACAAAGTTTGCCAACAATTTGTGAGCCTCAAGCATGCTTCAAATTTAAGGGAAATGCCATAAGCGAAAACAGTCTAAGTGCTTTCCTCAAATGTGCTCGACTACAAAATATGCTAAGCATTCATATGAAATGGAATTTTTAAAAGATTCATTATTGCCACTGTCATAGCTTTGTCGAAACTCACCTAATCCTCAAAAGAAGTGTTTGTTCTTATGTATGAATGTCTGCGTGTATGCTCTGTGTCTGTTATACCCTATTATACACAATTTGAGGACAGGGTATCGTAACCAGCAAAATCAAATATAATAAAATATTCGGATCAAAGCATGACAGCAAATGAAAAAAAGGCACTCGATTATCTTGAGAATTCATAAGCGACTTCCGCCGAGCTGAGAGGGAGAAATATTTGCCGGACAAATTGAGAAAAACTCTAAGTGAAAAGTCAAAAGAAAACTTTTGCAGTTGATATGCAAGCGGTCACATGAAATTACTTATAGAGTAGCACACACAGAGCACAAATGTTTGATGCTGGTGTGTATCTGAGGCTTAGGAGATTTTCTTAACTTTTGCCATTGCTCTCGGAGCTGTTGAGTGCCAGTGCATTGAACTGGGCGCTTTCGCTGGTCTCCACTTGGTGCTCCTCATCCTCCTCCTCCTCCTCCTCTTGCTCCTGCCTTGTTGTTGGCAGCGAAACGAAGACGCTGGCTTTGGCTGCGCTTTGGGTTTGTCTTTAAAACCTCAGACGAAGGGTCATCAAAGTGGACCGAGGAAGTCTCTCAGTTTTAATTTCTTTTGTTCCTCCTTTTGGCCCCCTCTGTTTGTTGGCCACGGTTTGTTAGCTTTTGTTTTGTTTTGGTTTTTGTTGTTTTTTTTTTTTGTTTGTTGTTTTGCCTGCAAATTATTTGCTTTGCTTCTGGTTTCGTCGTCGCACGAGTATCCAACCAGCTGCTGAATGCCAACTTAATGCTAAATTAGACCCTTAATCAGTCGAACGGGGCCAGGGGCAGGGCTGACGATAGAAGGACCAGAAACAGGCAAATTAGCTAATGATGAAAAATACAGGGACTACTGTGTTGGTCCTTGTCATTTTCAGATACCCTATGCAAAGCTTAAGCTTCGGGTATATGTCCAAAGGACGTGTAAGAGAAACAAACTTACTTTAATCTAATAAATGTGAATAATATAAGTTATAAATGCTAATTAAACAATTTGTTCTGACAAGCCTTTGAACCAAAAGCTCTCTTGTAGATCAAAATTAAATGCTTTGTATATATTCTTGTCCAATTTCCGCGTCTGTTCAGATTTGACAGGGTATTTTCAGCCGACCTATGCCTTGTTTTTGCTTAATTTTCCTCCCCCAAGCTGCCCCATTATTCACAGGTCAACGTGGTCATTAGAGGCGAGTGCAGATGATGTCTTATGTGCACACTGTACAGTTATTGCCAAGTATCTGGAACACAGCAAATGAAGATGTCGCCTGTCGCTTCTGTGTGGAGACAAACTTATCAAGATATATGTGTATATAGTCAAAGCTGGCCAGGCCAAAACTGAGGCATTGGCCAGCCGAGCTTGCAAAAGAACCCAGATTAGAGCTTATACAAATATCAAGTATACGCCACAATTTCAAACCATTTTGCTGATTGTCTGGCCCCAAGGCAAAGTTTCTGTTTAACAATCACTTAGCAAATGTTCTGTTATGCTAATGTTGTAGAGATACACTCACACACACTCACACACACTCATATACACACACACACACACACACACATACGCATTTATGATTGCATTTGATAATTTAAGTTTTGCGAATTTGTAAACTTAATTTTCGGCTAAACGAATGCAACTTTAAATTATTATACATACTTACACTGGCACATTTTGAATACATGTGTCTATATACAAACCAAATGAAATATTTATGCTTTTAGTTTTTGATTTAATTTAATTTGAAATTTCAGCACTCACCAAGTCTACGTACTACAGATGAGCGAGAGAGTTGTGAGAGAGAAGCGTATTTGGTTGGTTGGTTAGTTTTGTTGATTTTAGGTCGGTTTTTGGTTGATTTTTGGTTCGTGATGCGTTTTTGTTATTTGTTATGCAAATTTGTACAGAGATTCGACCGAATACGACGAATTGGTTGAGCAAGCATCATGAAATGATTATGATTATTGGTTAGTCTGGTGGTATATTAATGGTATATATCTTACAGTTCATATGCACTCAGAGAAAAACTTAAATTTAAATAGTTAACTCTTCAAAATGAGAATAGTCGTTGTTAATTTATCTCGAAATAGTTTTGGCACTTTTTGCAAACGTTTTTCGTTCTTTGTATATTTGGGCACAAATTGATCTGGTTTTTTCCTGAGTGCATATGTGACATATGCTAGAGTATTATTACTAAGGATAAACATGCAGGCAGCGTGGGGCATGCAAGGCTTGGGGGTGCCGCGTATTTGCAAATACCGCTAAGCGAAATGAGAAAAGCTATTTATTTGCTGCCGCTGCTGCTGCTGCTGCTGTGGCAACTGCTGCTGATTCTGCTCACCGGGCGGCCGGGATTAAAGTGTGTCAACTGCAAAGCCACTGGGTCAGGGATATTGTCCGCAGTCCCATGCAAAATCCCAAGCAGTCCCAGGCACAGTTCCAGCAACAGCAACAGCCACAACAACAGCAACAGCAGAAGGATTTACCTTTCTATATATGTTGGCTCTTTGGGGGTGGAGAAAGTAGTGGTTTTTTTCTGGGATGGGGGTGGGGGGCGTGGGACACATATACACATAAACACATCTACATACACAGATATTCAAAATGAGAGCTGACACACTTACTTTTCATGATGCGATTTCGGTATTCATCGTCGCGCTGCATGGTCACACTGCCGCCGCCGTTGGAGACCATCGAGCTCACTTGCTCCATGGGCACAATATCCTGCAAAAGTAATGGGAAAAAGGATGCGATCAGATGGCAGCTGCATAATAACTAACAGCGAGCAATTTGCATGAGTTTTAAATTGTGTACAACATTTTTTTGTTAGGTTAGTCAAAACTTAATTAGCAACATGCAAATTGGATTTGTGCAATAAACATTGGGCAAGAGAAGACAGCTCTGCCGTCCTGTTGGCCATTTCATATTTGTTCTGCTCCTCCTTTTCAAACACTTTTTATGTGCTCTGTCTATAGATGCCACACTCAATCACTCAGAAAAAAAACCCTCTGAATTTTAGAAATTGGTCATTCTTTTGGCCAAAGTGTAAATTACATTTTCTGAGTGTTTTTTTATACGATATGGATTTTTTTCCAAGAATCAGAGTTTGTATTTGTACTTTTTGGAAATGCATTTCTTAATAATATCAAGTTTTTATTAAAACTTTCAAAATGTTAAAGCTTTCAAGGCTTTCTAATTTTTAGAAATTTTGCTATAATTTGTAAAAGAAGATTGGAAATTCAGAGCAATGTTTCTCTGAGTGTATACGCCACACTCGCACACACTCAACCAGCTAGCAATACGCCATTCAGTACGGCTTTTCCAAAAAAAAATAGAGTGCAAAATTTGTTTATTTTTTCTTCTTTTTAGACTGTGTATTGTGCCAACAGTGGCGTTGCCGTATGCGGTTTTTGAAAATGCTTCCACTATGTGAGCAATGCCCTGCTCCCGCGCACACACACCCTCCTCCGCCCCCATACCAGCCCTTTTATAGATAAGCTTCAGTTACAGCCTTTGAGTGTCCTGCACCAACATCAGCATCAGCAGCTGCCTTCACCCAGCAGGCTGTGCTATTCTCCACTGTTTATTGTTTGCATTCAGCTGCCACACGTACCCTTGTCCCCTAACCCCGACTCAGACCCCGTCGCTCCCTCCTGCTGGGCGTTGAGTAAAATGGATTGTATTCAGCGGGCCCGCTCGACGTTTATTAATGAAATTTACACTGGCCATTGTCCTGCAGGGTTAGCATTGTAATAAACGTATTTTGAGCTGGCTGAACTGAAATTAGTTGATAAGAAGTTCTCTGTGCTTACCGTCGCTGAACTGAGAGTAGCGAAAGCAAATACAATTTAAAGTCGAGTTTAAAATATGGTGGATTACCCACGAATATCGAACATTACACATGTTTATCCGCTGTTCAACGGTTTTACATGAATAAAGCTATTAAATTGCAAAAATCATAATACAATTTTTGCAAAGGGCTGCAAATGATACGCAAACAAAATCGAGTGAATAAATACGAAATGAAAATGCAGACTGTAAATAGCCAAATGCTTGCTGGCCCATAAATCAAATACGCAGACGATAACAACAATAGCAACAACAACAATCCTCAGCAACAACAATAACAACAACAAATCAGAAATCGCATTATTTATTTTTTGGGTCGGCGCTCAGCTATCTTGGCATCATTTCTTAGCTGAACGCCCAACTGACAATAACTTTGAATTTAATCTGTCGCAGAGCAGACGTGGCCAGTCAAATATATATATATATATATATACATATTCACTTTGTGTGGCAGTCATTTGTAGAATGCAGCAAAACGAGCATCACGTTTGCGCCATGTGTAATGCGCAATTCAATTTTCAAATAAATACGCATTATGCAGCATATTACGCATACGCCACGTGCCTCCTTACACACACACACACACATATATATATATAAGATGCATAAAACAGCAGCAATTCAAATGCCACGCCTCTGCGTCGACTCGTTCCCTTGTGTCATATTAACGACTTTTGCATATTGAAAATGTTTGCTGCGAACAAAAATATGACAAACTCTCAACGACTTGCGTCGTCGTCGTCGTCGTCGTCGTCGTCGCCACATTTGCTGTTGCCACTTGCCACTTGCCTGCTAGAACTTCTCTTCTGGCTGCATGCCAAGTGCCACTTCATGTGTGGTATCATTCTGGATGACGACATACAGCCAGGTGGGCTGCAACGGACTGTGGACTGGGCTTCAATTAAAATGTACCCACAAATTGCTTTTTTGTTTGCAAATAAACACACACACACACCAACACACACACACACAAACACACATCATACAGCTCAACACACAGTTTTTCAAGAGCCCACAAATCCAAATACCAAAAACTATATTTACAAAAGCAAACAGAGTCGTCCGACTCTTCCAGCCACAAATGCTGATGCTGAGCTTGATGAGGATGATGATGATGATGATGATCAATAAAAAATACCGGTGAGTAGTTGCCACAAATTGCTGACAGTTTATAGATAGCCATAATGCAAATTATGATAAACTGAGGGAATTTTAATTAAATTTTGATTTAAAAGCTGTTTGTGAACATTAATTGTATTAAATTTACAATCATTATGTATTTATCATATTATCATTATTTATTAATTACCACAAGCAATAAATATGCTTTGAATAATTCAATTATTTATTATTACTTATTACTCAATTATGCAATTAAAATCAAAATTATTTGCGCAGTTCACCAAAAATACTGTGAACGTTTTAATAATATTTTGCCTAATTCAATTATTGGTTATAAATATGAATACTTAAAAAAAATACTGAACAATTTGAATATAAAAAACAACGCAGTGTAGCAATTTAGCTTAAAGAAAATCTTGACTAATTTAATTATTAGTTTTAAAGATGAATATTTAAAATTTGTCCTTAGCTGTTTGCGTGTCCTGCTTGCTATGCTCATATTTAAGTACTTTGTATTCATTTTATATGCGACACGTTTTCACTCTTCAATCGATATGCTGACAGTTAACTACTATTAAATTTGACTTCACATGTGGATGGGGGAATTATTAAGTCTTGCCAGATGCCATGACCGGCCAAAGTTGTTTCTTCCAACCAACTTTATAAGCTTTAAGTTTTTGGTTCCCCTGCTGTTGGTTTTGCTGTGTTTTCCCAGCTAATCTCACATGTAAATTAACAGCTAAACTGTGGCGACAACGCGACCGCAACGAGCACAGCTAACAGGACAGTGGCAGCAAGGACTCAACAGTGGGTGATAGTCAGCTGTGCACCCCACTCCACCGCAAACAAAGTTAAACAAAGGATTACACACACACACACACACACACACACACACACCCATTGTCTGGTGTGACTTAGTGCGAGTGAAAGTTTATGGCATGTTGTATTGAATAATTAAATTTTATTGATCGCGATTGCGTACACACCACAGCCACACACACACACACACACACACACACACAGTTTGTGTCTGCCCCAACATGTTTATTAGTTTCAGTGTGGCATTTAAGGCATGCAGGCGGCTGGTTATTGTTAAAAATACGACACATAATTATGTAAGTAGCTACGATGTATGCAGTATATACTATATATCTATATAGCCAAGTTTATCAGGGTGTGTTTGTGTGTGTGTGTGTGCGTTGTTTATACAGTCGTTGGGCGCTAATAAAGTTAATGTGAACGCTAAACAGCTCTGGCTCTGGCCATGACTGGTTGTTGTTGTTGTTGTTGTTGTAGTGATTGGCCCTCATGACCCGTCAGAATGTGCGCTAATTGCCTTTTAAGCTGTTGACTTAACCCTCAATGGGTTTGCCTTTGGCATAGTTAACATATCGCAAGGATATACGCAATCAGATTGTAAGCTTAAGATGTTGCTAAGTGTGTCAAGAAATACACGAGGGAACTTTACAATTACACACACGTTATCCCATAAAACTGTCACAGCAATTATTAATACATTCGTTGATATTTCATAGGAATAGTTTAACGAAAGTCCTTTTCTTTTCAAGTCTATATGAGTCTACTTTATCTTTAAGAACTTGAGACGAGTCTGTCTTTTCTTACGTTCATTTTCATGATTCTTATTGAACTCGTTCTGTTAAGCCTATGTTAATTACAGCTGTTATCGATCCCTAGTGTCTCGAGATGCAACCGTATCTGTTAAATTACATTGTGTTATTTGCTTAATGCTTAATGAAAACTTTGCTTATTCGGCTTTTATTAAGTCTAGTTTAGCAAACGTCTTCTTTCTTCGCAAGTTTCACATTCAAACGCAGAGTGCTCTCAATGCATTCATTCATGTTAACCTTATGGTAATTACGGGTGTTATCGATCTCTATGCAACCGTGTCTGTTGTATTGCTTATGTTATTTGCTCTGCCATGCTTAAGGTACATTCTTGCAAGCTTAAGCTAAATTCTTGTTAAAAAATATGAGGGTACTCGGTGTTTTTTAAGCGATCCCAAAATGCCAGGTAAGCGTCTTCCTCACTGAGCACTAATGCATTATGAATAACGACTAAAACTGGTTATACAAAGGATAAACGAGCAGCTAAGCTGGCAACTGGCAACTGCCAACTGGAAACTGGCTGTAAGCCGCATGCGGAAGCCAAAAAACAAATGTGGCTGTTGCTGCTGCTGACTAAGTGCAACGGTAAATGGGAGAAGCAGCAGGAGCAGCAGCAAACTGATTAAATATCCGGCCTACATTTGCATGGCGGGCTCAAAGAGTCCGCCGAGTGAGCCGAGTATATTGCCGTAGTTCTTGTAGGCAAATGTAATTTGTAGAACAAAACAAACAGCAGAGCTGCAAAGCCCGCCAGGACGAAAGGACGACAGGATGTCGAGCAGGTGGCTGCCTGGCGCGAAACAAAAGCCGCTGCTGCTGTGGCTGCTGCTGCTGTTGGCACTTTGTGTTTGGCTTTGTACAGCACAAGCAGCAGCAGCAGCAGTCGCAGCAGGATACGCAGGACAATACCTTGCAAAGCGATTACCGGCTCACGGATTTCAAGATTTAGTCAAAGGAGGCAGGAGCAGAGGGAGGGGGAGAGGGAGAGAGTGGGAGAAAGGCAGCCAAACTTACCTCGTAGCGTGTGTCGATCTCAGGCAATTTCTCTAGAAACTCTTCAACCATCTTACGCTGCACGTGTGTGTACGCACACACACAGACACATATGTATATATACAGGCACCACACGCACACACACGCAATCAGAAAAGGAACATTAAGCAAAGGAAACTAGTTAAACAATGTTAATATAAACGGGCCAAAAACACCTGTTGTTTTAATTATTGTTTCTTTGTCTTTGTATTTTTGCACTGTTTTGTGAAATTCGCTTGTTGTTTTTCTTTTAATTAATTTGCACTTTTCTTTCTTGTTTATTATTGTTGTCTTTGAGATTGTCGTACAAAATTTGGGCGCTATTTTTAGCTAGCACACACCCAGCGAGAAGTGAGGCTTGCCTCGAATTGTTCGTCGTTGTCGCTTCAAGTGAGTGCTGTGTGTGCGGATGTGTGTGTTGTGGATGATGATGTTGATGTGGCCAGCCACACGCTGATGCCCGTTCACAGTTCAGCACTAACAACAAACTGCAGAAAAACAAAACATTTATAGGCCTGCCTGGCTGCCTGGCTGCCAGGCTGCCAGGCTGCCTCGCCAACGAAGTCCGGAGCGGATACGAGCAGCAGCCTCAGTTGCCTCCCTGAGATAACACGAGGCAGCGAAGAGTGTTTTGTGTACTAAAAACTGGCCAGCATCAGAGAAGTTCGACACTTTGCCGAACAGCAGCAGGCGGCAACCGACACCAAAGACCAAAAACCGAAGCAGCAACTGAAAATGTTGCACACTTTTCAGCGCCGACGCGCGCCTTCCGAAGGGGCAGCTAAACCAGTAGCAAGTAGCAAATAGGAGCTGCAAAAGAGCAGCAGTCGCAACAACTCCTGTATGTATAATAACTTTTTTGCCCACTCCTCAACGTGACACACTTTTCGCAACTTCCAAAAGCTTCTCGGGACCCCCTTAAAAAAGCATCGAAACGCAACTGAGACATTTTTTTAGCACAGAGCTGGCAATTTTTGGCCTGTGGAATGTAAACTGAAACTAGCACTGAAAAGCTACAAGACTTGAGCTAAAAGCTGAAGTTGTTTGTGGAGCTGCTTCCTGGCTTAGAGTGTTTTCCATCCACTTGTTCATCATTTGCAGCTAACGAAGGCGGCGCCGCCACTCAACTAAGGACAACGAGCAAACCCAACCCGTCTTCCTGATTCCATTGTTTATCTTGTTGATCCCACTTAAAAAAGGGCGAGTGAAGCTCGAGTAACATTTAGATGGAGCTGGTACCCATTTTGAAGTATAATGCTTTAACATTTTTAAATAAGTACTAACCCTTTTTGCTCAATCAAAATCAATTGTTATAGTTGGGTAAATATATTCAAAGACCCTTGAGTCGCTTTAAAAATACTTCAGCAAGTTTCATGATTTGGTTTCGGATTTTAATTAATCATTTTTGATCTATTAAATAAATAAATTTGGTCTGTGCTCGCCTTAAGTGGCAAACTGAGCCACATTGTTTGAGGCAGAGCGCCTAGAAAAAAGTTGCACTTACCGAAACCATTGTCAGTTATTTAAGTAAGCAATGAAAATAGCAGTGTGTCCTGTATTCGTGTCCGCACGCGCTGACCCACGATAACATACTAACAATTGTCTTCTATAGCATGCAACAATTTGTGGCCAACACGCGCAGACAGTCGAAAGGCCAAGGGACGAAAAGAGCCCCAATAGACTGGTTGGAGCGACGCCACCCTTACCTTTAGCGCATCCAATTCTGGCAACTAGATATCTATTTCTGTGCTTGCAACAATATTTGTTCAGTTCGTACAAGTGATGTATGAAATGATTGGGTGAAATTTTGCATGTCCTTCGGCCCGGCTGTTGAAAAGTGCAATTGCTTTCATGCAGCGATTAAATATTTAATGATAAAGTCGGCACTTCACTCGTCAACTGTTGAGTAGCTGGACAAAGGACAATTGTTGAAAACCATTTTTAAAGTTGTCTAAGCAATTACTTTTTAAATATCCCGCCAAATTTGATATGGCAAGATGCAAAAGCTGCTTGCTGTAGCACTGCTGTATATTCATAGCAGCCTTTAAGCTCACTACTTTGAGACTGTTTTCGAACTGCATACCAAGCAGTTCACTTTATTATCTAAAATGTGAAAGCATACTTTTAGGCAAACACGAGTGCACTATTGCATATAAAGAGAGTAACTATTGTTTATTCATATCCTTAGACGAGGACCAACTTCTAAGAACTATGATCATGAATTATGGAGTCATCTAAGAACCGAAATAAATAGCAATCTGCAATTTACAAAAAGAGTTCACGAAGAGCACAGTTTCACACCTGTAAGCTGCTTGTCAGCCAACGAAAGAAAGTAGTGCAAATTAGCAGAGTTTGACACCTTTTAACTTCTTAGCACACGCAGAAAGCAGTTTATTCGCGCGAGTTGTATGCGTTTTTAACGCGTTTTTCATTTATAGTTATTGATATGAAATTCCAACCGAATCCGTTGGAATCAAAAGGATCTCCTGTGTCGAACTACATTCAAGGATAATGGGCTCAACAAATTGAAATTCAATTATTTTCGCTTCGTTTTATTTTTCGTTTTACATTGTACAATTTGTAAGTTCATTTTTTATATGGATTTTCTTCTTGTTTTCTCATATATATGTTTGTGTGTGTATATATAATTTCTGACAAACTTGAACATTTAGTTAATTTCATTAGACATTTATAAATTTCATTTGTTACAAAGATTACATTTCTTTTTTGTTTTTCGTTCCTTTTGATATTTTTGTGTTGTTGTTAACGTTCCTGGCTTTTTAAATGTTCCCACTTGAAATCTTTTATCTCGTTTTTTGTCTTTTTTTGTTTGTTCTGCGGTTGAGTATAAAATGTCCTTTTTGCCAAACATTGCATGCAGTTGAAATTAAAAATATGAATGATATAGTTATTTAGTTGCTATAGATGAGTACAAAAAATACATTATTGGTAAGTTTCTCATTGCCATCGACATCATTTGATTTATAATAAGTACAGATTACGGATCGAATCAATTCATTTGATTTTCAGACTAAACTTATGTCATGCTCTGCTAATATCTTCTACCGATTCCCTATATATATATGTATATATACGGAATAGGGATTTGTGGTTGTTGTTCTTGTTGTGCTTGATATACGAATGTTGTGTGTACAGTTTTGTAGTTATCACCCAGAGAGAGGCTTCTTTGTATTTACTCGTCGACTTATCGCTTAGCTTTATCGTTATGCTTCAGTTATACGCTATATCAAATATGATACGAATGATTGTAGGCAGGTGGTTGGTGGTTCACTTGACTTACAATATATATACCATCATCATCATCATCATCATCATCATCATCTACTCCTCTTCAGTATTTTAGATCTAAGTTTAACAACTAAAGTAAAGTACAGCGAAATCCTAAACAAAACAGCCAAAATATAAATTGAGGATATTCCTATTTTCGAGCTTTTCAAGCTAACTCCAACCCGTATCCGCTGCGCCATCCCCATCCGACGTTTCCGCCAACTGTGCGTTTCTGTGTGGCAACGTGTAGTTCTGCGCCACATACAGTTGCCACAGTGCTCTAATCTGGCTGGTTGAAATCGTGTGCCACGTGAACACAAATTGCAGCTGATCGATATCACGCTCCCCGCTCAGCAATCGCTGGCAGTCGTCCTCGTAGAGGACGAACGGTTGCAGCGTTGTGATCGTCGTGTTCGTCTGCTGCGCCAGGATGCCCGTGATGTGGACATCGTCCACCCAGAAGTAGGCCGTGTGCTGGGCGGCCTGGTAGAGACGCTGCACCACATCCGCCGAGTAGACAATCGCAAAGCCCGGACAGTACGGCGGATAATAACTCTCGGCGTATTCCCGGAAGCTGACACGCCACTTGGACTGCAAGAAATTAAATTCAATATTTAATTTAATTAACTAATAATTATTATTGTGCTCCAAATTATATTTATTATACTCATTATACTCACACGATAGGATCGCTTCACGCGGGAGGCCATCACCGGACGACAGAAGAGCAGTTCCCGCCGCTGCTGGAGCAGGGAAGCCAACGTGGATGGCGTCGCCGATGTGGACGACGTCAGATTCGAGTTGGGAGTTGGCGGTTCGCGGAGTAGAAGCAACTTGATCAGCTGTGGTGTATTCACAAAGACATCGTCGTCCACCTTGATGAGCAGCTGGGCATGCGAGCAATTGCTGTTGAACCATTTGAGGGCCATCACATGCTTGTACGTCATATTGCGATAGGCATCCTGGAAATTGCCCTGCACCATGTCCCTGTGCCGGGCATTCTCCCGCTCCAGCGAATGCTGCAGCTCCAGCTCATCGGCGGGCACGGCGCCCAGCAGGAAGACAATCCGCAGCGGTGACTGTGACGTCATTGGGGCTCCGCCCCACGACTGACGGATCAGTGAACGTTTCTCTGCATTCCTCGGCGCCGTATGCACAAGGATTAGGGCGAGGATATGCGCTTCACACGCCGGCTGCACCATCAAATAGCCAAAATTGTGCAAATCAATCAACTGATTGGCATCTTCTAAGGCCATTTCTGATGGCTCTGTTGTGGTTGATGTTCTTGTTGTTGTTGTTGATATAGGCGTGGCCGCCCTGTCTAGACTAACTACTTGGCTAGGACTATTATAAGAATTAGAATACGAATAATAATAATAACTACTAAGGTTGCTACTAAGTTGTTGAGTGCGACTAGGGTCGTGTATTTGGTTTGGTTTACTACTACTGCCGTTGGCACTCGATTGCAATTGTTGCTGTTGCTGTTGTTGTTGTTGGAACTGTTGCTGTTGCTGTTGCAGCTGCAGCAGCTGTGTGCTCAGTGTGCCTGCCTCATCCGATTCGAGCTGTTGCATGCTGACCAGCCACAACACGAAGCACACATTCACACAGATGATGAGGCAGCAAAGCGAACGCTTATCCATTGTAATATTGTTGTTGTTGTTGTTGGTGCTGTTGTTGTTGGTGTTTTTAACTACACCCATTTGGCTGCTGCTGCTGCTGCGGCTCCAGCTGCTCCTTGGCCTGATAGCGTTTTCTGCGTGCCTTCGCCATTTAATAATTAACAATCGATCTAGCTGAAAGAAATAAAAAACAAATAGATAACAAAAGACTCGAGTTAATTGCGTCACATGTTGAAAATAGTCCAAGTGAGTTGGACTTATCATCGAAATATCATCAATCAGCCAAACACCGAGGTGCGAATGAGAAACGAAACATTCATTTAATTGAGCAAGCCACATGAACGAAATAAACAAACAAAAAAACTACAGCTAACAGAGGGGGAGTGGGTGGCTGAAGGGGGAGGGGGTGTGTGTGTGACAATTCAATTATGTTTGCGCTTGTTGGCAAACAAGTTGGCCAAAGGACATTCGCCTTGTCACAACCCGAGTCCTGGCCATTGATAAATGCGACCAGCGATGATCACTTTAGCAATATTCTAGCTGACTTTCCTGCTGGATTTGATAAGCGAATCATAATGTGGACATATAATTAAGCCTAACAATTTGTTATATTATTGTATACTTTTTATTTTGTTGCATTTTTTATTTATATTAAGCCACGCATATTATAAATGCATAATCAATTCAAAGTTCTTTGCTGCTGCTGCCAACAACAATAATAAAACTATATAAATATATTTATATAACTACATTTCTGTAAAGATAAATATTTATATTGCTCCCAGTACAGACTCAAGCATTTGGTGCTGGATTTGATACAATTTACCAATAAAAAAAGAGAATAACAAAATATATAAATACATTTTGTACAAGCAGAATCATTAACTATTCATATTTTCCCCTATATTTCAATTTAGATTTGCACATTTAATTTCCGTGCTAAGCAAAATCTCAACTCTTTGCACAATCTACAAAAAAACATGTAAATAATCTTAAAATAATATATAAAAATAATATTGCTGAAGGCCACAGTAGCTTTGCTTTGACGCCCCTTAGGCTAGATTGTTCTGTAAATTGTTATATTTAACAATAATAAAAACTGAACTGAACTACCCACGAGCTTATGCAAACATTTAAAATAAATAAAAAACGTTGATAAATATATCGCATGTTTTGCTCTCGGTTTTCAGCAGGAAAGAAATAATCGCGCTTTATTGGACTATTTCTTTGTAGTAAATAATAAGAGTAAATATATTTTTCAATGCTTTGTATTCTTCCCATAAGCTATAAATTAATTCTCAATTAGAATCAAAATAACACTGCAGGGGGAATACATATCAATATACTTTAGTATGTTGCTTTAATATTTCTTCTCTACTGTATGACAATTAAATTATAAATTCTATAAATTCATTAAATGACGACAATCTAGAGTTTCCTCGTGCTCAGAGTCAACAATTCATTTACTCACACAGCTACTGATCACAGTTGGCGCAATCGTTGACGATTTGCTGTTCTATTTGGCACTTCAAAACTGTTGTTAATTATTTATGGCACTCCGACATTAAAGGTTTCTCCTGAAATCTGAAACAATAATGTTTATGTTCCGAGAAATAAAAATAAACATTGCCACCCCTCTGCTCAACTTGTTGCCAGTCACAAATCTCAGCATTCAAGCGATAAGCCTTATCAAATATAACAGGGGCTACTTAAGTAGACAAAACTAATAGCCTCAATTAGGGTTTTACTTTGAATTGCATTTACATTTATATATAAATCAAAGTATAAATTGCCACAGCCAATTCACATGAATAAAAAACCAATAAAATGAATAAAATACGCAATTAGAATAAAATTGCCATGATTAATTCGCGTGCAAAAAAACACATAATTTATTTAAAAAGAAAAAAAAAACTGATGGATTTGCCGTCGAGTTCCTGTCCACTCTGCAATGCGGTCAAATGAACACGCTTTCCACAAACTGAACTCGTCAAGCATTAAACATTAAACATTAACCACCAATTGCGATAACTTAATCACTCATCACTTGTCGCTTGACAGTTTGGCGCAATTTCCATAAAAATAACAGTGGCAAAAGAACTCAACGCTATTTTAATTATGAAATACATTGTTTCCGATAACCGCGATACACAATACAAATCAAAGCGCCCACAAAACAAAAACTAATCAATAAATGGCAAACTTCCGCAAATGCCAACTTAAGATTAAACACGGAAAAAAATAAATAAAAAACCCCACTTTTAGTATCAGTCGAGACACATTCAATCACAATTAGTATTTCAATTGGCAGCATTATTAAAACGAAACAAACAACAACAATTGCTTCCCTTCCCCGACTCTTATAAAATTGCCACTAATTATTGCTGTTTCTCACTTTCCGTTCGATTAGTTATCTAGCAAACGGAGCCGTTATCACATTAACAATGTGTATTTCACAAGCGTGGTAATAAGGCACAACTACAACTGAAAGGTGATCCCAAGAGCAAATTTAGAGCACGACGACGTTGTTGAGGAATCGAACAGGTTCTTTGATACATTCTCAATAATCTTAATTTAAACATATTCACTGATGCAAAGGCGTCTAGACTCGTTGTCCCATCAGTTGGGAGAGCTTTTATCGCGATAGGTTTCATTATGGTCACGATGGGTGCCTGTTTACGGGTTTAACTATCTTCTCGCTCGAGTCGAGAGAGCTCGTTTTTAACTCAGAGTTTCAGCAATTCGATTCTAAACATACTTGTAAACTTGTTATTTGAACCGCTCTCATTCAATTTGTGTTTATAAAATAAAACAAACCTGATCTGCGTGTGCAAATTGAGTGCCAATCGATATTCGTTTTTATTGTGAGCACAAAAATATGTTTACGCTTGAGAGCCCAAAGCAGATTCGTGAGCTGTGACCAAAAACGATTGTCCTTTCACAAAAATAGCAAAAAATCGGCCAAATCCTTGCCGATTTGCAAAGGACATGGTTTTTTAGAATTGCAAGGACCTCCTCGATCGCAATGCATTATAAACATGGATTGGCTTGACTGAATTTCGGTTGGTTATCCAAGAGTTCCAATATGACGCACTATAATAACTGTAAATACACAGCTGACTCTATGCGAATATGAATAATATAAAGACAAGTCGGGTAATCAGTTGCAACACAATACCCTATATATTTATATAGACAAGTTTGCATATACAAGTTAATCTGCTCTGTTGCATAAATTCCTGACAGCTTAACTTGTTTTTCTATTTTGGTTGTTGTTTACTTTCCGTTTTTAACGCAACTCTATATATATAGATATATATAATATATACCTTACCTATTACAGCTTTTACAGTGGTTATCGCTCTCGCTAAGTGTCAATATATATATATATGTATATATATATATATGTGTGTGTATATATCTGGGTAGTTATTCGCTCATGTGAGCGCCAAGCGAGGTGCTAAACACATTTTTTATTCCAGCCCGAATTTATAACAATTACATTGCCAGCTAGCCAGACACAACACAACACAACACACACACACACACACACACACACACACACACACACACAGACACACCTGGGCTGCACATGATATGAAAGTGTTGTTGCGCATTGAGAAAACAACACGAGAAATGCCTTTGAATTTGTTTTTCCCCGCATTGTTCCCCAGAGTGGCAAAGTGTTTTTGGCCAACAGCCAATTTATTTAAGCCAACTTGCAGTTAGCAAGGGGGGACAAAGGCCAGGGAGAGAGGGGGTCTGATGTCTGCTGCAAGTCAAAGCCTCGATAAACAATAGACGATAGACGGCAAGCAAAAAAATGAAAATAAAGAGAGCAGCAACAACAAAGTTTGAGGCGATATCATCTAACCTTCGACTTGAACAGATACCCAGCCAAACAACACAAAATAAAAAAAGAAAAACAGCAAACAATGTTTGGCGCCGTTGCCATTATTTATCGAGTGCAAAATGTAAAAATAAACGGAAGAAAAAAGGAAACCATTGCCTGCCTGCCCAGCTACTCTGCCCCCTGACCACGCCCCTTTCTCTATGGGTGTGTCTGTGTGTGTGTGTGGCAACTTACGAGAGCGGCAAGTAGAGTAATTCATTGTTGCGAATTTATACTTTAGATTGCAAGACTTGCAATGGAAATAAATGCTCGAATGTGATCACAGTGAGTTGCACAAGTCTACGTCCAATGTAAACTACAGTGAGTTACAAAAGTCCATTATTACGTATACAGTGAGTCACAGAAGCCCAAGTCGAAGGCCAAATCGAATGCAATGCATACACACACACACAGTGAGTTTCAAAAGTCCAACATCACAGCCAGATTGGAACAGGCAAAAGTTGCCCAAGATCTTAGATAATTGACCCAAGCTAAATATTTATTAGGGTCTCAAACCGTAATTGGAATCGGAACCGTATTGCTGCCGATTGAAATTCACAATTGGAATCGTGATCAGAACCCAACTCAACCTGGTATTATTTGTCCCAAAAAGACCGTATCGGAACCAAAACAAAACCAAACTCATCAGCAATTTTGGGTTATGTGCCTCGGGTATTAGTGCTAACTATTGCTGCTTTATCTCTAAAAGGTTTTGTCTTGATTTCTCTCCAACTTTATTCAAGACTGCCTCAATATGCATAGTTATTAAGCATTTTTCATTTGCAATCTAAACACAAATAAAGACACAATCTTAAAAGTTGGGAAGATAAAGACAGGCCGATCTATTTTCTGATTATAGACTTTCAAAAATCGCAGATATTTTCTATGAGCGAACTCTAAAATATACCCACAGGCAACACAGAGTCAGAAAGAGAGAGTGAGAGGCAGAGGTAAGAGAGGGAGATGGAAAAGAGCGAGAGATTGACCCCCATATGTCTGTCTGCAACTCGCTCTCTCTCTCTCTCTCTTTCTCCCACTCTCCATCTCTTTCTCTACCCCTATCAACAGTCTAAGCTGCACATCATTTATCAAGGCATATTTCTTGGCGCTGCAACTGACAAGCGTTCACTTTGTGTCAAAGGTCGCTCGGGGCTCGCTCCTTGTAATTAGTTTTCTTTTGTTCCTTTGGCCCTAACTGAAAAGGCGTTTTACAAAATGGCGTCGCATTTGGTTAAGTCGTCGTTGTCCCTCGTCCCTCGTCCGTCGCCAAAGAGTTCGTCACTCTCTGCTGACGTCTGACGTCATCGCTTATGCAGCTTGTTGTTGGGCTGCTGTTGCTTGTTTTTTTTTTTGTGCTTTGGGCGAGGACAATTGCGTGTCTAGGCGCCCTATTCCACCATTGCCATGCTTCGTCGCACCAGCAGCAGCAGCAACAGTAACTACAACAACAGCAGCAGCAACAGCAACAACAACAACAACAGCAACCCTTGTATGTTATTTACATGAATGTTAAGACTTTATTACCTTTTGGCTTCGCCTCGTCTCGCCGTGCCCCGTTCCCCGCCTCCGCTGGCCATGCCTGTTGGCGGCTCCTTTAATAACCATTGCCATGAACTTTTGCTTGTAACGGTTTTAAAAAACAACAAACAACACAAAAATAACGCTACTTTCCCAAACAGATATTGATCTACCTTTCGATATTGAACACAGGCGAATTGCAAGAACTACTCAACTATCTGACAATATGAAAAAAATAAGTAGCTTTTTGTTGTGAAATTATTGCAAAAGCTAAATTGGGTATTTATTTGGGAATGTATTTGTAGAATTAAGATAAGATAACAGATATAACTAACTACCGATAACAGCAACTAGAGACCGATAACAGCTGTAACTAACATAAGCTCAACATGAATGTTGTTTACAGATCGACGAAAAATGTCGAAAAATTGCAATATGTTAAAAGGTCTGCTGAGATGCAAAAATGTAATGAATTAATTTTCTCGCCTTTACCGCGTTTAAAAGTACACATTTTTCTTGAAGATTAGAATAATTCATAATTTACTATTTCCAAATATATATTCCAAAATATATCCAAGTTCATTATTTTGACACCGTCGAACAGTGCACCGTTAAAGTGTACTTTATCTTGAGCATGCTAGGCCGACTGAAAGATACGTACAAATATTGATTAGTTACTACACTAATTGGACAGTAGATGCGCATCCGATAACTGTTATCGCTTCTAATCTTATGGGGGCGCAACTGGCACGCTCGACATCTTATCGCGACGACAGGCAACAAGCCAAACCCAATTGAGGCACGCAGCCTTAAGAGGCGTGTTGTATACACACACACACTTACAACACTTGCTAAATATGTACAACATATGCTAAATATGCATAAGTGTGTGTGTATGTGGCAAACACATCTGTGCAATTGCTTCCTTAATAATGCAAACACCGCAAATTTCAATTACACTTCGAGGCACAAATGTGTGTGTGAGTCTGTGTGTGTGTGTCTGTGTGTGTGTGTGTGACTGCGAGCGCGATGTTGGCAATACGTGCCTGACGGACAAAAGCAGCACGCAGCTGCCTTTTGTGGCAACACGTCACAAACAAGCAGACGTGCAGCCGACAGCCGACAACCGTCGCTTTACATTTAATATAAGGCTTGAATAATATGTGCCGGAAGCTAAAAACTCCTCTTCCTCCTCGCTGTAAGCGTCACCAGCTTTGATAATATCTATAAGCAACTCATATCCCGAAATGTTTCAATATTAGTTAGCAACCAGAGTTAATATTATTATAAAGAAGTTGTACAGAGGATTGTTGGCAGAAGAAAGCATATATCAGCAACATCAGTCGAGTCTGTCTGTCTACATGAGCAAGCCAAGTTCAGAGACTATAAGAGCCAGAAACTTACAATTTGGATTACAAGTTCTCGTTTACCAAACGCAGTTCAAACGTATTTCATTTTATCGATAAATTATCGATTCAAATAGATTTCCGATAGCAATAAAATACTCCAATGTAAACATAAAGCCTGCCTTCCAATTGAATATTGTATAAAAACCAAACCATTTTAGTTTATGAGTTTTCCCTTTTCCAAATTTTATTTCTATATCTTTGAATGTTTTAGTGCTCATTATGATTTATACGAGGAGGGTCCTCCTGCAACAAGCAATGACAGATTGTAAGTCCTCAGCTGCTGTTTGACGATTTCGTTTACTTCAAGTTGCATTTTAAACGCTGTGCCACAGACAACAAATTGCAACATCTGTAAAATAATGTTTGCCAGCCCAGACCAGATGTGTGCCGGATGTGGGTGTGTCTGTCGACGCTTTACAGCTGCAGCTCGGTAAATGTATCTTTATCTGTATCTGTATGTTTATGTCGCTCTATCTCGAAAAGGAAGCCGGCTGCATTTGTGGGGGCGCAAGAAAATGTACACATGACACACATGCCACAAAGCAGCAACAAGCCGGCATCGGAAGCAATCCGCCAACGAGCCATTATGCTGGCTACCAGACATATATATATATATATATATATATGTATATATATATATATATATATATATATACATATATACATGCAATTAACTGTGCGTAGCACACTCAGAAAAAACGCCCTAAAAACCAGAAAATTCTTTTAGTTTTTAGAAATAATAAAATATTAGAAGAAATTCATAAACAAATAATGAAATTTACTAGTCCGACTTTTATATTATCGTAAGTTTTTCAAATTAATTTATATGAATTTAGAAACTATCTAAAATGTTTGTACGTGTGAAATCTTAAAATACAAATGTTTATTAATAACAAATACAATTCACAAAAAAAGCTACTCTAAGAATTCTTCTATGGTACAAAAATAAAAGAACACCCTGGAAATTAGACATATATATTTAAATTTTAGAAAAATTCACGCTGATATATAGAAATGTAAACTCTCAGAAAACCACGTGCATTTTAAAAATGTACTTTCCTTTGTGTGGCAGCATCAGTTTGACTCGCCACATATCGCCTCATATCGCAAAGCGGCGTTGAAAGTCTGCCTTTGGGTTCCTTGCCACCTCTTCAGATAACCCGACAACCGTATCAGTTTGTCACGAGGCAAGGAGAAACAGTATTATAAAGAAGAAAATAAGAGTGCACGACTGGAACTTGCCCTGTAACTTTTTATGCAGGGTATACACTGGAAGAGCAAGCGAAAGAGTAATTAAAGGAAAGCCAGTCAGCTTTCCACAAATTTCCAATTAGAAACTGGCAACAACTAAATGATAAGTATTAGTTGCAAATAGCAACTTTTACAGGGGTGGGAACACGCCCAGTTGGTTCTGGGGGACTTAGTTGTCTGCTTAAAAGGTGAGTCTGAATAATTTATGAACATATTTCCTCGTGCTTTCGTATGAAAATTTAATTACGCGCATGTTGTTTACATTTTCACGGCTGTCGCAGTTCACAAGTCAGTCACAACCAAGGGCCAAGAAAATGGGCCGTTGACCAGTAAACCCCCCGCCTCCACCAACCCCCGCCACACATCCCTTCCCCTCCCCCTCTGTGGAGCTGGGAACGAGTGGCATGCACGCAGACACTATAAAAGGCGTGGCATACATACATATATATATATATATATATATACATATATATATATATAATTTGTGTATATTTCTGAGAAAGACAGATACAAATTTGAATTAAGGCGTTGACAACGGTACAAGGGCGATTATTACATCTCGCAATATATACATGCATTCTTTATATATATGCACATATAAATGAAATTCAGTGTTATCCATTTTGTGTAATTGCATAATAAAGTTTTCCGTTTATTGTTGACTCATATATATATATATATATATCATATATCATATAGAAGTATATATATATATCATATATATATATATATATATATCATATATTTACATACATATATCTTCTTTATTGTTGACTCAAGCAATGCGATTTATGCTTGGCAATCATTTAAAATTGAAAACTTGGAAATTCCAGACTCGCTGGAAAAAATAAGCTTTGCATTAAAAAAACAAGCTTCAACTTGAGCAACAACAACTGCAATTTGAGCAATCTGCAATCAGTTTTTGCTTTTTTTCTTGTTAAAATGGATTACGTAACTTGTGTCGATAGGTGATAGGGGATAGGGTTCAATGTACTAGCTTGGATCAGAAGACTTCTAAGATCGCCTTCCTATGAAAGAAGCAAAGGAGAGCAACTATCAAAAGAATGAGTCTGCCATATATCCCTATATATACTCATAAGCCTTTATATACTTAAATTTGTGCTTTTCCGTATGGCAAACGAGCACCTATAATCCAAATTCGATATATTTAACTATTTTAAACTAGGAGATATATTCCTTCTTCATATTACATTCCTTTGCACAATTTCTTAATGAAATTTTTAAACATTTCTTCTTACTCATGAATGAATAAAGATAACAATCAATGAATGAATGCATATCGTAATACAATTTGCACAACAAACAAATCTAATTTATGTGTTTATTGACTGAACACTTGATAAGAGTGAGTAGTTAAGCGTAGAGCTTCAGGGCAGTTAATGAATGGCATTATATCAAATCTTTTAACACAATTACGGCAAAATATTTTCGTTTAATTGCTTGATAAGACTAACTAAATAAAGAAAACTATGCAATAAAAATAAATAATGCGCTACTGCCAAATACAATAAACAAACAATGGGAGGGAGAGAGAGAGAGGGAGAGAGAGAGGGAGAGAGAAAGTGATTAAATTCAGTTGAAATAGTGAATGGCAGCCGCAGTGTTATTTAAATTTTTGTTGGCAACACTTAAAAGAAATGATTCATAGATACAAAACAGCAGCAAACAAAGAAAACCCAGACAGAGACGTTTGTGACGTCACAAGCAGCCGCTGCTGAGGGTTCAATGTACGAAAACACACGCAAAAGCAAATCTTGTGTTAATATTTAATAGTGTTCAGTGTTGATCAGTTCCAATAAGCCAAAAAAAAAAAAAGAGAATGTAAATGTTAACATTTACACACACATACATAGAAACACAGAAGCAAATGAGAGTAGTGCGACAGAGTTGCTGTAAGAGAGAGAGAGAGAGAGAGCGAGCGAGACACGGACGCTGCTGAACACGTGATGGGTGAAAGCGTCGTCAGAAGCAGCGCTTTTAATAATATTAATTGACTGCAAATATTTGATTATTGCTTTGCCAAAGAACACATGCGTGTCTGTGTGTGTGTTAAGCAAACAATTTACTATGCGGGACTGCAGCCAAGGCCAAGGCTTCAACAGCCGGCAGAAGCAACAACAAGCAGAACAAAGACAGCTGGAATTGTTCAAGGTCAGTCGCATGAGAGCGAGCGCGACAGACGTCGACATGCAAAGTACTGAAAATGTTAGTGCCAAAACGGAGCATCGAGAGAAATTCCACGCATAGCAACAAGAGGAGACAAAAAGAGTGGGAGAGGGTGCACAGAGAAGTTGTGTATGTGTGTGTGCGAGAGCACACAATATCTGCTCAATGATGCTGACATTGCTGATAAGATACGACAAATTCAAGTGAACAAAAATAGAACACAACACATATACATTTTAATGTGTATATATTTATATGTGTGCACAACATTTACACGCCAAATTTAATTCATAATTTAAATGCATGCATTTTAATAGGTTTCTTACCTGCCCACACACACACAAAACACTCTACACAGACAGAGATTAGCAAGTGGTTGCGTGTGTGTGTGGAATAAGCAATAAAAAAAAACATTTCTGAAACAATATTAATACTCTTTATTTTGCCTCATTTTAATAAAATTTACTGTTGCAGAATTATATTTATCCGACGAAAAAACAAAACGTTTTTATCTTATTTTTATTTACTTTTTCTCAAATTGGAATTTGCAGTAAATTAAGATATCTCATGTCATATACATATACACAAGGACACACACACACGTACACAGAGAGAAGGAGAGCAACACTCACTCACAAGGATGCTCCGTTTTGATGCTGAGATGCTGCGCGTCGCCTTTGCAAATTTTTCACATTTTTGTTGTTGCTTGTTTTCACTTATTTTTCCACGTTTTCACGTATGTTTAACTAAACATAATTATTGCAAGCTTAAGCTTGATTTTTTTGCAATTATTATAAAGATGAGATATATATATATTTCATTATAAGATATCAACAGATTTGGAGAAATCAGCACTTTTTTTTTTGACGCGCACGCTCTCTTTATTTTTGCCCGCGTCCGCAGCATAAACACTTTCCTTGGAGCAGCCGGCGCAGCACTGACTGGCTGTGCGCTGTTACTTTAGTTCACACACAGGCACCTGTGATTAAGATTTAAACAATTTAACATCAGCGCACAGGCAGAGAACGAGAGCGGGAGAGAGTCGATACGCAAGCGTACTGCGAATATTTCCACACATCTTTACAACATCTGTCTGAAGTGCAAGCCAAGCTATCGATATATCGATAAGCGTTTGAGTTTTTATGGACTTTAAATAAGGCAAATGGCCTTATATAATAAATAATTAAACTGCAATTTTAATTTAAGCTACTTTCAGGCATATCTAAGATGTTATTATTATGCATTATTATTTTTTTAAAAGCATAAGCAAAGTAAACAAATCAACAGCCGTGTTATTTAAATGTTAAGTTGTATATTGATATTTTTTCACAAATAACACGTCTGCTCTCGGTTAAAATGCCAACAGCTGTTATTGCTGCTGCTAAATAATACCAAAAGAATATCGCACAAAATTGAGTTTTTGAAAGCATTTATTTTGTACCTACAAATATATATATAAAATACGACTAAGCTAATGATAATAATGAGTAGTGGTTGTTGTTATTGTTTGTTGTACATGCAAAAGCGATCACAATTGAAATATTGAGGCATTCCTTATACAATTAATTACAAGGAATTAAGCATCTTTCTCAGGCACTTTTCAATTTGGTGCGCCTCAAAATCAAACTGGACAAATTGCTGTAAGGCAATTCAAAGGCGAGCGAAAATACAATGGACGCCAAATAGACGATGACGGCAAAGCCACAGGTGACAACGCACTGGAAAATAAAATATAAATAAATAATACATAGTAAATATATTTGTACATTTTAACTCACCAGCATTAAGGGATCTGCATGCGTGCTGGCGCTGGTTAAACTGTAGAAGAAGGCAATCACCAAAGGATTTAGTAAATAAATCGCATACGAGAGCCGACTCAGATGCTGGAAGCCCTTGGCCTCCAATATGCGGGACCACCAGACGCCACGCCCTCTCGCACTGCCCCTAATCATCCAGCAGACGCTCAACGAGAAAAACAGTCTGCCCAAAACAAATAGCGAAATGGCCAGCAAGGAACCCAGATCCCGACGAATCGTGGAGTAGATGCAGGCAATGAACACAAACAGCGCAAAGTGCCAGCAACAACGATTCCTCATCTCATTAGGCTCCACTTCTGGTTGCTTCGCCTCCTCCAGCAGAAACCAGGCTGTGATGGCGCCCTGAATATAGGGAAGCACTCGAACAAAGGGCGAGGTGTAGATCTCTGTTCCCGTGGCAAAGGCCGCGTCGAAAGACAATTGAAACTCGATGTGAAGACCAATAATGTAGGTCCAAAGGATGGTGGAGACTAAAGCGGAGGCAACCAGCGTCTTGGTGAGTCGGGGATGCCTGCAAAAAAGCAGTTATTGCTGTTAAGATATTTTGAAAATGTCTGCGCTCTGTTAAAATGGCTAACAACTGTTATTGCTGACGCTAAGAAAATACCAACAAATAGCTAGCAGCTGAAACTGAGAGCGGAATTTTTTAATTACACTTAATTATATTTATTTTGAAACCATTTGTATATTTTGCACCTACAACCATAAAATAAGGCTAGAATTAAAGGTTAATTTGTATTTATCGACATTCTTAACATGTCTGCTCTCTGTTAATATTTCAACGCTGTTGTTAAAAATAAAAACATAGAATAATTTATAAACGAACTCAACTCACTTGGCATATAAAAAGAGCAACAAATTTGCCAAGATGAAATACTGCATTTCGCAGGCCAAAGACCAGCTCCAACTGGCGCACATATCGCGATGGTCGAAGAGATTCTGAATGAAGAGCAGATTGCGCCACCAGTGCCTGGAGCACATCTCATCAAAGCGCTCATTAATATGATAAACTGAAGTGTCTCCAATATAAGCGTAGACCAAATCCACCGAAGCCATCACAACGAGATAAAGTGGACCCAATCTCAAATAGCGATGAAAGAGCAGTTTGCCAAAGAGCTTCAAATTTTTGCGCCAGCCATTTTGACGCACTGCGTCCAGTTGGGCGGCGTTGCGCAGGAAGTTGTACGTTTGCAGAAAGCCACTGAAATCATTAGTTTATTATTATTTATATTTTATTTGTAATGAATTAGCAAAATAAGCAACAAAGTAAACAATTCAAAAGCTGAACGGCATTGAAATGTTAAGTTGTGTATCGATATTTTTAACATGTCGGTGCTCTGTTAACATGTGAACAGCTGTAATTACTGTCGCTAAATAATGCCAAAAAATACCGACTGAGCGGAATTTTTAAATTACACTAAATGATATTCACTTTGTATTTTGTATTATTATTATTACATATTATTCCCCCTTTTAGCAATCTAAAAGCCACTCACCTGATGGTAAAGAAGACATCGACCAGGAGCGGAGCTGAGGAGACGTACTGAAAGAATGCCTGCTCCGCATAGGAAATGAGCACGGTTTTGTTGTGCACAGTGAAATACATGAACCACACCACATGAAAGATCATAATCCAAATGGCACACACACTCCTCAGCCCATTCAACACGGGTATCTCTTTCTGAGTGGGAATCGAACGCACCACAAAAATCTTTGCCCAATTTCCGGACAAATCGTAGCAGCTGACAAATTGCTGCAGTTGCTCCCATCTCAGCAGGGAATGAAGAACACGCCACAGCTCGGATTCAGTTGGTGCCAGGCCAACAGTCGTTTCTTTAGCCAAATCCTCGCCGGCAGGAAGCTGCTGGGCGCACAACATCAGGGCACAAGTGGCCAGCACACAAATGACGAGCAGCCGGAAACTGGTGCGCTGATAGAAAACATCGCTCAGCTCCAGATCCTTCAGGTACAACACCTCCGGCTGTATGTCAAAGATGTCGTTCTCCGCAAACATGCCCCGGGACACATATTCCCCAGCCAGCTGTTTCACCTCGCCGCCGGTGCAGGCTCGTGGCAGGCAGAGGCCAATGTGGATAATCTGTTCGGACATCAACTTGATCTCCACTTGCCACGGTGAATTGTGCCGCAAGTAAACCACGCGATAATCCATCTCGAAGGGTGCCTGCTGTGTTATTAGTCCGTGGTGCATCACACGCTCAAAGTTCTTGGAGAGCGTTATGCCCACAGGATGCTGGACTCCTTTGCACGCCTCCCGGCTGCCCAGCCAATAGTTCTGGCCATACACAAATCCGGAGGGTTTTGTGCCCGATGCATCGAGTACTAGAAAACATTTAATTTTTGGATGTATAAATACAAATACTAATTAAGTAATAAAACAATTACAAATGATTATTGTTGTCCCAGCTGGGATATAAAAGCTCATTTAATATCCCAGCTGGAACAACAATTTGGCTAATTAAAACCCAGGTTAAAATCCACTTGAACTCTCTCATTCACTGCTGTTTGCCTCTAATATTTATACACTGCACCCACAAAATGTACGCAAAAAGGGTATATCTTATAAATATTTCCAATCTTCTAATTTAAATGAATTTGAAATTTAATTTTTCAAATGTAATGTAAAATATTTTTGTATTTTATGTGTCGACTGACTTTAGTTCAAGTTGAATAAGTAAATAAATATAAAATATGCAAATATATGTATAAATATTGCTATTGTTATATTGCTATAGTTTATAGCAGGGAATAGGAAGCATCTCAGACATCAGAAAATCGATAATAATCGATTCATGATAATAATACAAGATACGATTGTTAGAATATAATATTCCCATTAACATGTAGTATATATAGAAATGTTACTGATCAGATTTAAAATCCGATTCAAATATTTATATTCTGACTGCTGTTTTTTGGCTGCTTTCTTCCAGAAATTCTCTGTTCTCTCAGTTAGTCTAGCTTTTTAAAAACAGAGTTGAGGGTATCTTCCAGGCGAGCTCTCTCGACCAGAATATTCTTAGTAGCTTCATCATTTTAATATATACAGTTTTAACTCTTGGTTATCAATGTTCATTTAAATCATAACTTTAGCTTGAACTCTAGTTGTGAGTCATATGAAAAATCGAGTGTCTGTCGCATTGCAGGATTTATGTCTGTTGCTGCACTTGTTAATAATGAGTAAACACTTGTTCAGTTTGTCAATAGACTTGTTGCCAATTTGAAGTGAAAACTATTCCGGATTGTTCCAAAAATATTTGCATTTTCAATGCGGAAACTTTCAGACTCAATTACACTCAGAAAAAAGTCGCCTTGAAATTTAGTAAATTCTCCTAGGAAGTTTTTCTTGTTTTCAGAAATAATTCTTAAATATAAGAAAAGTATTATCTAAAAATGTATAATCGATAATCACAAAATGAAGGTGTTTTTTTTATTTTAAAGAAATATTTTCTATTATAAAGAAAAACATTTCTAAAATTAAAATTAAGAAACAAGTGATAATTGAAATTTTCTGACTTGGTTTTTATATTAGAGTTTATCTATTGTCTGCATTGGATATCGACTTCTAATGGATTTTATATATATTTCATAAACTATCTAAAATGTTATTGTATATGTGACATCTTCAAATATATTAATGTTTATCATATGAAAAGGAAAACTCCAAAAGCTATAGATATATTTTTATATATTTATAGAAAAATGCTTTCTAAATAATTTCTAAAATTTAGGTTGATTTTTTTTGCTGAGTGTACAGTGAAAAGACGCGGACGATTCACTCACCTTTCATTGCCCAGGGCTGTTTGCTGAGAATGCCGCGTTGCACTTGCCGCATATGGGATTCACACAGGGGATTCACATTGCTCTCGTTGACCACTTTGGTCAAACCAAAGATGACAGAGCTGCGTGTCAAGTGTGGCTCATGGAAGTCGCCCAAGTTTCCAGCTGCATTTAAATGTTTATAAAACTCCACTGGTTGTTGTTGTTGTTGCCACGTGTTGCTTGTTGCTGTTGTCGGTGTTGTTGTTGTTGCTGGAGAGCTCTGATTGGTGGCGCCCCTGGCAACGCCCAGTAGTGCCAAAAAGCACAGACTGCGCCTAATTTCCATCACCTTGATTTTATTTGTTTTTCTGATTTTCATTTATTTATAATTTATATTTACAAAAAAAAGTTTGGCCCGGTTAACTTTTATTGGCCCGAAGGTCAGTTAGCTATAATTACTATTTACTATTTACTTTTTGCTATTTACTATTTATTTGTAATGTTTCACACACAATTTTTTGAATGCGTACTGAAAATATAGAAAATGCAATGCAAGTTAAGCTTATTTTTAATGGCTTTAAGGTCATCTCCCTCTCTCTCTCTCTCTCTCTCTCTATCTCAGTGTATTTGCTTAGAACATTACGCATACGCCGCTTGAGCCACTGTAGCAGGTACTGCATTTGAATTTGTGGGTTTTACCCATGTTGCTGTTGTTGTTTAGCACTTATGCAACAATTAGCGCCTCATAATTTTGTTTTTGCGTTTATGGCATTTAACGGCTCTTGCACAAAACGCGCGCGTAGTAAAAGTTTTCAAGCAAAATGCAAAAGCAAAACAAAACCAAAAAAGCAAACCAAAAAAAAAAGCACAAATAACTCAACCCAATTTCAACGTTTAAGGTTCAATTGAACAACAAAAACAAACCAATCGAGTTGAGCTGTTTTGTTCGCTGCTGCTGCTGCTGCTTCTTCTTCTTCGACAAACTGACCGCAGCGACTCGAAGTAAGACTCAAAAACTTGGAGTACCGTAAATTCGAATCGAGGGGTGCTTTCGTTTTCGTTTTGAGCGCAAAGCGAAACACACGTAATATACTACCAAGTTTTTTTTTATGTGTTATTGCTTATTATTGCAAGAGCAGCCCAGCTTTGGGTCCGGTGGGCAATCGAAAAAAAAAACTGGACACGCATTTTTCATTTAAATTGCCGCTTGCTGCGAGAGAATTTTTCATGCTTTTGGCATTGCTTAAGGTCGCGTGCTGCTTCTCGAAACTGTAACGCAGACTGAGCTTGACTTATATATATGTATATATATATATTTTGTATCTATTTTTTTTTTTGGACTGGGCGCAGTTCCTCAACAGACAAAACACACATACACAAGCAAAATTATTTGCATAGCTGACGCGTTTGCATTTTGCTTTCCTCAGCTTTCCTCGGTTTATTTTTTTGTTTGGCTTTTGCATAATTGTTGTGTGTCCATCTTCTTTCTTCCCAGATGTTGTAAGAGTCATCAGCGAGAGTGAGAGAGAGTATAGAGAGAGAGAGAGAGAAGGAGAGGTAGAAGAAGAGTGGAATGGGTGTAGGGGAAATATTTCGAATATGTTTGAATCTGTTTTATAAAATATTATTTATGCTGAGTTATGCGATTCGATTTCGAATTGTCAGAAAGCTTTGATGAGAGAGGGAGAAAAAAAGTAACAGTAATATAGGAGTTTTTTCTTAACACTGAGAAGAAATTATACAAGGCAAAAAGGAGAGGTAGAAAAAGAGTAGGTTTTGTATTGAGAAGAAATTATTAAAAGTAACTTAAAAATAGTTGTTTGTTTTAAACAGTGAGAATTAATGTCTATTTATGCGGAAAATTAAAAAAGGCGAGTTTTTTTTCGTTAACACTGAGCAATAATTGAAGATCGTATAAAATCTGCTTAATATATTATATTGTTTATTAATACTAATTAATAATAGTAAGCGCGTCTAGTTAAAAAGACTTGTAGAGATAAATGTATATAAATGTCTTTTTTTATGTACTCAATTCAATTAACAAGTTTTTTTCTTTATTATTTACACTGAGCACAGAACACTTACGAGCAATTACTCTTATACTATTTTTGTTGTTGGTGTTTTCTGTATTTTGACAAGTTTTCGCATAACATTTGCACTGAGACTAGAACACACACTCTTTATATGTTTTTTCTGATTGGTGTTTTTTCACATTACATTTACACTGTGGTTAGAACACTTACTCTTATATTTGTTTTTGGTTGGTGTGAGTGTGCTTTTTTTTTGCGGTCAATTTTCACTTTGCGGTTTAATTACATTTCGGCTGTAGTTACGAGAGCGAGAGAGCAAAAGTGTGCGAGTGCGGGCGAGTGTGCGAGTGCGAGCGGGAGAGAGATGGAATCGAGATCCGTGTTTCTGTTTTGGACCGACTTTCGTTTTCGTTGCTGCGGCGGATGATGCTTAGCTTGTTGTTGTTGTTGATAAAGCGCATAAAGCGATTAGTTGTTGTTGTTGCTGCTGCTGCTGCTTTTCTGGCCCTCGGCCCTGCAACTCGTTTGCCGATCGGCCAAAAATTTCGTTTTACGCCGGGGGCGGTGGTGGTAGGTGGAGGTGGAGCAGGGAAGACGAACGAACCGACTGTCATCGCGACGTTGTCGAACCAACTGTGCGACGCATGCATTGTGGGCCCAAAGTTTTATAAACTTGGTCAGTAGTAAGTCGCAGCAGCAGCCGCAGCCGCAGCAGCAGCAAACGAAGCGTCAGCAGCAGCAGAGAGATAAATCAACAATTGCTTAAAGCCCCTGCCCCCACTTAAGATCAACAAAAGCACCCCACACTCCCCTGCCCATTACTTCGCATGGTGTCCGAGCGCTTTTGCGGCTTGCCTTTTGGGCTGCGCTTTCGTAATGAGTTCGAATCTGAATTCGATTTCGAATCGATCGCTGCTTTAAAAGCAGAGCGCCTAACGTAAATCGATTTTATTTGATTTTTGTTTGCTGCGCTGATTTAATGTTGATTTTATTTTAGATAGTTAAATTACAATAAAAAGAGTAAGTGGTAAATTAAATGGAGCTTGAAACGAACACACCCCAAACAAATACATTTATCGTGGATTGTTTGATTGATGAGCGAGAAATGATTGATGACTGTAATAAAAACAACTTTATCTGTAATTTGAATAACGCGATAAATTAAGATATAATATGTAAGAGAACTTATATAGATACTCTGGAAAAACATGGAAAAGTTTGGAACTGTTTTTAATTGGATGTTTTGGCACAACATTTTCACTTAAATTCTTACTAAAAATCGTGTTTCTAAATTTAAATGCAGTATTGATTTAGATATCAAATCCCACACAAAAAGGTATTCCTTTTCGAAATGGGTTCAGTTTTCACTAAGTTATGGGAGTTTAAATTGTTCAAATTATAGGGTATCCAAAACTCTATTACTTGAAAACTGTCAATTGATATTTATTTATTTTAAAACCCAAAGCTTTTTCCCGCCTTAACAAAGTCGCCAGATGTCGCTTTACACCTCGCTGAATGAAACGTCGAAATCTAAGTCCCTCAACTGAGCTTTTAAGCTTCGCTTAAAGCTGAAAGCACAAGGCGCAGGTCAGAGCACCTGTGAAGAATTTGGTCGCTCAGTCGTCTCGCGCAGCTTGTGGCCAACAGTTCAAAAAGCGGAACGCGCGCTGCTTATTTTATACGTCTACCCTCCCCGCCACGAGCAACACCCACAAGCACAACGAGAGCAAACGCTTGCATAGAGAGTGAGAGAGAGAGAGAGAGAGGGGGAGAGCAGCAGCAACAAATAACAATTCGTGGGTGCTAAGAAATGCGCGCGCGCAACTGAAAATTTCACGAAATTCATGAAAATATTATCTCAGCCAAGAGCTGCGCTTGTGTGCGTGTGTGTGTGAGTGTGTCAGTGTGTTGGTGAGTTGGTGTGTTGACAAAAAATAAATAAAAAAATGGAAAATAAAAGCAAATGCTAAAGAAAAATCGAAAAAAGCTAACGTGTTTTTTTTACGTAGAATAAAACGTCGAAACAGAACTTCGATATTCAAAGTAAACAACTTGAAAAAACAACAAAAGCCTCAAAGCGGGTCAAATGCATTAAATATGAAACGAAACGAAACCAAATGAAACAAAAAAGAATAATACTAAAGTATACACAGCACAAAAAAGGCAAGTGGAATAGGCAATAATTAAGTAAAGTAAAGTTGCTTACTGCACAGTTTGTTTGTTGGTAATACCCCAACGTAATACAAAAAAAAGAAGAAAAAAGTAAATAAAAGTAAAAAACAAACAATCATAGCAACGACTATTGCCATCCCGCTCGCACGCGTGCACAGACAAGCTGCGCCAAAAGCTCGGCGTAGTATGAGAAGTGTAAAGAAGAGAAGCAAGAGAAACAACAACAACAGCAACCACAGCAGCAACAAGTGAATAACTTCTAATCACAGAAACACAGAGCTAATCGAAAATGCTACTGCACTTTTTCTGAGCAACTTTTGCGCATCCACAAATGGCTAAAGCTAAAGTAAGTTGACAAGCAACAACAGCTATTTAAATTAATGATATCTTTATATAGGCAATAACTTCACAATTTAATCGAGTAACGAATAACGAGTAACTGTAACTGTATCTGTTGCCTGCAAGCGCAAAACACTTTTGCACTTTGGTTCTCACGCCAAAAAACAAGCGCCAAAAGCACCTTTGAACTTTAAAACAGGAGTGCACAAAGCAAACAGCAGTCATCAATAGCAAAATACAAAACTACTACAACAACAACAACAACAACAATTGAAGCAGCGAACTGCAATGCTTACAAAACCTTTTTCAAACAAAAAAGCCAACTTTTAAAGCGCAGACATTGCACAGTGGGCTGAAGGCTAGCAAACTAAGGTGGAAATTTATTTGAGATGAGATTTATGGAAAATTTATTCATATTTGTTGTTTCTTATACATGAAAAGTTTATTATTATTTATAAGTCTTGAGCAAAATTAAATCATTTATATGGTTTATTACAAAAGCTTTTAATACGTCTGGGTTTTTTTTTTGGGTTCTTAGAATACAAAGATCATTCATTTTAGAGATTTGTGCAAATTTAATCTTGTTTTTTTTTTTTGTATTTGCAAATACTTGTTATGCGTATACGTTATATATGCTTACTATTTATCTGACTGGTTTTTAAAAACACTTTTAGTATATATTTGGGTTCTTCACATTAAATGATTATTACAGTCCGATTTGCGTAATTTATTTATTAGATTTGTGTAAAATTGAGTAATATTTTTTCGCTTTATCAACACTTTGTGTTCTTTTAAATACGAGATTATTATTGAGGGACTTGTGTAAAATTGAATCATCTTTTTGCAAACCATTTAAGAACGTTTGCGATTTATTTGATTTCTTAAAATGAAATTGTTATTACGTTTTATGAGACTTGTGTAAAATTTAATTTCTTTTTTAATGCGTATGCGTTATTTTTGGGCTCTTAAGATAAAAAGATTTTTATTATTGAGCAGACTTGTGTAAAATGTACTGCAATTTGTTGTTTATTTTATTAGATATTTATTCATGATATATTTATGAATCTTATATTATTTATTTATTATAATTTATTTACTTTATTTAGACATTAAAGGCGTATACGTTATATTTGAATTCATTGAAGAAAAATATAAATTTCGCAATACACAAAGAAAACTAATAGTTAAATTTACAGCTTAATTGTTAAGCTAAGTTCTCTAATTGACCGAATTGTAAAGAAATGTGAATCCATCGGAAAACCCCAACAACAAATGACGTGTTGCAGTTCCAAGTTCGTTTCCACGTTTCTCTGATGCGATATTTTTTGCTGTATTGTTGCTCAAAAACATGGCTAATGTTTGTGTCTGCCAGGCTTTGTCCACAATAAAAAAGTCATACAAATTGTAACCGGGCCAAATTGGGCTTCGATTTCCACAGTGGTCACCAGCGGATTGCAATGATTGCCAATGTTGGCCATGTGTTTTTAACCTGCACTATGGGCATGGACTTTTGTCTTTTGTACATGGCGCATAAATAAGTTGCACTTGTCGCTGAAAAACGGGTTTTTTTTCTTTTGCATTTATTGTTGTTGGGTTTTTTTTTATGATTATTGTTGTTTGCTTGCTTGGTTTTTATTTTACTGGCTGGCAGCATTTTTAATGGCGCTGCTTTTGCCAGCATTTTTCATGTTTTTCCGGCTGACCTCCGTTTCAGATCTGCAAGCGGGGATTGGAGGGGATGGGGAGGGGAAGCCAGCTTAAAGCCAATTGAAACGACTTCTGGGCCATTCTAATTTGCCAATTTGCAATTGCCACCGGTTCTGGTCAATGTTGGTTTTTTTTGTGTTGTTTTTTATTAACTGGAGCACAGCTAATGAGTTTGTTCAAAAAAGGTTAAAGTTCGCACTCATTAGAAATTGGCGGCCAGAACTTGTGGCTCTCTAATATTTGACTGTTGTTGGCAACCTGCTTAATATTTTTGTAAAAATAAACTCAAGATAAGAAATGGAAAAAGCAAACAGCAACAACAACTGCTGGCTGGGCGGTTAATGCAATTGAAAACTGTGTGAAACTGTATTGAAATTGAAAAGTTGTTTGGCCATAACCATAACACACAAACACACACACACACACACACACACACACAGTGGCCAATTGGATGCGGACAGAAATCAGAAATCAACAAATGGTTAACTATTAATAGCCAACAGCTAACTGTAGAAAAATGTAAAATGCGAACTGTATGCGGTAAACGGATCAGTCGGCAACCGGACACCAACAAACCACCACCGACAACAAACAATCAGCCGTCTCAATGATGCTTAATTGTGGCTGTAAATGTAGCCGTTGATGTTGAAGCTGAAGTTGATGCGGCTGCTGTTGAAGCTGCAAATGAAGCATTAAGTTGCATTTGGTTGCGTTCAGCTCCTGACCGCTATACGCATCACGTTATGTATATATATTCATACAGTGGGGAAAAAATAATAGTACCACTCTCACAAGAAATGTTTTCAGAGCCATTTTCGATTTATTTAAATTTACAAAATTAATTTTTATGAAAAGAGGAATGAAAATGAACGGAAAAATAATAGCTGCGTTTCTCAAATGCGCACTTTCAACTATAAAATTTAGAAATAACTAAACAATTTAAATAAGTGCGCAACTATTATTTCTGCTACTTTTTCTGCTACTTTTCCTTTCAAATGAAAATTAAATATATGCATCTACAGAATTCCAGGAGCAGTACTAACTTTAATTTATAGTGTTACTAAATACCAAACAATATATTAAAAATCAACACTGGAAAAAATTGCAAGGTTAACGGTATGATATTTCAAATATCGCAGTGGTGTTATTGTTTTTTTTGCAACTGTATATACATATATTTACATATATATGTATATATATATGTATTATATGTTATACGATATGCGATACGCGTGTTGCGTTATGCAACAATTGCTGCTGACTTGAAGATGCCTCCATAACTTGTCCAATATATTTACTGTCATATTCATCAACTGTTTTTTTCTTTTTGTTTTTATATAACTCCCAAGCATATCTTTTTTCTTTACGTTATTTCTCATCAAGACGCAGTTGAGTTTGTTCAAATTTAATAGCTGCATAATTCTTAGCTATATTTGGATGAAGGTGAATTTCGAAAAAAAATTTTAATAGCTGCATTTAATCGCAGCTCTTTGATATACTTGGCGCTAGCAGTGCTGACAATGCCGGGCAACGCCTTGTCGGTAATTAATATGATTCATAAACAGCTTCTTAAACACATATTGCTATTATTTTTATACACTTGCAGAGCGCCTTTTAATTCTGTCATTAAGTTTGCTTACCATTGAAGTAGTCGTCGTGCAGTCTATATAGTATATATATTCTTGATCGACACTACTAGGCAAGTCGTTATAGCCATGCTAGTTTCTCACTTATGAAGTTATCTTGCTGAATGTGGATGTGTTTCCGTATTTCTACTGCAGGCAGTATATATGTAGGTATAACGCTGTCATAGGAACAATCGGATCTTGTAGGAGAAACATTTTTGCTAACAGGGAAATCTAAACCAAATTTAGTCCAGATGTGCATTATTATCACATTTTGAGAAAAGATAATCTAGATCCGACTATAAGATAAAATAGTCATCATAGATAATATCACAAGCAAATTCAACGGTTAATTTGATCCTCACATTTAGAACAATAATCATTCAGATCGGACTAATATATCTTATAGCTGTCATAGAAAGAATCTGTTGAAAGATGAATTTTAACACGACCTTTGTTCACAAAAATATCCCAACAAAGCTCAACGGTTTCTAACATTACTACAAAAAATCATTAATTTTTATGGGTTTTTCATATAGTTTAATTGTCGGCATTTAGACTACTGTCTGCAAGGGCATTTCGTCTTCGTCTTACCTAAGATCGCCTTTCGTTCTTTCTTGTTTATATAACTCTTATTACTGTTTTTTTTGTTTTTACTTTTTTTATATACACCTATTTAGTTGCATGCACGTAAATGCTATATTTAGATATGACTATATACTCGAGAATTGTGTTTAAAGCAGCTGCTGTTTAGGCAGCGACACGTGCAACCTGAACTAATTAGGCAAATGACGCTTGCGTTGTGCGAAGGCCCAATCTAAATTGTGGCTATGGCCATTTCATATTATGTCTGAGAACATTGTCTAAACTGTGTTTATGGCCATTTCGCGCTGAAGCTGCGCCCCTGATTCATGGGAGCGTCTTTTAGATTCCACGCATAGCAATGCAAAGCGTTCACCCACATCAAATCACAGCTTTGCAACCAAAGCCTTGAGAATCTTGACAACTAGAATAAAAGCTGACAACTGAATCCAATTACCAATTACAGCAAGGAGTGTTTTTATGTAACTGAAATGTGAAATCTGAAATCTGTGAACTGTGCCAAATAGCCCACCATATCCACTTCCACTTGGCCATAATTCAGTTGCGTTTTTTCTCTTTGAGCCATCTCGATTGCATCCCGCTTTTCACAGTCGCCGCAAAGCGTTAACTGTGAATTTGTGGCTTAATGACTCGCTTGCACGTTAACTGTTTTACTGTCGCTTTACTGGCAAATTGCTTCAAATCAATTTGCAATGCTTTTTTAACTTGTTGCAAAAGCTGTCAGCTTTTTTACTTTGCTTTTTTTGTTTTTATTATTAATATTGCAATTTGAGGCAGCGGTTAAAATTGAGTGGAAAAGTGTTGAAAGTGCTACTGTTACTCAATTTTCAATGATAGCAAGCTAATAGCTAAAGAAATTAATGCCTGGATTTAGGGTTAAGGTGGTAAATGGGTATATATACATATGTGCATACTCTACTGAGACTAGTCTAATGGGTTCCCTGGATTTTTAATTGTATCCTTTCTGTAAGTGGATCCCTTTTCGATCATTTGAAATTTGTACAGCCTTAAGAAACTTCTATATTGATCACAGCTTAAAAGCAAGCCTAACTATTCTTAATTAGCAAAGTCTTGTTCAGAGCTACACACAGTCCTTTGCTGGATGGCAAAGACTCAGCATGTAGTTTCTTTCACATTTGCATGTACCTACTAATTGTACAGGTCCCATTGACTAGCAAGAGCAAGCTAATACAAAACAATGTTGAACAGCATGTTAAAATGCTTGTTAACCTCTCCGTTTGAAGCAGATAACACACAAATATTTATTGCTAGAAGTTAGAAGCAAGAAATGCCCGCTGAGTGTGCATTTCATTAGAATCGAGACGTGTAAAAATCCGATACAAATTATTGTAGTATATCATTTATTATCCATGGGGGCAAACATAACATTAGCATTAACAATACCAACAACAATGGAGCAACAAGCATTCTTACGTGTGCGGCGAGACTCAAGTCGATTTAAGTCGAGTCGAGTCGAGTCGACTCAACTTGTGATGTGGGGTTCAGGGTCATCAATTGTTGTTATTACTGTACGAGTAGTGCACGATTGTCGGCGTCGAATTCTGATTTCTGACTAAAAATTATGCATTATTTGTATTATTAAGTTGTGTGCCTGTCTCGCTGCTTATTTATTGCTTTACTATCGTTGTTCAGTTACTTAATATTTGTTCTTCATAATAATTATTTTATTACACAAAAAAAAAACTGCAAAAAGGAAGTTGACGACATCAGCAGATGTCGATTTTGCCATGCGTGGCTTGGAATTAAAACAATCGAAAATAAAACTGAGACGACGTCAAAAACACGGAGACTCACCTTCATGGCTGACAAATTGTGAACGAGCTATATATTTATATATATATTATACATGTATAGAGAGGTATAAGTATGCGTCTAATTGACGATGTGCTTATGAGCTTAATAAGTATATTTTGTAAGTCGTGAAGGAAGCGGCTTTCTGGCTAATTGAAACTTGTTGGCCAGCCTAAGCTAACCTTTGTCGGCGCTCGGTTGCCCAACAGCAATTAGATATGCCAGTTGAATCTGAGATAGCTATGTATAACTAGATGGATAGACATCTAGCAGCAACGACTACTTGGCTTTCTAATAATTAAACGAATCTTCTGCTTACTGATTAGTGCCATAACAACAGCAACATTCTCGCCACCTGAACATTCCGAGCTGTGCTTTATTTATATTTCTATTTCTATTTCTCTTTTCTCTGAAGAACAACATTGATTTATTGCATGATTATTTATTTATTTAATTTATAAATAACTGCTTAAATGCATTAATTACTGCTGAAATTTTTAAGCATGTGACATCTTATTTTAAGTTTATTAATGGGGAGAGCTTAGCGAATTTGCTTTCCAGCTGCCAAACACTCTAAAGTGGATTACAGCAGACTTGTTTACATTTGATATGTCTACTTAGATATTTTGTCATTGATAAAAATGTATTGATATTAAATAAACAGACATTTGTTGTTATTTGTGAAATCGTGTTGTGTTCGTTGTTCATCTGTTAGCTCGTCCCACGATTTCGCATGTTTAAGCAGCGCATTGTTCAACACAAAAGGCGGCACTAAGCTGATTTCAGTCTGGCTCTAAAATGATAAATAAGTGTCTTTATACAGATACAAGATATTAAATAAAATGATGAAAGGTTTAAGTGGGTGGTTTGTTTTTTTCTTTTCTTTTTTTTTCTGAAGCTTGTCGCTACAGCAAAAATTCTTTCGCACGATTATTTTTCAGATTTTTTCCTACCCGAAAATGTCTTTGCCATCAAAACTGCCAGCACTTAATCAAGCCGAACAATCAAGAACTGAACAGTGTCTGAAACAGAACACAGAACTGGAGAGCTCTAACAAGCAACTACTACTTCAAACTCAAAGTCATCCAATTGTCAGGCACTTCAGAATTGTTCTCTGCTCTGTGCTCTGTGCTCTGTGCCCGCTGTTGTTCACGTTGATTGAGCTCTGCTCCAAAGTTTTACCCCAGACCCAAAACAGTCCCAAACATGACACAAACCGCCAACAAAAAAAAAGACAGTCAAAAGCCGTAATTGTCTAAGCCGCTTCTCCGAGTCTCACTTGAGTCCGTCCGTGTTTTTGTAATCTTATTGCGCGCATGTTTTTAACTTTAGAACGCTGATGTTATAAACAAATTACAAAAAAAAATAACTCAAGATACAAAAAAATATAGTAAGTTTGCTATAGTGGATATGAAATTACTAGCAGATACCCTGTCGAAAACGCCGATGGAGGTCCACATTTAGTTATGTATTAAGACTAAAATCAGAAGAAGAATCAAAATAAAAATAGTTTCCTTAGCAACTTTCTTCTTCTGAGAAAACAAAATTAGTATTAAAAATATAATTTGGCTGGCTTTCTCATGGGGCTTACAAATAAGAAACTATTTTAAGTATCTGCTGATTTTATCAAAATATTGTAGCATCATAAAATGAGCGAAAATTGTTGAATGTTTATATAAAAAGATAACTGACTCTATTTTGGAATGCCCACTTCAACTAAAAATGGCAATGAATACAGGGTATATAAAAAACAAAATCATGAACAAGCGCTGGCCATGTAAAAAGTAAAAAAACACGCAAATGGCTTTCTTATAATTAAATTTCGATTTTGGTTTTTCTATTGTTGTTATTTCGTTGACGGTTAATTAATGAGCAAAAAATGTTTAATAATAATACATAAGAATATACGCAGCCAAAATTATAAGTTAGCCAATATATAATTTGAGAATCTTAAGCTCCCCGCATCTGTCATGCAAATCTCTTTTGGTTTTTCTTACAAGCATCCTGCTTGGCTCTGCATCTTTTTCTTTTTCTTCTTCTTCATCATATCTGAACAATTAATCACTAGCAGCTGCCAAACTAGCACCAAAGTAACAAAAATATGGAGGAATCGTTGAACTCGCGCGTTCTGTGAAAGGGATTTTGATTAATGAAAATAGATAGAAAGAAGATGGAATAATGCTAATGAGTAGGTTGGCAACTGCTTTGTGTTTTGGCCACTTCTTCTTTGGCATCTGCATGACAATTGGTCATCGGCTAATTTTGGCCATTTGGCTAAATATCTAAACATTTTTCTTTTCTGTATAATGTATAAAATATTTGATTTGTGTCTATTATTTTCTACACAACCAGGCCTTCAAATTTGACCTGCATTTCATAAACTTCTTTAGCATCTGCATGACAATTGGCCATCGATTAGGTTTTGGCCATTTGTATAAATGCCAAAAAAGATTTTTACAATATTTCTTTTACATAATATACTATATACTATATATTCGATATTTATTTATTATTTTTTACACAACCAGGCACACCCATTCAGTTTTGAGCTGCATTTTATAAACGTTTTACGCCGCATACCAAAATCAAAATTAAAATCAAGTGAAATTTGACAACGTAATTTTGCGCAAGCGACGAAACCGTTTTGTTGTTGTTTAATTGATTTCTCGACAGGCAATGACACACATTGCCATTAAAGCCAGTCGATTTGCTTATAGCCACAGCAAATTCATAGTTGCTTATGCCTATTTAATGGTGCGCCACAAACGCCAAATGCTAAACGCCAAACTGTCAATTCCCATGTACAACTGGGCGTATGCGTGTTTTTATTAGTTTCTATTTTTTGTTTGGTTTCTTGTTGCTTTTATTATTGAGCCGGCACAGCGACCTCAGTTATCACTCTTACTTAATGTGACTTATAATGATGTCGGTGCGAGTGTGCGTGTGTGCCTGTGTGTGCCTGTGTGTGCCGGTGTGTGTTTATTTGAAGCTACGCTCCGATGGCCAATGGGTCGCTGGATCGCCAGACAAGGCAAAGGCAACTAACTGACACAACTCAGCATTGAGCAGCTCGTTGGGTTATCTGCCCAAGAGCAAAATTTGCTAGATCTCAACTTCGGAAAGATTGCTCAATCCTATTGTGCAATCATTAACTACATTTTAGCTGGTTTGTGTGTTCTAGTATAACTCAATTAAAAATATACACATTTGTTTGAGTTGTGAAACTCAAAAGATCACAGCAACGCTCTTAGACTAGACTTTAAACTCACAAAAATTAACCGAATTGCACAAGTGGTGACAATTTAGATATTCCTGATCAGTATCAAAGACCGAGTCGATTTAGGTGTGTCCGCCTGTCTGTCTGTATGAACAAATGGTTCTCAGAGACTATAAAAGGTAATAGCTTAAAATACTTTCATTTTATTGATAACCCGTTTTGTTTCCGATAGCAGTAAATTGGTAATTAATCTAACCAGACCTATTAATGACCCGATGATCTAATGATCAACTGTAAAACTATCCCTAAAATTATATAAGAAACACAGCTCACAGTCTCTGTGCCAGAGTATCGATACAAATCTATTTGCGTTCATACCATTGGCAAACTGTACAACATCGACTTTTCTTAGCCAAAACAGTTGGTATTGAACTACTATCAGCAACTTTAATTAATTACTTATTTATTTAATGTCTATTTATATCAGTCGATTAAATTAAAAATAAAACTTAATATTTAAATTTAAGTTAAATACAATAAGAAATATTTATAAGAGTTCCAACTTGTTCTTCATGCTTTGGCCCTTAGTTTAAGCATACATCTTAATGTGGAAAGACAATTTTCAGTCTTCAAATACAAATTATAAACTTAAACTAATTGGCATTTAAGATTAACAACTGGCACTAATGCAAACACTCTCTTTTCTCACATTTCCGACTATTTGCAGCAGCAGCAGCAAGGCGTACGATTTCCCAAGGCAGCAGCACAGATAAGTCGCCAGCAAGACTTGAATTATTGCACGCAACAGCAGCAACAGGAGGAAGAGGCAACTGGATTCGCAACTGCAACCGCAAGACGACGACGACGACGCACAAACAATTGTGGAAAAGTGTGCAAACGAACAATAGCAACAACTAATGCTACTGCTACTGCTAGATAGATAGAAAATCAGTAAAAGCAAAAAAAAAAATATTAAAGTAAAAAAACAACAAAGAAAACCCCGACAAGAAAACAGAGCAACCACTTTGATACAGAAATATATATATACTTTTTGGTATATGCTTCGCTAACGATGTCGTTGATGAAAATTCATCGAAGCAATGAATCATTTTGGCGTTGTGGCACATTGATGTGGTTGTTGTTGTTGTCGCTGGCATTGTCATTGTTGTCGCTCGCAGAGACGACGGCAACATCGGCGACATCGACGACAGGCAGCGAAACGCAAACGAGTGCAACAAATGGTGCAATTAGACAGCAGCAGCAGCAGCAGCAGCAGCAGCCGCAAGGGGATCAACAGCAACAAAACAATGCAACTTCAACTGCAACAGCAAATATTGCTTCTGGCAGCGAAAGCCAAATGCCAAATGCAAGTTTGCCAGAAATTTTGAGCGCCAGCGATGTGGGTAAGTAGATTTCTTATAACACATATTGCACATACGACTTTGAAGAGTTGCAGTTACACTCAGAGAAAATATCGCTCTGAATTTTGTAAAAATGAAAGTTTGTATTTCAATTTTGTTTAAATCCATTTGAAAATATTTCTAAAAAAAATAAAAAGACAACATATTTTTGTGGTTGTCGATTTCGAATTGTTAGACAAGTTTTTTCTCATTATTTTAAAATTATTTAAAAAAAAACAGAAAAACTTTATAGTTTTGGGGACGAACTTGTAAAATGCAGGTTGATTTCATTTGCTGAGTGTACAATGCAACAGCAATTGCGCCTTTTTGGCCAGGTAAAATTATGGACCGCGTTTCGGAAAATTGGCCGAAATAAATCTATGCCAATTATTGACCAACTGCCAGCAGCAACAAGCGGCGCAATAAAAGCTCCGCAAGAGTTGGCTGGCTGCAAAGAAATACAATTGGCCAGCCGAAAGTGCGGCAGAAGAGACAACAACAGCAACAACAACCACAACAGCAACTAAAACAACAACAAGTTTTGGCATTGGCTAATCTCTTGCATTTGAAAGACAGTCGTTAGTCAAATGGGGGCTCTAAGTGGTTTCTTCTTCGAGCTTGTTGTTTTCAGCACTTCTACTTGGCCAAGTGTCTACTACGGCATTTATTATTGACTCGTTTATCTAAAGCTCTAGCACACGACTATATATTCAAAGAGAGATCAAAATCTATGTTGATTTTGCATGCTCTTGTTAAAATCTCAAAATATAAAAAAATATAAAAAAAGAGAAATACACATTTTGATGACTTCGGCATGCTGCAAATAGCCTTCCTTTTCCCGTGCTTGATTGTCTGTTGCAAGTGAACTTTAGGCCAAACTTCAGCTGTGTACTTAGACGATTTAGCCATTTTTTGTCCATGGCGTTCACATATGTGCTTAAATGTTATTTCTATCAAGTATTTTTATGAGCAATTACTTTGTTAGTTTCGTGGGCGTCAATTGTCTTTTTGAACAGGGGGTTTGCTGTGGTCGTTGTTGTTGTTGTTGGTGTTTAGGCCTAGTTGCCAAGGCCTGCATTTTCACCTGAACAAAAAAATATTGTTTGAAATTTATGTATTTATGCATGTTTATTCATGAGCTGACTTGGGGCTACTCTTTCATGATGTTACCCAAGCTTACATAAACTGGTTATGGCCAGAGAGCAATAAAAGCAAAAAAAAAAAGAAGAAACTCCCAACTAAACAAAAGTTTAATGCATTTTGATTATTTCTGCTTTATTTCTTTTGTTTTTTGGTTAAAATCTCTCTCGCTACTGCATGAATATATGTATTTATAAATATACATATATGTATTTTTATTTTTTGATATTTTTAACACCTCGCCAAAGTTACGAAATGCAGTTCTCCAGTCGAAGTTCGCTGGCTGTTGTTGTTGTTGTTGTTGCTGTAGCTGTTGTTGTTGTAGGTGTCACTTGAGGTTGAGCTCAAACTGGCCAACAGCCAACAGCTAAAAACCAAAATCCTCAACAAAAATATCAATATTGGTGGAACTTGCCACTCTTTGTTGCCTCCTTTGCTGGCTGTGTGTGTCTGCGTATGTGTGTGTGTGTGTGTGCTCATTACACTTACCTGTTGGTTGTCTGTCCGCTCGTCTCTCTGTTTGTCTGTTTGTTTGTTTGTCTGCCTGTTTGTTGCTGCTGCTCATGTGCGTTCATTGCGTAATCTTCCGACACATTTACCAGGCGTCTTCAAACGTTGGCTCCAAGCAGAAGTTGATGGCGAAGAGGCAGACGAGCGCCTCAAGAAATCAGAAAAGTCAACAGGCAAACCAAAACTGGCAACAGAGCAGTTCGGCTAACCAGCCAGTCAGCCAACTAGCTCTGCCAAGTGCAGTGCTTGCCACAACTGCAACAACCAACAGCAACGTCTGCAATTTTCGTGCTGCATGTGCAACACAACATCGGCGTTGTCGCTTCGGACCGCCTGGCGTATGCGCAATGTGGGCGGCCTGCCACATTCGTTATATACGCTGTACGATTGCCAATTTTAGTTGAGGCTGCGGTTTTTTTCTTCTTGTTTTGGCGGCACTTAAGTGGGTGTAGCTATATAGATGTATGTATACACTGTGTAAGTGATTATGATTCATTGTCTTAGGCCATTTCACAAAAAAGCAAGTGAGTTAGCGAGAGAATGCCTCACTAAAAGATACCCTGGTCCCAGGCCTCAAAGTAAATGAATAGTATCTTCGATTCCTTAAAGAAAATCTTATCGATAATCGATATTTATCGTATTACACTTCTATTGAATATGATACTAAATTACAGCTTTTTAGCTATAATTATTTCTAAAATTATTCCCTTCTTTATGACAATCTTAATCTTCCGACATTTTTACTGAAGAGGTTTACTTACTGAAAGAAAAAAATATACTTCACCTGCATTTGGTACTTATCTTAAGCTCCTTAGCTCTAATATAGCTCGATATCGATATCAATAAATGGAAATATACTTCTTCTATATGTAATACCTCTTTTGACTCTTTAGTTTAACAAGTCTCTCAAAGCTTTACATCGAAACGTCTATGTTATCTAACAGATTGACTTGTCGACAAAAGAAAATATTCTTATTTTATTATTATTATTAAATATTCGATATTTCTCCTCGATGTTTTCCTCTCTCTTTAGCTTTAGCAGTCACCGTGCTTTTTGCCTTGTTTACAGGGCATACAAATTCCAGCTGCTGCATTACGTCTTTTAGGTACCCAAGAGATACATGATTTAGGCCACTCCCCGTACAGACACGCCCCCTCCGCCCTCAATCCCCTCTGCAGTCAAACGTAACTGTTCGAGTATTTGTGTGAATCTCTTGCAACGATGACTGCGGCGTTACGTGTTTTCTGTTTGTACTTAAAAAAACAACAAATAATCAATATAAATATTAGTGTTTTTCTTAACGCTTTATTGCAACTTGAAGTACCCATTTTGTTGTTGTTTTTGTAGCTACTTAAAACCAAGCGAAAGTTTTCAGCTTCTTTGCAACTTTCTAGGAGTTTTTCAGACTTTTCCCTAAACACCACACATATTTTGATGTAATTAGCCAGAGAATTCCGCTCCCTTTTGCAAAGTAATTTTTCATTTAAAAGCGCATTTAAAATGATTATTTTGCGGTTGTTTGTTGTTGGTTGTTTGTTGTTTGTTGAGCGCATGAAGGAAAAGGAAATGAAACGCGTAATTTGTGTGCGGTTCGCGGCGGCTATTAAAAAAACTATTGGCGATTTTTAGTTGGCTTTAGTTTCGCTTTTTGCTATTTTGCTGTTTTGTTTTTTTGTTTTTGTTTTTGTTTTTGGCATTTTTGGTTGTTTACATAAAATGTTTTTTAATTTCATTTTCATTAGTCTTTGTAGCGTTGCAAAATGCGGCTAATTCAAACGAACAAGCGACCAGTTGATTGAACTCCACTTTTTGGACTCCTCATTTTGTCAATTTTCATTCATTTTCTTCCTCACCTCCCCTCTGATTTGATGGCATGTGATTAATTAAACGAAGCTGACCCAAAGCCCAAAAGGGGGGAGTTGTGTAAGCGCTGGGAGCTTACATGATTTACTTGAACTGGGAGGGGGTCTACACTTAATTTGTGGCACAAGAGAAAGAAAGCCGGGCCAAAACTAATGATGCCAAAGTTGCAGGCAGGTCACAAACCAAAACCAACAAAAAAAAAAGGTTTACAAAAAATAAAACACACGCTGAAAAATCAGTTTGCAGTTGCGTAAAACTGTGCAACAAGCTGCTGCTGCCTCTGCTGCTGCCACTGCTGCTGCTGCTGCCTCTTGTTGCTGGCTGATGATGACGAGCATGTGACACGCCCCTCAGCCATTTGCAACGCCTCAATGCACAACAACAATATGTTGTGCGGGGGCATATTGAATACTTTTCAGACCGAGCGAGCCAAGCGACTCGCACTGAATTCGTAAAGCCAAAGCCAAAGTCAAAACAAATAAACGGAAGCCTCAAACGAATCACAAAAAAAGATACTTGCAATTATCCAATGTGGCTGTTATTTCACTTATATTGCTGACGTCGTTAAGCATTTAGCTAACAAAAACAGAGAAACAGCCAAAAACACACCCATTTCGGTGCGGGTCAGTAAGGCAACAGCGACAGTTGGGTCATAATGCTGTGAACAAGGCTGCCCAGCCAAGGGTTAATGCACAACCAGGAAGCATTTAAAAAAAAAACACAAAACGAACATTTAGCGGCATTTCACGACAACTCTTAAAAAGCTTGTATTTCCGCAAAAGAGTTTTGGTATTTTTTATTTTTTTATTTTATTTTTACCTTTGCCATTTGTTAGTTGCAGCTTTCTCACGTTTGGCAACAGAGAAACATTTCCTGCATAATATATGCAACTGCACCTACGGCAAAGCAGGCCCAACTTGAGCTGCATCAATTCCAATTCCATCTACCTGTGTCTACTGTGTCTCCAGTTAAGGCAAAATGTCACGCACATGAACTGCCAACTTTGGCAGTGTCGCTTGTAGTGTTGCTCCACTGTACGTCCGCCCTGCTCCCGTTATGCTTGCTGCTTGTTGCTCGTTGCTCGTTGCTCGTTGCTACGGCCGCTTTTGGCATTTTATTTTGTTGCATGTTTCGATTTCACATTAGAAATGCTTTCGATCGTTTCGGTCTCCACCAAAAACGTGTCGGCCAAAAACAAGTTATAGCCAAACCATGCACATGCATTTGGCCAGCAATGCGCCGTAGGGTGCACCAAAAAAAAAAAAAAAAGCAAATACAAAACGAAAATTGCAATGCAACAAAAATACGAGAAAAATACAACAAAAACTGCAACGAAAGCGCGCAGAGAAAGTTTTTTTGTGGCCAAGGCGGCATTTAAAAATTTTGTACGTATTTCTCAAGAAGAAAACAAAAAGCAAAAGTGAAGCTGGAGCTGGAGCAGCCAACACGTGAATTAGTGTCAACGAATTAATGAAAGTTTTTACTCAACTTGCTGTTGCTGTTGCTGTTGTTGGTGTTGGTGTTGGTGTTGCTGCTTTTATTTGTTGCTTTGATTTGTGTGGTGCGGAAATGATTCACAATTAGTCACAATTTGTATGCCAAGCAATGACCAAGCTCGCTTTCATGGCCAAATTTGTTGGAAGTAATGGCATTAAATTTAGCTGAGAATTAAGAGTAGAGACTCTCACCCTCCCCCTCCCCCTCTCTCTCTCTATCCCCCTCCCCCTCTCCCCGCCCCCCTCTTCAATTCTAAACTTTCAGTTTTACATTTGCAAACAATTCTGAGAAAAATTGGATTTCTATTTTTGCGCAGTGTCATATTTTTGTGAATACTTATATTATGTAAATTTTTTTCCGTTGTGATTAGCAAAAATTTAAAATACAATTAGTTGTAGTCAACACTGGCGAATTTTTCCCCGCTTTTTTTTTTTGTATTAATTTGGACAGTGCGCAACGTTGCGTATGATTGATAATTGTGTCAAAAAGGGGGATTTCATAACATTTGTAAGTGACACCATTAAAATCAAGTGAATTTTAGTCAATTTTAGTGCGCATTGTGTGTTTTTGTCATTTGTCAGGCCAGCTTTTTGTCCGCTAATTAGCCAAGTTGACGGGCACAAAAGTCAGTTAGCTACCCACTCGTGTTTGTTATTCGCATTCAATTAAAAGTTCTAAAGAAAAGACATGCGATTCATTGAATCGCATTAATAGCTGGCAAGTGTTTGCTGTCTGTATATATATACATATATACATATATATACATATGTATAAGTTCGCCACACTAATGAGTACTCAGACCGTACCGTATTCAATTGTTTGTGCTTAAAGTATGAGTGCGATTACGAGTAATTAAAACTTGAATTTAATTCTACGGCAAGTCATCCAGTGGCCCAAAGCCAATGGCCATGCACGGTAGCTCGTGGGAGCCTTGATGTTTTTGTCCAAGTGAAGGGCAATAACAGAATAAATAAAATAAAGTTGGCTTAGAACCATTCCCCGTAGATTGCGTGTGATGATCAGTCAAATTGGCAGTAATTAAATTTCACATCAACAGCCAAACAAATTCTGGTAGCATGTTTTGAGCAAATATTGACATTAGTCACGGCTCATCTTGAAGATTAATAATTTTTCGTTTTCTTCTTTGGACATTGTGTAAGCACTCGAGTGTTAAGCTGCTTAGAATTTGGAATTGGCCAAATAAGAATCGGGAGAATTCTGTTGAATCAAAAGCGCTCGTTTTTTTTTCTTTTTCTTTTTCTTTTTTTTTTTGTGACTCGGTTTTGGTTCGCTTCGTGCATTTGCCGCTGCCCAAAAACCAAATCGTGTCTATGGCTAAAATCAAATTAAAATTCCACAGCGCATGCCAAGCAGCAACAGCAACAACAACAACAACTTCGGTGACGATGGTCACAGCGGCAGCAATGGCAGCATAGCTAATGCCAAGAAGTGGCCCGGCCAAGTGGTTTGACGTTTGCTTGGCTTGCACCACCAGCACAACAACCAACACCACCACAATGACAGCAATAGCGGCTGCAAAAAAACGAATCAGGCTAAGAATACACCGATGGCTTATTACACTTTGGCCACTTTGCTTTCCCTAACTCATTCCTAAATTAGAATAAAGATTTAGTTAAAATAATCGAAGACTAATCTCAGTTAAAAGCAAATTATCCCCTTATTCTCCTCCTATTATAGATAAAATCTTTTTAAATCAATTAGGATAGTCAACACTGCTTTAGTAAGGGTATTCCGCATAGGTAGGCACAGCAAACGCCCGCGTCTCGCAACACAGAGCAAAAATGGCAGTCGCAGTTCAAAGTTGTTGTTGCTACTTTGCCGCTGCTGTTATTGTTGGTGTTGCCATTGTAGTTGTTGTTGTTGTGGGTTCTGTTGAAGGCAGCAATGCGACGTGACGAGACGCCCAAATGGGGCACCGTTAAACAGTGTTGTAAAATACACTCCATCGAGCGTTATCCAAAATTCGACAAATTCAAATGCAAGAGTTAAGCAAAAAAAAGAAACAAAAAACCATTGGCCAAAAGGCGGCAGCAGCGAGTTTTGTCGCTTGTTCTAGTCGCTGCACCGCGCTCGAGATGCCAGGCCTAACCTTGGCCTAAACTGCAAGCCAATGAACTAAATGCTTGTGAAAAAAAACAAACAACAGCAACTGAAACAACAAACAGCACCATCAACAGACAGCAGCGAATTGTGTGTGTGTGTTTGTTAACATTGTTGGCTGTGTTTTTTTTTGGCAGTTTTTTTTTTTAATGGCAACGTGAAAATTAAACAATTGTGCAAGCAGCCGCTTGATAATCGCCACAATGATTCATGGGCCTACAACAGAATGAGATTTGGCCAAAAAACACAACAACAAAAGCCGACTACCAAATGCAAAATGCACAATGGGCAGCTGTTTCGCTCAAGGGGCACAATAGCATGGCATAGTCGCCTCCAATTTGTGCTCAACTAATTACTCAGCTGCTTCAGCTGCTTCGGCTGCCTCAGCTGCCCCACGGCGCCAACATGTCAAGAGGCTACTTGGCTAATTGCGAATCAGTTGGTGCACAGTTCGGTCACATTATAAAACTATTTCTAGGCTAAATAAGACAGATTAATTATCTTTGGCCCACTGATGCTTAACAATATTATGAATGAATTTAATTAGACTCAAATTTTTAATCATACAAGTGTCTGCTCTGAAAGTGGGCAGGGCAGAGCAGGGCAGGGAATTTTGAATGAACTTAATTTGACTCTAATTTTTAATCTGCTTTAAACGTGGACAAGACGGGGAATTTTGAATGAACTTAATTTTACTCTAGTTTTTAATGTGACTTAAATCAAATCAAGTTCATTCCAAATTCCACTTACCTAGCCAAGACCCTTTAAAGTTTAAAACCATGAAGTTAATAGTTTTAATTTTATTGCAAAATAATACACAACTTCAAAAATATGAAACAACAAAATAAAGCTTTTTTTTTTAGCTGTAAAACTCTTTGGAACTTGAAAGAACTCGTCTTTTAGTATGCATATTAAGTGAACTGATTATTTATAATAAAGCGACACGCTTCAGGTGCCGTCAAACTCACACTGGCAAGCCAAAACTACGAAAAAATCTGCAGAGTAAAATGAAAATAAATCAGATTTGTAAATAACATTATTCGTTAACCCGAATTGCCTCTATTGAGCAATTGAATTGTGTAAAATGAGTTTCTGCTTGAAAATACAGCAATTTGAATGTGCTAAGTTTGCTGTACCCAGGCAGGCACAGTGGCCAGGCATGGGTTAAAGTTGAGTAAGCGCTGATTCGCAGACATTTAAACGTTGAAAAACTCTAGTCGAGTTAAGTTGATTAATAAGTGTTGATTTTCCAAACTACATTCCATGTATATATCTATTTTTTGACAGCTTTTAAATGCGTTCAGCGTTGCGCAACAGAATATTTAAAAATTTATGCTCGGGTAGCGAAAAACGCACCACTTAACTTGGCTGAAAGGCGACCCGCCTCTGTTGGCCAGTTGTCAAGTTGGCCATCGAATTGAAACCAAATTAAACAGAACTCGTTTCGGTTTGTGTGTTTTTCTGTTTATTTAGCGCTTTTGTTTGGCGAACGCACAATGTTTATTTTTCCCCACTGCCAATCCACAATCGAGATTGCGTTTTATTTTTCCAATCGCGTCACGATTCTGGCATCGAGTATCCGACTGCGACTTGGTAACAAGAACCTCGAGGAGCTCTTAAGCATTGCGTACTAATCGTTGCCCCACTCTCTGCTCCTTCTCCTCTCTTGCAGATGTGGTTGCCGAGAAGCCGACCACTTATCGACCCGCTGGCGGCGGCAATCGACCCTCGATTGCACCACACAACTCGGCGCAGGAGCGTGAACGCAAACTGATGAATGTTTTGGCGGCTCGTCGCTCCGCCTTGCACCGTGGTGGTTTTCGCACGCGCATCGGCACCACCGGCCGCAGTGCCACATCGACGGCAGCTGCTGCTGCCGCTGCTGTGGAGAGCACCTCGAAATCACCGAGTGATCCACGCACAGTTTGCATTCGCAATTGCACCAAGAATTTCACACGCCGCACCACCGCCAGCTGTATGCGACAATGCGCCAATTTCACCCGCATGGCAATGGCGGGCAGCATAGCCAACAACAACAGTTCGGTGGTGCTGCGTGCACCCAGCAAGGCCAGTGTTGCCACCGGCGAACGTGACACCAACGAGATTCTCTTCAGCGACGAATCCTCGCATGGTCTCTTTGTGGTGGCCAAGGGACAGAATGATACCCTCAACCACATCGCAGATGTGGCCAAATCCGCGGTGGTGGCCAAGCAACGTGGACGTGTCAGGCCAGCGGTGGTCACCGTTACACTTGCACCCACCTCCCTGGAGGATGAGGAGGAGGACGAGCTGGATGATAATGACGGACTGCAGCCTTATCTGTATTTTGGCGCCAAGTTGCCGCCAATTAAGCCGGGCGCCTTGACCATCACAGCAGCCGCTGGCGATGACCAGCATCCGCGCGTACTCGAAGTCTCTGTCACCACAACCACTGGTAGGTCGCTGGAGTTGACAGCACCACCCACCGTCTCCACGCGTCGTCCCCTAACCGCTGTGGAGCGAAGTCGCAGCCGCTACAAATACCACATGCGTGAACGTGGTGTGGTGCCAACCACTGCACCACCCATCAGTCGTACACGCTATGTGGGCTCTGGTCGACCCACAGCGGGTCTAACGGAGACTTCAGTGGAACAAAAGAGCCAGCCAGAGACGAGTCCAGAGCTGGTCAAACCTGTGGTGGTGCGACGCTTGGCTGCCAGCAAACCACAAACATCGTCGACACCACTCATCATCACTGTGCTGAGCGCGGAGGAGGAGACAACTGTGTTGCAGCCCGAACTAAAAACGGAGAGCTCAACCACCCCAACAAGTACAACAACAGCGAGCACCACTACCAGCACTACCAGCAGCACCACCACCACAGCGAAGCCTAGCACCACCAGGAAGCCAACGACAAGCAGCACAACAACAGCAACGACAACAACCACAACAACAATTACAACCACTACAACTCCTACGACAAGCACAACAACAACCACAACAACTACACCCACACCAACCAGCACAACCACCTCAACCACTCAACCCGTGCAGAGCAAACCCAAAACCATAATTGAAGAGGATACGGAAAGATTGCGTGCCTTGGGTCCATCTCTGACCAAGGAAATCAACATTGAGGATCAGAATAATTTGATAATCTTTTGCAATAGCACCGCCAACTGTGAGGCACCACGCACCACCACCGACTCCAGCTCCAACTCAAAGATACTACGCACCACTGTGTTGAGTTCGGTGCGTTCCACGGTCAATCCACGCACCACCAGCAGCACAACAACAACAGCAGCACCACCACCACCAACAACAGCTGCCACCGGCAATATTTATATAGGAATTGTGGAATCTTCTTCGACTTCCTCTGCGGGTCCAGTGGACATCAGTTCCACAGCGATAGCAGATGAGCGGGATGTGGGTTTGGAGATGCGGCGCATGAATCTGGTCACACTGGTGCTGGTGGCGGTGGGTGTGGTGCCACTCGTGGCCATTGTACTCTATTTGGTGCGCAACTATTTGGTGCGACGCCAAACCAAACAAGATGATGTCTTTGACATTTGCATTGCCGATCAGCTGCCGATTAGCCCGGTCAAGAAAGTCGACTCCAAGTATCAGCTGGAGCACGACGAGGACGAGGTGGATCATCATCAGCAAACCATGCCCATTTCTAACGCCCAGCAGCAGCAACAGCAACAGCAGCAACTGCAGCAACAGCAGCAGCAACAACACATCAGGGATACCAATCACAATCGCTACGAGGACAAAACTTCGCTGGCCAGCGAATTTCATGAATTTGATCGCAGCAATATCCGTTTGAAGAGTCTGCTTGGTGAAGGCAACTTTGGGCAGGTGTGGAAAGCGGAAGCGGACGACCTCAGTGGTCATTTTGGTGCCACACGCATCGTTGCCGTCAAAACAATCAGAGCCTGCAGCGCTCAGGTTAGCCTCAAGGACGAGGCAAGCATTATGCGCAAGCTGGGCTCCCATCAGAATGTGGTCACCCTACTGGGTGCCTGTGTCGAAAGCGGTGCGTAATGAAGTTGTTCAAGTTTGTATTTGTATACCCTGTAATTAGTTGAAATAGGCAGAAAGGTAGATCCTATAAACTAAACTATAACTTTGTCAACAGAGATGAGCTTTTCAAAACCTATACCTTTTTAATGGTGTTCTGACAGGGATTTTAAAGGGATTCTACATTAAAAATAGGAAATCCTGTATCGTAAATCATATGAAAATTATATACTCAAAAATAGCGCATAGCTCCCAAATCAGGGTTTTATTTTTTAAATGTTTTGACTTCTAGGTTAGTTCCACATATTAAGTTGAACACGTGATTCTAATGCGAATTTCATGTTAAAATGATATCAGAACTTTCCAGATCACGCCTGACTTCTCTATAACCCCAAATCAAAACAGCTCAACTAGATTACTCCCATTACAATTTTGCTAATCTCGACTTGTAAATATTTGTATACAGAGCCCCATATGATAATTATGGAGTATGCGATGCGAGGACGTCTCTTATCCCTGCTGCGGGCAGCTCGAAGTGCAACGAATATTCTGCCGGCATCTGTGCCGGGCGGACGCAGTCTGGCGCCACTCTCGCCGCGCACCTTGGCAGGCTTTGCCCTGGACATTGCCTGCGGCATGGAGTACATAGCCGGGCATAGGGTGAGTAGAGAGACTCCAGTGAATATCAAAATACCAGCAATATTAATCCACCCTTCCACAGATTGTGCATCGCGATATGGCGGCACGCAATGTGCTGCTGGACCACAATGGCATGTGCAAGATCTGTGATTTTGGCATGTCCATTGATCTGGATGCGGAGCGGATGCGTAAGGAGCAGGAGAAGAATGCCGCCAACGATATACTGCGCAGCAATGCGCAAAAGTTTAAGTTCGACTTTGGCAGTCGCTACATTCTGCAGCACTGGCAGCACACCTTCGGCCAGACCGGCCAGCACTGCTCCAAGGATCAGGCGCACTCCGAGAAGAAGTCGCATGGCCATGACACCATTGGCAAGCGGCATGCACTTCCCATACGCTGGATGGCGCCGGAGAGTCTGCAATTTCACATGTTCACCACCGAAACGGACATCTGGGCCTTTGGCATTGTCCTCTGGGAGATTGCCACGCTGGGTAGGACTATATTTAATTATCTCTGTTTCCGATGGAGAATCTGTTCGAGACTAGAGACTTGAAATGTTCATTAGCAGCGTATGATAAATATTTTATGGAACTTGTGGAAGCTTCCACTGAGCAGCTGTTGCTAGCACAATTGAGCTGAAGTGTAAATTGAAACTGTTTTTATTCCTTAATATCCTAGCCTTATATAGCTAACGGTATTCACTTATTATCTACATCGGCATCTCAATTAGATCAGATCTTCTTCAAAGATATTCTACATAATATAGAAAGAGGGAGAGAGAAGCTAGATTATTGATTGCCTTTCTCATAGATCGAGCGAAAAATATTCCACATACGAAAAATTTGATTTGTTACGTTCTTTATTGACATTGTAGTAGAGTCACAATTCGATGGAAAACTCTTCCTCGGTTCTTAGCCATTTATTTTGTAAGGATCTGACTCGCTTTCTATGACATAGCCATAGCCACTCTTTCCCAACTCTTTTCCACTTACCCTGCAAAGATCTTATTTGATTTTTGTGCCATACTCAATGAAAACTCTTTCCCAACTCTTTTCCACTTATACTGCAAAGATGTTACTTGGTTTTTACTAATTACTCTGTACTCTCAGGCTCCACGCCGTACTCTCACCTGACGGGACGGAGGTCATTCGTCGTGTGCCGCAGGGTCAGCGACCGGAGCTGCCCAAGGAGAGCCGGCACGAGTTCTACAATCTGATGTCGCGCTGCTGGCACAAGGATCCACAGATGCGGCCCTCGTTCGCGCAGGCGCGTCTGGAGATCACTCGATCGCTGCACAAGTGGGTCGACGATGATTCCGCCGCCTCCGACTATATGGACGTCAGTGGTTTCAGCGAGGATCTCGAGCATGGCGTTGTCTACTTCAATCATCGCATCTCGGAGTTCGAGTGCGAGATATGACGTTGACTGCAACACCCTCATCCACACCACCAACCTCAAAAGAAAAAACGAAAAAAGAACAGCACCACCAACACCACATTAGCATCCAATTACACACCACCACTTCGCCATTGCCAACCAACTTAATAATGTATATGTAGGATCAGGCTCATTCGCATACCCCAAAATTCATATTAATTCGAAATTCGCGTGCTTGTCGAGCAGTATTATTTGTATCTTGTATCTTGTATCTTGTATCTATTCTCCCCTCGTACGTTTTCGGTTGCCAGCGGCTTTTTGCGAGCTCTTTTGTATATATATATTTATCTATACATATTTGTTTTTGTATATGCAATTGTTTATTATGATTTACCATTTAGGCTGTATATTTAATGAATGGCGGTACTTGTGCTTAGTTGATATTAGTCACTTAGTTCTTCTAGTCTGTATCTAAATTCATTTTCCCACATGTTGAGCCGCTTTAACCATAACCGTAGTCTTTAGTCCAGTTGACTGCACCGCAATATGGCACACACGTTTAGTTTTTGATATATATATATATGTATCTCTATAGAATATATACGCATACGACTTAATTTTATTGTTATCTATATAGAAATACATAATTGTACAAAATAAATTAAACACAAAATATATAATAATTATAATTACACCAAAATGAATTTTATTTTATTTAATTGCCGGCTCAAAAAGTACAAATTCAAAATATATTTTTCAGTTGATTTAAATATAAGTTTTATATATTCAATAATGGCCCAAAAAATAAAGACAAGATTCTCCATTTTGCTATCTTCTTTTGCCTAGCTGGCAACGCTGTTTACTTGCCTGCAAGGCTGCCACCTTCCAACATTTTTTAGCTAGCCGGCAACCACAAACTGGTTCCGTTTTTCGTTGTTGGCACTTTTGAGCTAGCCTCAATTTGAAAGCCGTTAAAAAACTTGAATCAAATTCAAACATTTATCGACTTCAACTCAGTCAAGCGGAATAATTATAGCCGAAGTTTAATTACCTTGAGGAATCGGCATCGCGGAAGAAGCTGGCATCATTAGTGCGAAGCATATTCTAAACTAGTCTCAATGCATAATTAAGCATTCGACATGCATTTAGACTGCATATTAATGAGCTAATGCTTGTTGAGGTTCACTTATTTTAACCACTATTGCACAATTGAGGAACTGAGATAATGATGTCATCAATCAGAGGATAAAAATGATAACTGCTGCTAACAACAATAACAACAATACTTGACAGTAGTTTGCAAATAAGTATTGTTGATTGTTGGTTTTTTTTTTATGGCCAATGAAAATGGTTAGCGGAAAAGTTTTCTTCACTGAAAAGTCACTTGAGTTAAGCTGATTGATGACGCTGCAATAAAATAAAAAGCCAGCGATGCGATAACATGGTTAAATGTGCGTATGTGGCTTAAACAGCTGAAACGCATTGCGTGAAAAAAAACGAAATAGAAAAGAAAATGCTGCCGTTTTGCCACTGTGGTTAACCAAGAAAGTGTGAAGAAGGAGATTTTGAGTGGTCATTGAAGTGTGGAGCAGGTGCGAACTAAAGCCCAAGTCTTTAATCTAATTTGCGGACCCCCTAAATGATAAAGAAATAACCATAAAGTGCACAAAAGCGAAACACCCCTAAAGGCGAACATTAATCGTGCAATAACCGCAAAGAAAAAGCCAACTAAATATGCCGTTGCAGTTGGCAGAGGCGCTAACTATGCTGTTAAACTCTTGGCCCGCAGCTATTTTGGGCAAAACGAAAGTTTGGCAGCGTGTTTGCCAAATTGATTGACGCTTGAACCCTGACGAGACGCGAGGCTGATTGAATACGATTGAATGCTGCAGCCAGCTAACCTGTTTAGCCAAATAGTTATAGCTGTCGGCTATTTGTCTATGCAAAATGGTTTGGGCTTCCGTTAACGCTCACGAACTGTGTTTGCTTCCTGACCCACTCAAAAAAAAAAAAAAAATTAAAAAGAAATAAAACAGAAGACTTAAGACACGAACTTTGTAATGAGGCGTGGATAAAGGCTTCCGCATTACGTGCGCGATATTTAACAAATTATGATATGTTGAATTTAATTCCAACTAACGGTTCAGTGAACTGTGCTGAACAGCAAAGGCAGCAAATCCAATTAGACAATTGGCAATTTTAATGCAAGCACGGCGCGGCCACAAATTGCAAGCAGCCAAAGGCAGAAGAACCAGCAATCAGCAGCAGCAGTAGCAGCTAAGCCAGAGACTGAGACTGAGACTAAAACGGAGGCCGTTAACAGAAAACAGTCGGCGGCGAGTGTTGAAAGCGTTAAGACGTGCAAGCTGGCAAAGCTCTGCACAAGGCAAAACTATTCAAGTTCAAGTTTTGCTCTACTCTTTTTTTAAACAGATCTGGTGCTCAACTCTCTCTCGCGCTCTCTTTCGCTCGCGGCGAGAAGTAGAAAATCACAGCTAAAAGCCGCTAAATTAAGGCGCGTGTGAAATCTGAGAAAATTTGCGTACACATCAACAGCCAAGTAGCAGAAGTGTGGTAGACATAAAAAGTGAAAATTAGTCGCTTAAAGTGTTTGACGATTCTTCGGCTTGCTTATCGCACAGTAAATAAACGGGCCAAAGCGATACTGATACAGATATAGATATACATATACCTAGTGATACCGATACGGATATCGAACCGAAGGTGATTTCTAGAGTCGCAATCTTATTGGATACAAAAAATTAAATAAATTAATCATAAAACGGCGAGGCACATCGTAAAAATCGAAAATGGAATCTTTAAATATGTGAAATGGAAACAACTTTCTAAAACACACAAAAACTCAAAAAACAAACAACAACAAACAAAAGTCTCTGACGACGCATCAAAAAATTTGAATTCTTCTTTTTATTCTTCATTCTTCCAAGAAAATTGTGTCAACTTGTTAAGCTCTCTATGTGAGCGTGTGTGTGTGTGTGTGTTGCGTACGTGTTATATTTGTTGTTGCGTTAATTTTTTCTGTTTACACTGTTGTGCATAAGTAGTGTCAAGTTCGTTGCCCAAGTCTTTCGTTTACGGCCGACAAATTGATTTCAAATTGTTTGGAATTTTTGCCGTTAGCACGCGACAACAATAATTTAATGATGATTTCGATGGAATCAGACTGATAGACAGACAGACTGACAATCAGTTCGATCTTGTAAAGTTGTCTAGGTCGTTTTGCTGGTTCTGCGCTTACTAGGTTAGTCGGTTAGTTGTTGTAGTTGTTGTTATTATGGCAATATTGTGTCTGCTTAGAGGATTCTGTTCGACAAGCGACTTTCTTAGTTGCTGTTGTTTCTCCCATTGCTACGCTTTAATTTGCTTGATGTGTTTATGTTCTTCTTTTTCGACTGGCCCCGTTGCAAAGTTTTTCAGCGCAACGCACGCGAATTATAAGTTAATTAATGTTGCCAAAGAATGTTTGAGTGCAGTGAAATTGCATTCAAATATAGCATCCGAAACTGAAACTCATCTCTCTATTTTATGTTTTAGCTGTATGCACTTTTACTTGAACGTGGGCGCCTGTTTGCATTTGTTCGCGCCTGGGAACCAAACATAGTCATGTGGGAGCCATGTACAGGCTTTGATTGGCTTAATTTGATTTATTGCAACATGATGGCGCTTTCAAAACTTTTGCCCAATGCATGCACATATGCAAAAGGCGGCTGCTCCATCGAATACCAGAAGCGCTTAGGTCGGTCTTTCTTTCTCCGTGGCGCAGGTGTGCAAAATAAATTAAATAAATGGCAGCATCTTCACGACCTGAAGCCAAGTCCCGAGCTGTAAGCGATGCGCAGAAATCTCAGCTAGTTGCTGGCAGCTTGCCTGTCTGCCTTTATCATTTTATTTACGAGTATATATTTTTTCTTTTTTTCTGTTTTGTATTGGCTTTGTTACTATAAATGTCGCCTCGCTGCCTTTTCTTAACTGTCAACCGGTCGATAGATAATAGATACAGCCAAACCGGCGGCTCGTTTTCACTTTTCAACTGATGCTGCTGCTGCTGCTGCTCCAAAGGTCAACTTCTTCAGTTGCATTTGCAGCTGCAGTCTGCTGCAGTCTACCTCTCGGGCCATCCTCCACGTCTTCTGGGTGTAGCTATCATTTAACTTTGTAAGCCATCCCATGACATTGGCATTCACAAGTCGCTGTTGCACTTTCCATTGCAATTGTTTGCATTCCGTGGGTGCCGCATGCTCATTTGCATTGTCAGACGACATCGCCACCTACCCAAAAAAATATACAAAATAAATACTATGAAATCCAAGTTGATAAGTTCCAGTCGAGTGTACGAGCGTGTCTAGCTTAATAATCAGGAAATCAGCTCGGTTTATTAACCCCAGAATGCAGTATTCAATGTGTTTACACTGTGCAAAAAAGCTAAATCTACGATTTGTAATCTGCAACTCTTAAAGCTCGCTCATTAAAAATGGGTAAAGGGTATAATTAAGTTGCGCAAAAGCCTGTGACAGGCGCAAGAAAGCATGCCCGAGCCCATGAAGTATATATATAAGTTATATAAATATCCATTCTTGATCAACATCAAAAACGGAGTCGACTTAGCCATATACATCTGCCTGTCTATATGAGAGACTTTTAGAGATAGAGTCTAATGTGGAAAATAGATTATCTAGATATCTAGATATAGCTTACCATTTAATATATAAATAGACCTTGACATATTATTTACCAAGTGTAAGCATTTTATTAAGGTCGGTTAAGAAGCGAAGTTTTTGTTAACCAAAATGTATTTTCATATTAAATTTAACAGCATAGTTCAGGGTGTTTTATAGTTCTTGTTTTACTCAGACAACCATTATAAAATATTTATTTTTGTTAGTTAATCAGTAGAATACCATCTTCACAGTCAATGCCGAATTAAGCGTAATCCTCTGGCAGCCAGAGTTGTTAAAGAATATCGCATATTCTTGACTTAATCCAAGTTTTTTACCCTTGCATAGAAGCTTTTTCATTTGCCTGTTTCTAAGCAAACTAGTCCCCAGTCTTTAAGCCAACTTGATGAAGCTTGGAATATATCCCTCTTTTTGTTGCATATTATTTATTTATCGTGAAATTTAGGTATCGGCAACTTGACTCCGTTCAACAAGGGTATATCATCTTTTGTCCTGCATTCTTGTTGTAATTTCTGTGCCGAGTTTAATTAATAAGGCTTTAAAACTGTTGATTAAGAAGGGTCTGAAAAGTCTCTTTCTAAGAGTCATATTATTCTATTGCTAGTATAATGATTATAATTAATTCTATGTGTAACTTAACAAGAAAATTACAGTTCTAGTTAATAATTGTTATGCTCCCATACACAAGGTATTGAGTGAAAAACGCCAGCAGCTGCAACAACGACACTTATGAGTTGTTTGGTGCTTCACGCCTTGTTGAACGGGCGAAGATGACGTTGGCCACAATGTGGCGATGTCTGTGGGTAGGTCCATCTCCATGGCAATGGCGATTACCTGAAGCCGTGGTAGTGACTGCTGCTGTTGCTGCTGTAATAGCCACTAGCATGACTTGATTATGATTATATGGCTATGACTTTGCCACTGACACCGAATGTGGTCGTGTTTTTGGCATGACGGTGGCTTAGTGGTGCTTACACATTTATTACGATTGTTAAGGCACATGCTAATGGCTTTTAGTTTTGTTTTTTTTTTACTTTCTGTGGAAAGGCAGAAGCAACCAAAACCAAGTCGAATGAAAGCAAAAGTTTGTTGCTTAAGTCTTTCGTTTAGAATGAGCAGTGGTTGCTTGAAAGCGTGCGACAACAAATTGTTTTGTTTTGTGTGTGTTTTTTCGGTTACAGCTGTTGCTTTCGAGTGTATATTTTTGTATGATTATTTTTATTTCTGGCAATTTTAATTGCGTCTTAATAACTGCAATCTGACCGCCCAATTTTCCCATCAACTTTCGTTTCAGCGTCAACAAAAGACAAAAAACAAAAAACAAAAAAAAATAAACGAAAATGAAAGCGGGCCGCGCTTTTGGCTGCCTGTTTTGGGCGTTGCTCTATTGTGTGCTTTATTTGGATTTGGTCAACGCCAACAGCGAGGATGAGCTAATGGATTTCGATTTTGCCGACGCCGTTGCCAAAGATGGCGACTTAACAGTTTCGCTGGAGGACTGGCCGCTGGACGATGACCAGCAGCAGCAGAAGCAGTCGCAGCAGGCGGAAAAGAAACTCGAGGACAATATGCTTGATTTTAGCGTGGATCTGGATGAGCCGGAGCCGGAGAAGCAGCTGCCCCAATTTGATTGGCGTGAACGGGTGCTGCGCACTGCCTTGGCCAAGGCCTTAACGGATCGGGCACAGCGCCAGAAATTTGCCGAAGTGATGCCCATATTGCGTGTTCTCTCCTCACAGCAGCGGTTGGCACTCTCCGCCCTCATCTCGGCCCAAATGAATGCCAAGCAGGGACACGAGCTTCGACTGGAGCAGGTAATTCAATTGAATACACTTCCCTTATCACTCTTATCATATATATATATATATATATGTTACTCTTGCAAGGTTCGCATGATGTTTGGCAATGATCGCAAGCTGCTGCTACCTGTTGTCTACGATCTGGCCAATCTGGTCAAGAGTTCAGCACGCAAATACATCAAACTGGGCAGCGAGATGGCAGCGGCTGCCTTGCGGCGCAAGGATGAGCTGACCGCCGAGGAATCGGAGCAGGATGATAGCGTGGGCACCATTGATGTGAGTGGACCGCCTGAGGATGATTTGGAGGACTTTTTCGATGAGATGCAAGCGGAGGTGCTCGATCCACAGATGATCAATGAGGCACTGCAGCAGGCGGACAATCCACCGCCCACCTCCAGTTCCAACTCCAGTTCGACTTCGAGTCGTGTGCGTCGTTCTGCCAATGAATTTGTGCACAAGTTGACACGCTCGGCGCCCATTTCAGTGTCGGAGCAGCAGCTGTTGGGTGGTGCAGCTGGACGCACCATCAAACTGAATACGACTGCCTTTCAGCAGCCCAGCGCTGCAGGCACAAAGCAGCCAAGCACCACCAGCACCACTACAACCACCCTGATAGTTACGCCAACTCCATCTTATGAGGAAATTGAGAATCTGGCTTTTGCTAGTCTAAATGGCACCGAGTTGCCTTTGGGCGCCATTGATCGACAATATCAGCTGGATGGTGGCAACAGCAGCGCTGAGGAACCACTGCCCAATCCCGAGGAACTCATCGCCGGTCCGCGTTATCGCCTCAACAACCACAAGCGTCCGAGTCAAAAGTCGCCCGCCATTAAGCGCAAACGGGTGCAGAGTCCATCGTATGGCCGGGGACGACCCAAAACATCGGCCAGCTCCCACAATCCGGTGGTGCTGCCCACGCACAAGAAATGCGAAAGATTCACGAACAATATGTGCATACGCACCGACGACTATCCGCTGTAAGATCCACTTCGTTAGCTTGTTGGTTTTCCGGTTCCCGTTAATCCTTCCACAACTTCTTTAAACTAGTTTAGTTTAGTTTTAGTCACGAATTTTAGCTAAAAATAAAAATTAATTTATTTATTTGCCGTTCACCTGCTCCTATTTAATTGCACACTCACATATTTATAAACTTGGTGGTTTCGGTGGCTCCTACACACACACACACACACACACACACACACACACATTGCATACAGTTAAACCCACTCTTCACTTTCACAGCGAACAGATCATGGGCAGCATTCGCCGGCACAAGAATGCGATGAGTGCTCTTCTCGCCGAGTTCTACGACAAGCCCAACAATAATTTTGAGCTTGGTGATGAGTTCGACGATTATGTGGCCAACAAAAAGCGGTGAGTGAAAGATTGAAAGATTGAAAGATTAAGCCAAACCAAAACTATTTAATATCCCTTTCCGCCGTGAGGATGAGGGCAGCGCCGGTGGCATGTGCCAGAGTGTTGTGCGTTATGCCCGCCCCCAAAAAGCCAAAGCCGCCTCGGGTGAATGGAAGTTCATTGTGAATACGGGTCAGCACACACAAACTCTGCGCCTCGAGAAATGCAGGTGAGCCACATGTATGGGCTAGAAATGTAGTTTTATTCATTCATTGCTTCATTGTGTTCAAATTTTGTCACACACTTGTTGTGTCTTCAAAAAGAAAGAGTTTATCAGTTCATAAAGTTACGTAAGGAAATTACACTTTTTAGCTCACTGGCTTGTTAGTTACGCTATCACCCATCATCATCATCATCATCCAACAGCGGCAGCAGCATCGCTATTAAAATTAGTCTCGTTTCATAGTTTCATTTAAACTAAATCAGTTTGTTAACGCTTTGCGGCTTTCTTTTTGGGTTTTTTATTGCATCAAAGCCATATATTAACAAAAAAAAAAAAAAGCAGAAGAACGGATGAGTCCAAGATTTTTGGCGCCATTACTTTGTCTATATTAAAAATTTCACACCAATTTGAAAGACGGCTTCGGTGGAAACTTATATACATATTCTACCATAGATAATCACATGTCAAAACTAAATCGATCTTTAAATGAAAGCGCACTTTGATCATGGATTGACCTATATTTCAATCTCACGTTAAACTTTGAAAAAACTCACAAATACTAACCCAACAAATTAAATATCTACCTGGGTCTAAACTTTCCACACATGGATTTATCTGTAGAATAATCCTGCATTTACAGTTGAATGAATGTTTCTGCCTTGAAATTTTTGTTTTAAAATTGTAACCAAAAAATCTGCATTTGGATATGGGTCTCAATTTTCCGTAGCCATAACTTTGTCAAAGCTTAATTGATTTTTAAAAGCAAGGGCGTTTTAATCATGTGTTGGCCTCCAGATGATGTCCACATTTAAATTTTAAATTGTGATTTTTAGTCGAAACTAGTTTGAAAATTCTGCTGCTTTAATTTTTTTTATCAGTTAAGTTATTTTTACTAATCATACTCGATTTATACACAAGCCATCTGCATATCATAAAACGATAATACAAGCTGCAAGCTAGTGCTATATATAATGACAGACGATTCTTATTCTAACAATATTTCATTGCTCGATATATTATTAACATTAACAGTTGCCTAATTTTATTTTGTTAGTTAGCTAATTTTCTAATTTCTCTAATTTGATTTGCAGTAATCCTGGGGATAGCTGTTCGTATCTGGCGCAGACTTATCGCTCGCACTGTTCGCAGGTGTACAACTATCATCGACTGTTGAGTTGGGACAAGGTGCGTGGACTGCATGTGGATATATTTAAGGTGCCCACCTGCTGCTCGTGCCAGGTGGATGGCTACCGCCAGCAGTTCCCACCACTCTCCAGCATACAGGCCAAGGATTATACGCCGATAAACAATTATAAGCCGGATAATGGCTATAGCACCATCAATGAGGAGGATCTCGACTATAACGATGAGAGCGATGAGGATGATCTGGGCTTGAGTTATTCACCATACAATCATCATCGCGATACGAATGAGTTGACTTATTTGGGCAGCAAAAAGGTGCGCTCCAAGCTGCCACTGCCCTCCAGTGTGGGTCCCTATTTGAGTCCACCCGACGATGACAATCAGTTTGCCAGCTATAAGCCTGCTCACAAGAGCAGCAGCAGTTCCAGTTCCTCTTCCAGTTCCAGCTCGAAAAAATATTATCAACATTTGAGCCGCCGGCGGCCGCAGCAATACAATGAGCCACGTGTCGATGTGGATCTGAGTCTGGATTTGGCTGGCAGCGAGACGCAGTCGGAACAAGAGGTAAACGTATTTGGGCAGCAATTGCTGGCTGGGGAACAGCCGCAGCAGCGGGTGCCGATCAAGCGCAAGCGTATTTATAGCTCCACACCCACCCACACAGCCACCACCACCACCACTGGAGGAACAGCACGCTTACCCATACAGCACGTATCCCACAAACCACAGACCACAGCAGCAGCAGCAGTCCCCAGTAGCAGTACCCTACCAGTCCGAACAGGAGCTTCAGCAGCAGCAGCAGCAGCAGCAAGTGGTGGTGCCACCTATGCCCATCAAGCAGCCGGGTCTGTTGCATCCGGCGCAACTGCATCATCTGACGCTGCCTTCCACCCGGGTCAGCGGATCACTTACTATGCCAACGGCGAGAAGCCGCGATCTCGCTTCTATGCGCCCCTCCCGACGACGCCCGCTGCTCCAGTCACGATCCCAGCTGGCGCAGCGACGCCATTATCACCATCATCCAGCAGCAGCAGCACCACCACAGTCCAGCAGAAGCAATCGACGCCACAGTTTTCACAGCCAGCATCACATCTAAATTCCATCTACAGCAATAGTAATCATCATAGCAATGGCAGTCGTCGCATCAACTACAGCTATCATCCCATCATCGATTTCTTTGAGCAGCGCGCCAACAGCAGGGTGGATCAGCACCAGCAGGAGTTTGTGGTGGGTGCCACACAGCGGGTGGAGCAACGTTATCCATCTACGACGGCGTCCAAGGGCAACCTTCAGCAAACGTTTCCAACGGCCAACGAGCGCCGAATGGGCTTTGGTGCTGGTGGTGGCGGTGGTGTTGCCAGTGGAGCTGTACGTTATGGCTATGTCAATGATAATGCTTGGCAGCCGCTGGTTGTGGATCACTAAACAATAATATTTACAAAAGTCGCATGCTTTCACCTCACCTTTCTCTCATTCCTTTCTCTCGCTTGAAGCCTTTTCTAACAATTGCTTGCAGCAGTTTTTTAATTGTATTATCTATGGTTTAGTCTGTAGTCCCCAATTTGTCTAATTATTTGCAACTGTATGACGTAATAATGCCTAATCTTACCTAAACTTAATGTTTAACAAAAAGCAACAGATTTAATTATTTATTTATTTATTTGTAGCGTGTAGCAAAAAAAAAAACAAATAATAAAAAAAAATAAAGTGTGAGAAGCGGTATAGAAATAAAATACAAATAATTTATAAAAATTCAAGAAATACATTTTATTTATTTATATTTCTGACTTTTCAGCATCGATTTTACATAATTGAATTTTATCTTTTTTTGCTATTATTTATAAAAATTTAAATGCTTCTTCAGCTTAACGTTTATTTTGCTGTGTTCCATTTCCAGGCGTTTCGCTTGATGGCGTTCCGTAGCTGTCAGCTTTTGCAAGACAGCGCTTAGGCGCGCATTTTGAAATGCTTGCAACTCAATTCAAATGTTGTTTGTGATTTACAATTCAAATGCATGATGATAATGATTTATCATTTTGTGTTGTTTGGGCTTTCTCCGCAGCACCCCAATTTGGCAAACAAAACAAAGTTCAAGTTTGGGGTCAGCCGGCTGCCTACTAATGAGTTATGAACTTCATATAAACACATATTTTTCTTTAAATTCATTTCAAACGTGTTTTGTGGCTGCAGTTGTTGTTGATTGTTGATATGTGCCAAAACACAAGAGATCTTTGCATATGCAAAGTGGGTTTCTAAATCGAAAACGCGGCTAGAGAAAAGGGGTCACAGAGAGGACGACGACGGCGGCGTCTTTGACCGGTTATAACATTGAATGTTGGCTGCATTTGTTGTGTGACTTTGCAACGTCATCTGGAGTTGCATTTTGGCCAGTTTCGCTTTCATTGAAGACAACGACGACGACGACGACGACGACGACGACGACGAAAACGAAGTCTTTGAAAAAGACACTTCGTCATGGCTGCTGCTGCTGCTGCTGCTGTTGGTGGTAGAGAGAGAGAAATGGCAACCCAATCAAATGGCGGGAAGGGGATGGATGACGACCATAAACTGGAAAAGTTGTGCAAAAACACTAAGAAATTTTTATAAAGGTGCAATGATATCAACATTGGCAACGCAGTTGTTCATCAGCCGTCGATGTCGTTGTCCGAAATTGTCTAGCCTTCAAAAAACTGCACAAAACTCCACAAAAACCGCAGCGCGAAAGTGAAAAGCAATTGAGATTAATTTTTATTGGCCTTGAAAGTGAGAGTAAATGGAATGGCGCCACAAGTTAGCTGCCTTTTTCGATTGTTATTCCTACTGCAACTGAGCCTAACTCTAAGCCTAAGAATTGACACTGCGCAGGAGTCGAGAAGCAATGTCAGCTTGCCAGTTTATCGCGTCTCGCGACCTGAACTCAAACAGCCAGTGAAACGTGTCCGCAACATTTACAGGATATACGACCCGGTTTCGTGGATGATGATGCTGGCGATGTCATCCGCATCATTGAGCCACCCCCGCACTTTCAGCAGCTCAAGCGCTTGAGGCAGAGGCAGCCACAACAGCCCGCAACAGCGCTCGTCTGGGAGCAGCCACGCAAGCTGAGCACAAATCGTGCAACACCTGGAACACCAGCTCAGCAGCGACCCAAGCCAAATCTGAAGCCAGTCAATGCAGATCTGTTGACGCAGGAGACACAGAACCATTTGCAGTTCCCCATGGAAATACTTGCCTCGGTGCGTAAAACGGAGCGTCTGTTGCAACGACAGCGACAGCAGCAGCCACCAGTCGTCAGACAGCGCCACATACAGCGCCAGACACACACGCTGATTGGCCAGAAATCGCTGGAGCAGCAACGCTATCAGCGGGAACAGCAGCTACGTCTGCGTGCCACAATCAGCCAGGAGCACAAACGGAGCAAGCGGGTGAAGCGGCAGACTGATGACTACAATGTGGCACAGGGCTTAAAGCTGGTGGCGCGTATAGATGAGTTGCTGCAGAATGCCACACGTTATCTGCCCGATGAGCTGGAAAAGCACGAAACAACAACAACAACGCCAGCAACAACAACAACTAAAACAACAACAACTACGACAACGACAACACTTAAATCCAACTCAAGCAACTATGACAAAAATCGGCAACGTCGCCAGCGGCTGTTTAAGCAGCAGGGCGCACTTAAAAAAACGACTGCGAGGCGAGGGCGCAACATCCGCCATGAGGCAACCACAACAACAACAGCAGCACCAGTAGCAGCACCAGCTGCAGCAACAACAACAACATCTGCCGAATCAACTTCCACATTCAGATTGACTTCCGCAACTCCGTTGGCCAGTCGGCTGGTTAACTCACGCAAATCCGCAAATAATCGCAATCATCTGCAGCAGTTGCCCTCATCCCGCAGCGATGATTCCGTGCTCTATGCGGATGTAATGCTGAATATATATAATTTGTGGCAGGAGCACGATGTTGCCACCGCACAGTTCGTTGCCCCACCGCATAATAATAGCGACTATCGTGAATTGGATGTGTATCTCAAAGAGCTGGATGCCATTGCCAAAAGGTTGCCCAGTGTCTCGCCCATAACCTCATTGACAGGTGAGCGGGAGCTGTTGCCGGCCACGCCCACAGCAGCGATCAATTGGTATCTGATCAACAAGGAGGGCATGATCTATGAGACGCATCTGAATAGCGATACGAAGCCAATGTCTGCCCTGTTTCATCTCTTTCCAGATATGCCCGAGACAAATGAACCCATAACCACGATAGATCTGGAGTAGACAAAACTGTTACAACTTTTATTTATTTATTAATTTAAGCTAGTTTCTCGTTTCTAGTTTCTCGCACAAAATAAATCACAAATTTATGATAATGAAAGAATAACTAATGTTTTACTTTTGATTATTTGCGTTTGATCAGAGCAACATAAATCAACCTAGTTCCTGAAGATATATTCTATATTATGAAAATGTAAAAATTACTTAATTATGATTATCATCAACAATTTCATCTAATCAAATCATTTTTCTATAAATATATTTATAAAAATGTCAAAATAACTAATTGGGGCTTTGTTTATGATTATTATTCACACTTTCATCTGATAAACATAAAAGAAAGCAACCTAGAATCAGGAATATAGAAGATAGGCAAGAATCTCAAGCCAAGACTGATTATTTTTAAGAATGAGCCACAAGAATGTATAAATATTTTATCTTCAAACGTGCCAAATTAATTTATAGATTCTTGCATTAAATTAAAACTAGATTGAGCATTTCTCTTAGGCATGCCGAACATTATATGCCCTTAGAGAACGGACTTAAATTGCCAACTTCTAAATTTCAATATAAATTCACAAAGCCGACTGATTGTTCCTATGCGAATTATTTGATATAGTAATGTGATTTTGATGATCTTCTGTTCAAATATTAGGAGTAAACAAACAAGCAAAATAGCTGAGTTTGGTTGGGATAACTTGGTAAGCCAAAAAGTTTTTCATACAAGAAGTCATCTTTCGACCGATTGCACCTATGACTGCTACATGATATCGTTATCCGATCCGGCTTAGACATATGTAGTGCCTGCAGCAAGAAGACGATTAAATGCCAAGTTTCCACAAGATAGCTCTAAAGCTGACGGAGGTCAACTTATTCAACAAATGGGCGTAAAAAAATGAGATCCGACACACAAACGGAAATAGGGAAAATATATATACTGTATAAGGTCGGAGACATCTGCTTCAATGCGTTACAAACTTAAGTAAAATTTTAATACCCTCTACACGCGTATAATAAACTAATTTAAATATACATTTCTTGGCTTGGCTCCCAATAGTTCACATAAAATGTTGAAAGCCCTTGTTCTATGTATTTAATGAGTTTTGAGATTCTGTTTGGCGCTGGGGCAGCCAAGCATTTAATTTGGCTAATTACAACGGCCGAGTCGCAGGTTCTTGGTTAATGCGGCAATTTAGATAAGCAAACTGGCAATTAGCTGGCTAGCTAGCTGGCTAGCTGGCTGGCTGGCTGGAACCTTAGCATGGCTGTTGTCGAAAAGCCCATTGTCTTGAACCCTGACCCCGCACAACTTGCACAAATTGCTGAGAAACACAGCTAAGCCGGCAACAATTAGCACTAAGAAGGCAGACACGGAGAGAGAGAGAGAAAGAGAGGGAGAGAGAGAGACAGAGAGAAAGATAGTGGAAAGCGAAAGATCATAAACAAATGTTGACCTTGTTACCTAGTGGCCTTTAGCCAGAACGAATCAAGTGAACTACAATTGGAAGTTGTTATGAGATATATATTTATGTTTACTATAGGAAATAACACGATTGAGTCTGGATGTAGCTTATTATTATATATATATATATGTAAATATGTATATAGACTATTATTCAAACTATATACATAATTATATATTTAAAACTTCCGTGGCAGCCTCTTATCTGAATTTAATTAAACGTCTTTGCCAAAAATAAAGCTTTTAATCAATTTTTGCATGTCTATCTTATTTATGGGATGTTTTACATATTTCAACTGTTACATTTTATTAGTAAAAAAAATAGATAAATAAATTGAAGCGTTCTCTTTTCGACATTTTAGTGTTTTTAGTTGCGTTCGACCAAGTTTTAATCGGGTTCATTATAGTATTAATTTTTGATTGTTTTAGAATGTTGTTTAGCCACTTTGACGTAGAAGACTCTAATTTATAGAGCTATAGTGCTTTGACAGGAAAGTGTGTTGGTGTTCTCGGCTCTCCATTATAAATTAAATAAGCTCGTGGATGCGACGCAAACCCAGAAAACTTGTTCTCGTTATGTAATCCGTCAACTTTCCCAAATCGTCGCAAAAAGGTTTTTGAACTACGTTTTTGTAATTTACAAACGTGTAGAATTATAATTAAAGCATTATATTTGTTTGCGCATTTTGCCCATTGCGACATTGACCCCACTGACCAGAAAATGGACAGACTGTGTGTGAAAGAGTGGGGGACAGAGAGAGAGAGAGAGAGAGAGAGAGATAGTTAGACAGAGACTAAGATGCAGTATTGTAATTAGTAATCGGTCATGCAAGAAATAGTAGAAACCCCTCTAGGCCTCGCAGCAAGTACTTGCGAGTACTTGGATACCTGAATACTTGAATACTGAGTACGCTTCATTGATAATCTGGCAAATGGGCGGGTGGTTGCTTGGGTGGTTGGTGGGGCGTTGTTTGGGGCACACGCAGCCCAATTGGGGGGAACTTTTTTGTTGTTTTTTGTCATTCGTTGTAGGCAAATTTGCTATGTAGACAATTGTTTTGTCGCTGCGCCTTGATGCCGATGGTTGCAAGAATCGCTGCCATTATATAAACATGCAGCACGGCCCCAGAGTCAGTCAGTTGGACACACACTGTCAAGTGGCATTATTTGCACCACACCACCCCAAAAGAAGCAACTGGCATCCACAAGTAATCCAACAAAAATGTACAATTTGCGTTTCATTTGCCTGCTGCTGTCCTGCACCTTCATCTGCCTGCTCCTTGGTGGCAGCGAGGCAGCGCCACGTCCCCAGGAGGAGCCGGCTGTTAGTGAGCTGGAGGCGGATGCGTCTGACAAGGATTTGGAAGGTGCAGCATCTTATGGCTATGGCTACTATTCATCGCCCTATCTGGGCGGTGGCTATTATGGTGGCTATGGAGGCTATGGAGGCCTTGGTGGCTATTGGCCCCACTACAGCGGCAGTTACTACGGCCTGGGTGAGTTTGGTGAGTCCTGTCCAGAGAAACGCATAACTAATACCCCATTTAAACTCTGCTTTGCTATATATAGGCTATCCCTACTACGGCGGCTACTATGGATCGCATCATCATCATGGACACTATGGACACTATTATTAAATCGTTGTTCAACTTACTCCTCATCTTGAACTAGACTAGTAGTTTGCACTCTAGCCTCAATTTAAGTGCGCATGGATAAGTGCTTTAATTAAGCAACAAAATCACAAAAAAAAAGTAACTTGACGTCTACACAGATATGCAAAACTATAGACAAGAAGATAGAATGAATACGTATTATACATGCATAATTAGTATTAGAGCTCATAAAAACTTAGCAAAGATGTTCGGCGAAAACTTGCTGATATTAAACACAAAACATGTTCAAAAATTTAAAATTAGTTTGGCAAATATAACCTGAATGGACCTGAACTAATTAACAGATATTTTAAATAAATTAAACATCAAATTTATCGAAGCGACCGACAACTCTAAATAAAAAGTGCAAACGTTGTCACATTCAGAATTCCAGTTGTGGTTGCTTCTGTATTTGTTTTTTATTTTTTGTTTTGTATGTTGCTGTCACAGGGTGTATGCGTAATTTATGGGAATAATAAAAAACAAACGTGCGTAGACGAGACGAGTTATATTCGCTATATACATTCACGATTGTGTAAGCAAAGCGCCCTCAGCTGACATTTGGTCAAGACGCAACAGAAAAAAAAATACAACAAGCAATTAACTATTAGCTATTGGGCCATAAATAAACAGACACACACACGCAAGCCACGTTAGTCTGGGCCAACTGTCAGTCTGTGTTGTCTTCAGGTGCAGCGGCAGAGGCGAAAGGTCACGGAAGTTGAACTGCAGCCAAGATTAACGGCTGTGTGACAGACTTATGTTGAGACAATAACCGTTTGATTTGAATCGATCAACACTTCGTACACAATTTGCATGTCAATCAATGATAGATGAATATATACGAATATATCTATATATATCTTATATAAGCATTTGAGTGGTGTGAACCTTGCCAAAAATAAAAAAAGGAAAGCCGAAATAATAATTGCCAAATGAAGCCAAGAATTCGATGCGTTATTGACCTTTAGTCACATTCATATTTAAGCTGATTTCCCTCTTTTATTTGTTGTGTCTATAGTTTGCTTTGTAAATGTCAATATCAAGAACATCTGAGTGTATTCATTCATTCATTCAAAAGCCGTTCCGTTTTGTATTCGCCTTTTTGTATTCATATTCACATTTGCAGACAATGCCGCTAAATTGGCTATTAAATTATCATTTCATCTGTGGCAGCTCACGTCTCGCATTTGTTGCTGTTGTTGTTGTTAGAGCGTGGCTAAAATGCGAGTTGTTAAAATATTATCGCATATTAAGCGTTTATCATAATTTTCGCTTCCCAATTTTTTAGCAAATGTGACTAAAGGCATTTAAATAAGTTGGCAGTTGTCTAATTATTTATTATAAATATTCACATAAAACACCCACAATACAATTAAGAGTGATCTAGTAGCGAGAGGGTTCGATTAGAATATACCCTGTAATCAAGCAATTGAAAGAGGGATCGCTTAAGAGATACTCCGAATTCAAGGCCTTACCTACCACAAACAGGGTGTTAAGCTGAATCTTACATATTTATTTATATTTATATATATCGGTAAAGTTGTGATTCCGGTTCCGTTTTGACACCTCAATCGTTTATTTGCCTATTACATGTTTGATACTTCTTTTCCCATTTTGAATGACTAGAGGGTATGCAGACAAGACCATTATCTCAATTAGCAACAATAATAAACAAATCGGACTGCATTCCGTTGAGACCAGTGAATATATTTTTGGAGCATTGCTCATTGAGTAAATCGATTGAGTGAGCAATGATGCATTGGCCCAAATCTAAAGAGCATGACTCGGCTTGAAATACGCTTTCATTTTATAAAGCACAAAAATGATTTTAAATGGGTTTTACACACTCATTACCGAAGCGGACAAGCTGCTCACAAAAACGGAACAAAAAAATTGTTAAGTCATGAGCAAGTTGTCGGCTTGTATCTAGAAGCATATATTGCTTAATCGTTTATAGATATATTGTTTTTTTTTTGTTTTTTTTTTTTTTATTGGTGCAGACAAATTTTTGACTAGAGTTCAAGTGCACGATCTGAAACGAGACGAGACGAGCGACTGTCTTTAATTGAAAGCGAACCCACAATTTCGGATTTAATTTATTTTTCCTTTGTCCGGCATTGCGTGGGTTTGGTTATAATTCAATTAGACGCTAATCTCGTCATTAGAGGGCGCCTTGAGGACGGCTCGAATGCAACGGCGTTAAAATGCAATCAGCTTTCTTGCTGTAATGTATAATTATGAGTAAATAATCAATATATATGCAGAGTGGCATTAACAGTTTAGAGTCAACTTAAAAAATAAAAATAAAAAAGCTGCGTGTTGAAAAGTTCCTGTTTGGCGACCAGTTCGTGTCTTAAGTCTTTCGTTTAACTGGCTTAATTGATATGTTGCGCACATAGCCAACGAAATGTGCGGCAAACTGCTTGCCTGCTTGCCACCAAGGACACAGTGTCAGACGCACTTGAACCTCATCCTGTTGTTGACCCTCAAACTTGGCCATTGAACTGGCCGCAAAAACTTGTTTTGCCGTTGCGGCAATTTGGCGACTTTTGTGGTTACAGGCAGGCAGGCAGGCAGGTGGTGAGCAGCAACCAACTGGCCAAGAACTGCGGTCGCTTTTTATATGTCTCTCCCACTCTCTCTCTCTATGTGTCTGTATCTCTCTTTCTCTCGCTCAGTCTCTGACAGTTAAGTTTCGTGTTTGACCTTGCACGCTGATCTTCGCTGCGATCTTCATGTGTGAATGGCGGAGCACCGCAGGGCGCTCAACGGAATGTATGCGTGTTCTGTTGCTGTGTTCTCCTCCCCCTAGTTTCTACACCCCCCTTGTGTACACCTTAATTATCGCTTGTCCCATGCTCGAGTTGGCAAAAGCAAGGGCAATCAATTGAGGGCCCACCGAGTAGCTCTAAATGCATCCGACCAGAAACGTGCACAAAACAACAAAAATAAAAAGAAAAACAAAAATGGTTTTTGTACAAACTCTGGTAATTTTATTACCAGCAATTCAAAAAGTCAAGCGCTTTAATTAGCCATTAACTTCCGCAAACAGACAACATTTGCAGCAATGTTCTGCTTGTCCATCCACATCTATCTTGTGGGTGCGCTCCTGCCCACAAAGCGCCACTGAAATGATTTATGATTGCGCTGAAATATTCATAAAGTGTATTTTACGGCATTTGTTTGATTTGTGAAACCATTATCTCGTTTTGATTAAAGCGATTAGTGCCGTTCAGTGAGCCATATAATCAGAGTCAGCTCATCGCACTATAAGAAGGAAACATTTTTTTAAGTACATGTCGGCTGACATAATAAGACAACAGCTAGTTCTACATTTTAGGCACAAATTCTAAATCATATTATTATTAGTATTTATGCTGACGGGAAGTTTCAGTTTTGAATTATGACCATGTTGGCAACCAGTTAACAAAATTGACTCAAGTGGAAACGACGCAACAAAAGGCTGCATTTAGAAAGGCACAAGGTCAAATCCTGTACGCAAGGTCGCGTCGTATTTCAATGAGAACCAGTTTCAGAATCAAAATCAGAGCCAGAACCAGAACCAGAACTTGATATTAACATTTCTTTTGTTTCGCTTCCTTCTTTGCAGCAGGATCAGAGCGCTTCTCTTGGCACTAATTATGATAAATAATTGTGAAACAGATGACGATGATCTGTTTTCTGATGCGACCTTGGGGCCAAAGTATTTTTATTGTTGCTTTCGATACGGTGTATAATGTAAGTAATTAACTTGATGTTTTTATGGCTGTCTGTGCTTTGTTGTTGTTGTTGTTTTTTCGCTCGAACATTCTTGTAATGCAAATCAAAGCAAAATTTATCATTCAGAATTGGTTTGCTATAAATTAAGCAAATTTCTCGAAAACTTGTTACAGCTCAACCAGCTTCTATTGTTGGTTAATTCAATTAATAATGTTTGCTTGTTTTTTTTATTGCTTAACATTTTATGGGAGTTCGTCGCAAAAGCAATTCGACAACTTTGCCATTAAGCTTGTAACACACACATTTCTGATGTGTTTCTTTAAAATGGCAGTTTTATTGTATGTGGGTGGTTAGATTAGCAATATCAACTTGATAATTAAAAGCAACTTGTACGAAGAGCATTCGAGTTTCGACCTTGTGGTGTCAGCTTTCTTTACTCTGCGGTTAATTTATTTATTTATTTATTTTGGTGTACAATATATTTATATTTGTATATTGTATCATTTTTCAAAAATTTATTAAAAGTAAGTTTAATGAACTGTTCGCGGATTTACCGTGGGTGAAAATCATCGGCGCGGATTCATTTATTACACTTATTGTTGTTGCTTCTACTTTTGCGTTTTTTGATTGAATGACATTTTGTATGCCACTGACGAAATTGTCGCAGTTGAAGTCACAGTAACAGTTTCGAGTCAAGTGTTGAAATCCATAAAAATCAATATTATTTATGAGACGAGTCGACGAGCATCTTAACTAGTGGATTCTATCCGTAATGCTTTTGACATGTCCTGACAGTGACTGTCACTTGACTAGCATACAAATCAGTAGCAGCAGGGAGAGAGAAAGAGAGAGAGAGACAGCGACAGCGACAGAGTGAGAGGAAGACAATCTATCCACTGAGCCAACGCCAAAATGCTGACACATAAATTGCGCAATTAAGTGCTTGAATTTTAAATATTTTCTCTATTTCCATAAATATTTAATACTATTTATTATCATGCCAAGCTGATTGGGACTACTACTAAGCGGATTTAAATGTTTCTAGTTTCAACTTTTTTAATATAATAGATCGTTAGTAGCTTATATAATCGAGTTGATGTGCTGGAGCTGTTTATGGCATTTATTTGGACTGATATCTACAATCTATCGCATTTGAAAGTTGAAATACTTGAAGCGTGCTCGGCTCAAAACGAATTGTACAAATCATTTTGAATTTGGCTTGTGCGTATCTTCCGGTTGTTATTATTAATAATAATTGTAGCTCTAACTATTAACGAGCTGCGAACAACCAGCATTTTAGTATATTTTTTTTTTGAATGCAGTGAACCCATTGAAAATGTTTAAAATGGGAATAATGATCTTCTACAAAAGTATGTAGCAGGCAGCGAGAAGCATCTACGAACTTACAAAGTAAGTATATTTTTGACAAACTTCAATAAACAAGGCGATTTAGCTAAGTTCGTTTATCTCTATATGAAAACTTCGATCTCAGGGACTATAAGAGCGAAAGAAAGAATTAATCTTTTATAACCTTGATCAATATCGATAATAATCAATTACCGGTAGCAATAAAACCTATATTTTAAAGATATATTCTTCTAATCGAGAATCTATATATAGCTTGACATTATCTGTTAGAATTTCAACAAGTTCAACTGAGAGGCAAGTAAAAACTCGCATTTTGTAATAAGTATTAGTATTTTTCTAAGACACTATTACGACTTAGGATAGTTAAATCCCTGGGTTTAGGGTATCTTCTGGTCGAGCTATCTCGACTCGAGCATTTCTTTCACACTTACAGTTTTCAATTAATAGCAAACTGCCAACTAGCAATCCATTAAACGCTCGATAACACGGGCCATAATTTGTCAGCGCTGCTATTAATGAATGGGAAAACATTAATTAGCAATTAGAAGCGATATGAACAAGGTTTTGTAGGATATGAATAGCCGACCCCAAATAATATTAACTGCATTTTATTTTGGGTGCAGTATTGTATTTTATTTGATTTGATTTTAGTTCCAGTTGCTTTTGTGATTGATGAAATTGAAATCTGTTGCGCCTTTTGAATTACTTTTATAGCCACGCATTGCAAATCGACAAGCCCCAAATCTCTGTTGAATTTCAATTGAGACTGTCAGCTAAGGTTAAAGCTCTTTAGGATTTTTATATTTGGCAAAAAGAAAACTAAATCCAGTTTTGCTATTGGGGCAGTTCTCTAGCTGCAAGCTTGAGACAGACAGTCAGGGTCGCTTTGAAAATTTGAAACAGTAGCCTACACTGAGAAATTTTATTTAAATACTAGACCCACGTTACATTGAAAGTGTTAAGTCGGAACTGAAAACGCAATTCCAAATTAAAAATTCAAAACCGCACTCGAAATCAAAAGTAAACATATTTTAAGAGCCAATTAGAAGATATGATAAAGAAATTTTAAATTATTTATTAATAGATTAACTTTAATGTAATTTACGTGTTTTAAAAATTATACTATTTCTATTTTCTTTTTTAAGAAATTTATAATTATAATTATATAATTATATCAATGTCTTAAGAAACGAAAAAATGTATACTTTAAGTACATATTTGTAGAAACTGAAATATGAAAAATATGAAAATCAATACTGTAAATTAATAAACTAAACGTTAAACTTTATAGTCCAACTTCCAACATATTTTTCTAATTTTCAAATTTAGTTGATCTCTATTTTCTGCAGTGTAGACTACTGTTTCAAATATGAAACTGACCCTGACTGAATGTGTCTCACAAATTGTGGGTCTCTTTGAAGTAATGCCAAAATGCGTGTCAACAGCACAGTTTGGATAAATCGATTAGCGGGCGTAGTTCGCATGAGGAAACCACAGCCGTCTCAGTAATGCTCAAAATTCTGCCACCTGCAACAGCAGTGGCAACAACAACAACAACAACAGAAAATAATACTAGCTGCACATGCGTAGAGCCGACGCTTCGGATTCGAAGTCGAAGTGTGGCCGAAGTTATTGTTGCCCGATGCTGTTATAAATAAGGCGGACAACGGCACAGCCTTTGTTATTTGAACTTCAAATCTGCTCGAGTTCGCATCGTTTACTCTCGTGCGTCGTCGTCGTCGTTGTTGTCGTTGTGGTCGCTAGCGAAACGCGCGCGTTTTGATAGCGTTTTTTGGTGTGAGTGTTGCCAGCAAACAAGTGGGTAGAAGTGTTGCCTTAAACAGAAACAGAATCAGAATCAGAAACAGAACAAGCAACAGACTGTCATTGCTATATTTCAAACATTCCACAAATTTATTTCAATACTATATATATGCATATATATATTTTTAGCTGCTGACGCAAGTGTTACCATATTCTAAAATACGTATACGCATTGTTGAAACAAAGTCAGCAGTCAGCACAAGAATAAAGATGGTGAGTTCAATGTGTTAAACAATCAACTAATAACAATATCAGTTAAGACACTCCAATGCTAGAATCCAAGAAAGGTTCACACTTTTTTGGGGTGCAGTTTTTTGCAGTTTGCTGCTTGCAGCTTTGCAGCTTGCAAATTTGCCGCTGGCAGCTGGCATCGACAACGACTTCAACTTCGACTCGTCGGCATCGCATTTGTCTGTCAAACAAAATTGCCCAACCGACGACGAAGACGAAAAGCAACAAAAAACAGAGTTGCCAACAATGCGACAGCAAAAACAAACAACTTACCGAATAGAGTCCACGATTTTACGTATACGTAAAATTTGCATAAATGGCGCTACAATTGAGGAAAATCGGTACAAGTACAAATAAAATAACACAAAACTGACAAAACAGGTGGCAGCCAACAGCAAATAGCAAACGAAACGACAAACACGACCTGCCGCAACTTCAATCATTATGTTGTTGCATATCGCTAGATGACAACAACAACAACAACACCCAAAACATAACGACTAACCCTTAGTCTAATGGCTAAGTCACTAAGTGTTGCTACCCAAAAATCGCATGAATTCAACGCTGATGGGCGGATGAGCAATACGCAAAACCCACTGACCGGAAACACTCATAAATACGCTAATACCCCCATCTCCATTCCTCCCCCTCACCATCTGTCCAAGCACTTGGCACTTTTCACGCTTTGCGACTGCCTGTTCTTGGCCTCCAGTTTGTGGCGCTTCAAATGTGGCAATTTGTATGACCACCGACAGACAACGTTGCGTATGCGCAATGCGCTGAACTTCACATTCCGCATGAATTATATATAGCATAATAAGAACTAACAAACTCGTGCTGATGTTGGGCAATTCAGTATTAATGCGATCCATAAAAAAGCCACAACCAGATTTTCCTCAAGGTCGTAACACACACACACACACACACACACACAGAGCCATACACCTTTTTGTATTAAGGAAATTTCACACGCCTCAATTGTGACAATTAACGCGCTACAAAGATAGTTATTGTTGTTGCTGCTGTTGTTGCTTTTGTCACCATTACGCATTGTTGTAGAAAATGACTCGTCGTGATTTAACAATCGGATTCGGCCCACTTGTGGGTGCAGCTAGCTGCTCTGTTGTAACACTTACCAGACAGAACCACCACAGAATTATGCCACTTGCAATGACTTGACAATTTGTTAGAGATTTCGTAATTACTAGTAGCCCACTATAGTGCATAATAATTATACACTTCGAAGAGCATTGAGAATAATGCTTACAAATGAAATCACAAAAAATTAGTAAAGCAACATTTGTCATTCAGTTATAATGGCAAACCTTAATTGAAGAATTTTCCATACATCTTAGACTCAGCAATTCTGAGTCAAGTTAAGATTTATCAGGGGCTTATACAAATTACAATAAACATAGAAAGATTACCGACTGGAGTTAATCCGTCAATATCAACAAACCGGAAACCTCCCGGCTGGGATAACTAGGAAAAGAAAAAGGATTCTCATGTAATACTCTAATTAAACAACTGATTTGATGATCTAATTAATTGTGTTACGTTTTGCACTTAAATCAGGAATTTATTTTCAAGCTTGGATTGTTTTTTTTTATCTGTTTATTTAATTAGAACGCATACCAGTATCTAAAAAACTCATCTTGAAACCGTATATTGTTGCCAAAAAAATAAAATAAAATAAACATTTCCATATGTGTTTAATTAAATAAAAGCATGAGACAGAAAATCGCTTGCGGTACGCCTTCTACGAGGCACGTTCAGAATTTATTGTATGACACCTGAGTCACAGCCATATATACAAACCCAAAAAAAAAGAAACTAAAACTACTTAATTGGGCTGTGAGTTAATGGACAAGATATCACAAAAGTGGTTGTTCGCAGCGAACAAAATCATTAAAGCCATAATAAATGTCGTCCAGCACAGAGTGAATCTCAACTTGGCAGAGAAGGAAGCTAAAGATCGTTTTAGTGCAGTTGCACTTTAGAATAGTCGACTCGTTTTTGAGTTTTTTTTTTAGACCTGACAGCTGACAAGTGGCCCGCGTGAAGTAATCACTGCTGACAACTTGGCTAAAATGCGCTGTGTGGATTGCCATTTTTTATGTGTGTGTGTGTGTGTGTGTCTCTTTTTTTTCATTACAATTAATAATAAATTCTGTTTCAGCTCGACAAGTTGTTTGAAGTCATAAAACAGTTGCGTGGGAGTTGAAAACTATTTATATTTATATATGTATAAGTATGTATGTATATGTATTTATTTATTTAGATGAGTTCTTTGCGCTGGGTTTGATAGCTTGTCGTTAGGATTTTATGGCTTTTGAGAGCCCACTTCAAGGCGGCCAAAAACTTATGTACTTCAATTCGAAATCCGAAATTCCGGGTTCATTCGCAATAAAAGCAAAAATCAAACGTCAGGCTTTGTTTGTTTGCCTCTCAAAAGATCAATCAGCTTAACGGCTTGAAAGCAAACGAAGCCAGAAAAAAATGCAACATCGAAACAAAAGTGGAAAAAAGGACAGAACAACCTTTTTTTACGAATATATTCATTCAGATTTGCTGATTTGAATTCTTATCGTGATTGAATACACAAAGCGAAGGTCTTAAAATTAGTTCGATTCTAATGGCAACAAATAGTTTTCTTTTGTGTTTTCGTCTCAAGGTTGACATAAAAACTTGCCACAAATTAGATTTTAAGCAATTCGCCGGTTGTCAATTTAAATAAATCAAATTGACGAATCGGCAGGTTAGTTAATTAAGACACGTTTAATAATCAGACATGTGTAAGAAGTTCTTTGAACTTGATTTGAGCATAAAAATACTACAAAAAAAATCATTACTACGTAAAATCATTAGCACTTATGCAATTAGAACATTTCGACTTCGGATCTAACTATCACATGTTAATTGCAGATGCGCTGACATTGAACCAGTTAAAACAACAGCTACCAGTTTTATTTATTTATTTATTTTTTGTTGCCACATGCGGGCGCCTTTGGTTCATAATTAATGGACAACCTATCATTTATGGGAGGCAATCAGCATTCCACAATAAACTGCTTTAAATGCTTCAAGCTTGTTCATCAAATGTAGTTTGTAGGAGAGCTGGTGTTGTTTTAAGTGACCCGATTAGTTGTAGCCTTAATTGTTTTTGACTAAAGGCGCATGTTGGCAAATCAAATATTTCAAAAATATTACAAATTGCCAGTCGCCAAGTTACCACAGGTCTTAATTGTATGCAGACATGTATTACGTGTCATTGACAATATAATAAACACACTTTCAGTTGTCCATTGAAGCTGTCGCTCAGCTGTCTAAAATGAATGCTTAGCGGTTTCATCTTGTTAATGTCGATTGAATAATAATAGTCATCATAATTAATGATTTCATTTTGTTTCTTCTTTTTTATTCTTTGCAGCAACTTCAATTGCTCTGCCTCGTTTTGGGCGTTGTGACAGCTCACTGCTTGTCAGCCTTTGAACCACAGCCGGTAAGCGATATAGTTAAATTCCTTTCAACACATCGCTGACTTTCAATATTTTTTAGGACTTGAGCAATCATGTGCACGGCGGCTATGACTATCCACAGCCGAAGGTGCCCTTCACAGATGGCTATTCGTATCCACGTCCAGCAGTACCATTCCCACCGCAGACTCAGCCTCCGAGCAAAGGATACGATTATCCCAAGCCAACGATTGTCTTCCCACCGCCTCAGCCAAAGGTTACCAGCGGTTATTCCTATCCAAAACCAGCGGTGCCTTTCCCACGCGAGCAACCAAAGTATATTCCACCACCGCAGCAGCAGATCGTTCCTGCCCAGCCGAGCAAAGGATACGATTATCCCAAGCCAGCGATTCCATTCCCGCCACCAGTCGTAACTAAGAGCCCACCTCAACCCCAATACTTGCCTCCAGTTAAGATCAATAGCGGATATGATTACCCGAAGCCAGCGATACCATTCCCAGCACCGACTTTGCCACCCGTTAAGCCGACACCCAAATACTTGCCACCTGTGCAGCCTACAAGCCCACCTCAACCCACATATTTGCCACCAGTGAAGATTAACAGTGGATACGATTATCCCAAGCCTTCGGTTCCATTCCCACCACCAGTTATAACAAAAAGTCCACCTCAACCCACATACTTACCTCCAGTGAAGGTTAGCAGTGGATATGATTATCCCAAGCCAGCGATTCCATTCCCACCACCAGTTGTACCAACTAAACCACCTCAACCCAAGTACTTGCCTCCTGTAAAGCCCACTAATCCTCCCCAGCCCACATACCTGCCTCCAGTTAAAGTTAGCAGTGGATATGATTATCCCAAGCCAGCGATTCCATTCCCACCACCAGTTGTACCAACTAAACCACCTCAACCCAAGTACTTGCCTCCTGTAAAGCCTACTAATCCTCCCCAGCCCACATACCTGCCTCCAGTTAAAGTTAGCAGTGGATATGATTATCCCAAGCCAGCGATTCCATTCCCACCACCAGTTGTACCAACTAAACCACCTCAACCCAAGTACTTGCCTCCTGTAAAGCCCACTAATCCTCCCCAGCCCACATACCTGCCTCCAGTTAAAGTTAGCAGTGGATATGATTATCCCAAGCCAGTGATTCCATTCCCACCACCAGTTGTACCAACTAAACCACCTCAACCCAAGTACTTGCCTCCTGTAAAGCCCACTAATCCTCCCCAGCCCACATACCTGCCTCCAGTGAAGGTTAGCAGTGGATATGATTATCCCAAGCCAGCAATTCCATTCCCAGCACCAACTCCTGCACCCGTTAGGCCAACCAGTCCACCTCAACCCAAATATCTGCCTCCCGTTCAACCGACAAGCCCACCACAGCCCAAATATCTGCCTCCCGTGAAGGTTAACAGTGGATACGATTATCCCAAGCCAGCAATTCCATTTCCGCCACCAGTTGTGCCGACAAGTCCACCAAAGCCCCACTACTTACCTCCCGTAAAGGCTACAAGTCCACCTCCACCCAAATATCTGCCTCCCGTGAAGGTTAACAGTGGATACGATTATCCCAAGCCGGCAATTCCTTTCCCCGCACCCATCCCTGCACCCGTAAGGCCAACCAGTCCACCACAACCTAAATACTTGCCGCCTGTGCAGCCGAGCAAGGGTTACGATTATCCCAAGCCAGCAATTCCATTCCCAGCACCAGTGAGGACGACACCACAACCACAATACTTGCCACCACCTCAGCCCAAGCATCAGGGCTATGACTATCCCAAGCCCGCAGTTCCCTTCCCCCCGCCCACCCCGGCGCAATATCTGCCTCCAGCGGCACCCAAGAGCGAGGGAGGCTACTCCTATCCAAAACCAGCGATCGCCTTCAATTACTAGACTTACGTTGCGCCTGCCCTGATGCCCAATCACTAATTAATTGACACGATTGCCTCTCCGTGCCCATAGGAACGTACGATATTGAATAATTGTAATTAACTATAATAATTTTATTTAATATTTAATATTAATGTTGTACCTGAGTTCGCGCTTCGGGCCTCTGTAATCGAATTTTAGTCATTAAAATATGTTTATACCACTTATATCTGCGCGAATCCAGCTAAAATAAAATGAACGATATCAATGAATTACAATTCTGGGATTTTAATGAAATTCATAAATGTATTTTATTTTATTAAATATTTTCTAGAGGCCAAGGATCAATTTTGGCAAAGCTTTGGCACTGGGAAGTTTAGACCAATTTCATATGCTGGATTTTTGACTACGATTTTAACATGAATTTCGAATCAGAACCATTTAGCTGTAAATGGAGAGGTGAAGCCATGACTAAAAACCGTCGGTTTTTGAAAATCTCGTAATTTTGGACATATTTATGGGCTGTTTGGACTCAAGTCTCTATGCGTATTTTGTGGTTAGAATTAGGTTTTCAAATTGAAATGTATAATTAATCTACGGGTCAAACCATGACTAAAAAGCCTAGGCTAGAAAGTTTAGACCCATGTGCATATTCAGATTTTGTGGATAGAAGTTTAGATGACTGTTGACATAGAGTCTAGTTTTATCATTTAAGTATAGTAGGGGAGTATTTATCATAGCTTATGTAAATTTGGACACTATACTCTGTTGACTGAGAAGAGTATACTTTTGAGAGCATACAAAAATGGCACAGAAAAGTAGGCTAGAAATTGCTGTCATTATTTTTGGAAGCAATTTGTTCAGCATACTTTTTCCCATTTGTTTTGCGAATTGTTTTTAAGCTTGGAGTAGCGAAATGTTGCATATTTTGAACAACTTGAAGACCTTCATTGAAAGGAGGTCTTAACAGAATTAATTCATATTGGTGCTTAAAAATCCCCACAAAATGTAGTTTTCAATGAAATTATTTATCAGACATTTGCACTTTAGCAAAGCTTATAAATATTGTTTTATTGAAACTTATTTTTGGTTGATAAATTTGCTTATCGCTAATTATTAAAGCTTCGCTATTATTGATTTTTTTGTTTTTAAATAGCTTTTAGCTTAATAGCTTGTCACCTAAATTATATTTAAACTGATTAAAACATTTTTTTTTTTTCAATTAAATCGGTTTCAAGGCATTTCTTTATTTATTTCGTTCCCTGGCAATTGCCGTACAAAATCATTTAATGGTAACTTTGGAGTCAAAGTAAACATTAGCGTCTTTGTTGGCTGGCTTCTTCGGGTGCCGCAAGGAGCTTAATGACGACGACGGAGGACGACACGACGACGCTGGGTCTTGTAACGGTAGCCATCGCTGGACGAGAAGGTGTGTGCGGGGGCAGAGGCACCGGTATCGTAGCTCGCAGCTGGGGCAGATGCAGCACCAGTGTAGGAAGAGCCGCCACCGAAGGAACCACCACCGAAGGATCCACCGCTGCTGTAGCTGGGAGCAGGAGCAGAGTAGCTGGCAGCTGGAGCAGAGGCAGCACCGCCATAGGAAGAACCGCCACCGAAGGAACCACCACCGAAGGATCCACCGCTGCTGTAGCTGGAAGCAGGAGCAGAGTAGCTGGCAACTGGAGCAGAGGCAGCACCGCCATAGGAAGAACCGCCGAATGAACCACCGCTGCTGTAGCTAGGAGCAGGAGCAGAGTAGCTGGCAACTGGAGCAGAGGCAGCAACTGGGGGCAAGTAATCGCCGGATGGTGCAGAAGCGGCGCCCTGGACAGGGGGCAGGTAATCGTTGGAGGGCAGATGGCTGACATCACGACGGTGGCGACGGAGCACACGGCGACGGTGGGTCTTGTAACGGTAACCATCGCTGGACGAGAAGGTGTGTGCGGGGGCAGATGCACCGGTGTCGTAGCTCTCAACGGCAGCGGGAGCCGAGTAGCTCTGGACTGGAGCAGAGGCAGCGCCAAAGGAACCACCGCCAAAGGAAGCACCGCCAGAAGAGCCACCGTCACCAGGAGTGTAGATCACGGCTGGGGCAGAGGCGGCAGACTCGTAGGAGGCACCACCAAAGTCAGCGGCAGGAGCGGCATAGCTCTGGACTGGAGCCGATGCGGCTTGGTTGGGTGGCAGGTACTCGTTCGATGGCAGATGGCTGACATCGGCTGCAACGGCAGCAATCAGGGCACAGATCAACAACACTTTCTGCAAATCGAACAAGGGTAAACAAAATATATATGTATTATTATTATTGCTATTGTTGCTGTTGTTGTTGGTGTGTTTGCAAAAAAGGACTTTTAGTTACCATTTTTGCTCGCTTGCTTTGATCTCCAGCTATGTGTAGAATCCAAGAAGAAATGATACTGTTCACAAACTTCTGGCGCATTTTTATATGATTCTAATGGTTGAAGCTGATGCCAAAAAAATCCCATTAGCATATGGCTTTGCATGAAATTAATGTATTTTGAATTTAAATAATTTGTACAAAAAATATACTGTAGACACCAGCCGCAAAAATAAATCTATTATAGTTTTTTCACAAGCCGGTTTAATTCAAGTTTCTTGTGCGCTTGCTCACTAGCAAGCTCTTCTCATTGTCAATACATACATATAGATATCCATGTATATATATATTATATATATGGTATATCCGCTGCGTTTCTATCGGTCGGGGCCGATACACCCCAGTGGTGTATTAATATTGATGTCAGCATCAACTTGCAGCTCACTGATTGCTTTAATTGGCAGAATAATAATAATAATCTGTTCCAATTATCTAAGTTAAGTGCTTTCAGGTTTTCATACTTCCTTTTACTCCACTGCCAAATTTCACTCAACTTGTTCCAATTAATGGCTATTCATCTGTAATTAGATTTATAACCATATTATGGCACAATTTGCATAACTCTTGCTTAACAGCTTGCTTATCTCCCCAGACAATTTGGCAGACAGTTCTTAAAAATAGTGTTGCATAAGCAAAGGATGTTAAATATTGGCCTACGACTGAGCAAGCAAGTCGGTTATTGTTATTCAACACTTCTACTTGCTAAAATTGCAACTATATAATTCAAAAATCAGTTGACAAAAACCCTTGTTCCTTAGAAAAAGAGCATTCATTAACAATCACTTTGGTTATTTGCGGATAATCACTATATATTAGTATAGATATATGAATAGAGGTTTAGCTTAGACTTCTACGAGTCAATCTCGTTATTGAAAACTAATATTTATTTTTATAGTCTGCCATTAAAGACATTAAAATCGTTGTCTATCTGTATTCTGAGATCGGATTCTCAGTGCTTATAAAAGCCATATAATTTGGAATATGAGTTCTCATATACTATAGGCAGATCAAGTTCAAGGATAACTGCCCCCGATTCGCGAATATCAATATCAAATCTAATTCCGATAGCCATAAAAACAGCAATTATAAAGATTGTATATGAATATACCGTAGCATATTATTGATCAACTGTAAAAAAATCCGAAGATCGGGTAGGAAGTACAAATTCTGCTGATCATTAAAAATTAAATTTAATTAATGATTAAGTTACGGTAATTTTGAAAAAAAAATATGAACGGCAAACGTTTTCTATACATTAATGTGAGAATGTGAGAAGAGAACAGCACGACAATTAGAGTGAACACAATTAAGTTTATATGTATTCTGTTAGTCCCCAATATTTATATATATTTAATATTATGTAAAATGTTATTAACGCAATAACCTGATTAGTCTCGTAAAGTTGAATTTAGTAATAATCGATTTCATATATTCTTATAGCAATCTGGCCTGCTGGTCTACTAACATCTTCAAGGTTGCCCAGTGGGACGGATTTCTTCGTTGGTGGAAGCGGAAATCACTTGACCCTTTTCGAGCTTGGGGGCAGAAAGTCGTTGAAGATATTAGCAGCGACAGCAATCAGATCTATCGGATTGTTCTATGAGGCATATATGAGCTTAGTAAACAAGTTATTAAGGGGGCTTGTGGATTTGTTTTTATTCTTGTTTGATTGAGTTGCTTGCTCACAGAAGTTAAAACAATATTCCAATGCATTTATTCAGGCGTTATCTTTTGGTATTTATGTATATTCTTCCCATCCAGACTATTATATAATCCAAATAGAAATGATTCTGTTTACAAATAACATTTCGCTTTTGTTTTTTAAATATTAGAATTAGCATATGAATATTTGACACAACAAACAAAAATTGACAACCCAAAAATAAATCTGTTATATAAATCTACTTTAATAATCAGGTTTAATTGAATCTGAGCAGCGACTCACTCGGCTGACGACGATCAGTGGTGTGAATATAAATAAATATTCGAAATATTATAATTATATTAATAGGCCACGTAATAGGTCAAGCCTCTTAGATGTTTCCAATTCCCATCATTCAATAAATAAAAGTCATTAAAAATTATGGATATTTTCGTTATGTTTTTATTTCGTGAACGAAAAGAGGAAATATTCTAAATGTATATTAAACCCATACTCCAAAATGAGTACGAGCCGATCACTTAGTGAATCATTTCAGATGAGGCTTAATGACGACGACGGTAGACGACGCGACGGTGGGTCTTGTAACGGTAACCATCATCAGCAAGCTCATGAGCGGGAGCAGCCTCCGGAACGGGAGCATACTGGACGGGAGCTGGAGCTGGGGCAGCAAAAGTCTGGACGGGTGGCAGATAATCGTTGCTGGGGACTGGGGCAGCAGCCTGAGCAACTGGAGGCAAGTAGTCGTTGGAGGGCAGTTCGTTGACATCACGACGGTTGCGACGGTAGACGACACGACGGTGGGTCTTGTAACGGTATCCATCATCGGCAAGGTTTCCCTGCTCAACCTGAGCGTACGAAGCCTCGTTGGCAACTGGAGCCAGATACTCATTGGTGGGGGCAGCAATAACTTGAGCCTCCTCCTGAACTGGGGGCAGGTAATCGTTGGATGGCAGTTGGCTGACATCACGACGGTGGCGACGGAGCACACGGCGACGCTGGGTCTTGTAACGGTAACCATCTTGAGCGAGGCTGCCCTGCTCAACTTGGCCGTAGGAAACCTCATCGTTGGCAACTGGGGCCAGATACTCATTGCTGGGGGCAGCGACGGTTTGGACTTCTTGCTGGACAGGGGGCAGGTACTCGTTGCTGGGCAGGTGGCTCACATCACGACGGTGGCGACGGTAGACGACGCGACGGTGGGTCTTATAACGGTAACCATCATCAGCGAGCTGATGAGCGGGAGCAGCCTCCGGAACGGGAGCATACTGGATCTGAGCTGGGGCTGGGGCTGGGGCAGCAACAGTCTGGACGGGTGGCAGATAATCGTTGCTGGGGACTGGGGCAGCAGCCTGAGCAACTGGGGGCAAGTAGTCGTTGGAGGGCAGTTCGTTGACATCACGACGGTTGCGACGGTAGACGACACGACGGTGGGTCTTGTAACGGTATCCATCATCGGCAAGGTTTCCCTGCTCAACCTGAGCGTACGAAGCCTCGTTGGCAACTGGAGCCAGATACTCATTGGTGGGGGCAGCAATAACTTGAGCCTTCTCCTGAACTGGGGGCAGGTAATCGTTGGATGGCAGTTGGCTGACATCACGACGGTGGCGACGGAGCACACGGCGACGCTGGGTCTTGTAACGGTAACCATCTTGAGCGAGGCTGCCTTGCTCAACTTGGCCGTAGGAAGCCTCATCGTTGGCAACTGGGGCCAGATAGTCATTGCTGGGGGCAGCGACGGTTTGGACAGCCTCCTGCTGCAGGGGTGGCAGATACTCGTTGGAGACATCAGCAGCGACAGCTGCGATCACAGCGAAAGCAACCAGGAACAATTTCTATGGAGCAAAAGTGGGAGTTGAATTTAGTTAGATGCAGTTGATTAAGTTGGTAAGTGGATTAGGTGGATTCGTTGGAGTTATTCCAGTTGTGCGTGTGTTATGCGTACCATGTTGACCGCTTCTTGAGTTTTGCTTGTTGTTAACACCAGTTAAACCGAAACTCTAATGAAGAAATACGCAGAACCTTTTGGTATTTATACAAATTCTTCTCGGCATTCGTGGCTCATTACAGCTCTGCTCGCTACGAGCTACGAGCAGCGCTGCATGTGCTCTGCTTCTGCTTCTGCTTGCTTTGCACTGCTCTGCCTTTGCTCTGCTTCTGCTTCTGCTTTGCGCGTGGCTTTGCCCTACGCCAAAGCCAACGTCAACGTTATCGGCATTTGCTTTGATCGCGCTGTAAAAATTCGCACGGCTTCGAACTCTGCACGAGTTCTAAGCCGCAGCCGCGGCTCCAATTAGCGAACCATTCCGCTCAGCTCAGCTCAGCTCAGCTCGGTCAGTTTAGCGACGGTGACGGCGACGGCGGCGGCGACGCCAGCGTTTACATTCGCTTAGCGAATTCGCTCGAATGGATTCCCTTAATTGTTTTCTTAAGTTTTATGCAAAAACATTTGATGGACAACACGCAACACACACAACACACATCACACACAGACAGCTTGATTTGACTTGATTTGGTTTTTTTTGTTGTTCATTCAAGCTGCCAAAAACGCGTTCGACATAAATTTCAAATTTGTCTTGCTGCGTGTATCAAATAAAAGTCATCTACTTATTGTGATCAGACATAGATGATGATCAGGTACTTTATATGTTCATATTTTGTGTCTATTGTGCATCGGTTTAGTGTTGTTATTATTCTTGTTGTAGTTGTCATCGTTGTCCATTAATCATTTAAAGCAACTGCCACAGTCAATTCATGTGTTATATTGATGGCACAATTCACTATAGTTTATTTAGTGCGTGAATTATATGCCGGATATAATAAGTTCGATCATAATACAAACCTAAGCCAAGTTGCCTCACATTTAAATGAAAGATCAAGCGAAAAATAATAAAATAAAACCTTTACAAATTACCTGATTTGTTGGCAACAACTCCCATCAACAATCAAACGGAAAACCCCCGAAAAACATATAAATTCGCAATTTACTAAGAAAGATGAAATATGTACATAGATCTCAATGGGATCTCAAACCTACTTCTGCAGCAGCAATCGATCAAACATCAACGATGAACTGTTGCTATGATTAATGATCCATGCGAAAAGGAATTGCCAGTTTTTTAAGTGTGCCAAATCAAAAATCAAATCAGGCTCGTTAGTAGCGCCCATCGAGCAAATTGGTTCCGCACGTTTTGAAGGATGATCAGGTTTTTTCTTATGTCTAACACATCCAATATCCGCTCTTTACTTTTATTTTGTTATTGATACTCAGAAGAACATAATGTTTATAATTATTTATATGAGCAGCTGTTAGTCAAGGCTAGAGAGCGATGAGTACTTGAGATCAATCATTGATTATCATTGCGATCGGCGTGGGTGGCTTTCAATTTGAGTTCAAAGTTTGTTGGCATGAGACTTGCTTAATCTAAATACACGTTTGACTAATTGACTTGTGCTATAAACCAAATTCTAATGGGCCATCAACATGTTTTTTTTAGTATTCATTTTGAATGCATACGCATTTCTTGTTTGTCGCATATAAAACAATATACACAAAACAGAAAACACAATGAAACTACGAACTTTTCATTTCCTGTATGGCTCAATTGATGCCTTGACGAAAAATAAAATTTACAATCTCCAAATCGAGATCTATGTCTAAATCGAAATCTAAATCTAAATCAGATCTCATTTACAAGTCCACTTTAAATAATTCTATTCTTTTGTGTTTTATTCTATTTGTGTTCTAGCCTGTCTGAAAGTAGTACTGGTTCAGTTACTCGTCACAAATGGTGTTAAACAATACATCATTGTCGTAACTCGTATAGCAGCAGCCCTCGATGAGCCGGTCCAAGCACTTAAAAGTGCCATTTCGGCATTAATGTTTATGCTGAAATGGCATAAATATGCAAATTAGTGAATGGCTGCTAGCAAGCTTATTTAAACTCGTCCCGCCAAAATCGAGAACAGACAAAAACACACACGCCACACATACACACAATACTTTTAATATAATAATACAAATGGCCATTGGACATTAAACATGTGCACATATATACATATTCACGTTACCAGCTTCAGTCGATAAACTCCAGCTCAAATCAGCGCATCCCATTAAAATGTCTCTAGAAGATACGGGAATACGATAGTAAGCAGCTAGCAACCAAGTCGTCTTTCAGCTACGCTTCAGTTAGTCCATGGCATATATGTACAGCTATGGAAAGCTAAATATCACCAAAAAAAATATATACATTTCTCAAAATTTTCCAAAATCTGAAAAAAAGCTGCAAAAGTTGCATTACTTCTTATAATTGTAAATAAAAATTGTAATTGTTGCGATTTATATGTCCTTAGCTGTAGCTGCGGAAGAACAATAGCACTCAAATAAAAGTCTGACTTTGTATGACGATTTCTTTCGAATAGGCCATTCGTTGTTGGCTATTCAAATAAATATTGAGCACGGATATTAAAAAAGAAAAAGGCTTTCTGGTTATATGATTGATGTTTGCCAAAAATCGAATCAAGGCTGTAAAAATTAACACTGTTTTTTAAAAATTAATGAAAAATCAAAAAATGTTCAAAGATTACTGAAATAAATAAAGATATAATGTATAAAGATATACTGTATACAACAACGCACAATAAAAACTGCATATATGTGTTCGACATCAGTTGACTAAGACGTGCAATCTTTTTGATACACAATAAATGCATTTCATTATCCGCATAAGGCAACTCATTTGCCAATATTTAAACATCAAATTGTTGATCCACGACTGTCTGAACCCAATCCACACTAATAACATCAAACAGATATCATTATCCTTGAGTCTACGCTTTTGTTCCACATCTTTTGGAAAGTGATCGCTTGCATAAAATATTAAAGCGAAGCTCAAACAACTAAAACAGAAGTCATTGTTTTGTGCTCTGAATTGATAATTGTAATATATTTTTAGCTGGCACTGTAGGCATGTTTGCTGTTTTTTTTTGCTTGACGTTTGCAAAAAAAAAAACCAAACAAAAAATCATAATAATTCGACTATGGCAACAAGACGAGCGTCGCTCTGTCTAACAGAAACCTTTTTGCGCTGCCTTACTTTATGCAAATTCCACTTTAATTAATATTATTCACATTGGTATTAGCAATTTAACAGGCAGCAGCAGCGGCATTCTCTTTCTCTGTCACCGTCATTATCTCTGTCTCCGTCTCGCCTCCTTCACCTTACTCACACGCGCGCCTTAATTTAGTTTTCTAATCGTATACCCTAAATGAATGTGGGGCTTAAAACTTTGACAACATGCTTAAAATAGCTTATAGGTGAATACGGATTTTTGGTATTTGCATATATTAAAACATGCATGCAAATAATATTCTTGAAATAATATTTATATATAGAAACCTCTATAGAAACATCTATAATCCTAATTTTAATTACTCTATTATTTGTTTATGAATAGAGTATACTCTTTTAGTCTGTGAGTAGATCAGATTTGGTTTTTTTCTCGTTAAGTACAAGTTTTAGTTTTTTATAATAAATTAAGCTTTTGGCTTTAGATGCTCTTTTTTGTTGTGTTTAATTTAAATGTATGATAAATCATTCTGGAAACCAGTTTTCTTTCTCGCTTCGAATGCGATCTAAGCAGCAACTAGAAAGTGCCGACAGCGACATGGATCTCATCTTCAGATCCGAATAAAAATAAAAATAAAATAGAAGAAGACGAAATCATAAATAGAATTATAATAATCGCGCACACTTCCAACACGCGGCGATGGGCATCATTAAAAATTCAAACGCGTGGCACAAGAAATTTGGCAAGTTCCTTTCAAATTGTCTATCTTATTAGTTTCTTTTTGTTCTGTTCATTCTGTAAAGCTACGGGGGCAAGGGGCACTTAAGTGTGTATGGAGATGCTTCAAATGTGATGCTTTCGGTTGAGTACAAATTAATCACTTGCGATATGCTGAGTGTAATTGTTTGTTGGGCTAACTTTAACAGATGACGTAAGACAACCAGTAGGGCAATAGGGCCCTGCTTACGGCTAGTTCCCACACACCTAAATATGAATAGCTTAAAGCCCGCACATATGAGTCTATGAACTGATGTGCCAATTAAGCGGGGCGTGCTCAATATTACCAAAAAAAAAAAAAAGCAAAACCAACCACAGTACACAAATGGCAAACAGCAGCGGATCATTGAACTCTCCACTCCGCTCTCAACTCTCAACTCTCATAAGCGTAATGCTCTATCTCGTCGGATCTCTATCTCTGATCATATCTGATCCGCACTCGCTTTGCAGAGCTACAACAAAAAAACAAAACAAAACAAATAAGCATGCTCTAGTCGAGAGCGCGTGACTTGGAGATACCCTTAACCCAAGTCTTCAACTACCCAAAGTCGTACTCGTCTCTTATTCTCTGATAGAGGCTTGTCTTGATGTACTCGACTATTGATCCCCATCAAGAATATAGATATATACCTTATGGGACTTTGAGATACTTCCTACTGGTTACACAACTTCATAATACCCTTTTTACTCATTTGCATAACAAGTAGAATTCGCCAATTTATATCTATAATCAGGGCCAAAATTCAGCCATGAGGAAGCAAATCTTTGAAATTCTCAACTTATTTCTTACTCATGCCACATTGTCATCAATTATTAATATAAAAAGAGTTTTAGATTGTGTTTAAATGTAGTAGCTGGAGTGTAGAGCTTGTCTGATGCTGAACAGAGGCCTGCCAACCCTAAAATCAGCTACTTATTACAATGGGCTAATGAACAACTGCACCACTGTTTTAGCCAACTTGAGAGATCTGGTCAAACAAAGATGCGGCTTAAAGCAACTCAACGACGATGATTTAAGAGTTCGCTGCCAAATATTGACATCGATGGTAAATGAAAAAATATTACTTTGAATACATTGTATGTATATGCAGATTTTGAACGCGTGGGCTCGCCTTAGTTGACCAGCTATATATATGTAAATATATTTATATATATATGTGTTTGTATTGGCATAATACATCTTAGCTCTGACCCATTCAGTTCTGTACCCACGTCAGCGTTGGGTTTTTTTAAATGCTTTGATTATTTGTAGTTTTTTTCTTTACACAGTCGATTGGTTAAATATTGTTTATTTTTTGCTTGTTTGGTGTTGCTTCTTTTTTTTCAATTTGCATGAGAATCGTATCTAAATGAACGCATTAATTTATGCTCACAATTGGCTTTGTGTGCTCATCTTCCTTTCTATTATATCCAACAAAAAATAAAAACTTGCATGACCTGTATATTTCCATTGTGCTGCAAAATCTGTCCAACACTGAACTAGTTTCCTATGCACACACATCGAATCTGCTGTTTTCCGCTATACACCAAAATCAACTCTTGAATGATGAGTAAATCAGACACAAATAAAACCAAGTAAACAAGTCCATAATATTGCTTTATAATATAGTAATTAAATGTTTATAAATTTTTAAATTTACATTTTAAGAGTATAATAAAAAACATAACTGCTGATAGCTTGATAAATAAAAAAGTTTTACACACAAGAACTCATCTTGCGATCAATAAAGCCTATGGCAGCTAAAAGATATAGTACTGGGATTCAATTCGATTTACAAACTTCACGTCAGAAATATAATACCCTCTTATAAATATCTGCTTAATAGGAATCACTACAAATATATAATTTCTATTTTGTTTTACAATTTTGTAAAAATATTTTTTATAAAAAAGTATATCTAATATGCTTGATCAGCTTTTTCTTAGTGTTTGTATATTTTTTAATATTCATTTAAATTTTCGGATTTTCAATCTCTCTGTAGCTCTGTGTAAAGTTCTGCTGCAAAGCTTTAGCTAGCCAGCTTTACGGAAACGGAACTTTCCATTTGAAAGAAAAGCCTAAAAGTAGGCAACACGAATTATAGATTTAAGTCTGTTCTTCAAACAAATGCGCTGATATATTTATAAATATTTTAAAGTACATACAAATTCGAATAAGACATAATTGAAAACTCATTTAGTATGCCTGGGATTCTTGTAGTGATAACCATCATCGTGATAGGATCTCTCCTGGTGCTCCGAAGCACCTGTTTCTTGATCCGGACTGACTCTGTGTCGAGATCCTTTGCGCTCGGGCTTTGCGTAGGCTAATTCTGGTGCACTGCCAGCAACTCCAATATTTCTTAGAATGACATCTGTGTCGCCGTCATCGTAGTAATCACCATCAGTTGTGAGAACGGAGCGTTGAGTACCATTCTGCATGCTATAGAAGTTGCCATCTATGATGTTGGTGTCCTGCTGATTGCCCACTGCATTTGTGGGTCCCTGCACATTTGGTTGGCCAAATACAGTGCCTCGGACCACATTTAAGCCTTGGTAGTTTGAGCGATTGCGTTGACGTCCATTGCGTCGTCTGCCATTGGCTCGTCCAAATGCTTCAACCTGATTTGGACTCGCATTTCTTAGCGCTTGAGCACCGATGGCTAACTGTCCGCCCAAGAGGGTATTTTGACTACCGGCCAAGGTTTGTTGAGCAGCTAGAGTCTGACCCGTTCCCGGTTGAGCGTCCAAAATGGGTCCAAATTGATTTGGATTGCCGGCTGTCGAGGCACGCAATTGTCCACCAAAAGCGGGATCATTTTGAATAAGAACTGAGCTTGGTCGCTGGTTAACTGCTTGTCCACCATTTACCAGAGCTGGTTGTGACCGAACCAAAAGCTGAGCTCCATTTGCCGGCGTAAATAGATTCTCACCATTGCCATTGCCAGCGCCCTGTCCATTGCTCAGATTCACAGCCAGTTGTCCACCAACTGGAGCTAATCCATTGGCTGACAATTGACCTCTACCTGTGGTCAAAACAAGAGCTGGCAACTGACCTCCAGTTGCAGATAATCCATTGGCAGGCAACTGACCTCCACCTAGAGCCAATCCATTACCCGACAACTGTCCACTTACTGCAGCAACTCTATTACCCGTCAGCTGACCTCCACCAGGAGCTAACCTATTGACTGATAACCGAACCCCTACCGGAGCTAATCGATTACCCTGTCCGCCCACTGCACGAAACACATTACCTGACGCCAATCTATTACCAGTTAGCTGACCTCCAACAGGGGCTAACCCACCTTCTCCCAATTGATCACCAAGCAGACCAAAGAACCGAGGACCTCCCGGAGCCTGAGCACTGGCAGCTAATTGCCCAACTGGCCGCAGAGGATCTGCTCGAATTCGTGAGTTCAGCTCCGAGTCCTGCGACTGTACATTGATCTGTGTGTGGAACACTGAGTTGGGAGCCGTGGCATAGACCAGCCGATTGGGGCGACGACGACGCCGACCGACAATATTCCGAGTAGGCGACGATCTGGTTCTGATTCCAGCGTTGGGCAATTGTGGATTGTGCTGTTGGTAATGAATATGCTCTGTCTTCACATCTGGTTTCTTATCATAGTGATGATAATGATCCACTCGCTTCGGTTCGTGATGCTCCTGCTGCTCCCTGTGGTGGTAGACACCATGTTCGCTTTTGTGCTTATCCTTGCGGAAGAAGGGCTTCAGCTCATGTCTCTCCGGTGGCAAGTAGTGACTATCCTCATCATCATCGTCGTATTCCCTTTGCTGCCTCTGATGCTTCGATGGCGTCGCTGCAGCCAGCAAGCCAAACGCAGCCAGGAAAACGAGCAGTATTCTAAACAGCTCCTGTGAAATACATTTTGGATTTTGGACTTATCTACAGCCTGCCCAAGTTGGTATTCCCATCGATTCTTACCATATTGCGTCTGTGCCGAATGGAACATTTCTACTTCAATTATATACGAAATCGATATTGCATTATGCATTGTTCCAATTTGGACTGCATTGTCCAGCTATAACCTGTTGTGGAGCGTGAGAAATTTGTCACGGCACTTTATGTGATCCATTTGATTCGTATCATATTGACTCAGCTCATTTATCTTGTCAGATCGAATCAACGCAATTTAAATACAAATGAGGCTCTAAGACAAAATACAAAACAAATAAAAAATCACCGCCTCTGATCAAAGGCAATTGATTTTATGAAGCTGATTTTCTGCAAGCGATTCGAATTGACACACGAGCCGTTAGCCAATTAAATCAAAGCAGCACTTTGCTAAATATTAATGAGATTGGTTAATATATGCAATAAAAAGTTGATTACTTTCATTCCATTCTCCCAGAGAGTTGTTTTATTCTTTCACAAGCAGTAAGCAATGTTTCTTGACTAATTCAATTTTAACAAATAATCGATATTGAATTATAGAATATACATTCTTGATTGGAAGGATATATGCTTAAAGTTATTATTTTTATTGCTATCGGAAATCGATTAATAATCGAAATGGGTGCATAATCTTGAATTGCATTTGGAATGCGAAAACTTATTTTTCCAAATTAGAACTCTTTACATCTTATAGGCTCTGTCGCTTGTTGATGCTGCTCAAGAATATATATACTTTATGGAGTAGGAGATGCTTTCTTCTGCCCGTTTCTTACTTTGGCAACCTTCATTTTACCTACTTTAACCATTTTTAATTGATTGGGGGTATAAAACCACCAGTTTAACATCACAATATTAAAATTAGCATTTCTCGTTCAAAAATCGTTGAATCTATAATTGCTATACCGTTTTAGACTCATTAGGTATAGATCTCATTACCAACATCGAAAAATGGCAATGTCAACTTGTTGCCAACAATGTCAAACAAATTTCTAGGGGCTGAATTTCTAACAGGGTGAATAAAACTAAAATGTATTGTTCAACCTGATCTAATTTCATTTGCATAAGTTATGCATATTTTTAATTATCTTGAAAAACCGTTCTTTCTCCCATATTCATAATTGACTAGAATAGTCATAATCACATTGACTAAAAGTTTGAGTTTATATTGTTGTTATGGTTTTTATCGCTTATAAATTGCCACAAGGCCTTATTGTTCGGTCAAATTTAAGCTAATTTCCATAAGGAATAATATGTTTTAATTATCTTTTGCAATATTATGTTGTCCATTAGATTAACCATTAACCATAGTGAATAGAAGTTAATGTTTATACTCAATTTGAAGTATTTATTGCATGTACAATTCTTTCAAGTGTCGGCAACAATTCGTTTAGAAGCGACGTCTGTAGACGCGACGACGGACAACCCTGTACTCGTATCCGTTGTGAGCTGTGGAGGCAGCTGGGGCTGATGCAGCTTCTTCGTAGTTGGCATCGGAGGCCGGGCTTTGGAAGTTGAAAGCGGGTGCAGCTGGTGCAGCTGGTGCAGCTGGAGCAGCGAAAGATTGCACAGGAGCTGAGGCGGCGGCAATGTGTTGATGAACTGGAGCTGGTGGAACATACGAGCGAACCGGCGCCGGAGCAGATGCAGCAGCAGTAAAGGAATGTTGAACTGGAGCAGGGGCAAAGGATTGCACGGGTGCCGAAGCGGCAGCATGATGATGATGCACTTGGGCAGCAGGAGCGGCATGATGAACGGGCGCAGCATGATGAACGGGTGCAGGAGCATGATAAACAGGTGCAGGAGCATGATGAACAGGAGCAGGAGCATGATGAACGGGTGCAGGAGCATGATGAGCAACAGGTGGAATATAAGAGCGAACTGGAGCTGGAGCTGATGCGGCAGCTGCAAAGGATGGAGCCGGAGCAGAAGCTGCGGCAAAGTGACGAACTGGAGCAGGAGCAGGGGCGAAGGATTGAGAGGGAGCTGGAGCAGCGGCAAAGGACTGAACGGGAGCCGAGGCAGCAAAATTATGAGTCTCAGCTGGAGCAGCAGCAAATGAATGAGAGGGAGCCGAGGCTTCAGCAAAATGCTGAACTGGAGCTGGAGCTGGTGCGAAGGTCTTAACGGGAGCTGAGGCTGCAGCAAAGTGCTGAACTGGAGCTGGAGCTGGTGCCCGAAGGTCTTAACGGAGCGGAGCTGGCAAAGACTGAACTGGAGCCGAGGCAGCTACATGATGATTCACCTGAGGTGATGGATAATTGTATCCGGAACCAGCGGCCACACAGCCCACCAAGGCCAAAACGACGACAAAGTATTTCTGCAAGGATTAGATGAGATCAGCAAACGATAACAACAAGAATAGCAAAAATGTATTCCACAGAGCTAATTATTTACCATTTGGGATGCTGTTGTGACGACAAGTCGCGTACAATAACTAATAATCAGTGGGGAACTCAACTTTTATACGACTCGTCGCGGAACAGAAGCAGTGCATATATCATTAATCAGTGTTTTGCCAATCCGTTCATTTGTCGTACGCAAAACTGTGTGTTGATCAATTAACAAAAAAGCTTCTTCAATTCTCACTCATTCTAAGCTGTCGTACGTAACAGAGATAATGGCCATACATATGAATATTCATACATTTAAACCTGATACACCGATACTGCACCGTATTTAATTTAATATTATAATTCGATTATTTGATAACAGGGATTAGTATATATATATTTGTAAATAGATATAGGCCATATAGCAAGTTGAATTCCAAAACAAATTGTGGTAGCATATAATTCAAACGCTTGATTAATTAGCCAAGAGTTTAATGACTGGCGCTTGAGGAACGTGATTAAAGTTCAAGTTCCGAGTGAATTCATATAAGCATTATTGCAGCTGTGCCCGCCTCGAAAAGGTTATTGTCTTTTTTCCGTGTTGTTTTTTTTTTTGTCTGTAGATGGTCAGCGATAATGCTGACTAAATTCTATATATATAATGACAGTTTTTTGACTGTTTCTGTTTTCTCTTTATTTGTTTGCTGATTTTGGTTAAAATATGCTAATAAAACTTGAAATGGATCTGCATTTAAAGAACTGTTTATTATTATTATTTTTTTCCTTTTGTTAATCGCAGATTAGCATTTGAATGTAGTTTTGTGGTGTGTGCATGGGTAAAACCGTAAACCAGTTAGCATTTTACTGAGGCAATATTTTGTGGAGTGTGCAGAATTGGCAGCGGTTTAAGGTGGCAAGTGGACAACTTGAGCTGGCAACTACGTGTGGCACGTACACAAACTCAGTTGTGGTGGCAAGTACGTATGATCTAGGCTTGTAACTGATTTATTTCTACATTCCGTTGAATCAACTAAAAATTGGCTTCAAGAGAATGATATGGATGAAAAGACGGCCTGCGTTCATTTTTCCTTTGGCAAATTTGTAGGCAATCATTAAAGGAAAACTTTGAAATTTGCCAAACAGTAGATCGCCTAGATTACCATTAAATAATAAATATAATATTTATGTTTACATATTGAAATGTGCTAATCAGCTTTAATGAAGCGTTATTGTTTCTGAACGAAAAAAGGAATGGTCAAAAATGTTTAGTGCACCAACAAAGTGGTTTGAGTTAAATTAATTTGTTCTGTTTTATTTTTATATAGAAACCTGATATTAAAAATATTTTATTTAACTTTTTAAAATCAATATAAATTAAAAGTTTTATGAACAAGAAGAAACTGCACGACGGTCGATTTAATAGTGGTTTGGGATTTACATATATATATTGGCATATAAATAAATGTTTATATAGAATATGTAATAAATGTCGGATTTATATATATATATTGGCATATAAATAAATGTAAATATGGAATATTTAATAAATGTCAGAAATAGAGATTTTTGGCAGCTGAAAGCTGTTAAACATATATATATATATTAAGGAATATGTAATGAATGTCGAACACAAATGTTTTTGGTAGCTGAAGGTAACAAGTTAATTTTTAATCATCAATCAATAACAGTAAATATATTTATTGCCATATTAATATTCTCTCACTTTGTGCTTTACAATCCAATCAATAAATTTAATGGTTGTCTCATCAATTGTACAAAATTAATCGGCAAGCGAAACTTAATAAATACAAAACCAGTTGAGAGCAGTTAACAGCCTTAGCATAGACACAAACCAACTATGTTAAGTGACAGTTAAATGCAGAGTTTAAGTTTATGCTAATCTCGACGCACGCTGCGTATGCGTAATAATGATCATTATTCCGCTTGAGTCGTTGTTGTTTTTTCTTCTGTTTTTGTGAAGATTAAACCATTATTGGCATGTGTGGTATTTTATTTGTTTATTTTCACAAGTGAATTTAATTTTTTATATTTGTATTTCAAATGGTAGTTGGCAAATTAGTTGGCTAGTTTCTTTAGCAAGCGGATTGGCACGTTTTGTGATATCGACAACATTCTTATTGAACCCTGCCGATTGTCACCAAATTAGACAAACAGAACAAGAATATATTCTAATCTAATTCCATGTGGGATAAATTTATGCTCATTTAATGTTTAAAAATTCACAAAAACTAATAGAACCGGTTGCATTGAATTGATATTTTATATGCTGTATATTAATACCCTCTTCCCAATAAAAAATACGTATAAGGTGTTTAATTTATAAGACAGACAGATGGACGCATTGATTTCATTATTTATCAATATTTTGTGTATATATATTCCAGCTCTTACTTTCGAATGAAAGTTCTCATATACCCTATCTGAACAAAGCTGATTTTCCCTTCTCTCTAATCTCGATATGAATCGATTACCGACTGCATTAAAAGCCATAGGCACTTGGGTACAGGGTATTTACTAGTCGAGCTCTCTCCTCTCGAGTAGAGCACTCTTACTTGTTTTTGATTTTCGATTATTCTGGCTTGGTTTTGTTTGGTTTTTGGGCGATTTTTTGACAATTCAGCTTATTTCAGTTGCTGACAACAAGCAATAAGTATTTACGGGCTTTATATATGAATAAAAATATAAATTTAGATATAGATATAAATATATAAACAAAATGTAATTAATTAAAAATATATATTTATGCATTAATATCACACCAGCTCCTTTTAATTTTTGCAATTGGCAAACCCATAAATAATTAAACTCTTATGTGTTCTTATCATTATATTTATTTATGGCTAAGAGATTTAAACTCGTTTAGCGTCCCTCTCTTCTTAAATGTTTTTTAGCATATAATCTCTAATTAAAATGCGACATTTTTTTAAAATTCTCGCTCTTGCTCGATGAAGTAATCACAGCTAATTTGAATATGGAACATAATCTAGATTTGACTTCCATTTAAATGCCGGAAACTTGGCTGAAATTAATACAGTTAGATAACAGCTCCCGACAGTTGTAAATTGATAGCTTTAGATCAGCTGGTCAATCAAGATTGCAGTCTCAGAAAGCAAAAGTGAATGAGTCCGCTGACCATTCCGTTGCTGCTGTGATGATGACGATGATGATGAGTAAGATGCCCCTCAGGGTCATTAAGAATCACATTTACCACGCAACGACTAACGGTCGCAACTGCTGACGGCTTGCCGATGAAAACCAGTCAGAGACGGGCATATTTATTGTTCTGCCACGCAGTACGAAAAATAATTGCTTCGCGGAAATTTTGATATTTTGGTTTTCGATATTGTGAGGTGGCGGGAAAGACCCACATAGAACGTGTTCTATGTTGAGCCAAGAATAAGCCAAACTCTTGTATTTACATAAGCTCACAAAACTAAAAAATTTTATCATCTGATACCCTGTGAAAGATTATAATATTTTTACAGATGGTTAGGTACACATTCATTGAATATAAAGTGCAAATATTATTTGTAAAAGAACTACCAAAATATATAAATACGAAGCATTTTTCTAGTAGTACTTTGTTAGCCTTAATACTTTTTGGGAAGGTAATTTAATTACCTTTAATAGCAGGTTTCATATATAGGAAAATTAAAACAAAAAAACTCAATTCAAACCACTTTGAAATGTTTTTGATTACATACCACAAAACTATATTCAAATTCTCGATCAATAAAAGAAAAACAGTTCCTTAAATGAAGGAACATTTGAAGTTAAGCTGCTGACTGCTGACGAATTGCCGATGAAAACCAGTTAAAGACATATATTTTTTAATTAGTACAATTTTAAGTCCCAAAATTTGGAAACGGTGAAGACCCGTCTAAAACGCGTTCTATGTTGAGCCAAGAACCAACACACATTTGTATTTTGCATAAGCTCACAAAAATAGAAATATAAAATAACTAATTTGAGCATGTCATTCCCTTTAAAAGGTTGGTATATTTTTCAAAAATTAAATCAAAATATCACCAAAAAAACCAAAAAAAAAAATTTAGATATGTTCGTATTTGAAAGGAGTTATATCTATATCAGACTACCAAGCCGTAGTCAGAACCATAACTTTTTGGATTAAAATTTCAGAACCGGAATCGAAATTCAACATTTTTAAGGAATGAGTGGCCAGCTGCGATATTCTTATTCCATATACCAATACATAATCAACACCCTATAAAACACCAAATATTTTATAGCCCCACATACCATTCAACATTTATAAAATACCCTTTATCAATTACGAGCTACGAGGTATATTTTTTGAAAAGCAAATCAGAAACTTGTTGCTTATGGTACTTTGTTTAAAAGCCACCTGAGTTTTGATCAAAATTAAACAATATTTATATATGCTAAAAAATGCCTATTTTTATTACAGAATTAGAGACAAACAGAAATCCCTTATTAATTGGAAGCAGAACAATCTTTAGATCATTTTAATTTAGCATACATAAATATGAATAGAACAAGTATGGGTGTGCTTTTTATTTGATAAAGTGCCTTAGTTCAATGCTCGCTTAGCATTGAGTTGAGCTTGATTAGATTATGCCTGCGTCAGTGATCTCAACATTAAGCTACAGCTTGATCGACTACAAACACAAATACCATGATCCCAAGTATCTTTAAATTTTTTATTTTTCTTTTTGGCGAGGCCAGTTTTAAGTTGAGTTAATTGCGTGCTAACCAACAAATCAACGTTCCAAGTTTTTTTTTGTCTTTATTGATAAGCAACAACTAGTATTCATATTAATGTTTGCATACAAATGCTGTTCAAGAGTCGACAGCTGGACCAGAATGCCAGTCCTCTAGTTCAAATGTGGAATGTCCACAATTAAAGGTCACCACTGAGCCCTTCTTCCTTTCAAACTGGTTTCACACCTCACACACACACACACGCACACCTACGTATGTGTGTGACCCAGTGTTTTACATGCGAAGGTTGCAACCAGATTTGCAACTGTCGTCTCTGGACTTGTTGCATCTGAGTAATTGAGGATGACCCTGTCTCGGAGTGTAGAGTATCTGCGTACAGTCTACCAGAATTGTAAATCATACAAATTCTGTGGATTTAATATTCAATGGGTTCTCATAAATAAAACATGTGTTCATTTAGATCGATTTGCTGTTTCATTTCATAACCATAAAATGCCATATATTTTACGTGATAAGCCTGTCACACCAGTTTTTTTTTTTTTAATAAAGAGCTTCTCTGTTCAAACTTAAGACTGTTGCTCCAACAGGAACATCAGCTCCATATAGGCATGATACTTTAATGGAGTCGATATTCTTATAAAACATTTAATAATTTAGCTGTTTATTTCCTTATTCAGTTTTGTAAACATTATACACTAGAATTTGGGGCATAGTAGAGCAAAAAGCAGAATTATTGAAAGATTTCGTTCTTGATTATTCAAAAGAGTATTCACTTATTCGCTTTTGCGAAACTTTCTTAAGCCGTTTTGTAGTTTTTAGTTATTCAATTTGACTGGCTATCATCTCGATATTTCATTGTGCTTAAATCTAAAACGCTATGGGATCTACCCAAAAGAGTGAACAGAATTCATAATAAAATTATGGGTGTCGATTCTGTTGTCATAGCCGGTTAGTTATCCAAGCCAATCAGGTTCGGTTAACTTTTTTTTGACTCGGCAACCGCTAATCGATGACGGCTATTTTACTATTGTTGTTGTCGAGAAGATTCTGCCTGCTTTTGCCGAAAATCATATTTTGGATTGTTGAAGCGGTCCTGAAGCGACAACGACGATGACGACGACGTCGTATATATAATGTCGTACTCTTCAGCAGCAACACAGTAATATTTCAACCTTCGTGTTGTGAATTTCAAGCTGAGCAAAATGGTAAGCAACAAATACAAAAAACTAAATAAATATAAAATAAAAAATACAAAACACTGTGCAAATAATACAAGAGGATAACTGAGCTGTGAAAAAAGCAATAATAAAAAAATGAAAAGTAAAACCAAATCAAATGTGAAGCAAACAAATTTGCTTGATATCAGCTGTCAAATGTGATTTTTAGGACTATTTAATTACCATGCCAAGTGTGAATTGTGCTAATAAATCAATCCCAATCCCCATCCCAATTCCAATCCTCATCCTAAATCCCAATCGATTGCTCTCGTTCTGCAGAAACTCCTGATCGCCCTCGCTTTGGTGGCAGCCGTCAGCGCTGATGTTTCCCATCTGTTCTCGCACAGCGATAATCTGCAGGATGATGGATATCATTATCAGCAGCCTGTCAAGCAGTTCGAAGTGCAGCAATACCATGAGTCTGCACCAGCTCCAGTCTACAACGCACCCGCTCCCGTAGCACCCGCTCCAGTTTACCACGCACCTGCTCCAGTGGTCAACCGTGCGCCCGCTCCAGTTTACCACGCACCTGCTCCAGTGGTCAACCGTGCGCCCGCTCCAGTCTACAACGCACCCGCTCCTGTTGTCCAAGAGGCTGCTGGAACTCTGAAGGAGGATGGCTACCATTATAAGCAGCCTGCCAAGCAGTTTGTCATCGATGTACCCAAATACCAAGCGCCTGCACCAGCTCCAGTCTACCACGCACCCGCTCCAGTCTACCACGCACCAGCTCCCGCTCCAGTGGTCCATCAGGCACCCGCTCCAGTCTACCACGCACCAGCTCCAGTGGTCAACCGTGCGCCCGCTCCAGTCTACCACGCACCCGCTCCTGTTGTCCATGAGGCTGCTGGAACTCTGAAGGAAGATGGTTACCATTACGGCCAGCCATCCGTCAAATTCGAACCTAAACAGGAATACCTGCCCCCAGTTGTCCAGAAGCCTGCTCCAGTCTACAAACCAGCTCCCGTTGTCCACAAGCCTGCTCCCGTATACCAGCCAGCTCCCGTTGTCCACAAGCCTGCTCCAGTCTACCAACCAGCTCCTGTTGTCCAGAAGCCTGCTCCAGCTGTCGTTAAGGAGTACTTGCCCCCAGTTGTTCAGAAGCCAGCTCCCGTTGTCTACAAGCCTGCTCCAGTCTACAAGCCAGCTCCCGTTGTCCACAAGCCTGCTCCAGTCTACCAGCCAGCTCCCGTTGTCCACAAGCCTGCTCCAGTCTACCAACCAGCTCCTGTTGTCCACAAGCCTGCTCCAGTCTACCAACCAGCTCCTGTTGTCCACAAGCCTGCTCCAGCTATCGTTAAGGAGTATTTGCCCCCAGTTGTTCAGAAGCCAGCTCCCGTTGTCTACAAGCCTGCTCCAGTCTACAAGCCAGCTCCCGTTGTCCACAAGCCTGCTCCAGTCTACCAGCCAGCTCCCGTTGTCCACAAGCCTGCTCCAGTCTACCAACCAGCTCCTGTTGTCCAGAAGCCTGCTCCAGCTGTCGTTAAGGAGTACTTGCCCCCAGTTGTTCAGAAGCCAGCTCCCGTTGTCTACAAGCCTGCTCCAGTCTACAAGCCAGCTCCAGTCTACCAGCCAGCTCCCGCTGTCTACAAGCCTGCTCCCGCTGTCTACAAGCCTGCTCCAGTCTACCAGCCAGCTCCCGCTGTCTACAAGCCTGCTCCAGTCTACCAGCCAGCTCCCGTTGTCCAAAAGCCAGCGCCTGTCTACAAGCCCGCTCCAGCTCCCGTCTACCGTCAGCCAGAGCCTGTCCACCAGGGCTACAGCTACCCCAACGACCCTCAGCCTTCTTTCAATTTTTAAGGAACGCTTGTTTTAATTAGAAACTATTCTCCTCTAGTATTAGATGCTTTTTTCGAATGAGAAGTCACTAGAAACAAATAAAAACGAAACATAATAAACCGATTTATTCGAAATTTTCAATTGGGCGGAGTGATGAAAAAGGAATGGTTAAAATAAGGAAAATATTTTGGAAAGCTCTGAAAAATAAGTAATATATATATTAGTAATATATATTCTCGAAAATTTAAAAAAAAATAAATCTAGCAAGTGCAAAGGTCCTGCAGAGTAAGTCTTGTGTGTCTTGTGAGTATTTAGAACACTAGTAAACATTTTATGCTTATATATATATATTCCTGAACAATAACTTTAATATATGCACATTCACCAAGGAATGAGATTTAATGCTCGCAACTCCTTATTTGGTCTTATAAGATTCCTTCACTTAACCTAGTTCAGTTGCACAAGTGCTGTATTACTTTATAATGTATCGGTTAGTACTATAACCATATTTAATAATAACATAGACTAGAATTAGACTCCATACTAGAACAATAAAAAAGTATTTAAATAATTGTTGCTCGAAATATTTGTAATTCTCAGCTGTAGTCTATCAAAGCGCCCTCTTTTGGTTGAATACGTTATCAGTATCGCCCCTTTATATACTATGCAATTTTAACAATTATATAAAGTCTAAAAGTATGCTACAAAAACCACAATAAATCTACCGCTTTAACAAACCAATAACCTCAAGCAGAAGGTGGTCAAGTCTGTATATATGTATATTGACCAAGAAACTAGCAAGCAAGAAAAGAATAACGATTGCAAAAAAATATCAGAGCTGGCAGCTAGAGAGTGAGAAAGATAGATGAAGAGGCAGAGAGAGATAACGAGAAGAGCAGCATAACTCCTCGAGAAGTCAAAGTCAAAGATCATAAGTTTGACTCGACTCGCTGTCGAAATGTTGAAACGCTTTTATTTGCTTTAGATGGGGACAGCTGGGAGGTTGTTCGACTTTTGGGTCTGTCTTGGGTCTATATTTTGATACGTGATCTCTGTTCAGGGCTGTCAGCACGTTGAGCTGTGATGAGATGCAAAAGTGTCCAAAGCTGACAGAGATAAATCGACTACGATCTAAAATCGATTGACAATAAAGCCACAATGAAACGGAAATATGCTCAAGCTGTTGACAAAATGATTCAAATTTGAATTGATTCTAGCTTTGCGACATGATGATGAAGCTGCTGCTGCTTAAGTAGGCAGTTTGAATACTCGTGCATAGAATCAATAGAGAGAGAGAGAGAGAGAGAGAGAGAGAGAGAGAGAGAGAGAGAGAAGACAAGAGAAGAGCCGAGCAGAGCAGAGAGAAGACACAAGAAACGAACGCACTGACACTTGACCCCACATCAAGCCAAACAAGTCTCGACCTTGACAATGAGGCGCATACTTTTTCAAATCGAATCAATTCGATTGGATGGCCCCAAACATCATACACGAGCTGACTATTTTATTTTTTTTTCAGTGATTGCTTGTTTATCTAGGGCCGCTACAACTATCGCAATCTGACAAAGAAATAGCAGCAGCTGAACAGCAGCAGCATCCAAAGCAAACGGCACAATTAATAAACTGAGCGAAAAACACGCTCGATATTTAGAAGTATAAATAGTTTGAGTCTCCACAACGCTGACTGCATTCGCGTCAGACCCGTTGCTGGAAGCGATAAAACGTTTTTTTATTCTTTCAGGTTGTAGCATACCCCCACCCCCCAACATACCAGTTAATAAAATGGTAAAAAAATACTAATTTTAATAATATTATTATTAATATTTGTACAACACATTTTTTTTTTTTTGGTCTTAGCGTTTGTTGTTTTGGTCGCTGCTGGCGGCACTTTGTCTGCAGCATTGTGTTTTGGCCGATGTTTCGCAGCTGGTTCAGTCGGGCAATGGATTTGTGTATGATGTGCCCAAGGTCCATGAGCTGCAGCTGGAGCTGAACAATGAGTTTCCCACTGGTGATGAGTTTCCGCAGGACGCCATACCCGTTGCACCCTCCGACGCGGAACTGGGTCTGGCCGAGGATCTGCCCGAGGAGACGGCTGCCAGCCAGAATAGCGCTGCATATGCCTCATCCAAGGGACATGGCTATGCCTATCGTGTGCCGAGCAGGCGTTTCATCGAGCGTTAAACCTTTATTAATTTATATATCTATAAATTTATTTGTACCAAAGTTTAATCACAATAAAAACAACAACAGTTAGAATGCCCGACTAGTAGATACTCTGAAGACAACTATTTAATACTTGACGAAATTTGTAGAGTTAATTAATAATATAATTATTACTACTTTCCTTATCAGTAACGCTTAAACATTTTTGGTTTCATTTGGGGTTTTCTGCATTTTCTCAATTCTTGCAATACATTTTGCACCATTTTACATTTTAGTATTCCCAGATAGTAATTTATTTTATACTTATATTTTTCTTTAATTTAGCATTATTATTTTTTAGGCTTTAACTCAATTATTCAAATTTAATTTTATTTTTTTGAATTAAGATACATTTTTATTTTTTGAAATCATTTTAAAAATGAGTGGACTGTTTTTAGCGCACATTAAATAAATAAATAAAAAGCAAATAAATAAATATTGAATAACTATACTCATAGCTTCTGTAGTTAACCTTTCGCCAGCCAAACGTCTCCAATTGCTTCAGCTTGCCTTGACAATCGCTTCGAATGATAACGACGATGGACAATATTGATATATATTTATTTATTTATATTGTATTCTAATAAATACATAACGCTCTAAGCAGTCTATATTTGTATTTGTTCATGCCATATATGAACACGTTTTGGTTTAAGAATCTGACAATTTCGCAAACGCTTTAAACACTTGTCAGCCTATGAATATATTTTGTGGGTTGTGTGCAATTAATTAAAATGATTTACATAAATTACGCAAAAAAATGTTGTGACTAAATGCGAGCAGCACAAAAACTCAAAATTAAAACCAATTTTATTAGTGTTGCTTCTTCTTTTTTTGGTAATCGATCAAAGCCGCTGGCGGTTCAACAACCCGCATTAATTAGCCAACAAGCAACGACGATAAGAAAACAAGAAAAATGAAAAGTGATTGTTGAAACACCAGACAAGATGCCAGTCGAGCAGCTTTGACTGCTTTGGACTATCTAAAAAAAATGCGATCTGCGATCTGCGATCTCTGTTGTTATTAAATGATTCGTGACTTCTAAATTCTAATTAGTCGAGCTTTGCGCAAAGTGTCGCTCAGTTTAAGGCAGCTTACGTCGCCCTAAAATAATATGTAGGTGTGCTATTTAAATAGGTAGCCGACTTTTGATGGGTGTCTTAAGTACGGGTTTGATCCGCAAACGCTTCCGCAAGCTTTAAGTGCCATATACATACAGCAAATAAATAAAGAGAGACAACTTCATTGTTTTGCTGGGGCCATGAAATCTTGACCAATCCAACTTCTTGAGCCACGCAGCGTAATTATTATAAATGAATTCAAATGATTTATGACAGATAGACAGCGCAGTGCGCTTACAACGCAACCAGCGGCGGAACTGAATCTCCATATCTATAGCTGTATCTCTGTATCTGTGTCTTTAGCCACAGCTCGGAAGCACAAACAACAACAATAGCAAGCATTAACAACAATGGCAACAAGAATTCAGCCTCTTTATGACGTTGAGTCGCTGCTGATGGAAATATGCTCACGAGCATTTATGTTAAAAGCCGTTAAGATGCTACAAAAAAGCATTTATTTTAAAGTATTTAAATCTAGTCGAGCGAGCTCGACTGGGAGTTGCCCTACAAAAGAAAATTAATCTTCTTGAAATATATAAAAACGCCAATTGTAGAAGAGAGACACCAGCAGCAGTCGATCTCGGAAGAGGCACAACATTTCACATATATTAAAGTGGCAAATATCTATTGGGTAGCTATAAGCAAAATCAATTTAATCAAGTAATATTTATGGGAATTAACATTATGAATAGACTAAGAAGCCACCTACTTATACTATGTATAGTCAGTAGTGTAATCTGTCATAGCTGAATATATCGTTTCAACCAGAAAAATATGTAGTATTCCATGGAAACATTACTCACTCGAAATACATAGAAAACCTCAAAGAAGTAGGCTTGCCAGAAGAGAGCAGATTAGATCTAATAGGTTGAAGTGCATGAAACCACTCGAATACTAATAAGAACGAACTACAAACTTCACTTTATAATTTCTTAGAAGCGCCGCAAATAATAATAATAGTGGTATAAAAATACACAAACTTCAGCTGAAGTCAGGAGGTCTTTCTGTCTCGATCTTGGCTGATCAAGAATATATATGTATGTAATAAAACATATTTCTTCACATTTGTTACATAGATATGCATGGATTCAACACACCCAATTTGGTCATTCTTAAAGGGTACAACATCACCGACGCAGGCCCCCAAAACGTAAATAATGCATAATGACTCAACAACAACAAAATACAGATACATATGCAGATACACATATGTACGTAGATACAGAAACAGAAACAGATACAGATACAGATACGAAGAATACCCAATTTGTGCATGTACACATATAATATACAATATAATAATGGAGTAGCCGCAAATCGATTTAAATAATAATGATGTCCATGGACATGGACAACAGAAAATGTCTTGTGTCTTGTGTCTTGTGTCTTGTCGCTCAAGTCTAGAATTGTGACTATAAAAAACAGGTGCTTTTGAAATTCGATAATCATTGAACGTCTTCGAGCTCAAAGTGTAACATGGTGCGTGCTGGACTGACTAAATACTATATAGATATATATATATATACTATATGCCATAACTGAGCTGACCTGTCATTCTTATCTTGTTTGTCATTTGCAGAACGCATTGTTGAGCTGCTTTTTGGTCAGTTGCCTGCTGGCTTTGGCCGCTGCGGATGTTTCGCATCTACCACTTGAGCTGCTGGAGCAGCACTCGGAGAATGAGCATGGCTATGGCTATGATTATCCCAAGCCTGTGGTGCCATTTGTCATAGAGGCCACCACAACGCCGCCACCGACACCAGCGCCTACCTATCTGCCACCACCGAAACCAGTGCCCACTTATCTGCCACCAGTCACCACCACAACCACAACTACGACGACGACACCTGCTCCCACACCAGCACCCACCTATCTGCCACCGGTCATTGTGCCCGAACCACAGCCGGGCTATCACTACGATCCACCCGCAGAGCCCTTTCTCTTTTAGGCTGCACCACCCACACAACCACCCAAGCAACCCCACCTGTTGACTATTTGACCCGGAATGCTGTTTGTACCGTTTTTAACTAGTCGCCTAATATTCCATGTTATATAAATTGAAATAAATCACCAAAATTTGTTAATCAAATTGAAAATTTCCTTCTATTTTTATATATACTCTGCATATTGATGAGCTCATTTTGTGTGTGTGTGTGTGTTTGTGTGTGTGTGTGTGTGTGTGTGTGAGTGTGCGCATGGCAGACCTAATTTTGTTTAATTGTTCGGCCCGAAAAAAAAGAGATGTGTGTGTGGACCGCATCAATAATTGGACTGGCCCAGCTGCAAGTTCAAGAAAACCCAAAAAAGAAAAGTGTAAAGCTGGCCAATTATGCGTGTTAACCTTTTGTATTTTTTTTTTGGTAACAAACGAAAAGCGACAAACGAAAAACGACAGTCAATAATTATTTTTATGTGTGTTTGGGAGCTGCAGCGTATAAAAGACAAAACGTCAACGGGTCAAAGCATTAATTCAGCTTGTCAGTTGGACAGCAGCACAACCAAGTTGCCCACTCAACACAAAAAAATGGTAGCTAATAAAAAAGATCTCTCCTTTCTCGGCTGAGCCCTTAAATCTTAACTCTTTTCTATTTATCTTTTTTATCTATTAGAAAAACTTGTGCATCCTTTTGGCCTTCTTGGCCTGCTTGGCCATTTGCCATGCTGACGTTTCCCACTTGTTTGGCGGCGGCGGTGGTGGCCATCACAATCATCATGATTCACACTCGCACCAGCACGTGGATGCACATTCGCACCACCACGTGGATGAACACTCGCACCATCACGTAGATTCACACTCGCACCATCACGAGGATCTACACTCGCACCATCACGAGGATCCACACTCGCATCACCACCATCACGAGGATCTACACTCGCATCACCACCACCACGAGGACCCACATTCGCACCATAACCATCAACAGCAGCACGGTACCCCCATGCTGCACATCGATTTGCACTTCGATGAGGCGCGTCAGCTGGATGGGGCAGGCGGCGGTGGCTACAATTATCCAGCACCCAAGCCCGAGTATCTGCCACCACCATCGCCACCACCGAAGCCACCAAGCAACTTGTATTTGCCAGCCGCAAAGCCCGCAGCCAAATATCTGCCCCCTAAGGTGGCACCATCGCTGCCACCACCACCACCACCGCCACCAAAGAAGGCGCCCAAGGCGACGTATTTGCCACCAGAGAAGCCACGCACCAAATACCTGCCCCCTGCACAGTCAGAGGTGAAATATCTGCCCCCTCCAAAGCCAGAGAAACTCTATCTGACCGCAGCTCAGCCAGAGAAGAAGTACTTGCCACCCAAGATTCCACCAAGTCTGCCACCACCGCCTCCACGACCTGAGCCCAAGCAAACCTATCTGCCACCTGCACAACCGGAGACGCAGTACTTGCCACCTGCTCAGCCGGAATCGAAGTACTTGCCCCCAGCTCCAGCTGAGCCACGTGTGTCTGCCTTTCAGCCCAGTTTTCACATACCAATTCCATCATATGCTCTGCCCCTGAGCAGCTCCGCCCCGGGTTACAGTTACAATCCGCCACAGCGTCGCTTCAAATTCTAAGCGGGAATGCAGTTTATTCAAAAATTGTTGCCCCCTCTCCCCTATCCTTGCAGCCCTTTACCCAAAAAAAAAGTAGCTCATAATCAATGCATTTAATTTGTAAGTAGTCTGGCGAAAATAAATCAACAAATATTTCTATGTATAATCGCTTTTGATTTTTGTAATTTTCACCCAGTTTTGAAAGTTTGAAAAAATCGGTATTTAAAAATTGTATCACATTTAATTAACTTGCTTTCATTTTGTAATCTTCAAAAATGTTTTGAAAGTTAATAAAAATTATTTCAATTCATCTTTAATTTATTGGTTTACATCAGCAAAAAAAAAGTTATTGCAACTGAACGTAAGTCGAGAAAGAAACTAGGCGAGAGAATGCTCAACTATAAGATACCCTGCACTTAGTCGATTGATTTTGAATGTCAATAAAATCGAATATCGGCTCGGCATTCTGTTCCTGTTCTGATTTGATCCCGTGATTTTTTATTTATAATTATAAAAGCTTATCAATATAATTTTAACTAATGATTCCAAAGCTGAGCATCTGTGGAGAGTATAAGCTAGTTAAAAATGCTAAATTTTCAATCAAGTTACTCAGTTTGAATAAAAGGCTTAATCTTAAATAATAATTAAAAATAATAGCTAAATAATAATTACTCCAAAATGGTACAAAATACAAAATAAATATAATGGGTCATTAGTATTTTAAGCCAATTCCAAGCCATTTGGCTTGGTGTTAAGTTCAGGTAGCCACATCAGCTAATGCATATCTTTCGAAAAAAACGAAAGCCATGAAATACAATTAACTGTTAAATGAGGCCAGCGTTCGATATATAGTCGCCATAGCATTCAGTATATATATGATATATGCACCTAGCGGGGAAATGGGTCAGCGAGCGAACGTCAAATCAAAAGAGTTCAATAAAAAACAAAAGAAAAAACGAAAACTAAACTAAAAACTTCAGCTTAATTTGAAATTTCGATTTCAGTTTCGTTTTCATTCGGAACGGCATCAGCAATTGCCATATGATAATTATTGATTGAAAATGAATAATGAATGCGTGGTATTGTTGATTGGAGTCTGGCTTCAGTTACTGTTATTAGCATATATTTTTTCTTTGTTACAAATACATTTAAGCAAATCGCTAATTGCCAATTGCAGCCGGCAGCGTTGATCTTGATTTTGTTGACCCCTTTCAGCGCCGAGATGATCAGCATCGAACCATCGAGCCAATACTCTAAAAAAAAGTTAAATCAATAAAACCTAAACTCTTTGGGCATGTGGAGAGCCAGCTCCAACATAAAGAAGATATTTTTTGAATATCCATTTTAAATGGGAGGCGTTTATTGCCCGTCAGCTATAAACTAGAAAACGAGAAATAACCGCTATCTGTGCGAGTTGTCGAATGCATAAATACCCTAGCGGAAATAATATAATATGACAGCTCTATGCGATATTGTCTGGTTAACGTATTGAGTTACTTGATAAAAGAATAAATTATTGCAACTATTTGAAATGACTCATCTTTTGTCTGAGGCTATATTAATATCAATACTAATCAGTTGGACTGATAAGCCATCAGACAATGAAATAGACTTATTGAGTTAGTTTTTGTTTTTATGTAGTTTTAACAATATTCAAATTTATTAAATATTTGTTTTTGATTAGTTGGGGTTGTTAAGAGTCTCAGGCACTAATTTGAATCTGAATTAAAAAGCAGGACGGTGATTTAATATGATTAGCAGAGGTAAAGCTTACGAATTGGCTCCACATTTTTTATAATATTGGTTCTTGTAACTGGTTCTTAAAATATGTTGAATTTCCGTTCCGGTTTGACATGTATGCCACTAGTTGAGTCCAATGAAAATCCAAGGCTATGATCAAATACTATAAGCAATTATTTTGATAATGATAATATGTACATATTAATGTAAATATAATATACCTCTTAAATCCGATACGCATTTCATATTGCCCCATATTTTAGGGTATTACAAACTATATTGCCTCAGTTTATACATGGTCCATTACCATTCCAGAGGCTTAAGTGCAGATCCGCGATTTGATGTCCGCTTCACGCGGCGACAAAAACAAAGGCAAATCGTCTATCGCATAAGGCGATTGAAAATTCAGAAAAAAAAAAATCTCATTTAATAGAATTTAAAATGCGAATAACGGCTGTCCCCCCACAGAGGGGGGAAATAACGCATCGCTTCAAGCTGTCAGCAGCAGCGATTGAAGTCGGCGTCGGCGTAGACTGAAATGGAGACTGAAATTGAGAGACTTCAGTTTAGTTCAGATTTCATTGATCTCGCGATTCTCGCTCATTGTATATAAATAAAGAAGCACTTCCCGGTAACCGAATCATTTCAGAGCCAGTCATCGCTTCGAGAACGTTGTCTAAGAACTGCTCAACAGATCCCAAAAATATAAAATGGTTAGTATACAAATAATAAATATTTAAAGTAATTATTTAAACTGTCTCTATCCCTGTTTCCTTTAGAAAGTCCTGGTGCTCGCTTTATGCAGTTTGGCCTTGGTAGCCGCTGATGTTTCCCATCTCTTTGGAGACGATCATCATCATCACGAGGATCATCATCACGATCATCCTGGCTACAACTATGAGGCACCCAGCATACCCTTTGAGCTGCCAGCCAAGACGCCAGAGTCGACTTATCTGCCGCCAGCACAGCCCAAGCCTGAATATCTGCCACCCGTGGCAGCACCCAAGCCTGCATACTTGCCACCTGTGGCACCAGCTCACAAGCCTGCCTACGTGCCACCTGTAGCTGCACCCAAGCCTGCCTACGTGCCACCTGTAGCAGCAGCACCTAAGCCTGAATATCTGCCACCTGTGTCAGCACCCAAGCCTGCCTACTTGCCACCTGTGGCACCAGCACCCAAGCCTGCCTATGTGCCACCTGTACCAGCACCTAAGGCTGAATATCTGCCACCTGTGGCAGTAGCACCCAAGCCCGCCTACGTACCACCTGTAGCAGCACCCAAGCCTGCCTATGTGCCACCTGTAGCAGCACCCGTTCATCAGCCAGAGAGCAACTACTTGCCACCAGCCCCTGTCAAGGTCGCTGCTCCTGTCCCCAGCTTTAAAATACCGATTCCCTCCTATGCTGCCCCACTGGAACCGGAGAACACGTATCTGCCACCACAGGAGCAAGTGGAGCCACACAGTGAGGATGGCTATCATTACGATGCACCCGCCAAGCGTTTCGTCTATTAGCCACAATTGATTGGCCAACCTCAATGTGTATATACTTATATGTATTCTAACTGTAAATTGTAAATTGCCCAGTTGCTTATTTATAATACTAAAAAATATAAAACAAACAAAAACACCGAACTCAAAACTTGAACTTCAACCGAGGGCATAAATCCTCTTTGATTCCATTGCAATGACAACATAATTATATCTAAATGTGAATAATACTCAAATAACAACTCCAAAATAGAAACAGTTTCATTCATGGGCAAAGCTAGTCTGTCAATCTATCAATCTATCAGTCTGCTCGCATTCAAACACCCACAACAGCGAACAAATTAAACTACGCCAGTCGAGGCAGCTGGACTAGGATATACCCTGTTGAATAAATATTAGATGAGCTCGATAAGAAATCTGAGATTATTAAACCTTTTTTTCCAAATTTAAGTCTCTATCTCTGAGATCAACTTGTTGATGCAGACGGACATGTGGACTTGGCTAAGTCGACTCCACTGATCAAGAATATATCTAGTTTGTGGGGTTTGGCTGCTGCATCATACCCAATTCTCTATTTGCAGGGCATAGAAGCACACTTCTCATCCAAAATTCCGTATGATTTGGGTTTTTGATTTTGTGAACCGTTTGCTCATTTGTTAATAAGCGTGAGTAATTGAAAGCAAGCAGCAAAAATTTGATTCTTTATGGCCACCAATGGAGCTGTTGATTTATGGTCAACAGCCAGCACAAACGTGGCCCATTGTTTTCGGCCACAAAATATGTGAAGATGCCACGCCCCCGCGCCCTCTCCGAACTTAAGCGCCCACTGGCTATCAAAGCGTGAAAGTGAAATTAATGCGAAGAGGAAACGAATAATGAAGTGTGTCTAATTTTAGTTGGCACTTGAATTTCAACGGCAACTTGTTGACTAAATTCATTTTCTATTTAAGGCATAATCGAATGCTAAATTATTGCAGAACCAGTTCATTCACTTTTGTGATATGTTAATTAATTAGTTAATTTTCAATTTAAAGCCTTAAATGTTTGCATTCTACAATTGTTATTGCGTTTTGGAAGCACCGTTTAAAATATATACAAGCTATAAATTATAATAATTCCAAGTTCCCTGTTCTACTAGCTATTAGTTCTGTTCATTTGGCAACTGGTTTCTAATTCTTCCTCTACAACTTCTTGTTTGCTTTTGTGTGTTATGAAACTATTCGATTAAAATATGCAAGAATTTAATCAGCGTTAAATAAAAGAGAAAGGTTTCCAAACTCCAGTAAATTGAGCGCAAAACATACAAAATAGACAATCAGTTTATAAAATCGTAGATTTTATATTGATTATCAATAATATGTGTTCGAAAAGTATAGTATACATAGAAGCTGATGAACTGATAAATAATCAGCTCTCCATTCTACAACAAAATAACTGCCATTCATTTAAAAAATTAAAATTCCCTCGAAGGCATGAACAATAATTTCCCAAAAATCATAATCGATTTTCATAAGTGCGACCTTTTTGTCATGCTCAGACTCCCAGTCTTAAAGCTGTCTGTTACATAACTTCATTAACGGCTAGAGGATATAAATACGCAAAATAAATTTAATATTCGATTTTTTGCCATACCAGTTACAGTATATCAATGTATAAGCCGGTTACGACTTTTTTTTTATTTCTCATCAAGGTTTGACCTCTAAGTTAATCATACATTTGAAGTGAAAGATGTGATTTTTTGAAGAATCTATGGTGAATATTCTATTCTAACAAATGACAATTTGGCTTTGGATATTTGAATTGGCTTATAAAATAGCTTACACAATTTGTTTATTAAAGGGTTGAGGCATCTTTGAGCACACATAAGACCGAATAATGTGTTTTCCTAAGTGTGGAGTGCTGCTTTTGTTTACAGCCAAACAATCACAAAGTTCTCTCAGCTCAAAAACAAGCATCGGCATTTGTCAGTGTTTAGACTTTGTTTGTTTTTATAAAATAAATTGTTACTTACTCAGAACTATTGCCAGCTTTTAGGCATCTTTTTGGGTATCCTAAAGATATGCTTTAAAATCATATCTTTGATTGTATAACTATTTATAAATAAACCAGAAAAATCAAACTATAAATAGTTTCCATTTGGAATCTGCGTATAAGCTAATTTAGATCTGCCAATCATTGATGAACAATAAGCGGGTTGACATATTCAAATTCAGATTGTAATAAATCAAAAGTGGAAGGTCAACAATTGTCTGAAAGAAGTCTTACAACAATCTTGACGCCCAATCAGCAGCCATTAAATTGATCCAATAAAAAAAAAGCAATCTATTCATCAATCAAAAGCACTTTGTCCAGAACTAGATGAATAGCTGAACAGTTAGAAAGGTTCCGACAACTTTGGAGACTATCGAGCAGAAGCAGCAAGTGGAATAACATCAGATCTTAAACCGGTTAATTGAATTTATTTCTGAAAGTATTTTGGCAGCCTTACGTATTTATTTATGTGTTTAACTATTAAAAATTCCCATTCTAACTCGCCACTTATATTTTAGTTAAGCCTTCTTTAAACTTCCTTGAATATATTGCGCATCTATACCAGGTTTATTATACCCTCAAAAACTTAACAAAAGTGTATAATGAAGTTAAGGAAACGTTTATCAACAAGTGAAAGGAAGCTTAACTTCATTATATATATATTCTTGATCAGCATTAACAACTGAGTCAGTTTAGATATGTTTAAGGACTTCAAATATGGAATATGATTTCTTTTAAGCCACACGCAAATCATTGTATCGATAACTATGCCCATTTAGCTATTACTTTCTAATACTTTCAGCAAACATAATGTGTATTTAACAGGGTATTTTCTAGTGGATCTGTCTTCGACTGGAGCATTTCAACTTGTTTTAACTGTTGGAATAATTCTCAGGCCGTAACGTGAAATATCAGCAGCAGCTTCCGTATGCAGAAATAGTACTCAGTTTTCAGAGACACACAACACACACACACACACATTTATAATGGATTCTTCATAAATCGTGATTAATGATGAGTGACTAACTACCAGTCAGAAGGCATTCAGAGTTCTCAGCGGTGGCGATAATGAAAATCAGAACGAATCTCGCACATTATTTCGACACACATTTTAATTTTGTTGTATCTTTTGACGAGCTGTGAATACTGTAATTAAAGTCATGCCTCGATATGGTGTATCATTCAAAGGCCTTGTAGCAAACAAATAAAACATTACCATTTGAATTTTTTTCTCTTTTTTAACAAATAATTTATCTTTATTTATTCGAGTTTGCAATTCAACAATAACTAAATACTTTGACTCGAGTTCGTTTTCGATTTCGATTTCGATTTCATCTTCATTTGTCTCTTTGTACTTTTGATGTTTAGTATTTTGTTATTTTGTGTGCGTGGGAAGAAAAAACACACAGCAACGGCATTGTTAAAGATTTGGATTAGGATGCGATAGTTGAGGATATAGATTGGATAGTTGAGGATTAAAGCTAAACGTTTTGCAGTTCCAAGCGAGCATTTAGAGTGTAGAAAGCGGGATCGGGAACAGAAATGGGAAATGGAAAGAGGAGAAAGGAAAGGATGTATATGTAAATAAAAACGAAAAGAAATTGATATTGAGTATTAGGTGTATATTAAATAGACAATGTTAATATGCTAGATGCCCTCTCTTTAATAGCGGCGCTGACGATAGAAGCGTCTTACATAGACTGGACGACGATATTGATAGCCGCTCTGGCTGCTGTACGCATGTCCTGCCACCTGTGGCGCCAAATGCTGCACACGCTGCTGCAAAATTGGCTGCTGCAACTGCTGCTGAACCTGTGGCACCAAATTGTGCACACGTTGCTGCAACTGAGGCTGGGCATAGGCAAAGTTCTGGGCGATGGCAACAGGCCGGGCGATGGGACGTGCCTGCGTCAGTATGGGTCGCTGCACGGGACGTGGCGCGGCAACAGGAGCAGCTGATCGTGCTGGTGCCGGTGCCGGCTCATCGATATCAATGTACTCCGGTTCGGGTGTGGCAATGTCCTGCGGATTCGGTCCCTGTGTGGCAGAGTCTGGCAACTGAGCACAAGCAGCGCAGCCAAGCAGCGCCAGAGCAATAAAAACGAACAGTTTCTGCCACAAATAAGAAGCAAAACAATATTTTGAGTTTGAAATGAACAACAGTATATCATTAATAGTAAAGATTTTTAATAGTAAATATTATTTGTAATGCTGAGGTTGCATTGCAGCTTAAAGCCAAGTCTTCATTCGTCGGCTCAGTTAGTTAAGGAAGCTAAGTATTTTCTAGACTAACTGTAAACTGTCTTTCATCCCCACTTGCATCCTTAAAGGGTGCTCACTTTAAAGGTTGTTTCTACACTACTGCAAATAAGCACAGATCAGATTATGATGCAGTTGCCTTTAAAAGCTATAAGTTGGTTTATTTGATTTTTATAACCTAAGCCCATTAAAAATGTGAAAAGTGGATAATCTAGTTGTGTTAGAATGTGTAAGTTGTGTATATAAGTATATATATTCTTGATCAGCTTATTCGATTTAGTCGATCAACCTTAAAGATAACATTAAGTTCTTAAGAAACACAGCTTTTGTTTAACAAAATGCAATTTCATATTGAACGAACTATCTGCAGCAAGGATTGAGCATATCTTCTAGTCGAGCACTCTCTTCTGTAGCATTCTAACTCGTTTTCAATAAGAAATAGCTTTAATCAATCTCACACAAAATAAAACTGTTAAATTCTTTTTAATATCAAAAGTCAAACTTCTTGTTGTTTAAATACAAAAATCCATCCAGTTCTATATTGAGTTCAGTTAAGTTAAGTTATTTATTTTTATATAAAAAAAAAGACATCCATTTCTACATTGAGTTGAGTTGAGTTAAGTTATTTTTAGCTGTTGTCTAGGTGCGAGAATGAAATTCATGAGTATCCCACTCGAGGCTGTCCGGTTCGCAAATGAAGTTGTGCACTTGAGTTGGGCGCACTCCAACATAATGTAAATGTTCTGGATTCCACACACACACACACACACACACAACCCTAAGCATAAATTTAAATGTGTATATTTTGTTGAACACTTGTCACTTTCATGGTTTAAGACTTGTCCTTGATACACTTTGAGAGCACTAATATTCATTATTCAGTTATGCATGCGAGGATCACATACCATTTCGGATTGGAGGTTATATATTTGTATGGTTTTTGGTTATGCAGGAAAATTTCTCGTCCAGAAGAGCCGCACGAGCAATTTACACTCAAGAAGTTCAAATCACAAATGATGATGAGTTGGGCAGTTTCTATGAAATTTATACTATATCTGCTTGGCCGTCCAGTTCGGTTCAGTTCGGATTGGTTCGGTTCGCTATGTGGGTCTGAAGAGAAACAAGCAGCAGAAGCAGAAGCGACGACCGCCAAAAAAAACTCGATGAAACACATAAAGTAACGCTGCCAACAATAACAAGCTTGGCAACAACACGAGCAACATTAACAACATCAAACAAAAACAAATCAAAATTTAAATTATTTAATACGTTATTGGCCAGAAACGACCACAGCTAGAAGTGGTCACATGTCTCTAAGCAAAGCCAAAAAACCATCGGCCCGCCGTGTATCAGTCGACAATCCAATATTCAAAATCTCAAATCCAAACAATCCCAAAAAAACCATCGCCAATCACTTTGGTGTCGTCACGTCGTATGCATGACGCATCCGAGCCGAAGACTAAAATAAAGAACGCAGAACAAACCAACCATAGTCAAATTAAAAGCATGTAATTGTATTACAATCGAGAGTGTTCGACTTGGAGATATTCTGTACAACTTACAGTTGATTGAAAATCGATATTGGACAATTACTTATCGAGAATATCTACAGATAACAGAAACTTCTCTTTAACTAAAATTAACCCGATTAAAATGTGGTGGCAAATTATGAAGAGCAACCAAACCGGAATCGAAACCGTTAACCTAAGCTGATACAGATTTAGAATGTATATTCTTTATTCACAACTTTAAATATGCCCTAATAGCCCATTTTAAGTAAATACAGGGTATAATTACATAATTTGCCTTGTTAAGAGTAAGTTGAATTATTCTCTCTCTCTATCGCTCTCTCTCCCTCTCGCTCTCTCCCTTTCCTTGCTCTCTTAAATGTGTGCGGTGGCATATTCCAGAGTTCTTGGCACGACGCGTGTCTTAAGCGAAGTTCGTTGCCTAAGTCTTTTGTTTCAGCATTCTAGAATTCACGCTAATTTGCATAATATTTTGAAAGAATAATTTTTTTAAATGAAGTATGGCCATCTTAATTATGCAAAGTTCTCAACTTTTGTTTTCTTTTCTTTTATGGGTTGTTCATAAATCTGTCTAACTTTGGGCTTTTTTAAAGCAATTTAGAGGCATTAAAAGTTTTGGTACAGGTTTCGGTCCACTTTTGTCGCAAGCAGCCAAAATCTTTTGATAAACCTCAACTTGACTTGAACATGTCGAGAGATTGTCCAAAAGCCCATCGAATTGTTTGCCTGCTCACTTGACCTCTGGCACAAAAACAAATAAACAAACAACTGAACAAAAACCAAAACAATTTAACGACTTTCGATCGAATACGACTACGAATATCATTTCCGTTTTCGAAAAACAGCTTGTGCATTTATTTGTGTGGGGGGAATTACATTCACCCAGCCAGGCCAACAAGTGTTTGAGCCACTTGAGCCTCTAAAAATGCAGCCAAGGTCAACATTTTACACAGGAAATGCCGCCGGCTAGGCTCACTGGTGAATGGGCCCATTAAAATGAGTTAGAACTTTTGGCTTGAACTTGTGGATTCTTTTTAATTGTGTGACATCATTGCTAAACTGCCTTTCACTATCTGATTTATTGTATCTCTGTCATTGCAAAACAGCTGGTAAAAATTTACAGTGATGGCAGAAAAATCAACACTCTTATCTGAGATTTGCTTTAATGTTTTATGTGTTTTTTATTTTTGCTGACTACTGAATACAAAAAAAAACCAGACGATTAAATACACAGGTTCAAGGATAGAGATTTTATTAGTATGGACTGGGTTAAGACATTCATGGATTAATAAAGTGATGTTGAAATATTGGCAAATATGTTTTTGCCTTATGCAGATAATAAAGAATAACTTTTCAGATGTAGCTTTGGATTAAAACAGCTGGACTTACAAAAAAAAACTTGAATTCCTAATGTATTGAAGCCGAAGCCAACAAACGCCAAATAGTCCATTTTATCCGTTGTGCAGCATATTTATTCATTTGAGCAGAGCTTCGTAGGACTTTAAAAATATTTTGTAGTTTTTTCATTAACTTTGAAAATACATAATTATTTTATAACGGATGAATTCCAAAATAAAGACAATTTTTTGAAATAACATTTTTGAAGAGTCAGAAAATATAGAAAATCATTGGTTGTGTGTTGTTTGAAGTTTTATTTTTTAATTTTCTAGCTTAGAAACATTTTCGAACTTTGTTTTGTTTTCATTAATTTTTGAAACACAGTGGGTTTTTGTACCTTCTCAATTCCAAAGTAGACAACTTTTTTTGAAAAGCCAACAAATCTAGAAGGGGTTTTTGATCTGTCTTGCTTAGATATATTATCATTCTTACACTTATGAGCTCTAAAACATACATATTTTCATTTTGGTGCTATTTTTTCGACCGCAGCTATATCCTATATGGAAATAAGCGAATTAAGAGTTGCGCATTTTTTAAATGTTTCTTATTTATTGATATTTTCACGGTTATTAGAAAAATTGAAAAGTAATCAATAATGACTTGTGCTGTAGCATATTAAATGTCAAGTCAAAAAAACCAAGCATACATTAATCTCCCATTAGCAACGCATCGTATCCGATGTATATCATACGTCAATATATTGTTGCGTCAACATATTTTGTTGTTGTCGCCACAAAAATAAAAAGAAATAAATTTGTCATTTAAAATGGCAAACGGAAACTAAATCAAAACAGAGACAGAATCACAAAACTAAGACAAATTTAGATTTAGTTCGTGAATTTGTCTTTTTTCAGGGCGTGGCAGATTTATTGAGTTATCGTAAATGAATAGATGATGGCTTTTAAAAAATATCGCCCATTTTATTCATGTTAATAGCCATAATAATCAAAGAGTCATTTCATCTTCTTTTTGGCCAGCTTGTTTTGCCGCGCACCGGAACCAAAAATAAAGTCTGCCAAATTTGCATAGTGGCAGCAAGAGTTGACAAAAATTCGTATAAAAGTCTATATATATAATTATATATATATATATATTATTTAATCGATAGAACCGGTACGCAAATGGCTATCAATAATAAAATCAAAAGCCGTGAGCCGAACCAAACCGAACCGAATCGATCGTCGGCATCATTAGCCAAGCGCACTAAAAAACTGGCCCAATTGAAAGCGAATGGAAAGCCCAAAATCAGAAGCAGCCAAATTATTTGTGATCATTAACCTTGTCAGCTGACTTGAGCAACGCCTAATTCAATTATAATGCTATAAGCGTGCTGCCGTGACAATAGTTTCAAGTATATTGTTCATATATGTGTCTGCATTATATAAATTAAGTACACGGCCTGTAAGCCAAGCCATGTTTTTTTTTATTATGGTCGCTTACAAGCGATACATGCAATATAGCGATAAGAACAATGCGCATCATTAAGCTGCTCAAAACAAGCAAAATTGCTCTGTAGTTGAGAGTGATCGATTTGAAGATTTCCTGGAGCATAACTGCAGGTGGAGAGATTCTCGATTATAGTCCGATACCAAATGTGGAAAAGTATATTGAAGCTGAAAATAATAGATAGACATATAGTAGTATTTTGATCTCCCTTACGGATTGGCATATCAATTTACCGACCACAACTATATATAAATATAAATATTGATATTTGTCGATAACGTCTCTGATATCTGTCAGGCAGCTGGACATGTTTATCAAAAATCTATATAACACTTGATAGGTTTGCTACAGAATTTTGTCAGCCTTTCAACAGGCTACAGGGTATAACTATTAAACTGCCCATCAAAGCGTTTCCCACGTCTAAAAATAATGTTCGGTAAACGCTCAAAGACACACCTCGTTCTTCAGACAGGTGCTGCTGGTGTCGCTTTGGTATTTGCATTTGAATACGCTGAATAAGATGTAAATACAACAAAATACGACAACGACTAGTATAGTATTACTATTGATGATAAATTTGCATGGCTGGGCACAGTCAACGAGCGTTTGCTCCATTGTCAACCGCACAAATTGGGCAGCATTTGTTTACTTTAACATTTCAATCGACCACACATAAAAATGACAATCTTTTGCTAAATAAGCAATGCCAAATTGAGTTGCTAACTTAAGAGCTCCAAGCTTCTTTAGCATAAGCTGAAAATAACAATAATGAATTAAACAAAGAAGCTGCTTAATAGTGCATGAATTTAGAAAAAATACACATGTTGCAAGCGACGACTTGGCCTTGACTAAATAGCGCTGAAGATTCTTTATCTGTGTGAAATTAGCTACAAGCTACTCATTTGTTGTTGGACAAGCTTTGCTCCTGTCAAACACTTAAAGTGATGTTTGTCAAGTGTCGACAACAATTAATAGTAAATAACTGACATATTTCCGCACATTCACCACATTAGCATTATAAATATTCAATTAATTACGCATAAAGCATAACAGTAAATACCCGGTCTATATATACCCTAAACGCATCACTAATTGGAAAAGGTGTATAATGAAGTTGCTCCAAATATGAATATATGAATATATATATATGTATATTTGTATGAATTAAACAAACGAATAGCAAAACTAGAGGCATCAAATTTGAAAGATAAGTTTCCTTATACCATACCCAGATCATGTTTATTCGATTTTATTGATAGCTCCAGCCATTTTGCGAATATCGATACAAATCAATTATCCATAGCAATTAAGATAAAGCCTTCCACTTGATATATAATATACTCAAACAACTTCAACTTTAAACTGCAACACTGACAGCTGGGTACAGGTACAGGGTATCTCCCAGTCGAGTACTCGCAACTGGAGCACTCCAACTTGTTTAGTTTGTTTACCTTCTCTGTCAAGTTATGAGTGTATCAAATATTTAAAGGCATCCAACGTACAAATTTATTGCAGACAAACAGTCAAACTTATGTAGAATGTTGTGTTGAGCACTCTAGTGATTTATAAACGCTTCAATAAATTGTATTTAAATGGCTGCTCTCGAGCAAATAAATAAAATGTTGTTTTAAGTATTTCCGCCTCCGCATTGAGCCAATCATATTCATGACTATTTCTTTTTTTTTTTGTTTCATTTCTGTAGGCCCCAAATACTTGACCCAAACTGACTAGCTGCTGACTAAGTAGTTCAATCAAACGCAAAATTAAATAACATTCCTCTTTCTCTGGCCACATCTATATTTATATCTATTTCTAATTATGATACTCATTCTTATTCGTTTTTGCCGTTTCCAATAATCGCCACGCGCTGTGAAAGCTGCCAGCGATGTTAACATTTAATTGGCCCGCAGAGAATTCATTATGCAAATTGATACGCCAAAGCGTAGAACAACAAATAGCGCTAACATAAAACTAGACACAAGCCAGTCAGCTGGATCTAATCATTATTTAACTTAGTAATTAGCTTTTATATCGCCAGCAAAAAACCAAACGAATAATAAAATGCTATAATGATGGTCGTCAGCTTAGACCCGTTGGCAAAATGATGGCCAAAACGTTAAGCAAATCAAATCTTTAAGATTAGACACTTTGGCACCTTTTGTGTTGGCTCGTGCCTCGAAGCTTTGACACTTTGAACTTTTGGATAAAAAATTAAACAAAAAAAATCATTGAGCAATTGTTAATCGAATGAAGCGCAATTTGAAAAAGCAATTTGTCTAGATAATGATCAATGAAACATGTTTGCAGTTCGCTTGAACTTCATTCATATTTATGGTGACAAAACTAGTTCATACAGTCGGAAAAAATCGAATTAATATTTTGAAAATAGCACTGAAAACCAGGTTTTTAGGAATTCAATTCACAAAAAAATACAAAAAAACGGCTTAAGATTTGAGAGACATTTATAATGCATAAAATATTTATATATATATAAAAATATGAAAAATGGTTTTCATATAAAATAATTAATAAAGTATTTGTGTATGTGGAATAATTAAAAATAATTTTTAAAGTAACAAAGCAGCTTATAATAAGAGTTAAGTCTACATATACACAAAACTCGCTGCAAAATTTGAAGTTTTTTATTAAATCTTAGAAGAAATTAAAACTGCAATTATTAAAAAAAGCACTGCGTTTCACAACCGTACTTTTTAAACAATAAGTTGAGCTGCCCTTAGTGATTTTCGAAAGTTCAGATCGATTTTTTTCTCAGTGTAACTAAACATTTTTGCGCTATCGATAAACATCTAAACCCGTTGGAGCACTTAGCTTAGGTAAGCAAAACACAAACTAGTTGATTTAAATGTTTATACTCTTTTATCTCTGTCATTCAAGTTAATTTGCACAAAGACAAATGGCTATAATCTTTGTCGCGATAACATCTTTTGTATTTTGTTGTTGTTAGTCAAGTTGATAACTCGTTTCGACACGTGACGCAGTTGGCCAAAAGAGCAAAAAAGGTTCTCAATCGCCCGCCACAGTGTCTGGCCAAGATGTAAAGTTCTACACGGTGTCAACGGCCTAGCTAATTGTAAGAGATCTACATAATCCCTTGTGCGAGTGTGTGTGTGTGTGTGTGATATATTGTGCGTGTGTGTATCAAAATATAAGTAACTGCTCTTTGACATTGTTTCGCTTGCTGCGCTTTTTTTTTGTCTTTTTCTGTTGGCTTTGCGGGTATTCGTTTTGTTGCTGTGCATCTTTATAAATGACTTCGAATGCGATTGTGGTGTGTGTGTGTGCGTGTGTGGTTTTGTGTGTAAGGCCAAGGTTAAAATTTGTAAAGAGATTGTAAACATTGGATAATTTAATTTTTCTTGTTTTTTTCTTTTTTGTGTGGTTTCTTTCGGTTCGCTGCTGCTGCCTCATTTGCATTTTGGTTGTGCTCTGATGTTTGACACGTATTATGGATTTTTCTTTTGACAAGTGCCTGTCAGCTACAGGGCCCTCACGGCGCACGACCCACATTGTTGTCACACACACACTCACGCACACACACACTTGCACATTCGCACACTCACAACACCGACTGACGTGCCGTTAATTGATTCACGCAGAGCAGCCAACAGTTTCCTGCCAGTTGGTAGCCAGTTGGTAGTCAGTCGTCAGTGTTTAACAGCATTTGCGTGACAAAAGCCACCCCGAGGCATTATGAATGGTTCAAGTCAACACACAAATATATATATATATATTATATCTATATAAATGACTATGAGTTTGCATCAATGATCTGCTTGTGTTCATATCTATCGCATTGTTCAAACTTAATTGAATATTAATAGCCAACAATATGGCTGATTTTCTAGTCCCCGAATACATTAAAAATGAGAAAAGGAACACTATGAAGTGAAAGAAAACTAAGCAACTGGCAGAAGGAAGCATCGACGAACCAATAAAGTATATATTCTTGATCAGCATCAACAGTCGAGTCGATTTATCAGAAATATCAACTTCGTCTCAACATATTCAACAACTGTAAACATTTCATTAAGATCAGATAAGAAGCGCAGAATTAGTTAACAAAAATCGTATTTTCATATTGGACAAACTGTTATCAAGTATGTTTACTATTTAAGACCTGGGTCAAGGGTGTCTCCTTGTCGAGCTCCCTCGACTGCTGAATTCTAACTCGTTTTGTTTTTATTTTTATTGGTTTATGTCTGCTCGCGCCTTGATATTATGGAAATCATGCTTAGGCCTCAAAAATCCAATTCAATTACAAGATGAAACATCTTAATCCCCACACCCCCTCGTCGGATAGCACTATGCTATATATATTTAAACAAAGGCTTAGCTAATGAGCCGAGCTGATTGAGCGGCTGTCCACAAGTCGGGAATAAATGGCAACAAATAATTGGCAATTTTTTATTTGCTTTGTTAAACGCTAAACGATTTTGTTCGCGCTTCGTTTATAATTCATAATTCGCATCTGTTGTGCTTTTCCTTGTTGTTTTTCTTGTTGTTGTTGTTGTTGTTGTTTTGGTGATGCTACTTAGAAAAGATTTTGATTTATTTGCAATCACTTGAACGCTCAGAAGGTTAATTGTGGTTAAACGTCTATTAAACTATTGATTAATTTGTAGTCAGACAAATGAAACGTGTCTGCCACTGTGTGTGTTTGTCTATGTGTGTGTGTGTGTTTGTCTGTGTGTGTGCGAGTGTGTGTGGGGGTGTTTTAGCGATAAATTTTTTGCAACATCGGTTAATCTAATTCGGATAAGGAAGTCAAGATCAGCAATTAAAGGAAATTAGCTTTGAACCACTAATCATAAAAAACAAAGTAAAGATTTATAATTAACTATAACTAATCAGTATTCTGGGAGTGATAAATCTTCTCGACTTATTTGATTCATTCATAACTCGAGTGAGTAGCTTACTTCTCAGCAGCTTAGAAACCAACCAAAAATCAGCTCTGAATTGTACTTGACAACTGAAAGTAGGCAACAGTTTTAACAGCTTAAAACAAATAAAAATATTAAACAAACTAAAGCACAACTTCAGGCTTAAGTTTAGCAAGACTTGCTCACTTATGCTTACACACAATCCGTTTATCTAAGCGCAATCATGATTGCGTTAACAATTTTCATGCGTGGCTGAGTTTAAGGCAAATTTTTTCAGCTGCTGCTGTCAGAATGTTTCACATAACTCTTAACCCCGAGCCGTCTACACAAATCATCGCAATAAGTGTGTGTGTGTGTAAAAAATGTGAAGTGCGTTTGCTGACTTTGTTATACCCTGAAACCAATAAAAATCGAAAAAGGGTATAATAAAGTTATGCCAAAGTATGTAATGGGCAGAAACAGATACGTACAAGCCCATAAAATATATATTTCTTGTTCATGAGCAACAACAGCCGAGTCGATTTAGCCATATGTACGAACAAGCAGATCTCAGCGATTAAAAAAGCTTTCATCTTCAAATATGGATTATAAGTTTCAGATAAAGTTTCATCCTTAAAAATATGGGATTCCATTGTAAACATAAACCCTCACAGCTGATATCTAATATACATAGAAATATTATTGATCAAGAGTAAAAAATTTGAACAATTGAAAAGCTACCATGAGCAAACTTACTATATATTTTTAAGAGAATCTGTTGGTCGAGCCCGACTAGAGCATTCTAAATTGTGGCTTCTGTCGCTGTTGCTGTTGTTGTTGTTGTTGTTGTTGTTGTACACACCTCACTTTGGCTGTTTGTTGTCTGCCGATAACAATCAGCAGTCCAATTCCATGCCAGGGGCAATTTCGCCTTTGATTGATTTACAAGAGAGGATTTCAGTTGTTTGGTTTTTTGCTGTTTTGCAAACGTTGCGTATGCGTAATTTGAAAACATGACGATCTACCCAGGCGCTCGAAATAGAAACAATGATGTCGATAAAGTCATAATTATAATCTTTTGACTAATATTTGATTAAATTATTAAATGAATACTCAGGCAATGGCTTTTGGTTTTTTTGTTATCTACGAACAAATTCCAGTTGAGATAAAAAACATTTTGCCGACGGCGCCATAAGCTTGATTTTAGAAGTATTAATATTAATTAATTTGTTACTCAAATTATTTACATACATTTGCGTGCTGTTCTGTCTGTGGGAAGAGCTGACTCTACCCAAATATAAATAACTTGTATGGGAAATTACACCCGGATGGAATAAGTCATTCATACCAATGGAATCCATGCCATTTGTCTGTATGTCTGTCTGTCTGTCTGTCGACTGTCTCTCGTTACACGGCATTCGATAAGGTCATCACGGCAAACTAATGAACTTGTTCTACGCGTAGCTCAAACAATGAATCTGCCAACTAATCAGCACAATGCGTGCCGAATCTTTTGACATCTCGAAAATAATCTCAATACTATAATGCTGTAATCATAAATCATGCAAAAAAAAAAGCACAAGCCACAACTCGGATACTCAAGTGGCAGCCACAAGTTGCAGCTGCAGCCAAGTCAAACACAATAACAACCAACAACTAGACAAAAGACGTAAAAATAATAAGAGGGCTCGACATTACAGAGTGGCAGACTGGCGTATACCCTGTACTTGGCAATAATGTGACTTTGCATATGCTAAACTGAGTTTGATGCTATTAAAAACTGATTATAAAAGTTGCTGTTGTTGTTGCCTAATCATTTATTTATTTAGTATAAACTAAATTCTGAGTATACATTTTAAACGATTGAAATTTAAAACATATTTTTGGATAAGTGAAATAAATAAATTAAAAATAATTGTTAATAATTAATTAATAAATATAAAAATAATATAAAATATATTAAAAAAAAACATTTTGACTTACTCATATAGTTGCTGAGAACAAATATATAGATTGATAGGTAGAAACCAATTGTATAATCCAAATCTAAGATCTTCAGCTTTTATAATTTGTGAACTGATTTATATACTTTTTATTCAATCTTGCCACCCTGCGTCTGCTATAAGCAATTGTGTACAGGGTATAAAGACATAAATCACGCCCGAGAGCGACACTCGTTAAGACGTTAATCAAAAGCAATCCAAAGAGCCGCGCGCGAAGGGCGCGTGTCTTCGTCAAAAGCAGCAACATTTGAGCAATATTTGAGCAGCAGTTGAGGAGCAGTTGAGGAGCAAGTGAAGCCGTCGTGTCCAGCTGCAGTTATGGCCAAATCGAAGGCCAAATAACTAATGCTTGTGTAATTACACTCGGGCCCTGTGGCAAAAGACATTGCTCAACGAATTGCAATTGCAAGTTGCAATTTGCAGTTGCACTTTATTTTGGGTGCCTTAATGAAGCCAACAGCAGCAGCAGCAGCAGCAGCAGCCCAATTTATTGACTAAATGACTGATGAACTGACGACAGCTGGTGGGAATTGAGTCGTAGCCACATTTCTATATTGATTTTGGCTCTAACCGAGAACTGAATATTGAGAGTCGGATTCTGATTCGGATTCGGGCACCTTGAGTGCGCCCAAGTATGGCAAATACAGGTTGCTCGGCGGCAGTCAAGCATCGTTATGCGTTTATATTTATAGCCATTATGGGTTACACTATGGATGCATGCATGGTTTTATGGATTTACTAAGCAATCGACAAACATTAAATAAACGACCCGCCTGAGAACCTAACACGGCTGCTTGACGTGCTCGGTATTTCCGACTGTGATTTATTGGAGATGCCATAATTGATTGATTTGACACTGTCCAGGTCACGTTAACCTCTGACTTCAAAGTATACATACATATTATTATTAGCTATATATAACTATTAGCTAAGCTGGGATTAAATCTCCTTATGCTTATACTCTTTATATATGTATGAGCAGGAGGGGTATAATGAAATAGTGCAAAGGTATGTTACAGGTAGAAGGAGCCATCTCCGATCCCTTTCGCGTAAATCAATATTAATAGATTTCCGATAGCAATAAAGCACTATTTAGATTTTAAAGATTATATATATTATATACCCAGGCATAATATTGATCAACTGTAAAGCACTCATTAAGATCTTCGAAGTGAGACAGATTTTATTAACCATCCACAAATGAATATCAGCAAACCTTATCTGTATTCAGGGTATTTCCTAGTCGATAAAGTTCGAGCTCTCTTTGAGATGTCTTTAATGAAAGTGCTAACTTATTTTTAATTGCATATACATAATATATATTAATATAATTAAGTTGCGGTCATTTGTGGTGTGATGTTGAGGGAAATACTTAAATACTGTAGAATAACTTTAACTATTATATACTGGTTAGTGTTAAATTGGTGGATAGAACTTGTTGGAACTTGTTGGCTGATTATGTAATTGTTTGAACGGTTTTATTTTGTTAACAAGCTAAAAGAGAGGTAAATTAGGTAAAGTTTGATCTTTTTATGACTGACTTTTTCGACAATAGTTTTGACATTGTCGCAGTGCTCAATTGTAAAATCAAATTTTACCTATCAAATTGAACATTCTTCGACAATAGTTCTAAGATTGTCGTGGAAGTCAGAAGCTATAAAATTGGTTGGGCCGTTCGCCAATTTGTTTTTCTGTGCTTAATACTTTAATTACACAAATCATTAGGATTGACAGAGTCAGTCATAAAAATATAAAGATAAAATATTGTATAAAACAAATAGCAAATATTTTTATATTTTAACGACAAAGAAGTCATTAAATATTAAACACAGAAAACAAATAGACAAAAGTTCAAGGATAGTCAAAGAATCAGCTGATTAAAATATTAAGTACAGAAAAAATAAATTTTTAAACTGCAATTGTTCGTTTTAGGGAGCTGTCACTGTATTTACTGTACTGTATATATATGCATATGTTTCCAATTCAATCTCAATTTCATGCTGCTGCACTTGAACCGTTGGTATTTTGACTGCTGCTGGTGGTGGTGGTGGTGGCATTTATTGTGGTGCCGGCGCTAATGACCGCCGCCATATATCTTTGAAAGCGTCAACAGGCTGTCAGAACTGACGCCGCAGAAGGTTAACTGCCGCTAAGACTTCGCACTTGGCCACACTTGGACATTGGCCAAGAGCAGAAATCCAAACACATAATTGCTATTTGCTTATTGTTGGCTGTCGCTTGTTGTTTGTTGATTGTTGTTGTAGAATTCTTCTTTATTTTTGAAACGAACATTTACAAAAGGTTGCCTTTGCAGCAACAAAGGGTTCCATTTATTGATTGCTTTATGCTAAGAATACTTAAGTCTGGGAATCGAGGGCAGCATCTCTGTCTAGAAGGTAAACGGCCTGGCGGGCTTATTGTAATTGTAGCCATCGGGACCCAGGGAACCAGCATCGGGTGTCGAAGAGCCGCCGGGCTGGTAGCTGGGTGGTGCAGCTGGACTAGAAGGAGGAGGACCGTAGCCAGGAGTAGCTGCTGGAGGTGCGGGTGGGCGTGGCTGGTAAACGGGTGGTGCGGCTGGCTGGGATGGTGGCGGTCCATAGCCGGGAGTGGGTACCGGTGGTGCAGGTGGTTGTGGTGGACGTGGCTGATACACAGGTGGTGCAGGTGGCCCGGAGGGAGGAGGACCATAGCCGGGAGTGGGTGCAGGAGGAGCTGGTGGCTGAGATGGAGGACGACCATATCCGTTAGAGGGTGCCGGTGGTGCGGGTGGTGTGGGTGGACGTGGCTGGTAGACGGGTGGTGCAGGTGGTTTAGATGGTGGTGGACCATAACCATTAGAGGGTGCCGGTGGTGCAGGTGGTGTGGGTGGGCGTGGCTGATAGACAGGTGGTGAAGGTGGGCCAGAAGGAGGAGAAACATAGCCAGGAGTAGGAGCTGGAGGAGCTGGTGGTTGCGAGGGTGGAGGACCATAGCCATTAGTGGGTTTCGATGGTGCAGGTGGTGAGGGTGGGCGCGGCTGATAACTGGGTGGTGCTGATGGTTGAGATGGTGGTGGACCATAGCCATTAGTGGGTTTCGATGGTGCAGGTGGTGAGGGTGGGCGCGGCTGATAACTGGGTGGTGCTGATGGTTGAGATGGTGGTGGACCATAACCATTAGTGGGTGCCGGGGGCGCAGGTGGGCCGGAAGGCGGCAGGTACTCAGGTACTGGCTTTTGAGGACGTGATGGCTGTGGACGTGGTGGCCTTGGCTGTGTGGGTGGTGGACCATATGCAGTTGGTGGTGCAGGCGGCGAAGGACGCTGCGGAGTGGGACGAGGCCTTGGCGGCTGCTGCGGCTGATCGGGCGGCAAGTATTCCGGTCCAGCCGGTGGTGGCGATGGAGACTGCGTCTGCGGTGGTCCATAAGACGGACCTGGCACAGAGGGTTGTGGACGTGGTGGTTGCGTTTGTGGTGGTCCATAAGACGGACCTGGCCCAGAGGGTTGTGGACGTGGTGGTTGCGTTTGTGGTGGTCCATAAGACGGACCTGGCCCAGAGGGTTGTGGACGTGGTGGTTGCGTTTGTGGTGGTCCATAGGACGGACCTGGTACAGTGGGTTGTGGACGTGGTGGTTGCGTTTGTGGTGGTCCATAAGACGGACCTGGTCCAGAGGGTTGTGGACGTGGTGGTTGCGTTTGAGGTGGTCCATAGGATGAAGCGGGTCCCGTCGGTGCTGGCCGAGGTGGCTGTGTCTGTGGCGGACCATATGAAGGACCCGGAGCCGATGGCGTCGGCTGCGGACGCGATGGCTGCGTCTGCGGCGGACCATACGAGGGCGCAGGACCCGTGGGAATTGGCTGGGGCGCTGGACGCGATGGCGGCGTCTGAGGCGGGCCATAAGAACCACCCGGTTGCGAAGGAGCAGGTCCAGGAATCAAACCGGAATCCTCAATGCCATTGCCAGTGGGCGGCAGCGGAAACGGTTGCGATGGCTGCTTGTAATGGTATCCATCCTCGCGTAGATCCGTGTCCAGGTGCGAGACATCCGCATGGACGCTGGCAGCGAGCAGCGCCGCCAGAGGCAGTAAAAAGCGCTGCGAGATGCAAAAAAACACAACAGACACAATTTTAGAACTGAGTGCAGTTCAAGTCAATCAAGAGATTCACACAGATCACACTCACCATGCTGGCACTAACGTTAGCTACAAATACGAATCTCTCACACAAAAACTTGCAACTATTTTTCTTATTTTCTTTCTAACTTATTTTTTACCGGTTTGAGCGCACACGAAACTGAAACTGGACTCGAGTCGGGGTGGCAAGCGAAGCGAAGCCAGCGACGTCTTCGTTGCAAAATCAGAAAATCGAATGATGCCCAAATGTTCTCCCTTGCCGCATTTATACCACAAGCAGCTAGCAGCTAGCAGCTAGCAGCCAGCAGCAACAAACAACAAGCAACAAGCAGCAGCAGCCCCTAAGCTCTAAGCTACGCTCAATAAGTAGATGGCAAACGATTTTGACTCGTCGTTCGAGACAACGAGTTTTGGCTCAAAAATGAGACTCACTTGGCTCAGTCATCATCATCATCGTCGTCGTCGTCGTCGTCGTCGTCGTCGTCGTCGTCGTCGTCGTCGTCGTCGTCGTCGTCGTCGTCGTCGTCGTCATTGTCGTGATGCTGCAACCTTTGTTAGTTGTTGTTGTACTTGTTGTTGCTGCTTCTGCTGCTGCTGCTGCTGCTGTTGCCGTGCTTGGTAATCAACAGCGATTGTAAGTCAATAACAACGCGTACCAGTTAAGTATCTACTTTTTAGTATTTTGTATTTAGCGCTTAGGGTTTTTAAAATTCCAATCCGGTGCTCTGGCTCCGGCTCTCGCCCAGTGCCATTGATGTGTTAACCAGGAATCATGCTTATCAAATAGTTTGCTCATCAGCATTGCTCTACACTTAGGCAAACAGTCGACCAATTTTTAGAAATTATTTCTAAGTGTACGAAAAAAATTTCTTAAAATTACAAATCGTTCGTTTTCTATTTTTGAGAATTGTTTTCTATTATTTATAAATAAATATATAGAATTATATTTATTAATAAAGTTCTTAAATATATAAATATCTCGAAGCTTTTCATATATATTTTAGAAAAAACTATTCCGGAATTGAGCAAAGAAACACACAGAATTTGCTTTAATTTTTGCACCAATTTGTGCTTGAGGAATACACCTGCTAAGTAATAAGTTTCCGGCACCAGAAGTTTGCCGATTTGCTCACTTTCTCTTTTACTTCAGGGCAATCTTTTTTCCGAGTGTAGAAGTCCAGCGTTGTTTTTAACATACACTTGCAACAGGCATTTTGACTTAGTCATGCTAGGTGTAACACATTAAACATTGTTTCTGTAACGCCATTGATCAACAGCTACAGTCTTCATTTGGCAAGTTGTTGTTGATTTTCCAAGTAGCACAAAAGTCAAGGATTGCATTTGAGAGCAGTATACAATCAATTGGCGATCTAGTTGTGCATAGAAGTTAAAGTCAAAATTGTATATGGAGTTAGTTGCAAAGCACTTATCAGTTAACATCAATATATATTTCTTTAAAACTTCATTAAATATAATAATGTCCCGAACTCAGTTTAAAATTAGTTTTGCTCCACAAATTTAAAACTCTTCCGATACTTAGTCACACATATAAATTGTTTGTTTTTGAAGATACCTTGATAAGACTCATGAATTACGAGTCTTGGCTAGACTCCTCTTTGTTCAAATTCCGCTTAAAATCTTTCGGAACATATAATACCAACAAATTCTACACATCATTTAAAAGTTGCTGAATATTTTTCCATATATATTTCAAGATTTTTATGTATTTCTAGAGTATATCTTTCACTTCGAACGGATGACAATTGGCAAGGTTTAAACCGGTACCTGAACAGGAACCGCAACTAAAGCAATTAATATTTATAAGCGGAACTAAAATTCCACATTTATTCATGTGCTATTTCCAGGAATCGATTTTACCAGTCATCATATTACCTCAATGGAACCGAATGTCGAAAAATATCTAAAAACCAATTCATAAATTTTACTGCACTTTATACTTTATATTCTACTTTTCGGAAATGAAAACAAAATACGATTCGACTATAACACAATGTTTACAACCAACTAAACCCGGCACATTGTTTTTTGTGTACATTTCTCTAAAGCTCTTCAAGAATGTTAACAAGTTTTTAATTGGCCGTAATCTGCATAGCTGTCTCCCTAATTCGTCTTAATACGTATCTATATTTATCTAATATATAAATCAAGCTTACATATATTTATTGCCTGTTAGGGAATTCAGGCTTTGTCCTCTTCATTTAGTTAGTTTGGCTCTTTTTGTTTTGTTTTATTGTGTGTATGAATGTAAACTTAATCACAGTCGAGTATTTGCTCAGCCAGCCGAACAAACTGACAACATCAAAATAGGAATACAAGTAGCGACTGCAACAGTAGCCACCGCACCACCAACCCGCACCACCAACCAACGTTGGCCGTTGATAAATGTGTGAAATGGTTGAGCGTTTGCATATTTTTAGATATTTGCAATCACAAAACAACCGAAGATGGCTGCGATGACAAACAGCGAACGAAATCGTGCCAAATTGAGAATGACAGATTTGCTGTATTTACAGTTACTTATGGCCAATGCACAATGGACCGCAATTGAAACTAATTTGAATTGACAGCAAGACAAGCGCACAGCTGGTCAAATAAATATTTCGCTCGAAATAAAACGCCAATATCAATTAATTAATAAGCCAATTAGCCGGGCGGGTTACGCGGCGTATACACAATGCGAAGCCAGCTGGACGAGTTTTCAAGCTGAGCTACAATTTACCATTGAGAATGTCTAAATAGGGTATAATGAAGTTGTGCCAAGGAATGTAGCAGGTAAATGTAAATATGTATTCTTGATCTAAAGCAACAGCCGAGTCGATATAGCCATGTCAAGATAAACTCAGATACTATCAGAGCTAAAAACTTAAAATTTTGATTGGAGAAGATTAAAATATATTTTTGTAAAAATGTAGCCTTACAATTGATGTATAATAAACGCAGATATATAATTTATCAACTGTAAGATAGTATAAAAAACACAATTTATGTCAATAGAAATGTATTTTCATATTAAACAAATTACCATCAGCAATATCTATTATATATATCTATATATCTAACAGCTGATTCAGGGTATCTTCCAGCCAACCGGTCTCGACTAGCGCATTTCAACTTATTTCATTTTGATTTTGTATTATTTTTTTGTATTAATTAACGTTGCGTTTTTATTGAATTTGTGTTTGTTGCTTTTGCTACAGGTTTTGTTGTGTGATTGTTATTTGTTTTTTGTTTTTGTTTTTGGTTTTGGTTTTTCATTTTCATTATGTTATCTATTTGTTATTGTTGTTTTGTTATTTTTGTGCGTGAAGCATTTACAAATTGTGTGTGTTTGTGTCTGTTTGTGTGTGTTTAGTTTAATCTTAAAGTGTTTTACTTAACGGTCTAACATAACAAGTTTGCAATAACTGTCAGTTGTTGAATCAATGTGTTTATTGCACTTAAACTAAATTCACTTTACGATGAAAGTAATGCACAATTCCTCTAGTTGAATTTAATATTTTTGTTTTCTTGTTATGATTTCTATGCCTAAATGGAGAAGCGTTTATTTCAGTGAGATAATTTTTAATTGTATTAACTTGTTTCGCTAGCCTGAATTTTCATTTGCCAATCGTTCTCTGCTTCTATTCTGTTTTTCTTAATTAAAATCTAAAAAATCCACTTAAATCGTTTTTCATTTATTGTTGCGCTTTGCAATGTTTAACCTTTTGTAGTATTTTTTTTGCCCAATTGGGATGTATTAGGCGATTTGTGGCGCTTTACTTGCCACGATAGATTTCGATGATGCGATCCTGATCGACGTACTCGAAGATATGTGGCGCATCCATCAGAATGCCAATCGTGCCCGCAGTGGTTACTATAAAGAATATATATAGCTGCAAGCGATCGATCACCATTGCCACATATTTCCAATCCTCGCGGGTCTATCAAAAATATATCAGATATGAGATCAGATCAGTTCCGCGATAGAAACTCACCTGTATGTAGAGATCCTCGTTGCGCAGATGCTCGGCTATAAACTCAACGGCTTCGGTCGCTTTGCTCGCCTCCGGGGAGAGTAGAATCGAATCGGAGGATTCGCTTTCGCGACGACAACCATCGCCCAGGCCCAGATCGGCGCCGCTGTTCACCTTGCGATTGATCTTACAGTTGGGATGATGCAGATCCGACAGTTCCATGACCTCCATTTTGGACTGCTTGCCCCCAATGGCGCTGATATGCTTGGGCAACTCGGCCGGCGAACCATACGAGGGATGCGGATGTGCTGGCATGCTCATCCCGGGCATCTCCATCATCCAACGGAGACGGGTCTTCCGCGGCCTCTTCATCAGCAGAAAGGCGGGCAAATAATGCAGAAACACGGATCGTATCCACATTGGCATGCGATGAGTGCGCGGCCCACGGAAGTTCCAATTGATAATGATGACCGTGACCAGAATGGACACCGTGTTCATAATGAAGGTGAACAGCAGATATTTGGCAATCAATGGCAGCACCAGCGACGTGGGCGGTAGAATCTTCGACACGAGCAGCAGGAACACAACCAGTGACAGCAGAATACTAATGCCAAGCGTGACCTAAGAATTAAATAGACACCATAAGCAAAACCAGTAACAATGTCGAAAGAGTCGGGAGAGCTCGAATACGAGATACCCTGTACTCTTTCAGTAATGAGATTAAAATCAGTACGCTTTTTGGTAACTAACTTTGGTGGATCGTGAATCAGGAATATACTTTATAGATCGGAGATGCATCCTTCTCTATTTTACACACTACTTGCACAACTTCATTATACCGTTCACCCTTTTTTTAATGGGTAGTTCTTATCTCAAGCTCACCTTTTCGCCAGCCTCGGCGGGCAGATAGAAGACGAGCACGCAAAGAAATGAGATCAGCACCGTGGGCAAAATTAAATTCACTGTGTAGAACAATGTTTTGCGTCGTATAATTATATAGAATGTGATATCCGTTTCGGTCGGGTGATTACTGTCCCCCTCGTACACGTTGAGATACGCAGGCACCTCGATAATATCCCAAGTGCCCGACTTCCAATAATCGGAGAGATCCACAAAGTTCTTATTGTTGTACAGCGCCAACGAGACCTGATCCCCATTAAAGGTCCACGAGCCGAACTTCATAATGCATGTCTGCTGATCGAAGGGAAAATAGGTGACATCAATGGTGCAGGAGCTCTGATAAATTGCGGGTGGCACCCAGAGCACCTCGCCCGTTGGATAGATGAGCACGTTCGACTTGTAGCGCACCTCGTAGTTGCCATCGGCACTAAACAGGTGATTAGATTGAAAGGTATAATGAGTGTTACTAACTTGAACAGAGTGAATCATCTGTTAGGCTAGGCACAGTCAAACAGTTAATACACAACGATGTACAGTTGTACAGTACAAACACACACAATAAAGAGAGACAGTGGAGTTAAGAGTTGATTTCAGTTTGCACAGTGTACAGTTAGTAGTTAGTAGTTAGTAGCTAGTAGTTGCTAGGTTAGTTGTACATAAGGCGATCTACTCACTTATTGAAGAGCACAATGTCCGGCTTCCAAACCTTATCCGGGGGCAGACGTAGCACCCCAATGCCGCCGTAGTCAGCCTCATCCCATTGCAGCTGATAGTCGTACCAAACCAAACGTAACCAAACGTTTGATTTCATAATTTGATTTTTCTCATTCTTGGTTTCAATTTGTATTTTTTTTTTTTTTTTTTGTATATTTTTCGGTTTTTCAGTACGTTTCGGTAATTCAGTTTTGAGAATTCGAGATTTGATTTTTTGAGATTTTTTGGTTGTTGTTGTGGTGATGATGGTTGGTGGTTTGGTTGGTTGTGGTTTGGTGGTGGTTTGTTTTTTTTTTTTTTTTTTTGGTGGTGATGGTGGTGGTGGTATCAGAGAATCGATCGTTATACGCAATTTGATTGTTATTTTTGTATATGTGATTCAAGCGAATCGAATCGAATCGAATCGTATTCATTTCGTATTTATTGACAGAGAGAGAGAGAAATATATTTGAGAGAGATCGGGTGGGAAGGTAGTTAAGACATTATTTGCATATTGTTTTTGTATTGTTTTACGCATAATTTGGTTAGTATATAGTTTTTGTTTTTAATTGTTTTTAATTTTAAATGCAATTAATTGTTATTTAGTAATTAGAGTTAGTATTTCATAATGCTAGGCATGAAGTTTCACTACAAACATCCAAAATACAAGTCAAGACAACGTGTAATTAAGTATTTACAAAGCATAATCGAAACTGAAAAATTTTGGGCGCGTGCAAACCACGCCCACTGAATCGAAGAGTGGGCGTGGCAGCGCGCACTTGTGCGTGTGGCAACAGCAACAAAACTCAAGAATTTTCTTTAGTTATTTATGAACAGAACTCGTAAGTAGTACATTTACACGCTACGAAAGTTAGTATTTTTTTACTTGTGGTATTTAGTAATTTTTTTGGTTTTTTTAAATTTTGATTTAGAACACTTACGACATTGATTAGCTGTACGAACGCCAAACCAAATCTTACTCCAACTTTTTGTGTCATATTTTGTACGGGTCGTATGAGCTTATTGTAGCCCCGAAAGAGATCACGCACCAGGCGCTCTTCGTCCTCAGATGCACTGACTAAAACACACAATGAACAAAACCAAAATCGGAAGAAAATCAACAAAGAAAAACACCAAAAAAAGTAACGAAAAGCACAAAAATGTTGGGTGGAAAACACAAAAGTAGAAAGGGGAATAGTTAAAACAAATAATGCAAAAAACAGAACCAAGAAGATACAGAAAACACAAAGACGAAGAACGTATATGAGCAAATATTTTTTTTTGGTATTTTTTGTGGTATTTTTATTAATTTTATTGTTGCGTTATTATTTGTTGTAGTTAATGTTGTTTGTTGTGAGTTTTTCTTTTCGAATGGGCTTATAATGACAGAAAGATACAGCGAGCGAGAGAGAGAGAGAGAGAGAGAGAGAGAGAGAGAGAGTGACAGAGAGAGAGAGAGAGAGAGAGAAAGAGAGACAGAGAGAGAGAGAGAGAGAGAGAGAGAGAGCGAAATGATAACCAGAGTTAGAGCTTAGAGACTTGACGCCGATTTTGCATTAGCTTGCGCTATAATTTCCACTATAAAAGAGGCTAAAGAATGACAAAGAACAAGATGAAAGCCGCTGATTTTTTGTTGCTTTTGTTGTTGTTGTGTCTATTGTACAGTAGTTGGTGTTGTTGTTGTTGTTGTTGCTGTTGTAATTGTTGTTGTGCTTTGTTAATGCGAATATATATGCTTAAATGGGACTTTCGTATCCTACGTTGCGTATACGTTGCTTGGGACGCCATTGCATTAAACCAATGTGCGTATTAGAGCTTAATTTTTTTGTAATTGTAGTTGTTGTAGTTATTGTTGTTGTTTTTTCTAAGGCGCACAGTAGTCGCTTTAATGCAAGGACCTCTTACTCAAAGAAACAGTCCTAGAGCTAGTGCAATTATAGATGTGAGTGTGGCTGTGTGTTGTTGTTGAACTGGGGACCGCCCTACAGCTTAAGAACTCTACTCAACTAAATGACAGCTAACATTTATCCGACAGCGAGTGAGACAGAGACAGCGAGAGAGAGAGAGAGATACAGAGAATGGATGTGTGTGAGAGAAAGAGAGAGAGAGAGAGAGAGAGGAGAGAGAACTCTCTGCTGACAGCTGGCAGAGCATACAGAGCACATGTGCAGAAAACTGGGATGCGGATGCTGATGCTGAGCTGATGCTGGTGTTGAGCTGCTGCTGCTTCTTCTTGCTATGTGAAGTGGCTTTCATGACCGGGTTATGCTTGTCTATACATGTGTGTGTGTGTGTGTGTGTGTGTGTGAGTGTGTGTTATATAGAGCACAAGCTGCCCATATATTGTATACTTTTTTCTTTCAGCTATTTAATGTGAAGTGGGTGGGCTTTTAAATTCTACTCGGTGTGTGTGTGTGTGTGTGTGTGTTTTGGTGTGTATAGCAAAGACCTCTAAGTACACCATAAAGTACATTTTTTGGGTGGATTTTCCTTATCTCTTTTCGACTAAGCACACTAAAATTATATATAGATAGACATATATATATATTCGCTATATTGGACTGCTCAGTTGAGAAGGAGTATGAATTAAGATTCGGCAGTTGATACAGAAATCTTTTCTTTTTCTTTTCTTTTGCATTTCTTTCGGTTCATTATTCATATTTCTTTTTTTCATTTTCAGTTGCTTTTGGTTTGTGTATCCAGCTGCGGGAGTTTTAGCTACGCTTTGCAGTACATAATTTGAATTGATTCAAATGGTTAGATTGGGGTGTTTGAGGGTGGGTTGGGGTTGGGTTGGAGGGGGTGGAGTTAAGGAAAAATTGTTAATTACAAAAAGCAGAGAAAGAGAGATTAGGCTAATTATTTGAAGGTTGGGTGTTATGGAAAGTAGTAGTATTAGTTGCTTGTAGTAGTATTAAGTAGTTAGTAGTAGTAGGCTGAGGGGTGAGGAGACTATTAGAGTAGTAGTAGAAGAGTATTTAGGAAGTTGATTGATTGTTTTTTTTTTATTGCGAGCGTTAGAACTATTTAAATAGTATGCTAAGAGGCATTTAAGAGAAAAGCTAGTTAATAGCTACTTAAAGAGAAGATCTAAGCTGCAGTTTATATATATATAAGTAATTGATTAATTAGTTTAATTGGAAACGGGTGCTAGGATTGAGACAGAGAGAGAGAGAGAGACAGACAGAGAGAGAGAGAGAGAGAGAGAGGCAGAGAGAGAGATTGGCTTGGAGTCTATAATGGCTACTAATGATTACGAGAAAATATATATCGCTTATATGGCATATACAATATTTTGGTTGTTGTTTGTTGTTGTTGTTGTTTTTGACAATTTTTTAAATGATCGGCGCAGTCGTCGTATTCGTTTTTTTCTCTTTTTTTTTTTGTACGCATTTTTCTGGTTTTCTTTTTTTTTTGGCAGCGCTGCAGCAGCGACGCTTTGGCAAATTCCTCAAGTAACAAACGAGAGTTGCGTTGATAGTCGATTAATTGTTGTTGTTGTTGTTGTTGTGTGGTTCTTGTTGGTACTTTAACTAAGTTGTTGTTGTTGTTGTATGGGTTGGTGTGGCTGCATAAACTATGGAATCTATATATATATAGAGGCTGGACAAAGGTAGATGCGGTTGCAGTGGTTGAGGCAGAAGCAGAGGCAGAGACCGAGGCAGAGGCAGAGGCAGAGGTAGAAGCAGAGGCCGAGGCTGCTGGTTGTTGGTTTGTTGGTTGTTGGTTGCTTGGTTGCTTGGTTGCTTGGTTGCTTGCTTGGTTGGTTGGCTAACTATATATGAAACTTGCCGAAACTTGTCAAGGCGTCGCTGCTTGCGCGTTTTATTTAATTTAAGAAAAAAATCAAATCATTGCTGTAAAATTTGCTATGTTTCCAAAGACTTTGTGGTGGGTTCAAGTTGGGGTTAAAAAAATACATGTACACAATATATATTTGTTAGCAAATAGTTACGCGATTCAACTTAATTACATAACGTAACTGGCCCTTCCCCGCCATTCCCCCCATTCCCCACCAACCCCCGCAAACGTACCTCGGGCAATCAATAGTAGGGCCAGGATGCTGCCAAGCAGCCAGTGTCTGCTGGGTAACTCCATTTTTTCGCTCTGTGTCCTTGTGTCCTCTTTAATATGCAAGCCAGGCCATTGTTCTGCCGACGCCCCACTGTGAAAAGTCTTAATTTAATATTCCAACTAAGTAGAATTTATACAAGAACACTTACCTTGTTATTTATGAATTTTACAAATTTGTTCAGCTAATTTTGCACAATTTTCCAGGCGATTTTCATGTGTCTGCTCGAATTTTCCAAGATTTACTGCGAACGTTTTTTTGGGTGCGTGTTAAGCAGAAACTCAACTCTGGATAAGTAAATCAATGCGCCTGAGATTACTGATGCGCACAGCATCTGAGAGCAGAGAGCAAAGCGCAGGCTCACCCAGAGAGAGAGACTCGGAGAGAGAGAGAGAGAGGGCGGATTAAAGAGAAAGAGAGAGAGAGAGCGGTGGGGGGTGGGTTTCGTTTGTAAACAAAAAACACACTTTTTTTTAAGGGTTGGCCTTGTCGGCACAGCTCAGCTGTTGCTGGTTCCTTTGTTTACTTGTGGCACGTTGTTGCGGCAGAGTTGTCACATCATTTAAATTTGCCACACAGTGCGTGGGATAAAAACAACATCACTTCCTCAATATTCAGCAATTTTAATGAGCTCTGGAGGTCAACGGGGGTTGTCAGCATTTTCTTTACGATTTGCGACGCCTCAATAATTAAGCAACTAGCTAGAAGCAATCATGGTTAATTCATACAGAACCAGCAGCTGGAACAACACCAACAGTTGCTCATGGCGCCCAAATATCATGCAAAACACACATCAGCATCATAATATTTAATAATAGCTAATAAACTTGCCAGCAGGCTTTTGCTACGCATTAGAACATGCCAGCTGTCTAAAATATATGTATGCAAAAGGGAGACAAGGGAGACCTCATCGATTAGATACCCTGTAGTTAAGTCTATGCCTATGTTTAAATATAACTTAAGTCAACTGGATAGTCTTGATCTACATATGGTAAGCGAGAGAGTCTACAAGATCTAGAGACTTGACATTTTCAATTTATATTACATCGATGGAAAGGCAGACAGAATCGGCTGTTGAAGCTGATCGAGAATATATATACTTTATGAGATCTGAGATGATTCCTTCAGCTAATTACATTACATACATTTACATCACGTTATAATTTCTATTTTTAACCATTTTTAATTGGTTTTAAAAAAAATGTACTTAAAATGTCAGCTGCATTCCACTTTTTAAATGGTAATTTATACCCTTACAGAGAGTGTTCCATTTTATCGTGAAGTTTGTAACAGACGACAACATTAAGTATATATTTTCTTGAACTTTTTGGTTTACAAAGTTATCCAATATGCGTACTGTTATGCTCCTCACGTCTTAACAAAAAAACATCATCAATATCGGATAACTATATCTTATAGTTACCCAAGGAACAATCGGCTGGTTTCCTGCATTTTTAGTAAAAGTTAAAAGTCGGCAAGGGAATAAAACTTCGACGCGCCGAAGTTAGCCGTTCTTTCTTGTTAATTATTTATTTTATATTGATTATATTTAATGTTTGCACACATATGTAATAAATTAAAGGTGCTCGTCATAAAAGATGTCGACAATCAGCTCCCTGCATAGCTGCTAATTGCACAGGGAGGGGGAGCGGCTGGATTGGAGGGTTGACTTCCGTATGCACAGGCATTGCTCGGTGGTAGCGTAATTTGTTGAAGCCGTAAAGAACAATGGCAACGCTGAAAAAAAGAGTCTGTAGAAAAAGAAAAAAAAAACAAAACAAAAGAAGAAGAAAAAGAAACTGTGTAAAAAATGCTTTATACATGGCATAACAAAAGCCGCGTGTGAGACGTTTGGTAATGAAAGCATATTTTAGCATTGTTGATGATGGTTGCCAGTAGCAGTAGATTTGCAGCTGATTTTCATGTGCGCATGACAGCGCAATACAATGCAATGCAAACGAAAGACTCTGGCGACGAACGTGCAAATTGAAAACCTTATGAGCAGCGCTGGAAGCTGAGCAGCTGAGCAGCTGAGAAGCCAGCTTAGACTCTGACAGAAGACGAACAAAAAAAATAGCTAAGGTCGCCAAAGCGTGCATAAAAACTCAATTTTCTATCTTTTGTTGTTGGCGCAATTTGGGTGCCTATTTTGGTGTCAACACACATCATCATCACACAGCGGCATCGATGACAACGCCAACGCAAAATTGCATGTGATATTAATTTTAGCATATTTTCATTAGATTTTATCTGTAAGTGTCAATAAAAAAAAAATCGAATTATCAGCTGCATTTAATTGAAACAGTTTGTTTTTCTGTATTTTTTTTTTTTTTTTTTGGTGGGGCAGTCACAAGGTTGCTACGTGCCTCAGAGAGATGGCCTACAAAATGGGCACATGATGAGATGACTTAACAAACTGGGTGTAGCTTTACAGTTATGTGTGTGAGCTCATGCTGCAGCTATGCAAACAGTTTTTTTTGTTGGCTTAGTTTTGTTCAAAGCGTTCAATGTCTTGTCAGCTTTAATGGATTACTTAATTATTTTGTTAAGCATCCGCTTTTGGCGCGTTTTTTGCTTTTAAAATGCAATTAATCATAAAAGAAGAATTTAATGTATGGCTGGTGCATGAATTTGTGTATTCTGTACACGCTTCATTCTATGCTAATTGTGTGTGAAAATAGTAATAAGTCGCCATCGTAATGTGATACCATAAACATTTAGACTATGAGTGCCTTTGTCTGCAGTGTTTGTTTCTCATAGCTAAATAAATTAATTAGTCAACATACAGATATGGTTACATACAGCTGTGGTCATAACAATAGTTATAGTACAAGAAATACATTTTATGGAGAATTTGCCATCCTTGTTGTTTGGCAGGTGTATTTTAAGCCTGCATTTTGTCTTCGCCAGAGTCCAGAAATTAGTGAATAAAATTACTGCTGCAGCCTTCTTATTTTTTAAGTAAGCTATAATGCTACTACTATAACTTCAACTATCATAAGTCAAAACTTGTTATTTAGAATGCTTTCAAAGTAAGCAGATAACTTAATAAACTATAAATTATACTAGCTCAGTTTTCATTGTTATGCAAAGAATTTAATTGTTCACTCTTCGTTTATTGATATTGATATTTGTGTTTCCCACTGCTACAAGCTGAAGCTTATTATTTATGGCACCTAATCCCTAATGAATATTCATATATTTAAAAGTCAACCAGATGATATAAATAGTAAAATTACATAATATATAGTTAAAAAGCCCAAGACAGGACTATACAAAGAAAATATATAAACAGGTGGGGGTCGAAATGCTGAGTAGTGAAATCATCAAAAGAAACTAATCGAATGCAAAAGGTATTAAACATATTTATAAATTATGCCATTTCATGAGAGAGCACCACCAAAATGTTGAGCACAGCTGTATGTGTAAACAATGTGCACAAAGTACTTGAATGAGTCGGCGTTAATTTTTACACCGATGATTCTTGCGCATGTGGATAAACACAAACAGCAGCAGAGGCAGCCACAGCATCAGCAGCAACTGCATATTAATAGATAAAAGATACAAAAGATACAAAAGATACGGACCAAAATGAGCAACTCACCAAAAAAAAATTGCACAATTAGCAAAAGTTGGCTGACTGACTGACTGACTGACGGACAGACAGTTAGTGCCAACTGTTGTCAGTTGGGCAACATTAAAAGTCCTCAACCATATTAACACTTTGGGCAATGTTTTGCGGCGCGCCGCGCAGCTCTCAAAATTTGTGTCAAACCCAACAGCAGCAGCCACAGCCACAGCAACAACAACAATGATCGAAAATCATGCAGCAAAGTGCACGACCAACCAACAACAACAATAGCAAAAAATACAAAGCAGAAGACAAATAAAGAAAATGGAAAATACAGCAGCGTCTACATAAACCGTACACGATTTGACACACGTTCCACATTTGTGAGGAGGGGGCAGGCCAATGAGGAAGTGCGGCAACAAGTAACACAAGTTAAACATCTTATTGCTTCCTCATGTGGCGCACATGCCACAGCATTAACTGGATGTCAAAGCTGAATGCCATTGTTGCAACTGCCACAAAATGAATATAGAGTAAATCTTGCGACTGCCTAAAAGTATGCAGCATTATTTTCATACTTAAATCCAACTTTGCGCTTCAAAGTATGGCATAACAATATATGACTGGCAACTGCAAGTAGTTTCCAAATAGCGGCAACATTAAATATACTGCCAGATATATCATATATATTCTGAGCATAAGTCAAGTCAAATTTCACGCGATACTTTAAAGAGGAGAGAAATTCTTTAATCTCTAGAAACACCTCAAACTTTTTACTTACAATAATCCACATCCCAGAATTCTTCTGTTGGAGGTTGAAACCATAAATGCCAAGTTTGGCAGCCCGTTAACAATAATAAAACACAAACATCGTTTAAATTTAATTTGGCGCAAAATGTATGCCATTTTTAATTGAATTATATTACGAGCGAATTCTAACTAAGAGCGAACAAAACTTTTCGTTGGTATGTGTTGCTATTTTATATATATTTTATATATATATAGGCATATAAAAACTATTTACAAAACGTCTGTAGACCCAAAAATAACACCCATCCCTCCATATAGCCATACATATATATATATATATATCCCAAATGCATATATATGCATATATCAATCGATTTGCCCCTTGTGCGCTATATAGGAATCATAGAGCGTTGACTGCTTGCGTCTCTTCAGCCGGGAACAGGCAATAAACAGGGTCACAGTCAGCACACAGAGCAATGCCGAGCAGCTGGCTGTCAACGCCGAGAATGTGGATGTTTTGAGGCAGGTCTGATGTGGCAGCTGCGGCTTGGCCTGCCGATGGGCATAGACATCATCGCCATCGGATTCACCCTCCTGCAGCACACGCAGCGATTGAAACAGATTCACATTCTCCGACAACGCTGGACTCTCCGTGGCCGTGTCTACAGCATCCGCCAGCGGTGGCAACGATAGATTTGTGGCCGTCATATTAGAGGTGTCGCGCTTAGTTACCGCCTTCAGATTGCGCCAGTGGCAGGGCTGACTCTGTGTGGTACACAGAGATGTACAAGATTGAGTAAGCACATATGTAGATCAGTTATAGATCCTAACTCACCGGACAGCGTCCATGGCACATGCGCACATCGCACTCAATATACAGCGCCGGGGAGCCAGTGAAGCGAAATGTTTTCATATAGGCGTACACCTGTGTCTCATACACACCCGAATCCGACCAGGAGCCCCTGAAGCGTGAGATGAGCTTATCATCCACTGGACAACCCTGCTGATCAATCAGCTGTATGCGCTTATTGGCGCCATTGTGCGCATAGCAATCGTTCACAACAATATCAAAGCCATCTAGGAGCAGAGAGAGAGAGCAGTTTTAGATGATTATAGATTTTAAGTTCTTACCACGCACCATATTTACTCCTCATGTAGATGATCAGTGTTAGGGGATCACCCACACGCACTGGTCCAGTTACGCGCGGTCCACCGATGCCATAGCCATTCTGGATTTCCATATAGCACTCGGGCGGACTTAGAGTGAAGACCACAGGATTGCCAGTTGCCACTCTAGAAACACGAATGTATTTTGTTAAAGATTATAATACGTATTAAGGATATAATGCTTACTCCACATCGAGAAAGGGAAATGTTACAGTCTTCCAGAAGTCATAGCCATATTCACAGGTGACCTTGAAATGCTCATCGTATTCCTCCTCAATCAGTGGATTATACTGCACTGTCACCGTATTCCACATAAAGTTCTGCAAGATAAAGATACAGGTTTCACATTAAAATTCGACTTGCAACTTCCTTTCTGGATGCATACGTACTGTGGGATTCTTGCGGCTCTCCTCCTGCAGCGAATTCTTGCCCAATGTGCCACAGCGATTCAATTGTATATAGAACTCATAGTAATCCCGACCAGAACCATTGATATACATGCAATCGGGATCGTAGGCATAGCCGGCAGAGTAGAGCAGACCGCTAAACGAGCCATTGAAACCAATTCTAATCTTCATATAATCATCCTGGCACTCTGCCTCAATATCTGCAGAGGAGATGAGATTAGTCACAAATCGGCGATTAAGTTAAATCTCAGAGCTACTCACGCTGCACTCTGGTGCTGTTGTGGGTGTATTGGTGTCCATTGTAGTCTTGCTCCCAGTACTCCTCGTGCCACTTGTTGCCATCGAAGGGCACCGCATGGTAGCCAGCACTGCCTGTTGGTGCACCACTCGAATCCACACCAGTGGAACCATAGTCCAAGTGTACGGGGTGGCCAATACGCTGGGGCACATAGCCAGAGGAATCGGGCACGTGATCGGGCTAAGGTTTGGGAAAAAAGAAAGCTGAGTTACCCTTGGAGCAGTAATCAAAATCAAAATCTAGATTTTACCACATCGTGTTGCAGCCTGTTGCGTTCAACGGCATTGCTGCTGCGATTGCGCACATCCTTGGCAAACTTCTTTTGCAGCGACAAGCCGGCACGCTTGGCCAGCTTGGAGGGCTGGGTGGTAGGTCCCGAGATGTACGATTTGGAGGAGAGTGCCACCAGCTCCTGCTGCGGCTCATCAGAGGCACTGGACGCCAAGGGGCGAATCGTTCGCTTGCTGCTCGAGTTGCGCGGCGTTGTTGTCTGCACCCGTCCCTTAAAGCTGCGCACTGGCGCCGCTGCGGCTGATGCTGGTGTTGGGGAGGCGGTTGTTGTTGCCACTGCTGCCGCTTTGCTCACTATGGCATAGTCTGTGCTCAGCTCAATACACCTGCTGGGCTGTAAGAGAGAGCGAGAGAGAGGGAGTGGGTGGGGAATGGAGTAGCTGTTGATAAATCAATCTGGTCTTGTGGCATAAAAGTGCTGCATCAGGGCATTAAGAAATTGGCAAGAGAGGCAAACATAATTTGTGGGCTTGCCACTTCTTCCGCTCGACAATCAATCGACGGCGCTCTGGGAAGCTACGCAATGTGGCAGCAGCAGCATCAGCGGCGCATATCCGTTAGACGGGGGCCAAGTGATTGGCCAACGATTGGTTACGGTTCATGTGTCCGACTGGCTGACTAGCTGACTAGCTGACTAGCTGCCTGCTTAGCATAATCAGGAAGTTCATTCTTAGAATGCAGTTTAACTGTTAAATAGATTAGTTTTTTTCTTGCCCGCCCAAAAGAAACAGAAACAAAAGACTTAGGCAACGAACTTGTGCTTGCGCTTGGGCAACAAGTGAAAGGCAAAGATTCTTAGTTCTCTTACCTGCAGCATCAGCATCAGCAACAGCAACAGCCACACATAGTTTGTAAATCTGCACAGCTTCATGTCTCGCGTCCAACTGAGCGAACTGCAAAGAGGTACAAATATTCAATATTATCATTAAACAGAAGGCTAAAGCAACAACAACAACAACAACAACACGAGTGTGTATTATTGCAACCTTGTTAATGGTCACTCAAGTGTTCAGGTGTTCAGCCTGGATGCATCAGTTTTACATCAAATGCGTAGCTGGCAGGAAGGAAGTTTGTGGTTCATAAATTAATTATGGTCAATATGCGAAGAAAACATAAACATAAAACACAACCACATAAGCAACAACAACAACTACAACAGCATCTGTTGTTGGAGACGCTATCAATGTCGTCGCCGCAGAACAATGGCTGACAAACGCTCTACAGCCGCTAAGGTTAAAGGCATAAAATGTAAAACTGTCAGCTGTAGGACGCTGCTTTAATTGGTAGCGTGTTCATAACTAGTTATATAATTAATAATTGGTAGCCATACTTAAAAAGCTAGCATCATTCTAAAGAGATGCCCAACTGACATGAGACCTAAGCTGAAAGTAATTTAATTATGATTGCAACACGAAAGAACGGCTATCTTAGACACGCTGCAGCTTAAAAACCGTAAATTAAAATAATGCAGAAATAATGTCAAACTGCCAGTAACTAAATTTAAATATAAATTGAAAAGAACACACTATGGGATCTATATAATATAGTAATCCGACGCTGATGAGTTTTTGGGAGTATAGCAACATGCATAACTGTTAAATCTGGTTGGGATAATAAACAAAAAGTTTCTTATACGAGAGCACATATTTAAACCAATTGTTCCAATTTCAGCTATATGATAGAGTGCGACCGATTCCGCCAGTTTCGACTTATGTACTGACGTATGTTATGCCTTAAGTTTCATCAAAACTGTGAGAAACAGAATGACAGAGTGACATGGATAGATCTACCCGGCTATTGAAGCTGATGAGGAATATATATTATTTATTGTGCTTTTATTTTTATTTACAATCTGCCAGAGGAAAGCAAACTACAGATTCAATGAACATGACAGGATTGATTCAATCCCAGTGATTAAATATGTTACTTAAAAAATTTCTTACAATTATTGAAAATGATTTAAAACTTCTGAAAAATTCAAAATATGCTATCTTTTTGGGCGTCTAATTTCTATATATAATAAATGAATTGCCAGGTTTTAATGACACTCGATTTAAGTATCTGTGAGATATTTTTCTAATTTTGTCTCTAACATAAGAAACGTTTAAGTTTGTGGTTGCTTACATACCAAGTAGCAACAGCAATATTTCTTAGAGTTTTATTCAAATAATTTGTAGGTATTTCGATATTCGAAATATAACCACAGCTATATTGAATAGATCCATATTATCTGACAAAGGCATACGCGTAGAACCCATTTAAGTAGCTGAAGCAACTTGTTCATTTGACAATCCAGTCTGTCTATAAAGCGTAAAGGTCAAAGACATACAACCAACAACTCTCGCAGCTCTGTTACGAGCTGTATTACGAGCTGTATTACGAGCTTTAATTAGTGTTAAAGTCAAACATGTAGAACACTGTTTAGGTAGATTCTGCAGCTAAGCTCAAATGAGATTTTAATGAATGACTCGCAGCTGTGTCAAGAACCACAGACATAAACACAGACACCGCACCACCTCAACCACCCACAGCCCCGCTCCCGCCCCTCCGATGGGTTGCCCGCCAAATGGTTGGCTGCGCTTTACGCTTAGCTGTAAAAAACGCACGCCGTTTGCTTAATTGTTGTTGTTATAATTACTTTGGCTTTAGCTTTGGTTTTAGTTTTGGCTTTAGTTGTCTGCAGTTTTTTCTTGTTTGTTTTGCTTTTACTGGTTTTACATCTGTTATGCAATACGTGTTGACTACTGCTTTTCGGCCACCTGACTTTAGTTTTTTACTCGTGGTTTAAGCTTTAGTTTCGGTTTCGGTTTTTGGCTTTCATTATTTTTTTTCTTTTAGCTGTTCTTTAATGGCGGCCACGCTTTGCTCCTCTGCCTTGTTGGCTTATAATTATATTTAATTGCTGTTGCCTGACCTTGAGCCGTTTATTATTTTTATAGATACCTTTTTTTTTGTTGTGTTTCATACTTCACATTCACCCACAATGCTGGTAGATCTGCTAACGGTACAAAATTTACGTTTAACACGAACCGTTTGAAAGCAGCTGACAGTTTTTTCTTCTTAGTACTGAGGGCGTTTGCGCAGTTTATTGACCGCATATCTTAAAGATAATAACAGCATTTAGTCGGTTGATATAATTAAGTTGGGTTAGCAGGGGAACCAATGGACTAAGGCTAGCTTCAGTTAGAATGTGCTAGTCGGGAGAGCTCGACTAGGAAATACCCTAAATTACTTAGTAGTGGTTTAATATGCAAATAAAATCTGTGCTTCTTATCCGATCATAATGAAACTTTTGGAGTTGATAACTAATATGTCTGGTTATATTATATGTTATTTAAAATGCTATATTTGTATAAATCTGCCTATGTTATACGAGTTCTTGTATACCAAATTTAAAGTTTATAGCTCTTATATTCTATGAGGTTGCCTTATTCAAACAGATTGTTGTTCAGGAATAGTAATACTTTATAAGTTGGAAAATGCTTCCCTCTGCTTGTTATACACAACTGCATTATACCCTATTTGCAATTTTGCAATGGAAAAGCATGATCAGCAAAAAATTAATATGTATATTTTACAAAGTTAACTGCTTGATTAAGATAAAAGAGCTGACATAATATCTACTCGTATAATACACTCACCTTTTGTTATATCTACTATTTCCAAACCAACTTCCGTTTGGATTTATCGCCTTTTCCAAAAACTGACCTGCTCCAAGCTTCTTTTTCGTGTAGCTTGGCAGGCAAAACGTTAAGGGTTTTATTTTTAGCTCACTCACGCACTTTTTGACCAACTGACACGGCACAGACTTGGCCCATTTTCTTAGCTGCACAAGAGTTGGCGAGCCGTGCCCAAAAGCGATAACAAAACACACACTTGAAGTGCGTGCCCAGATTTATAAAGGGGGAATTGAGTTATTACGCTTTCCCGATCTGACCAAAAAACGAAAAGAAAAAAAGCCGACACGTTTTGAATGGTGCGAGTATTGCGCGATTTTTGTTATGCTTGTTATGCTGCAGTTATTGTTATTGTTGTTTGGCCCGATGTTTTCTACACCATTTATGCCATTTATCTAGCAGGCTCTGCCTCACATGCTTTACATGTTGCGCGTCTGTAAAACTTTTGTGCGGTTTTCCGTTTTTTCGGTGGAAGCCCGAAAAATCACTCAAGTGCAACTTGCCAACCAAATAGAATCACCAGAGCCGGGCCACCTTTGTATATATGCTTGTATACGACTCGACTAACGATTGCCAAATCTTACATAAGAGCCCTCCTTTATGAATTCCGAATGCCGTTTAATGCCGTTTTCAGTACACAAAAGTTCCGATGCAGCAGACCTTATGGTCTACAGCTCTTCAAGTTACGCGCAGGTGTGAAGCGAAGCGCGGATCGCTCGCATCTTTATAGAGTTTGGCCAACTGCTTAGAAGAACTGAGTATTACAGCTGAAGTGCTGAAGAGTGCTCAACAGCTCAAGAGTAAACCACAAGCAAGAGCACTTCGGATTGTGAAAGAAGCTGCCTGGTAGCCCAACTAACCTGCTACCCAGCTGCCCAGCCGATCTACCTATCTGACTATCTACCCAACTGACTATCAAGCAACACTTGCAAAAACTATGTGAAAAAGTTGTTTACTTTTGGAGGCAAGTGTAGCTGACCTATTATAGAATGAGCATAACTAAAGTGTACAATTGTGTCTTTAAAGAAAGTTTACATTAAACTGTAGTCTAATAATAAATAAATCTGGCGAATATATTCCAGGTTTCATCAAGATATCTTTAAACCCCAACCAAGGCATTAAAACTGATAAAAGCTTATAACAAAGTTGTGGAAAAGTAGACAAAAGACACAAGGAAGCTTATCTCACCCCACTAGGTATATATAATCTTGATTGTCATACGCTGATCCAATATATTTTATTTTATGCTTTCCACAAATCGATTTTCCAATTGATACACAATAAGCCAGATGTATTATTGATCAACTGTATTTTTTCAATATCGAATTTTATTACATTCGAATAGGAAACACAAATTTTGTTGAGCAAACCTCTCCTAGTCGAGCACTCTCGACTCGCACTTTCTTACTTGTTTTTGTTATCAGTGTCAGTTTTCTCAACTCCAGGGCATACATGTCTTTTTGCTCAGTGTATCTGCCAGCCCAGGTAGCTGCAAGTTCGCCTTAACAAGAGCTAACGGTTGCAACTGCATTTCGCATTTCGCATTTTGAATTTTACTCTGCTTTACTTTCGTTCACAATTCGCCGTTGCTTTTGGCACTTGGCAGGGCGGAAGTGCAACAGGAATATTGTGGGGCGAGTGTTGCGTATGTTGCAGGTGACCTATTACCAATTACCTGCGTCAAGGTCAACGGCACCTAACTGTAACTTGAGCGCGTGCAACATATTGCTGCAGCAGCAGCAGCAGGCGATTTTCCGAAGCGTGTCTGTGTTAAAATACAAATTACTAATTAGTTACTTAGCACTTAAATGTCGGCTAATTAAATGCTCCACTCTCGGCAAGTTGTGAAAGGTACTCCCCCACTTAATTGGCCCTGAATAGCGCTCTCTAAGGCAAGCACTACACAGGTCAGCTCTGTTCCAAGGGCAGCTTATCTATCCACTGTGACGAGGAGGACCACAAAATACTGACCTAATTTATGGCATATAACTTAACATTTATGATTGATCATGATTTAATTTGAGATCTGTGTGCTTAAAACTAAAACAGTTCACTTTAAGTTATTGCATTAATCATAATTTACTTTAAGTTTATTTCTTTCGTTATGACAGAATAAAATCAACTCACTTAAAGTCTTGGTAATTGGCTGATGATTAATCATGAAGATGGCCTTAACCCATTGAATATGGATCGAAAGGGCATAATAAAGCTGAGCTAAAGTATGTAATAAACAGAAGGAAAGGTTTACGATCCCATAAAATCAATCACCAAGTCGATCTAGCCAGTTAAGTTTGTCCTTCTGTAAAAACAAACCGATCTCAGAGACTCCAAGAGCAACATACTTGAAATTTGCAGAGGCAGATAAATTTGATCGATAACTCCACTTCGCGATTATCGATCAAATGTATTGCTCAAGTTGATATATAATACAATCCAGTTGTCTCAACTATATCATTCTAAAGTGTCTCATTTTGCATAGTTTTTTTGTGAAAACAAAATTCGTTTTAAGTTTGTAGCATTATCATTTTTATTGGGTTTTCTATATTTATTTATATATATTTTTTTCTCATTTTTTCATACTTGCGCTCATTTTTCTCATTCATCAGGCATACAGCAGAGTCATATACTTAATATATAGATATATATTTCTTGTTTGATATACTTATTCTCGTGCCATTTGTAATACATTTTACATAAAAGTTAAGTATATGTTTCACAATTACATACCGAAAAATAACATAAAATTAATAATTAATACACACAAATTCATCAACGCTTTTGTTTAAAACTAAATTCAGAACTTCGATCGATTTATAGTTAAATACATAATAAATAATAATAAGTTTAAAGTTTAAGGCTACATTAATAAAATGGTTTTTGTTTGCATATTTTATACATTTCTTTTTTATACTTTTTTTTGTAAGTTTTTGTAAACTTTTGTCATTTTTTGTTTTTGCATATTCATTTTGAAAACTTTTTATTGCATTTTTTGGTATTTTTTTTTAGTTTTTTTATTTTTTATTTTCATTTGTAAATTGAAACTGTGAACATTAAAAACTACGCATTTACACAGCATTTTTTTTTGTGGGTTTTGTTTTTTTTTTTTTTGTTTTTTGTTGTTTTTACACAATTACTAATTATTAATTTTGTATTTGATATTTTTGCGGCTTTGTTGATTTTTATATATTTTTTTTGTCAAGTTTTTATTTTGGGATTTTTTTTGGCAATTTAAAATACTAATTAAAATTATGCGCTTTGCCTTTGCGTCTTATTTTTGTTTGTTTTGTTTTTTTCCTTTTTGCCATGATTGTTTGAATATATTAAACTCCCACCTCCTCCTTATAGATAGAGAGTGGGGAGAGAGAGGGAGGGAGCGTGTTGTTTGTTGGTTGTTGGTTGTGTTGGAGCTAGCAGCACTTGCGATTGTTGTTGGCGCCGCTGACCAACTTGCAGTGCTGCATCTCCGAGCGACGAGGACGATGAGCCTTCGCCTGGAAGTCGCGCACCTTGTTGGCACGCTTGATGGCGCTGCGGCACAGCTGCTGATGCTGCTTCTTGTTGTTGCTCTGCAAATTGACAAATTAACATTATAAATATAGTAATAAACAAATATAATAATATATATTATTATTAAATTAACTTAGTTAATTAGGAGCTGCCAGGCTGATATATTTATTAAGAATCCACAAACAACATAAGCAAGCGTTTTAAAGAATTGCGCAATCAATTCCCAGATTGAGTTTAGTGACGTTAATTAATCGATTGAAGTAAATTCTTAAGAACCGATAAAGAAGGAGCTGAAGATGTTCTTGAAGCGGTTCCCAACTATCCCAACTAATAACTCATAGCTGGATTTATTTATTTGATTTATTAGCCATACTAAGTAAACTTCTAACTACAAGTAAGTTTGTAGCTCTGACTACTATACATGCCCGTGGCTAATGATAACTTTGGGGTGAATTAACAGCTTAGAAAGTGATTGAGGTGATAGGGAATGCTTACACTACATCAATAATATGTCTGGGTATATTCGATACCAATTTGAGGACTATATCTTAACAATTGTATATTTTATAGCCATCGGAAATCGATTTGAATTGATGTTCGAGAGACGAGTTATCGATAAATTAATTAAACTTGATTCTAAATTTGAAGACTTTGGCTCTTATAGTTCCTGAGATTGGCTTGTTCATTTATACAGATAGACAGACAAGGCTAAATCGGCTCGGCTGTTAATGCTGATCAAGAATATATATACTTTATGAGGTCGTTGGTGCTTCCTCCTCCTTTGCACATACTTTTGCACATTTCTTGTTTATTTTGAAGGGGCTTAGGGCATAAGAAGAGTAATACGAGCAAAGCTAAAGTTTATTTTCTGGCAGATATATATATTTCTACATATTTGGGTGTAACTTTTCTGAGTGCATAATTTGTAATTATTCTACGGGTTTCGCTTACCTTCTGGCCCTCACGAGCAAGGGTCTGCTGCTTCAGCTGCACCGCCGCATGGCGATCGAAGCGAGCGCTGTTGGAGCGTGGCTGCCGCAACACATTCTGAGCCTGAGCCTGAGCCTGACCCTGGACCGGAACCGGAGCCTGCTCCGGCTCCAACTGTGGCTCTGGTTGCTGCAGTTCAGCTGCTCCGAGATCAAGATTTACAAAACTTTCGGTGTCCGCCTGTCTGGACCTAATACTATGATACACCGACATGCTGCAAAACAAAAGAGTAAAAGAAAATTGTTAATTGAAATATTCTAAAAATAACAAGTATACGACAAGTATTTCAAGCAGTAGCGGGGGTTGAGAGGGGGTTTAAGAAGGGGGGCGTAGAGTTTTGAAGAGTTGTAAGTACAACAAAAATCACCAACCTTGGATGCTCAATCAATAGATTCTCAAAGGGTGATGTTTCCATATTGATTGGCCCAATCGAGGTGAAGCATGGTGGCGGTGTTACGTACCAGGACTCCTCCATCATAACGCCGGCCGATCCGCAACCCTTGCCCGAGCTGCTGTCCGAGCTGCTGCCGCTGCTCGAATCGCTGCCACTGGGCGAGCTGGTGGCGCCCCTCGATATCGAGATCGTCATCGGTGCATACAGCGATTGGCTGACAGCTGCCGACTGGCTGTCATCATCACAATTCTCGCTAGCTGCTGGTGCTGCTGCCACAGCGCTGCGCGTTGAGCTGCTCAGCGTTGCACGTGCCGCACGCGTCCGTTGCAAATAGTTGCGCTGCTGCTGCGGACGCGGTCCGCTGTACAAGGAATGCGAATTGATGTGCTGCTGCTGATGCACCCGCCGACGAGCCGGTGCCGAAGCGGCACCAACAGCAGCTGCTGCTGCTCCGCCGCCGACAGACTTCGCCTGCAGCTCGACGGCGGACAGCTCCTCCTCGGAATCGCTGCGTGGCAGCGAATCCTCCTCCTCCTCTGCAAAATTGAAACATGCCGGGTATTATTAGTCATTATACATCCCAATAAATATGCTTGATAAGCCTCTGCTTCTCTCAACTTACCCTCCTTTTCGACAATGTACCATTCGTCCTCGTTGAAGTCCTCGTCGATGGCGCCTTGTCCGTTTGGGGTTAGTAGCTTCGATAGAGTTGGGGTTTGCTTGCGTTGTCCGCCCTGCTGCTGCTGCTGCTGATGTTGTTGTTGTTGTTGCTGTTGCTGTTGTTGTTGTTGGTATCGCTGCCTGCCACGCCTATTCTTAGCGCCTGAACGTTTAACGGTGGCACGATGATTGTTGCCAGCAACAGATGGGGTGGTTGAGGTCACCTCGATTACATCGCCGGGCGATTGATCGTTGCCAATTGGAGCTACGTTGGAAGCGTTGGCCTGCACAGGATTCGTATCACTATTTTGAGTTGAGTCAGTTGACGTCGCTTGCGCTCCAAATAGAAACGTTGCGAGACTGCTAAACATTATACCAAGCTGGTGACTGCTTTGTTTGCTGGCTACTGTGGATTGGTCTGGTCTCAGCTGATTGATTGATTGATTGATTGATATTGCTTATCAAATTGAGATCAATAGAGAGAGAGTGAGTCACTGAGACACAGAGAGAGAGACAGAGACAGAGAGAGATTGCTTATATTTCTTCTTATTTTGTTCCTGGGATCAGTCTTTATTTATTTCTTTTGTACGCTGTTCCTTTTTCTGTCTGCAAGCAAAAGAAGAGAAAAATATTTAATTAACAAATTGCAAACTTCATTTCGATGGCAATGCAAAAGTGCACCTAAATTTTGTATAAGAAATAAAAAATAAAGAAAATTTCAATTACTTTGATTACACTAATTATTTACGCTCTACAAAAAAAAAATTACTTTTTCTTTTTCTTCTTCAATTGAGCTGTTCACAGTTTGACAAGCACTGTGCGAACAGCTACATTTATTGTACATATTATATGCCATAAAGCGACGGCTGCCACAGCCCATTAAGCTGCCAAGTTGATAGCTGGATGCCCACCCAAGTCCCAAGCCCACTGCCCCTCCCCTCCCTTCACCGCCCCTCCCCTCACGGCTCTTATGCAAGCCGCGTGCATGCAGCGAGCATATGATCATGGCAATTATATATGGTGCTATATACACACACATATCTGTATACATTATAGATATATATACGACGACATTTAAATTGAGCGCACGTCATAGACATCTCAATTTGTATCTGCGGCTGTGCAACCAACAGCAAATGTATCTGTATCTGTATCTATGGCTGTGGCTGTTTTAGCTATTGTTGTTGTTGTTGTTGCTGTTGTTGTTGTGGTTGTTGCTTCTTTAGTGCCACTTTGCCATTTGAATTGCACTGCAAAGCATTTCCATTCCCAGTCTACAAAAAAAGAAAAACATAAGAAAAAACTGTGCCAATGGGCAAAGCAAAATGATGGCTCTACTTTATGGCAATTGTCTGTTAAATTGTGATTGTGAGTGTGGCTATGTGAATGCACTCACATTCACATTCCCATTCACACTCACACTCACACGGTGCCAGCTGATGGCTAAAACAGCCAAAATAAACACAAAGCAAAACTTCAGCTAAAATCCAATTGCAATTTGACCGCAAAAACACGAGCAGCTCAGCTTAGCTCTTGTTTCTCTCTGTCTCTGTCTCTGTTTGTGTTTCTCCAGCTCTAACTAGGGTTCGCCAGTGAAATCTCAGCAGAGACACACAAAATCACTAACAAGCATAACAACAGCCAGCATCTATTAGCCTGGCTAACTGCAGCAGCAGCAGCAGCAACAGCTTGCAAACACTTTTGTGCGACAATTTGCCAAATGCTAAACAAGCCAAATGTCAGCGAAAGTTTGCCCAAAAGGATTTGATTGACACAGCTGCTTGTAATTTAATATGTATATATATATATATATATATATGTATGTATACCAACTGACAGATCAACTTTCACTAGAACTTGGAGCAATTAAGTTCTGCAAAGCACCTTTTGAAAGCACACTAAAAGTGTTCCACACAAATTACTAATTATTTGTCTTTAATGTAAGCCCATTAAAAATGGGAAAGTGGGTAATTTGCAGGTACAATAATAATATATATAATATGTATACGTTATTTTACCAGATTACTTTCACTGCAACTTAAAGCAATAAAGTGCTGTCTTAATTAAGAGAATGGTTAAATATTCGCATAATGTAATAATAATAAATAGAAAGGAATTTGGGCTTCAGATATGGCTTCTATTATTTACCAACTGTCAGCTAAACCTTCACTAGGACTTAATGCAATAAAGAGCTGTCTTAATTAAAGTAACTTTTACAAAGCACATTCTTAAATCGCAATCTAAAATTGTTCTGTACAATTAATAATAATAAAGGCAGATCTCAGGGACTATAAGAGCAAGAGATATTCAAATTTGAATATAGGCTCTCGTGAAATAAAGCCAGTTCAAGTTTATATACTTTTTTATCGATAACTGCACAAGTTGAGAGCATATCGATATAAATCGATTTGCAATTACAACAACAATATCCTTGCAATTGATATGTATTATAACCTGACTTGTTATTGACTAACTATAAAATTGCTTAAAGATCAGAGTGGAAAAACAGATTTTGTTTACGAAAACATATTTGCAAATTGAATAAACTAATATTTAAAAGCCTACAATATTAACTGAGTTCAGGTAGTCTCTCTCTCTCTCTCTCTCTCTCTTTCTTTCTGCCTCTCTCTCTCTCTCTCTCTCTCTCTCTGTTTATAATTGCACATATCTTAGCGCTTATTTGGCCTAGTTGGCTTAGTTTGGCTGCTGTTAAATGCAAACACAGCTGGCCGTCATAGGCAGTGTTTACGCTGAGCAGCCTGTGCGCAAAATGTCACATTAAAAAGCAAACACTAAACAGTGAATATATATTGCATATCGCATACTGAGTATATATCTTGCATAATATTGCCAGCACGTCTGACGTGTGGCTTGGCAAGCATGCATATATTTCAGATATGCATTCTATATATAAGAATATATATACATATATAGAATAATAATACGACATCCCCTTTGGCTGTTGCCCATTTTAGGTTTAGTGCATTCCATGTTGAAAACACGTACCAAGTTCAACTGCGCCTCAAAAACAATATTTGCTTTCAGCTTTTAGCTACTATTTTGCCAATTCACTCTGAAAACAGCTGATAAGCGTCCAAAATGGAATGCAGCAAACAAATGCCAATGACTGCTGTCCATAATATGCTATAAATATATATATATATATATATATTATCATAGAAATAAATTAGCCATTAAATCATTTTCACTTTTGTGTGTTTTTTTGCAGCTAACCTTGACCATGTAAATTATCCGTCAGCTAGCTAAAAATGTTTGACATCCAATTTGCAATTGCCTTACGTTCAGTTAAGCTATATATATATATATATGTGTGTATATAGATTATATATATATATATATATCTAGCGTTTATTTTCGCTGCGACCTTGATCGATGGCTGCTCACTTATACAAGTCTAATAGAGGCATCATATGTAGTATATACTATATACTATATAGTATACCTATGTATATATTAATATAGATTCAACCTTGGCAGAATGCATTGCCATTCTTTCTAGTAGTTCCCTCCCCCACTCCCCTGCTTAAGTCAACAAACTGTGGTCTCATTTTGCGTGGCATTAGCCTTTTTTTATTATTACTGATTAAGTTCTGTGTTCATTTTTTGCCAACTCATTTGCTGTTGCGATAAGAGCCTCACACAAGTCCAGACTTTCAGACTAGACGGCGGCCTAATGCCTAGTCTTATGTATACTATAGCTTATACTACTAGCTTTAACTAGAGTCTGGCGTGTCTAGTTGTTAACGAGTCGAAAGTTCAAGCGATTAAATCATACACGGGCAGGCTGTGAATAGACGATAATTGAGAATCGGGCTGGGGCTGGTTTAATGAACTTGAACTAATTACGAACAGTTGGGCAAGCTAACAATAGCTGATCACGGAACTAATGGGAAACAAACCAAAAAAAAAAAAAAGAAAAAAGCAAGCAGATTGCGGAAAGCTAATCTTCAACTTAGATTTTTAGACTACAAGAAGAATCCACATTTTCTACATTCTTAATCTACAAGAAAAATTAACTAGACAAATAAAATAAAATTGGGAATCTTAAATTTAGATTTAGGTAAAGACCAAAGACAAAATTGCGAATATTGAGCCCAGAATGAAAAATATGCCAGAAAAATGAACTCAATAGAGAAAACTGAATTGCAATATTGAATCTAGAATGTAAATTGTTAAATTTAGATTTTTCAGCTGCAGAGAAATTGTAAATTGTAAATATTGATTGAGGATAGAAAAATCTAAAATAGATTTTTGCCCTGCAGTCTCAATTCAAACAGATGATAAGCAAGAACACTAAATTGATGTAAGTAAATTTAATAAATATTAGAAAATATATTATTGATCTTGGATTTTTAAAGCACTCTTCACTTGTCATTAATTTTTCACTCGAATACAAATTTAATCTCAGAAAATATATTCTTGGTCTTACGATTTTTAAGTTCACTTCACATTCCATAAGTTTTTCACGCGAATACAAAGTTGAACTAACTGTATTTATTCTTAACCTGTAATTTATAGCTTCACTTCACTTTCTGATAGTTCTCCACTCACATCCAGAATATAAATACTTTAGCTGTAGTCTTTGGCTTTTGCGTAATAATGAATATGTCTATTTCAACAGCAAATTAAATTGTAATTATCAATTGCCAACTCAGCTTTCGATAAGCAAACAAAGAGCTATATACATATATACAAATATATATACAAATATATATACAAATATATATACAAATATATATATATGCATATATACATATATACATGTATATAGTAAGTATCTAAAGCTTTTAAAGTTCCACACAAAAAACATCTATAGGCCGCCCACGCTTGCGTATGTATTTCAATAGTCGTATCAGTTAAACGTAACCGATTAGTTTAAAGCTTAAAGTGGCCTTTGTTTCTTTGTTAACTATTGCGCCAACTTGCGAATATTATTATTTTTTTTTAATTTCAGGTCAATATGCTAATTTTATTTGCGGACTTTGAAAACCGCAAAGTCAATAAAAACTGGTTAAAAATGGTAATAGTGATATAAAATAAAAATAATACTAGAAATATAATAAAAATAAAACGATTAATAATAATAATAAAAATAACAATAAAAATATTAATATGCAAATAAAATATTAATTATGCAATGGCTACAAAGACGACGCTGACGTCACAAGCGACCTTGTGGCGTACCACAAAAAATAATAGAAGAAGCATCACCAGTAGCTGAGCATAATTTTTAGCCACACCACAAACATATATATTGCACTTAATTAGCACCGTTTCGAGTCGAGCGCTGTTCGTGCACATCAGCTGTTTTGCTCACCTGGAGTTGAGAATTCAAAGGGCCGATTTCACAACTAAAAACAACGTCCGCAACACAAAAATGAGATACAAAAATGAAACGAGCAAACGAACAAAAGTGCAGATACTGCAAAGTCGACACTCGTTTGCCAACTGAAACGGAAACGTATTTGAATTTTGAAAGCGCACCAAAAAGAACAAAAGCTGCACACACAAAAGCTGAGAGAGAATCTATCTGTGTAGTTGCTGTAGCTGTAGCTGTACCTGCGTTTGTAGTTGTAGTTATAGTTAGCTTAGTTTAGTTTGAGCAGCGCACTTTTTGTTTTGGTTTTTTTCAACACTTTTTTTGTTTTTTGGGCGGGGGGGATTTATCTCGAGCATCATTTTATCTTGAGCTTAATTATTTACCGTTGTTGTATCCGTGTGTGTACCGTTTCGTTGTATATGTGTGTGTTTATTTGTTTCACTTTTCTTTTGCTGCACTTTTGCTGCTGCTGCTGGTGCTGCTTCTGCGGCTGTTGCGTTTGCTTTCAAATATCAGAGACGAATGTCAACTTGGCCTCAGCAGCTGCTCAGCCAAAGCAGCAAACGCAGAGAGAGCAAAGAGAGGGAGAGAGCCCGCCAGACTCCCAGAGAGCGAACGATCCAAGCGAGCGTATCTAAACACATAATTATGTATTTTTTTAAAACGCAAAAAGCGACAAAAGCAACGTGTGAAGGGGAGAGGAAGAAGCGAGGTGGGCAACTCATCTTTTTTCAGCTGGTAAACAAAAGCACAATATGTTTATGCTCCAAAGCAGCTGAGCAGGCGAACCCCAGCCGAACGCAAGCCGAACACTAGCCGAGCGAACAGCCGTTCGCTTCGTGCACATTCGTTGTCTGCTCGATCGATCCGATCATACGCAGAGTTCGTGTTATTTTGTTTACCAACAAACGCACAAGTGGTGCTCGCTCTCTCGCTCCCTCTCTAACAACTGCACTTTCTCGCTCGCTCCACATAAATGTATACGTATTGTCTGTACACACACACACAGTTACTATAATAAGCTTTTGCTCTCTCAGCTCGATCAGCTGCTCTAACGTTTGCGCACTGACACACTTTTGTTGCCTCCTTCCCCACCTCGCTCCACCTCTCTCACTCTATGCATCTCTCTCTGGAGCAGTTACTTTATTTTTTTTTCGTTTGCTTGCCAGACCGAGTGGGGCTCATCGCTAGTTTGCTTTTGTAGTTTGTGACTAAGAGAGCAACAAAAAGAACTGCCAAAAAACATTATGTACGTGTGTCTATGTATGTGTGTAGTTGGCTGCTGTTGTTGTGCTTATTTTATATGTGTTGTTGCATTTTCGTCTGCTCAAAGTTCAATTTTAAAATAAAACAAATATACAATGCTGTAGACTCTTTAATGCCCAGTCACGAACAATCAGCTTAAGAATTTGAATCGAGAATAAGCATAATATTGTAGTTAAGCATATTTATTAGTTTCGACATATTGCGATTGCCAGACGCTGCCAGAAATTTTAATTAACTGGCATGCCTATGCTATATACATCCATATGTTTGTATAAATATGCAGTCAAACTTTGCTAGTCAAATAAGATAATCGCCTTACTGTACTTTGTTTACTTCGCTTTATGAAAGAAACCCCCGCAGCGAAAAGACCCCATTACGAATTCGAACATGTAACATTTTATGACGTATTCTAGGATATATAACCATTTTAAATATAAACATATAAACACACACAAATTGCATAACCAATATAAAAAAAGCACTTTACGGCTCTGCATAGAAGAGCTTTACTTTTTAGAGAATAAAATTGTGTGAGAATACAGAATACAGAATACATTCAGTAATGAAATGTCATTCACTACTTCGCTGCTGGGAAACTCAAGCTGAACAATTTGCTCATCTAACAAAATTGGGAAGAAAAAAAACACAAAATTCACCCGCACAAAAGCTTTCATAATTTCACGAGATAAAGAAATTCAACAGGAAAAAAATAAAAGAGAACAGGGAAAATTAGCGAAAAGCTAAACAACCTCGCGGCCAGGTTCAAGGTTACTGTTTTTGCTTGTTCTGTGTTCTTATTTTTATTTGTATTTTTAGAAATTTTATCATCAAGCAACAGCTGACACAAAACTGAAAGAGGGGGCAGCAAAGCGACAACTTGTAGCTAGGGCAAAAAAAATAGCTGACGCAAGACAACATTTCACCTTATATACACGTGTATATACATATACACACATATATACATTGTTTAGATACATACAGATATGCGTGCGTAAATCTTGTCTAAAAAAAAACGAAAAAATTCGAAAAACAGTTTTATCATTTCAGTTTGCACGCGCCTCGATTGTTATAAACAAAAGAGAGAAAAAACACAAAATGTGCCACTAAAAGTATGTAAACAAACTTTGGCGTCATTGCATAAAAACATCAAAACAAAAAAGCCAAAAAAATAAACAACAACCACAACCCAAATAACACTTTAAACACAAATAAACAAACAAAATAGCTGGAATTTCTGTTTTGTTTTGGTTTTGTTTTGGTGTTGTTTTCTGGGGTCCTATCTAATCATCTTCTTGTTTACTGATAAACCAACTGGTAGCCATTTAGAGCCATAAATTAGCCTCATCCCTGCCGAAACTCTCCGACAAAAATAATGTTTGTCAATTTCTAAACAAACTCAACTCGACAGCGGCTTCATCAAAAACAGTGAAATACAAATCTAAAATAAAATGGTGATCAAAGCTTGAGCATTTCTCAACTGCGCATAACCCAAATCCAACTGAATATCACCTCCTCCCACCCACAAACCCCTTCCCCTTCCCCTTCCCCTATCCCGTCCCTCTCCCCAGCCCAAACCAACACCAGCTGCGCTTTGAAGAGCATAGCTTGGAACGCAAATGCAAATGCGCAGTTTTTACAGTTTGTTTGACAAAATGCTGCGAGACTTAATCACATCTCGATTTCTATTGTGCCCCAGAAAAAAAGTGTACACTTTAAGCCCGACAGAGACAGATAGAGACAGACAAAGAGAGAGAGAGAGAGAGAGCGACTAGCAGATACCCTAAGAATAGCTGTTAACATGAAAATAAGTTGTGGTTAACAAAATCTGTGTTTCTTCTGCGATATTAATGCAATTTGGGCAGCTGATCTATAATATATCTGAGTATCTTAAGTATTATAAGTATAGCTATCGGATATTGATATTTATCGATATGCGTGAAATGGGAGACAGTTATCGATAAAATAAAATATGCTTCACAACTTGAAATCTTTAGCTTTTATAGTCACTGAGCTCGGCTTGTTCATACAGACAGACACACGATGAAGGCAAAATTGACTCGACTGTTGATGCTGATCAAAAAAATATATATTTATTTAATGGAGTCGCAGATGCTTTCTTCAATTTCAACTTATGCTCTTTCCCAGTTTTTATGGGTTCAGGGTATGAAAATATTTACTTACAGAACACTTTAGATTGTGATTTCAAAATGTGAATTTAGAGAAAGTATATTGTCGGATATGCTTCCCTCTGTCAGTCAAATACTTTTTTTCATTAGAACAATTTAAAATGGGTTCAGGTTATTAAAATACTCAAGCTTTAACAAATTAAATAAATAAATGAAATGAATAACTGAAATAATAATAATATATATATGTATATATATATATATATATATATATATATTTATACTGGGCTATATAAGTGCTCTACAATTCCAAGAAATTTCATCTGGGAATGACGCAAGCGTTTGATGATTTGCCGCACATGTTCAGCACTTGTTCTGAGATTGTATAATACGAATACTTAAATGTGGATTGTGGATTGCGATTTGTGGATTGTGTGGATGGTGGATTGGGCAAGCATTTGGCAGTTTGCCTGTGTGCCTGGGCTTATCGTTTGATCGATGATATATATATATATACCAAGCAGGTTTCCCTAGCACAAGTATAATAATAATTAATGGCAATTTACTTATGACCTTTTTGTATTTCAAGTTCTATGCACTTTGCTAATAATTGACTTTTAAATGAGATTTTATTGAAATTAATTCTAAGAATATAAACAGGAGCGCGTATTTATATAGATTTTATAAAGCGTAATTGCTAATGCGTCGCAGCTGATATATATTTATATATGTGCATATATTTTTAGGCAATTTATTTACGCTGGTCGACGCATATTTCTTTTTATCACCTTGTTTATCAGTAAACTGCTCTCTTCAAATATATATGTAAATTGCTGAATATATAGTATATATAGCTGGGTCAGTGGGTCAACCGTCAATCTATCAATCCAACTGTCACATTGATGAATATATCAGGGTAACCACAACATCATCATCGTCATCATCATCATCGTGATTAATTCAAGAGTCGTAGTTCATTTCACTTCTAATAAAATACCAAACAATGGCTTAAATGCACTTCAATAGCCCAAATACATCAACAACTGATATTAGGGCGTACTTCAGATAAGATCAGATACTATCTATCAACGTGGTAGGGTTACAAACTTATAGCATAAATAATTTCTATCTGGTGTCTCTCTAAAATTAGATAACGCAATTTCCACAGCTGAGACTATATTTAACTTAGTTCTGTAGAATTAATAGAATATTATTTGTATTAGAAATGATTATTTACTTAACATCAGATTATTATTTTCGAATAGTTTTAATTACGAGTAAATACTGTATTTATTATTTATTTTCTTTGATTTATTTTAAATTTGTTTACTTGAATTTCTTTTCTTTCATTAATTGATCAAATATTATTATTTGAATAATTTATACTACTGCAAGTTGTATTCAACGAGCAAAGACTGTACTTTATCTATACAATTGCCGAGCTTGTTTTAATATATTTTGTGGTCAAGCTTGAAGGAGAAGTCAACGACCCCATAAGGTATATAGATAAATTATTGATCAGCCACACTAGCCAAGTTCAGCTGAGCCAACCCTCCTATCTTGTAAAATTGTACTATATAATATATATTCATAAAAGTTAAGTTAAAGTTGATGGTAACTAAAATATTAAATTTTAAATTGTAAATTGTAAAAAACAATACAAATTTGTGTATTATAAAATAAAATAAATTTCTTAACCAATTTAAATTGCTGCACTTTCTGTTTACCAGCAATAAATTGGACAATCAAAGTAAACCTCAACCTTAAAGCCACCACCCCCACCCCCGCCCCCTTCCCCTCTCCCCACTCCCCTCTTCTTGAGGGGCCAGCTTGAAGCTCAGTTAGTAACTGGGCTCAGTTGTTGTTGTTGTTGTTGCTGTTAACTGTAAATGTTGGCCAAATTATTTCCCCTACAAACACGCAGTGAGACCATGTTTCTCTCAACTCTCTCCCTCTCTCTCTCTCTCTCTCTCTCTCTCTCTCTCTTCCTCTCACTCTCTGTATTTCTCTGTTGTTTACAAACAAATTGCTGTGTTTGACCTGCGCACTGGTAAAAACTTTCTTATATATACATTTATATATATATATATATATTTATGCTGCAATTATGTGTATGCTTACACACACACATGCGTGTGTGTGTGTGTTGTGTGTGTGTGTTGTGTGTGTGTGTGTGTTGTGTGTGTGTACAGAAAGTAACGACTTCCTCATTGTGTAAAAAGTAGGCACCTAAAAATGAAACTTTGCAGCATTTTTGGGGGTCACCTTAGCTATTTTGTTGTAGGCTCGCTGATTTTGTTGGTCACACACACACACACACACACGCACACACACACACACGCGCGCACACACACACACAACACACACATCGCGTTCAATTTTGGGCTTGCAGATTATCGATTGGCAGTGGGAAATGAACACGTCACAGCCATTAAGAGGGGGAAGGCAGAGCTGCGCAGTTAAGCATTTTGTTGTACAAAATTGCTGAGCCTACCTTGGCTAAAATTATGGCTAACGTATATATATTATTACTGGCAACATATGACGTCATTTTCCGCTAAAAGAACAATTCGGTGTCATAAGATACAGCTAACAGATACAGATACAGACACAGCTAAAGATACAGCTGAAGAAACGGCTTGGATTTGTTTTTATTTCGGGTTTTTCACAATAGCAAAAACAAAAATAAAAACTCGCAGGCCAAAAATTCACTTTCGCCTTTGCCTCGGTTCTGTTTTGGGTTGTTTATGCCATAAATCAGGCAAGCAAATTGGCTGGGTCAAAAGAAGAAAACAAAAAAGGAACTGCCTGCCACAAAGGAGAAATTCGAGAACCAAAAATAAAGCACTTGATGATGTCTTCATGCTCGTGGTTGTGTCTGTGTGTGTACACTCGGAGAAAGGGGCTGTTTTAAATTCGAGTTGCCATAGCAAAAGTTTAAGAAAGATTCTTTAAAATTACATACATAAATAGAAGCAAAAGTACGTTTTACACTCGTTAAACAAGCTGTTCTAAATTAAAGATAAGGATTAATAAATATGAATAACTTGTGCAGCTCAAATTGGGCTCGTAATATATGTAAATGAATACCAAAGTAATTGTACTACTACACACAGAGAAAAAGGCTGTTCGAAGTTGCAATTATAACTGCAAAAATTAAGTTAAATTAGGTATAAATAATTTTTATATATATCTATCAGAAAATAAAGAGATTTGTTTATTGACTAACAGAAGTTCTTATATAAAATACATTTCCCTTGTACTCACTACTTATCCCTGCTTATTTTTCTGAGTGTATACATCTGCTACACCCATAATTACAGTTACAATAAGCTGTTGACTAACTGTCAACAAATAGTTTTTGTCGGCAGCTAATTAGGGTCTACTTCTGAGCCGCTCACCTGGATCATCGTTGTTATCATAGTGGCCTGTACAGGTATACCTCGGTATATATATATATAGAAAAACTGCGGCGTCAGCTAATGAAAGCGACTAATGCACGCTAATGATGACTTAATTGTTTAGCTGACTTTCTATGTGCAGACCAAAATGCCCTCAAGTGTCTACAAATAGCAAAAACTGGCTCAAACAAAGGACTTGGCCAATGCTCAGTTGCAGTTGCAGTTGCAGTTGCAGTTAGCCTTTGTTTTGTTGTTGTTGTTGTTGTTGTTGGTGTTCGTTGTTCGTTGTTCGTTGTTTGTGTTGCCAATTAGAGAGATGCTCGCAGCTAGATTCGATGTCGGCTCGTTAGTTCAAGACCAAGTCGTGCTGATCTCGGCCATGCCGAAATTGTATCTGCCAGATACATAAACTTGAACACAAACACAGACACAAACACAAACTCCAATTCAAACTCGAATCCAGCATCAGCTGTTTGCTGTTTATGTTTTTTAGCGCTCTCATTTCATCATTTTTCTTTTTCTTTTTCTTTTTCTTTTTTGCAGACTGGCCAGACTTGATTTATTGCCAGCTCGCTCTAACTCCAGGTCATATATGAAAAATGGAACAAGTAAGTTCGACTTGAAAATATCCTGTAATCAACAAAAATACACCAATCGTAGTTCGTAGTTCTTAAATGTGTGCATGAAGAAATATCTTCATAATTTTGCTATTATGCTCAAAAGACGAGTATTGAAAATTAGTTGAAGGAGCTGAAATAATAAGCAAACTGGAACCAAGTACAAAACCAGACATCGTGCTCACTAATCGGGCTTACCCTGATTACATTTCTTAAAAATAACAAAACATTCAACTAGTATTTTCCTTGTGTTTTTTTGAAAATACTTTTATACATTTTAAGATATTAAAATACAACTGATCTATGTTTGCCTTATGAAAACAAACAACTAAATTTTGTGCTCCTAACTCAGAGGTTTGAAATCGATTTTAAGCGATATATGTTTGATGTATGTTGTCGATGCACAAAAATAAACCCACTAAATCTAAATACTAATAATATAATAAATATCTGCTGAACTTTTACAGTCTCTGAAACTGATACAAATAAATACATATGAAAATGTATTGGCTTCTTGGCACTGTTCAAGATTGGTTCTTAGCTGCCATTCCTTGTCGGTTACATACTGGCTTAAGAACCCAGGCTACCCTTTCTATACATATTTACTTATTAGAGGGTGTCCTAAAACAATAAGTCGGGCCTTGCAAGACCTGTTCTGTTGCTTATTGTGCACTTTTGCTGCTTGATTCACTTGGTCTCACCTTTGGGGCCTGTGATTGGGTTTTTTTGTCTTCTTTTTTTATTTTGGTATCTTGCGGGGTATACATAGGGTACTATGGGGTACTGAGGGTACTACGGGTACTACGGGTACTAGGGGTACGAGGGGTACTAGTATAAGGTACTGCATTGCACTGCTTGTACCCTCGTCAAGCGAAAAGGTTGCCTCAATAATTTCTTTTTGTTTTTCTCTCTTTATTTGTGGTGTGCATAGGCATTTCCTTTACTTATGACCCACACACAAACAACACACACACACAACACACACACACAACACACACACACAACACACACAACACACACACAACACACACATACCAATTCCATACACAATTTATTGTCTTTGCCTTGGCTCTCAGCCAAAAGCGAATCAAATGAAAATATTATGAAAAATATACAAAATAAAACAGGTGACAAGCGTCAAATGAAAAAGGCCACAAAACATGGCCAATGAATTGCTTTTGGGCGTATTCATCTATTATAAAGATGCTAATATAAAATATCAAAAGTTATTTAATGCCATTTGTCACAATGCCAAAAAAGTTTTAAGTGTCTCAACCAAAACTATTTTCAAAACGGTTCTTTGCTCTTAACTGATAACAATCGTTTGGGCCAAAAACGCTGAAAACGTGATGCTAGTTAAATTTATGGCCTAATCGAATTGAAAGACAAAAACACAAAACACAAAACGAGCATCGAGTCCACAGATTCGCAGCTAAAGATACGCTTTGTTTGCAGTGCGCTACACTGAGCAAAAAAAGGCCAACTAGAAACAAAAGTGCGTAAATTTAATTGTTTTTTTTTTCTCGATTATCGTATTAAAGTTTGTTCATTCTAAATGAGCTATAATATTGAAAAATGCTTAAAAGATTTCTTGCTGACTGTGAATCAAGAATATATATTTCTGATTTTAACTTATAACATTTTGCTCTGTGTATATGGTAGGCACTTTTGCTGACAGGATGGACAAGTTCTGCGAACAGTTGCGAGCACAGGTCAGACTAAAAAAAAACACACACACACACACACACACACACACACACACACACACAATATATATATATATATATAAGTATATATAGAGTGTGAACTCTGCAAAGGTGCAATCAGAATTTTTTTTTATTTTTATTTTCAATTCTTTTTTTATAAGTTTTTTGTTTTCTCGCTTGGCTGCATTTTTGCTATGTGTGTTTTTTTCTCTATATATGCAAATCGTGCACAAGAACAATTTGATGGTATATACACACAAGAATATAATATAATATATGTATATATACATATACATATATATATATATATATGTATGCTAACTTCCAAGTAAATGGGTCTTCTTCTTGCTCGCTCGCTTTCTTTGTCATTTCTATGTTGACTTCCGCAAAAGCATTTTTATTTTGCTTTTGGTTTTGGGTGTTTTTGTGTTTGTATTTGTGTTTTTTTTTGTATTAATTTTTGGGGTTGTAAATATGCACACTTACTTGGCTGGGGCTTTCTTTATTGATCCACTGCAGAGAAGGACTCAAAAGTAGCTTTTCGCAACACTTGAAAAGTATCTAAATAAGAATTCTAAACTTTAACTCACAATTTGAGCAGTTAATAATTTTTATTTTTTTTGTTTGCTTTAGGGGCGGGGGTGAGTTTTTTTTGTATTTTTTTTTATGCTGTTGTAGTGAAGTAGTAGCAGAAGCAAGACGAACAACACAAACTCCGAGACGTTGGCTAGCGACGACTGACGGCGAGCGAATGAAGCCAGAAGAGTTCCTCAGTTTGCTTTTGCTTTTGCCTTCCTTCCTGCTTCTTCTTCTTCTTTTTGTTTGCTGCCAGTGTTGTTGGTGTTGTTGTTGTTGCCAGTGTTGTTGGTGGTGGTGGTGGTGGTGGATGTGTTGACGGATGGCTGCTGGTGGCTCTACCAGCTGAGCTCGACACAGTTACCCTGTTAAATTACTGCTGCTGCTGTTGCTGTTACTGCTGACACACAACAACAACAACAACAAAAACTGCTGCTGCTGCGCCTGTGCAAGAGAGAATCTCCCTCTCCCTCTTCTCTCTCTCTTCCTACATCTTTGCAACCAGCACTCTTACCTAAAGTAAGAAGTCCTTTGACACTGCTTAGAATCTTAAATACTAGACCAAGTCTCAATTAGAAAAAGAAAGAAATTACTCCGACCAAACTACTGTCTTAAGTCAAAAGATTGATGTATTCCAAGTTTCCCATAGATAGCCAGACACACACAGGGACTTACATCGACTCCACTTGTAATGCTGATCAAGCGTATATAGACATCTCCTTCAAAATGATACCAACAGCAAGCGTATAAAAACTCACTTCTTGCACAAAAATCGAAATATTTCCGGTATTACTTTAATAAAGTGTATAAGAACTAATATAATATAACTAATATACCCCATATTTAATGTCTACACATAATGCTGCTCAGTTAGGAAGAGTATTCTCTGTTCGTTTTGCCTCGTTATTTATATATACTGCCTCTCTCTCACTTTCCACCTCACGCTCTCTTGCAATTAGCAACGCGCTCTCCTCTCTCTCTCTCTCTCCTCTCTCTTGCGAGTAGGCAGTCAGCATTAGCAGCTGACTTTTGTTTGTACACAAAAATCATATTGCATTCATGAGAATGAGCGAGAATGAGATTGAGAGTGAGAACTGGTTTTGTGCAGACAGAAAACATTGCTACATCTGTGATACACACAAACACACATGTGCACACACACACATGTGCACACACACACATGCACATACATATATACATATATAAACCATATATCATAATTTTGACAAAACCCAAGCGTTTTTCGTAAGCGATACCATTTTGGCAGCAGTTTGGCCTCTAGATTAATGCTACTTGTAAATTTTGAAACGCAATTGTTGCTAAAAATTCGTGTTGTAATTTTACCCAAAAAAAAAATACCAACTGGGTAAAAATTTCCCTTAGCAATAACTTTGCTTTAACCGATTTTTAAGCGCTTTTTAAGCATGGATTGAAACGTGTATCAGAGTAATTAAATGAATATTGTCAAAAATTAACAGATTTTTAAAAGCAACGGCATTTTAAACATAACTTGGCCTTTTTTGTGTTGCTCCCTGTTGCGTTAATGGAGAGTCTGTTAACGCACATTTGAGTGACGTGAAGTTGGCTGCCGGCATATCGATATAGTAGCCAAGTGTTATCGACAAATATCGCCAGCAGATGCACGTGTTGATATTTTAAGAACGCATATTGGGTAAATTGAATCCAGAAAATATAAAGAATATAGAAAATGGGTCGCTCGAATCGATCGCGCAAGCGCCGCGATGAAATGAACAAAATCAAGAAAGATCGCTACGATGCCAAGGAGTTGATACGCCTGAAGAAAACGCTGGGACTGCTTGACGCCGATGGCAAGGAAATTAAAATGGAAATTGGCGAAGTGGCCGAAATCAAGTCAGCCAAAGACATCAAAAGGGTGAGTGCGAGAGAAGGAGACAGAGAGCGAAAAGGGAGATTTGAATTTCACTCTAACATAATAACAGGCAGCCAAAACGAGAGAGCAACAGGAATTGATCTATGAGCATCAAGAGAGCCTGGAGAAGGGCAAGGAGATTGCCCAAGTGAATGAGAATACGGGTGTGGAGCACGTCTACAACAGTAAAACACTCAAAGATCAATTTGGCAATTATCCCGCCTGGTTCAAGAAGAAGAAGACTGCAAAGCGTCTACGCAAAAAGCAACATGCACAAAAGAAGAATTTCAAACAGGCCTGGACAACGGTAAATGTGCCGCTCTAAAAGGGAACAGAGAGCGAGCGAGAGAGGATTAGTTGTTAAGCATTATATACATATATAGTATATAGGAGATTTGTAACTGTAACTACAAAACAAAATGGCGACTTATTGTTAGCAATATTTGAGTTTGTATTTTTGTATTGCATATTAAAGCCTTAAAAATTACACAGACGTAAAACTTAAAAATATCGATACATAAATTACAGTTAAAGATAAAGATTAGCTACTTGGCTTTTAACAAATTCATTCAACGCTTAAATTTAAACAGAGAGAAAGAGTACGCAAATTAAGTAGCTGTTGTGGACGCTGAGTATCTGTTGTGGACTCCATTGTGAATGTCAGCTTACGCATGGTGTAATAAAATAAGGCGACTTGTGGATTGTGCCTCTGCTGCTGTGGATGTTCTTCGAGACGAACTGTTTTTTTTACAGTTTATGTTTATGTATTTTATTTGCAATTGAAGATTGTCAAATGTGTTTCATTATTATATATATATGCTGAAATCCACAACAGACACAATTCACGGATACTCAGAATACACATCTTCCACTCAGAATTAATAATTTATACTCCAGAGTCCACAACAGATGTCCATCCACTAGATACTCAACAGCCACAACAGAATCCACCAGAGATACTCAGCATCCACAATGTCTACTCATCAATAACAACACCATCCACTCTCACTGTATGGAACAAAAGCTGCGCACGCTGCACAATACTCCACTTGCAACTGCAACTCGCGGAGGCATCTTATTCCTGGCCAAGGTCAACGTTTGTCATTCGTGCGATTTGTCCGCCAACTCCAAAGTCTCCATAGAATCGTTATCGTTATTCCCCTCCTGCTGCCCCCGTTCCTCCTCAATATTCCCGTGCAAAACATCTGGATTGCTTTTGAGCACAGATCCCCCAGTGAAACCCAATATGCCACAACCCACAGCAGCCAATCCGCCCGCCTTAATTCCGGCGACAAGGCCAATGGGTCCACCGACACAGGTGCCGAGCAGGGCACCCACAACTGGATACATGGCTTTCTTGTAGCCCAAGGCATTCCTCAGACTCCGCTCGCCCTGCTGCACATTCTCCAATGCCTCTTCGGCGTTATCCGCTATGCTTTGGACACTAGGCGCCTGCTCCTGGGTCAGCTGCCGCATGCCGTGGAACATGCCATTCAAATCCTGAATCTCATGCTGCAGTTGCTCCATTTGCACTAAGCATGCCTCTCGCTGCGCCAGCTGATGCTGCTCCAGCTGGAAGTCCGTCTCCAGTTGGGGCAGGGCATGTTGCAAGGCGGGCACATTCACAATGCTCACCACCTGTTCCTGATCCTCGTCCTGATCGTCATAGCGAGAACTCCGCGAGCTGGGCGACTTCAGCTTCAATTCTGGTTATCGATAACAAATGGAGAATTAGAACCGATTGTTGCTGTTAGTGATGGGAGAAGCGTGTGTTGCGCTCACGCTGCCATCTCTAAGAGTCAATTAGGATTTACCTGCAAATCTTTTCATGCCCTCGAAGGCTTTATCCTTGCCAGGCTTCATCAGATCATCGAATCGCTCCAAATCCTCATCTCGCAGTTTGTCACGCAACGCATCCATTTCGAGCAGCAGATTCTTCATTTGTTTTATTACCCGCATCGCATTTAATTCCTCCTTTTTGATCTTCTGCCAGTCGCCCAACGCGAGACTCTTTTCAATGTTGCTGCGATGATTCTGCAGCAGACTCATATGATGGGGCACCGCCTCATCCTGGAAACGCTGCACGGAAACTGCCGCCTGCTTTAACGGTAATTTGTCGTTTGTCATTTTTTTGTTTTTGTTTTCTTATTGCACTTTGGGTTTGTTTTTGATTGCTGTGGAAAGTGAAATTTGCTTGTCTAATTTTGAGCTGCTCTTGCTGATTTATGCGGGCAAATTACCCGCACTTCATTTACAACTGCGGACGTAGCACAGTTCTTATTTAGTTCAATTCAGCTTCTTGCTTCTTTAAAATTGATAATAATTCTTTTGTTTTGGTGCAAATTAAAATTTCAGCTGTTTTTTGTCTTGGCACTTCTCGCAATCCATACATAACGAAGGTTACACTATTGCGCAGTTGTGCTCCACATTTGCGCAACGCAGAACTGTGACGTCATAGGAACATGTTGCCAAACTCAATGAGTATATTTTACAATGGTGCAACTATATAAGGTGGTGATATGAGCTATTTGCGAGTGCTCTTGCATATGGGGGGACACATTCAACAATCTTTATTTGCAATTATATAAATACAATATATAAACAACTGTCAATAATTATTATCTTCAACTGAAAACTATTGATACACCGGTTCGTATAGCTGCAGGCGTTGTCCTGCCTATCGATAGTTGGGCTGCCCACTCGCTCTACTCTTACATACTCACCACACCTTACTGTTAGCTGGCAGCGCTGCTATCGCGCTTTAATTCAAATGCGAAATGTTTGCGAATACAAAAATGTATTTATTTGTGCGCTATTTTCTCAGCTATATTATATACAGAAGAATACATGCAAATACTAGACAGACATATATATATATATATAAGTAAAATAGCAGAAATTGTGGGCTTATAAGCTACAGCATTCGATTTTTAATACATATACATTTATGACACGAGTTCGCTTAAGTACTAAATGTGGGATTTTTAAGTTTATTAATTATTAGTTTTAGTTTTAGATTTGTTTCTTTATTAACTACGGAGGCACTTGCGTTCGGGAATGGCTTACAAGCAGAAGGAGCAGCTACGAACAAAAATATTTAAACTAATCACTTAACCAAAAAAGAAATGCAGTTCTGTGTTGGCCCCGCCCCGTCTCGTCCCGTCCGGTCCCGTCCAGCCCCCTTTCTAGGGGCAATTGGCATTGGGCCCGTTCCGACAATTCATCAGCAGATTCAACATGCTCTCCAATTTGTTGGTGCGCGATTCCGTTTTGTAGAGATTCGTCTGCATCCGATTCACATCCTGCGCTTGTTTCTCCTAAAAACACCACAAAATATCAACGACTTTAATATATGTGCACATTTTGATACTCTACAGAAGAGGCTAGCCAATCGATAAATCGATAAGAATCGAGAACTCGATAAGCCCCTGGAAAGATTGCTCCTTCTTGGCCACTTGTTGGCATTCGAGTGTTTGTCACTTGCAGCTGGCTTACCAAAGTGCTTAGCCTGCTCTTGAGGGTATCCACGACGCTGTAGGTGGCCTGCAGTGACTTTTGCAGCTCATTCGTGTGGACTCGCTCATTGGCCAGCGAGCGCTCGATCTTCTGGAGCCGCGTTGCCACCTCGGCATCGCTGTCGTCTATGTCATTCTCCAGATCGCGGGCCTCGAAGGCGTCGTCCGCATGCGTGGACAGTTTGCGGCAGCTCTGCTGGTCCGAGTGCAGCACGAAGCCCTGGCGACAGCGACAGTAGTAGGAGCCCTGGGTGTTCACGCAGTGCTGGTCGCAGGGCTTCTCCGTCTCGCACTCGTTCACATCCTGCTCACAGAAGCGACCCGTAAATCCCGCCGGACAACTGCACGTCTGCGGCGCCGTGCAGTTGCCGCCATTCTGACAGCGACTGGTGCAAATAGCTGGGATTAAAATGGAAGGGGGAACTTTAGATTATAGCTCAACAATGGATCTGGCAAGTTGCTGCTACACTCGGAACAAATCATCCCAAAACCAGAAAGTTTTTCATGTTTTTAGCAGTCATTTTTAAATACAAGAAAATAATTGAAGAGAATTCTTCTATTACAGATTTTGTTACCTGTATTTATATAACTAAACAAGCAATTTCAGATTTCACAAATAACTTTATAAAATTCCCAACTCAATCTGAAAAAAACTTGCGATTTTACGGGAATAGAAATGTTTGCCAATATCTAAAAATGATTTCAATAAACAAGGAAAACTTTGCCGTTTTCAGTTTGAATTCAGTGTGCATTTTTTCGAGTGTAGGCAGGCTACTTAGTGACTCCGTTTGCCCCACTCACGTTTCATGCACGCATCGGAGCGAGTTGTCTCCTTGGACCAGCCGGTGCAGCAATCGTAGGTCATCTGGTGGGCGGGCTTGTGCTTGATGACGTCCCTGTAAGCGGGCTCGTGGATCAGCTGGACCCGGGTGCACATCTGGCCGGCGTGGGTGGGTGGCTGGCAGGGGGTGCTGATGTGCTTCCAGGTGGGTCGCGTGTACACCTCCGTCGTCTTCACCGGCATCGTGATCGTTCGCTGCTGCACGCAAATGTGTCGCCTGCGAACAGAGACATCCAATAAAAGATGAACATTTAAACATATACATGCATATATGCAACATGGATCAGTGCATTGCAACATCAGCTGCAACTGCAACATGCACAGCAAAAGTGAAATTGAAGCTGCAACTGAAACTGAAACTGAAACTGACTTTTCCAGACGACGGCGACGGCGATGACGCTGACGATGCCTGGCCAATTACTGTCATAATAAACTGGCCAACAGGTTGCCAGTCGGCGGCAGACGCCCAGCAGACAATGTTGCCGCAGTTGCCGCAGTTGCCGCTGTTGCCCTGTTACCTGTTGCAACAACGGCACAATTGTCACATGTCATTTAACCGTGCAACAAACGTCACAAAATGTGGCGAAATCAGCGATGAAAAGACGCCTTCACATTTTCTGTGTTTATTTTTTGGTATATTTACTGCGAAAAATCAGTTTTCAGCAGTGGGTTAAATTTCTTTTGGCTTCGTTTTTCTTTAATATTGTAATCTTTGCGCAGATTTTGCATTAGCTTTCTTTCAAATTCGGCTGTGGCACTCAAGCTGCAAGTCTCTCAAATCGATCGCTAAAAAATCGCAGTTTATTTTCAGTTCTCAGAAACAATCTTTGTTTAGATTTTGCATTTGAGTTCTTTAAAAATGTAGATTTTACATTATAAATTTAAGCTCTCCAAAACCACAACAAATATCATTTTATGTGCGCCAACAATATTTAAGCTTACATTTTATCGATAAGTGTGATTAACTATAATTCTTAAAAATCGATTACTTATCAAACCCGTTTACTTTTCAGTTTTCAAAGTTGAATTTCTTTTGGGTTTGTTTTAAATTCTTCAAAATGTCTGCTATAAAAAAGAAATTCGAATTTAAACAAAGAAATCATTTAATGATAGTCAAACTGTGATTCGCCAAAATCGATTACTTATCACAAACAGTTTTCCTTCGAATCGATTAGTTGTAAACATTTTATTTTTGTCTGTGTGGATTGGCCTAAATACCAATACCAAAAAGCAATCGGATGTTTGCGAATATGGCGAGCAAAGTGTATTTATAGCAGATGTATATATTTATAGCAGTGTCAGTCAAACTGTAAATTGCAACTGTAAACATCAAACGTCAAGACCTCTGCCCGCCAGCAGTCCCAGCACATAAAAGCTGATAATAAGTCGTATTTTTTGCTGTGTTTTGAATTGTTTCGTATATTTTTGGCCGTAGTCGATTTTCGAACTGCCCAAAAAGCCAACACACAATAAAAGAGCCAAACTGGCCAGCGAGCATCCATAAATTGCAAATGGGGAGTTGTTGCTGTTGCCAGTTGCTGCCAGTTGCTGCTGCTGCAAGTTGCTGTTGCAGTTGCTGGTGTCGTAATTGGCAATGCGGGTTCAGGCCAAAACAATTGCAGGCGCGTTATGTGGTCACTGACTCACGACTGACTGACTGGCTGACTGACTGACTGACTGACTGACTGACTGACTGACTGACTGACTGACTGACTGACTGACTGACTGACTGACTGACTGACTGAGTGTCTGACTCCCGCTTTGCCAGTAACAGTTGCAGTTGAAGCTGGAGCTGTTACTGAAGCTACACTCAAAGAAAAACCCTAATAAAACTGGATTATATATATATAGATTATATAGCCTTGCACATCGGAGAACTGCTCTCGATCATTTTCAGTCGAAATGTGAGCAGCAGTGAGTAATAATAGCAATTAGCTTAGATATGTTAATAAACCAAAGAGTTGCTCTTAAAAGAACTCATCTTTCGACCGATTATTCCCATAAGAGCCTTATGATATAGTAATACAGCCGACAGTCTGCCTGCAACATAAATGCGGATATGTTCCAAGTTTCATCTCGAAATAACTTCTATTCCCAATTGGAAGTCTCTGCTTTTGCAGACAGACGGACAGATAGAAAGTCGTGGCTCTAATCGGCTAGTGATGATGATCGGGAATATGAATATATAGACGATTCCTTCGCTGCCGATCTATAATGAAATGTAAGACGACAAACAGCTGAATTGAAGCTTGTTCGTTCCGGAATTTACATATATTCAATCCGAGAATTTAAATATATTCAATTTGGGAATTTACATATTTTCTTGGCTGTTTATTGTTTGGTGACTTCTTGTTATAATTTAAATATGTTTTGTTTATGTTGCATCTACTCCAATTCTCCAATCTATTTCGAATTCCATCGGGATTCATCTTCAAACATTCTTGGCTTTAATTTTTAAGCTGTTCTTTTCACTTTTGTTAATCAAGTTAATCAAACTGAGTTGATTTTCGGTTCTGGTTCTGAATTTCAATCTGTTAATTTCGTTAAACGTTTTCGGTTCCATTTTGATGCTCGGTGAAGTAATCAGAAAATGTCCGCTTCTGATTTTAATCGTTCAGGTTTTATAATATACATGGTTTTTCTGCGAGTGTAGCTGCCAAGTGAACCGTTGGCTGCCAAAAATTTGTGACTTTGGCCTGGGCAATATAAAAGCGCAACGGTTCTGAGTCGGAGATTGGGTCTCGAAACATTTAACAATTTCTTTATGGCTGCGCATGCATATTTATGTTGATGTTGTTGTTGTTGTTGTTGTTGTTGTTGTTCTGGTTGTTGCTGTTGTTGGAAACTGCAAACTGGGCTGCTGCTCTTGTGCCATAATTCTCACGTTATTTATGCAGCAGTATAAGGGCGCCACAACAACAACAGCAACAACAAGGAGCCAGCCCAAAATGCGGAAGTTTTTCTTTACCAAAGCAGAATAATAAAAAAAAACTGTGCCAACAAAGTGCAACATGAAATTCTCATTGTCTGCCCCTGCCTCTGCAACCCGAGCTGCCCCCCCTGCATCCACCCACTGGCAAACGCGTTCCCATTCCGCGCAGACTGCATAAATCTTTGCCGGATCCGGCGGGACAGCCTGCTGTGGCCAGATGTTAATGTGTGTGTTGTCTTCATTGCTTTTGTTTAGAAACGTTTAGACTGAAAATTAAATTTGAATTTTTAATTGCTGAACGCCGGAACACCTGTGGCTGCTGCAACTTCAACTGCAACATTGCCCCAAAAAAACTTGAGCTGCAAGAGAGCAAAAATGTAGCCAGAACTGCTACTGCTGCTGACTTTGGTGGTATACCCTATATGAAGGGTGAACAGGGTATCACTTAAAGCTGACAAAGACTGGCTTACAGCGTATGTGCAAGTCGAGCAAGTCTCTCTGAGCTGAGCCATTTTCACTTCTTTGCCACATTTGTATGTTGCAAAATTATAAAAACATCAATCAAAATTTATTTCACATGAAATTGTATTGCGGCAGCAATTAATCAAAATAAAAACTTTTCAACTGTTCAATTTTTACAAGAGGGGCACTCTTCTTTTTCTTCTCGCTGCTGCTGCTGTTGCACAGTGGTCAACCTTTGCGGGCTGAACTTTTGAGTTTGGGTTTATTGATTTACGATTCGTGTTTATTGAGAGGCAAGAAATCTGAAGAAAAATAAGAATTGATGAGCTCTCTCTGAGCCGATGTTTTCTGTAGCTGAGTCAGCGCCAGGCCAAAAGGTGAGCCAGGAGCGAGTGCGTGTGTGTGGTGTGTGTGTGTGGTGTGTGTGTGTGTGGCGTGTGTGTGGGCGTTGCCTTAATGGACTGCAGCATCTCGGCTCATAATAACAAATGGGCTTCTCATATTCATATAGAGTTCGGCCAAAAACCAGCACAACATTGTTGTTTATCTGCCCTCGTCGCTTGGCTTGTTGTTTCCCACTTTATATGGCATCAATTTTTCAATGCTCAACCTTTAGATATGCTAATTGCTTCAGATTAATTATCATTGTCATGGCTATGAAAATATTTATAGACTTCCCTCTGACCAGACGATTTTCAGTATTAAAATAGTTATTAAAGATTTTAGTGAGCTTGGAAACTGCATACAAATAATAAAACTATTATTTTAACTACTTGTTAAAGCCATCATTAAGATTGGGCTTAATTGATGTATTCTTTTAAAGGAACATTTTTATGGACTTCACTTTGAGCAGACGATTTTCAATATTAAAATAGTTATTAAAGATTTTAGTATGCATGGAAAATGGATACAACTAATAAAACTATTATTTTAACTACTTGTTAAAGCTACTTTTCAATCATTATGTTAAATTGGCATATTTTCAGACACGAAAATATTTATAGACATTTATTTATGACAAGCTTTCATATGTAAATTGGTTGTGGAAATAAATGAATAAATCAAGCTATTATTTTAGGTATTTGTTATAGTTTTCACAATCGTCAATTAAAGTTGATATATTCTTTTACAGACACATATTAATAGACTTCACTGAGACAACTCTGAAAGACAATAAATTCGGCTATCAATTTTGATATAGTTTTTAATGATTTTAACATAAGTTTAAACTGCATACAAACAAATCAAGCTATTATTTTGGGTAGTTTTCTCAATCATTAAGCTAAATTGAAATAGTCTTTTACACAAAAGGTTTATTTAAATATAAATCATTTTTAATTTCAGATTGCATTGTTGAGTGAATAAAGGCGTTGCGTTCGTGGGAACTGCCTGAAATGGGCTTTAATCTCTTTTGTAAGGGACTGTGGTAAGTACATATTGAATATATAGATATGCAAAACCGAAGCCCTTACAAAATATACAACAATGGCACCGCACCAGGGGCAATCAAAGCTTTTCTTAAGACTTCCCATTTGAATAAAGCGCTCGATTTAAGTTAAGTTAAATCATTTTTATGAGCTGTTTCAGGCAACTAGTCGCTCGGGGGTCATTTTCGAGTGTCGCCTGGCAAAACCAGTTTACTAAAAGTTTCTTGTCAACAGAAAAAATGCATTTAACACAAACACACGAGAAAAAAGAAAGAAAACCGTTAAAAAATAAAGGCTACACAAGTTGGCGACACTTAACGGCTGTAAAGCGGCTTTAACTATTTGGCCATAACCAAGGCGGAAAAGTGCAGCGGATTTTCCATATAAAAAATTATTGTTTGTCAGGCTATATAAAAAATAGATATACATATATACATATATACTTTACGCTCGTATGTTAAGCGTGCTGGAAAGCGTTTAAGGTCAAGACAAAGACTCGAAAAGAAACTTGCCACAGAGTTTAACTTGGCTAACTGTACTCTTTTCCCATTTCTTCTCTCTCTCCGCACGGTGTGTGTGTGTGTGTGTGTGTGTGTGTGTGTGTGTGATTGCGGGCCAAACTAATCTGATTTGTTGCATGAAATTAGAATCTAAATTGGCTTGGCCAGCCAAAATGCAATTTCAGTTGCCATGCTGCCATGTTGCCACGGTCCACGGGTTGCGGTGGCCAAATGCATCATTAGGCCACATTGCAACTGCAACTTGCGACTGCTGCAACTGTTGCAACTCCCACAAGCTAAACATGACGACAGCCACGACAACGATCCACAACAGCAACAGCAACAGCAACAAGAAGACTGCATTTTTAGACATGCTTCCTGTTCATCCCAGTCATCCCAGTCTTCCCAGTCTGCCCAGTCTGCCCAGTCTGGTTTGCCCCTCTTGGCAGTCTGCTCATTTGCTCAGTTCGCTTAGCTTGCCAGTTTGTTAGCCCCTTTATTTGGCTTCTTACTTAGCGCTAAATGCGAAACGCCTCCCTCTGACCACAAGCAGGCCGAAGGAAGACAACGGCGACGACGACGATGTCGACGCACTGCATCACAATTTCTAATAATATTTTAGTCATGTCCATTTTACTCCATTCCATTCCAAGGCAAGTGCAACATGCGGCCAACATTGCCTTGCTTTTAGTTTTATTTTATTTCTTCTCTTTTTTCTGTACTTTTTTTTCTTCTTTTTCTTAGCAGTCAAGAATTATTACAGCACTCAGCAGAAGCTGGCCAAAACAGCAGACTAACAAGCCAATAGCCGACTAATGGCTACTCTATTTTTAGCAGCTAATTGGAGAGACCAAAGGCCGACAAATTGATTAATATTTTATCATTTTTGGCACCATAACAATTGAGAGTATTGCAGTCGAGGCTGCTCGACTAGCAGCTACACTGTAATCAAGTTTTTACCTTGGCTTTGTATATTTCTTACTAATTGAATCCAAGCTAAGAAACACAATCTGAAATCACAAAATATGTTCTTAAAAATTAAAATAAAAATGAAAAATGAGAAGACGAAAAGCTCGTTTCAAGAAGGAAACCAACAAAATCTATAAATATATGTTTATTTTTGGCTGAGGGAAACATGCCAAATCAAATTTCGGTTCCGGTTCTGGTTTCAATCGGATTATTATTCAATAAACGGTTTTGGTGCCGGTTTAATTCTCAATAATTATAATTGGTACGAGTACTTTTAGTATCTGAAATCGGATTCTATATAAGTACTGATAAACATATCTGGCCAAATCGATTCGTCTGCTGATGCTGAACGAGATTAAATATATTTTTCTTCTGCCAATTATACACTTTTGTACAACTTCATTATACCCTTTTTACTGTCTTTTTCTCAGTTCAATCTCTAATTTGTTGATGATAAAATGTATAAAGTTGATAGATATATATTCTTAAAGTATACATAAAATTCTTGACAGCATATTTTTAGCTATAATATTAACAAAACCTCATCAAAATATCTAGAAAAGTGAGCTCTTCAAATACCCTCTTCTTCTACATGCTGCACAAGAATTCGTGTATACCCTGCGCTACTCTAGCAAATGAGTTACAGTTTAAAGCAAAAGCAAAAGCAAAAAAAACAGCCAGTCACTGATCTTACTTGCCGCATAGTTCAGTTCGGTGCTCAGTTCTCAGTTTGGCCAGTTTGCAGTTCTAATTTGGCCGTAAATTTGTCTTCTGCGCTCGCCAGCCAAAAGATTATTCAATAAAAAATATTGCACTGGCAACTTTGGGCAGTGCCTAGGCGCAAAAGTGAAATGAAAATTGCTGCAACGCAAATGTGTCAGACATTCTGGCTAAGACTGAGTGAGGCCAACAACGACAACAACAACAGCAACCAGAAGATAGCCAAGTCAAGTGCGCCGCAAGCCAACATTTTGCATGCGAACTGGACTCGATGCTGATTATATGCCAAGGAAGTTGGGCCCAAAAGCAGCCCAGCGCTGGCCAACACAGGCTGAGAGGGCCAAAATGGGTTCAGTGGCCGAAATGTGGCGTGTGCGTCTTTCTTTCATTTCTTTTTTTATACTTTTTCCCTATACAACATAATCGTAATCTGGGCGGCGATAAGCGATCTCCTCCCCACCAATGGGCCTGTCAATGCGTTGCGCCCTACTAATGCGGCTGCCTCCCCTAACCCCCTCCCCCTCTCTGGCGAGTCGGTGTGTAAAGCATGATTAATGCCCCAAACTTGTTTAAACAGCAACAACAACAGCAACAACAACAGCAACAATCCCTGCTCGAAGCCATGCCCGAAAATCCGATTAGTGAGCAAACGTGAGCAAAGCAGCGAGAAGCAAGAGAAGAGACCCCAAAATCGAGTTAAAAGCCAAAAGCAGCCTCCTCACGATTTCCACTTCTTTTCCTCTTTTTCTCTTTTTCTCTCTTTTTCTCTTTCTGTAGAAAACGCGCTAACAAAAGCGCAACGAACACATTTTCATCAAATTAACATATTTTCGGCTGCTTCACTTTTGAGTTTGGAGTTTTAAGTTTTGAGCGATTGTTATCACAAAAATCGCGTGAAAAGTTGGGTTTTTTTTTGGGCAATAGATTTTGGAAAGCCAAGGGCCGCAAAGCAAGTGTTGCTGTCTGCTCCACTGACAATCAAGTTATACAAACACAACGCGAGAGGCTAGCGCCAGTCGCTGCATGCCTTGCCGTGCTTCACTGTAAGCCAGATGCAGATGCATATACAAACACAGATACAGATACAGCTACAGATAGTTGTGTGTGTGTGTGTGTGTGTGTGTGTGTGTGTGTGTGTGTGTTTATATTCAGTCGTCATCTTGTGGTATCCAATTGCAACATAATTAAGTAAGCCAAATGGCGTGTCTCGTTCTCTACGTGGCTTATTGCTGCTGCTGGCTGCTTGTTGTTCTACACTCAGCGAAACTTAGGTTTGCCTTGTGCATTTCTAACTCTTTGACAGTATATAGCCAAATCGACTCTGCTATTGATGCTGATCTAGAATATATATACTTGATGGACTCGCCTCCTGCCGCCTTCTGCCGCCTTCTGCCTGCCGCACAACTTCCTTAAGCCTACCAAAAATATGTAGAAAGTTTTGCAGGTCATACATATTTTGCTGAGTGTATGTTTTATTTGGAATTTTGTGCGTCATGTCCGCTCGACGCTTTTTGGGTGGTTCATTTGGTGTTTGTGTTGTGGTGTGTGTCTGTGTGGTGTGTGTCTGTGTGGTGTGTGTGGCGCAGGCGCACAGTTTTGTTGTCTTTTGTATGCCTGCAAGACAAAAGTCAATCCACTCCCTCCCCCAACTCCATACACTCCCTACACCCCTCCCTCCTCCGCCTCCTCCGCCTCCTCCTCCCCTCTTCGAACGAGTTTGCATGTAATATGTCTGACCTGTCCAACTGTCCCCCTCGGCAACCCCGCTCCACCCAACCCCCCTCCATCTGCAGCCAAGTCGAACTCTTGTCTCTTGGCTCGAGCCTGCCAGCATTGCATTAACCCAATTTTCAACTTGAGATGCGAAGCTGCGTGATTTGCAAATTATTGTGGAGCTGCTGCTGCTGCTGCTGACTGAGAGACAGTGTGTCATGTCCAACTGTCTGTCCGTCCGTCTGTCTGTCCGTCTGTCTGTCCTCTGTCCTCAGTATTGTGTGTGACTTACTCAATTCTAGCCATATGTAAACCCACTAATTGCATTCAGCCTTTGTGCGACTGCTGGGCAAGTGTACTTTGTATGTAAATCTAAACATGATATCGTCTATTTGTTCAATCAACATGGCATTATAAATTTGTATTTCTTTGTTGTTCTTTGTTGCATTTTAATTGAGCAACTTTCGTTGAGAGAAGGCAGTAGTTACTTGATAGTTGTCTGTGATATGTTCAAAGCGATTGCCATCGCTCATTGGGGTTAACTGGGAGGGGTCTTTAAGTTATAGCATTCGAAATGAAAGAAATATATAATTTAAAAGAAAGCGAAAAGTGTAAGTGGAGATTAAGGTTCACTCTTATTAAAAGAATGCGTTATAAGGAAATATTGGTATTTTTAATAAGCAGCTATTATCAATAATTACTGGAAAGTATCCGGCAGGCAGAAGGAAGCCTGCCTCCGACACTGTCAGGTATATGTATTCCTGACCAGCATCAACAGCAGTCCGTCTGCATGTCTCATATAAATCTATTTACAGTAACAATAAAGACACAATTGTAAAGATTTAGTCTTTCAATTAATATATAATATAACCTGACGTATTATTGATAAGCTGTTTTCATTAAGGTCGCACAAGAAACACATTGTTAAAAATGTTAAAAACATATTTGCATATTGAGCCAACTAAATCTGGGTTCAGGGTATCTGCTAGTCGAGCTCCTCACTTGTTTCCAATAGCTCTCAGAGACTAGCTGGCATTGAAAACAAATATCGAAGGACATTAATTAATATATTATAAATAAGAAAAATAGAAAAATTAATTCAATGAACACATTCTTCTGTCCACAAGCTCAGACAACATCTTTGACTTCAGTCAACACACTTATTGTCCACATTTAAATACCACCTGCTTGTGGAACTCGACCTTTTATAAGATTTACTTGCAAATTTGCATATATTTCCATCCACATTAATTTCTGTCCATTTGCTATATATGGCTCTCTGTGCATGTCTGTCAATTCGAGTCGTGTCTTGTCGTGTCGTGTCGTGTCGTGTCATGTCGTGTTTTATGCACGTGTTCACAATGTTGTCTCTCGAGGTTTTTCTCCGCCTCATTTGTGAAAAACTCATTAAAGCTGAAGCGCGCGTTTCTTTGGCTCTCTGCCTTGGCCAAGGTTTTTGCCTAGGTTTACCCTTGCCAACTTGGCTGCTTGCCAGCTTGCCAGCTTGCCTGATGGCCCGACTTGGTTTGCCGATAAGACGCAGAAAGACTGCAACACAGCCTCCTACACTCAGACAGATTTAGTAAACTGCCCCAAAAATTAGCAAGTCTTTTTGCAAAAATTTATAAATATAGGAAAACATTTTTTTCAATTTTTTCTCAATTATTTTGAACAGTATTTTGTGATCTTTTGATGCAAACATTGATTCTTAGAAGAAATATAAGAATTCTTCTTTGTACACACATAGAAAACCGCCCTCTGGAAATTAGAAACATTATTTCTAAATTATAGAAAACTCCTCGCTGAAATTAAGAAGGAAAACCCGGGTTTTTAGAGAGTCACTTCAATTTTACAACCTTTATTGCTGAGTAATAAGGAGCTAGCCTAGGCGTCAAAAGCATATGCGAATTTCTTAAGTTCAGGTTGATTTTTGTTTTGCCGAGTGTACAACACAGACTCCAACTCCAACTCCCACTCCGATTGCGACTCCGACTCCCACTACAGCTGCTGCTCCTACTGCTGCTCCCATGAGTTGTGTGGCACGTGTAGGCGTTGCCCATTGAGCATAATGCATAATGCTGTTTCACGGTGTGCAAAATGTTAACGAATTTCCACAACGGCAACTCATTCGATTCCTCCAAGTGGAGTTTTTCCAAGCACGGCCAGCATATCAAATCGTAGGCCCGTAATTATTGCCCAGGCCGCCTTCGATTGTTGACAAGCAATTTGCAGGCGGCCAACATTTGCAAAAGATCTTGGCTCAAACTGAAGCTCAGCTGTGCGTCTGTTTGGGGTCACAAAGTTGCTTAAAGTGCACATAACTCGTTGTTATTTTCATTATTGTTGTTTTTGCTGCTGCTCTGTGCATTGTTGTCGCATTTGATTTAAGCATTTTCCGCCAATTGTTGCTGCCATTTTATGTTGGCTCATGTTGTTGTTCATAAATATTGAAGTCAAGGCCCTGCTTTGTTTTCCATACTTGTGGGGCCATTTTTTGACACAGATGCAGTTGAGAGATTAACGGTTTAACAGGCTGCAACAAGTGGCCTTTCCATTTGTTGCTGTTTTCTTGCTGCTGCAGCCAACGTCAAAATCCCAAATGCAAAAACAAACTTCAACAACAATTTATGCACGCCGCACAACGGACGAAAAACAAACAGCAAATCAAAATATCCCCAACGAAATTGAAATCTTCAAACTTCAATCAAAGCGTGCGCCCCAAAAAAAACACACATCCATCAATTGTCAGCTGCAACAGCAGCAACAACAAAGTGCCAGCAACATGCACCGGGACAGGCAAAAATTGAAATCATCAACAGAAGCGCGAGGCTGGCGAACCAGTTGAGCTGAGCGAAATGACAGGGGGTGCTGGGGGGTAAGTCCACTTCATTTGCATACCCTGTAACTATGTGTGCAAGGGGTTTCGTGACCCATAACCAGCAGAAGCAGATAGCTCTGAGTCCATTAAGTATATACATTTTAGATCAGCATAATCAGGCCTTAAATCGATTTTCAATTTTGGGTGTTTACCCGAAAACTCAACTTTAACGATGCCGAAGCGGAACCAGTGAGGATTTAACATTATTTTAAGGATCAGTTAAAATAAGAGAACTCTTTCTATCTGCAGAACCCTCCAGTTCTTTCTTTAAATTTCAAATTTTAACACATCTACGGGAAATCTCTGAGCGTATTTAATTGCGTTTTATATATGCAATTTACAAGTTCAGATATATCTTCTCCCTCTCTCTCTCTCTCCCTCTCCCTCTCTCTCCCTCTCTCTCTCTCTGATTGCTTTCTTTTATCTGTTGGATCATTCTACATCTTAATATCACCAGATATTTAATATTTCATGTTTTACATTTTATTTTATTTGTTACGCTTTCAATCTTAACTTAATTGTTCCTTTGAAATTGACATCTAATCTTTTTACTTTCTAAATTTATTTTGTATATTTTAATCTTTGAGAATTTGTAGTCTGCATTTAGTCTATATCGAACCAAAACCGAATACTAAACACAACATTGGGAACCTTTAGCCTTTATCCCAACTCTTACAGATTACGCAATGGAACCGAAAACGAGTTTGAGATGTGATTCGATTTGACATCTGGATAGAAAAGCAAAATAATTTAAATCCCAAACTTGTATATATAATTTGTATTAGGACCATATTCCACAGGATATCTGTCCGTTGAGCACATGCCGTTGCACGGCGCTCTCGTCAGCATTTGATATCTGCAAATCGGTGCATATGACGCTGATTAACACCGCATTACATGCCCCAAAGGCGGCAAACTGCAATTGAAATGTTGCACTGTCCATTAGAGTAGAGGCTGCAACTCGACTCGAGTCGAGTTGAGTCGGCGGCGTGTGAATTTATCCAGCAAACATCTAGCGACTGCTTTGGCTGCTCCCAGCAATATGAGCACTAATTTCCATATCCACTATTGGCCAACTAGCAAATAGCAAACAGCAAACGGCAAATAGCAACTTGCAACTTGCGCAGTTTTCAAGTTGCAAGCAACTAGCTGCTGGCTGCTGGCTGCTTACTGCTGCCTGCTGCCTGTTGGCTGTTGGCTGTTGCACGTGCAACGCTTAAATAAATAGTATTCGTAATAGAGGCTCGGCCAGCGTCAACTTTTGTTATCGTTCCTCCTGTTCGCTTCGACTCTGTCGCCTACGTGAACATGAGCCCAGCACAGTGGTGCACATATCAAATATCGCTGATTCAAATCGATGCGAGTGTTGCCTGATTTTGCTTTATATATCATGTGTAGAAGGTTTCCACTCCACTCCATTTACTCTATTTCCAAATGAATAAAGGGTATATTGGGCTAGTTAATATTAGTTTTTTATTTTTACATTTACAGTCTGTGTCTCAGAGTGCCTGTTAAGGATTCTCTTTTAAATGGTCTTAGTTTTAGAGCCTGTTTGTCAGTCTTTGTAGAACAGTCTCTTTTTAACAGTCTCAGCTTGAAAATCTCTGTTTAAAAGTCTTTGCTTAAGAGTCTCTGAATGAGAGCTTTGGAGCTATGTATTTTCTGATTTCAAGTCTCAGCTTTGCTGGCCTGCTCAGTTAATTACTTTTTGCATAATAATATGTCAATCTATCTTAAAGCTTATATTAATCAATTGGAGAAGCAACTCGAGGCTCTGTGCAGTATTTTGTGCCACTGTGCGCTGGCTGCAATTTATGACTGATGATGCGAGTTGTTTCAGTGCCTGCTGGCGCTTTTGGCAGTTGTTGCTGTTGCTGCCACATAAATCAAAATGTGTCATAACTGGCCACAAACAACAACAGCAACAACAACAGCAACAACAACAGCTCAAATTCGCGCAAACAACAAGCAGAGCAACACCTTCTAAATTGCAGAGGCGGCTGCCACGGATTATTGCACATTGCACATTGCACATACGCAACGTTCGCCATTAGAAAATTCGAGAGATTCGAGAGAGAGAGAGAGAGGGGCAGAGGAGGGGGGGCAGTGTTGTTGCACTATTGCGTGTCTTTGCCCTTAAGTAGACGCACATTAATTCCAATTAGAAAACATCAGCGCTGGCAATTGAAAACTCGTTAAAGTTCATTACCTTAAAATGACCATGCAGACAGCAAAAGCAACAATACAAAAGACAACAAATAACAGCAACGACAACAACAACAGCAACAACAACAACAACAACTGTATCTGTCCAAGCGTCCAATGCCAGTCACAATCTTGTTAGCCAGTCTTTATGTGTCTTTGTGGCATTTGTTGCGTTGTCGTGTTACATTTAAGGAGCTGCCTGCCGCATTCAGTTTGCCGCAAGTGCGCATTGATTTGTTGCAATTGACATAACAATTGAAAATGGAGCCAGCCACTTAGCCTTGCCTCGCTAATAAGTATTCTTCACATTTGATTTTAGCTTAGAGGGAAATGCTTTTAATACTTGCTGTCGCTTTTATCGTTTCCATCGTTGTCTTTGCGCTGACATTGAAACTGTCATAATATATTTTAATAATTTATGTTCATTCAGATAAGCTGCGGCACAAGGGGCAAGCATAAATGTTAAAGGTAGCAGCGACAGCGGCAACAGCTGAAAATTTATGGCTGACCCAGCCTTGAGTGCTGCATTCCCCCTCTGCAGCCGCCACTGCCCCTCCCTCGCTCTCTCTCCCTCTGTCTCAATGCAATTCTACACGCCCTGCAGCTGAAAAATCACGCATACGCCCATTTGTCCTCTGCTATTGTACATAATCATGTCCAGGGCTAAGCACATTTCATGCTTACTTCTTCAGTGCAATCAAAATTAAAGACAAATAACTTGTTTTACTTAAAGGGTTTTGTGCATTTGTGCAAAGACGGAAGCAACTTTGACCCCCTTAAATATATATAAAATAAAATAAATATATATATGCCTGATTAGTAGGAAAAGTCGAGTAGGTTTAGCCATCTACGTCTGTCTGTCTGTCTGCATAAGTAAGCCGAGCTCAGAGACTATTCTCGTTATTCATACGAATTTAAAGCTTATTTAGTTGTTATCGATAACTGCAACCGTTGTGCGTATATCGACACGAATCGATAGCAATAAAATAAACTATTTTAAAGATAGATAGACATATTATTAATCAACTGTGCAAATTTCATTAAGATCGAACACAGATTTTATTATCAGAAAATTATCTATTCGATACTTCTAATGTGTTTATCGTCCAAGCCAAGTCAACATTTTCTCTCAGCCAACAAATATGGCTAAATGACTAAGCGAATCAATGAAGACCACCTGCAAATCTTCAAGATGCAAAGCAATTGATTTAAATCAGCTGTGGGCTGTTGTCCATTTAAATGTACAAATGAAACCAGATTATGGCAACTGACTTATAATTTCTTGGATTACTTGTTTCTCCTTAATAATCTGAAGCCAGCTTGTGGCAACTGACTTGTACAATTTGTTGCCGACTTGTTTTTCTTTACTTATTTATGTCAAATTGAGAACTGACCCTGACCTTGAACTAGATTAGATATATATATCTATTTTTTTAGGGCTTACCGATCCATTTCCTTGGCATCTGTGGGATAGTTGCGACTGATGGTGTTCGTCTCATAGGGATCCTCGGTGGTGGTGGTGCTGCTGGTGCCCACCGTGCTGGGCGCCGTTGTTGTAAAGCTGTAACCCCTTCGAGCCGGCACCAGCGGTGGCACGGTGCCCATAGTCAGACCTGGTGTGATGGCGCGACGATTGAGATTGGGTGGTGGTGCAGCGGTGGTTATGGCCGGCACATATTCATAGCCACGCCCACCACGCCCCACGACTACCGACGCCAATGAACTCCATCATCGCCCGTGTTGTCCTCACCCTTGCCAGCGTAGGGGGAGACGGGCGGCGGAGGTGGTCCAAAGGTATTGGTATAAATATTATATGTATTGTGATCCCATTCGGAACTCTGATGATGTGGCTGCTGGTGCAGGCGACGCGTCAACACTTTGTTGTACGGATTGTGGGCATAGTGATGGAGGCGACGAAGCCGTGTTGTTGAGTCTGTGGCACGCTGGGGCTGTTGTGGCATTGCTGCACCCGGCAACAGTTCCACCTCCGATTTGACATGATGACGATGCGCTCGATGCAAGCGTTGGTGTTGCAGGCGGGTGTTGTTGTGGTGGTTGTTATTGCGGTGGTTGTTGTTGTTGTTCTGGCTACCTGTTGCCGCTGCGATCAGCAGCAGCAACACTGTGGCGCACAGCAACAGCATCATTCTCAGCGTCATCTCAGCCAAAATGGCAACTGCAAATAGCGCAGAAACAGGAATCATCTTATTAAGTGCTCGAAATATAAATAAAAATAAATAAATAAATAAAAGAGGAGGGTGCTTCAGAGAGACATTCACTTTCCGTGAGTTAAAACTCATTCAAATTCACATTCTTAGTCACCTCGGTTAATGTAAGCAACAAGGCGGATCAGAAGTGACAGTCCCCCTTCTCCGACTCCAACTCGACTATATATATATATACACACTGCGAGTATCCTCCACGCTCATTAACAATTCCTTTGTCCCACAGTCGTGCCGATCTGTCTGTCTGTCTGTCCGTCACTATGTCTGTCTGTCTGCCCATCAACAGGCTTCGTAGTTGTATAATTTAATGTCTGAAGTTGCATAAGCAGGTTGCAGGTAACTGCAACTAAGCTTAGTTAGAGCTGTAAGCAGCTGGCAACTATAGCTATCGATAAAAATCGTTAATATGATCTACTGATATCGATAAGTAATCAAACAACGTTTTAAATAAAACTAAATAAAACAAATTACAACATTTAACTTCAACTAAGCACAGTCTGAAGTTATATTATAAACAGCTAACAGCTATAAAAATCGATTAGAATCGATTACACTACCAAGCATTGTCGATAGTCAAGTAATTAAACAAAGTTCGCTGATTGTTTTGGAGTTCTTCACAAAATAAATAGAAGAGAACATTTTTCTATTGAGTGAACTAAATCATTTGACACTCAAATAATTGCTTAAGACTTTGCTGCCTCCTCCAGCCATTTAATATTTGAACAATCAATCTTTTATGACTGCATACTACACAGTTTGCAAAACATTATGAACTTAGAGTTAATGAGTTAACAGTTTGTGCTAAATCCAAGCTATATCCACACACGATTTGTTGTTGTGGCGCACACAGAACAGCTGAGAAAACAATGCTATCTGCAACACGAGCAGCTGATCAGCTATAAACTCTTAGCTCTTGTTTAACTTTACTCTGCAGTTTAATATTTATTTTATTATTTATTTGTTTAGCGCGTTGCTCGTTGCTCGCTTAACTCTTAAATCACTATAGAAGAGCATTTAAAAGTCTTTGCCAGCAAATGATCTTTGTAACCTGAACCCATGCAAAATGGGTGAAAGGGGTATGATGAAATTGTGCCAAGATATGTAACAGGCAGAGGAAAGTACTTACCACCCAATTGAGTATATATAATGCTGATCAGGAAAAACAGCAGAGGTTTAGTTTAAATAAGCCGATCTCAGAGATTATAGGAATTAGACAAACTTTAAATTTAGAAATTCGTATACCATGAGCAGATCAAGTTAATGTCATTTTATCCATATATAGATACAAATCTATCGCTGATGGCAATAAAAGCAACAATTTCAAGCATTTACCTAACTAATCCATAATTTATATACTTTAACATTGCATTGATCATCTGCACAAACTTCATCAACATTGATTGGGAAATACACAAGAAAATCCCATTTTCAAGCAAGCCTTTTCTATGACTTACATAGTACAGGGTATCTGCCAGTCGAGCGCACTCGACTAGAGCTTTCTTACTTGATTTTTTTCATGGTCGAGTGGCAACACTTCAATAATCCACAAACAGAGAGAGGCAAAGAGAAGAAAAAGAGAAGACAAAGGCAATTTGTACGAAGATTGCTTTGTTGTATTATTATTATTATTGTTATTATTATGCTTGTTATTATTGTCATTGTTGTTGTTGTTGCTACTGCTGCTGCTGCTGCCGTTTGCAACAGAAGAACGCGTTAACAGTTAAGTGAACCGGCAGCAGTCCAAAAACTGATCTGAAATTAATTAAAGTGTTGTGAAGTGAACCGAAAACCGGAAGTTGAGCGATTCTCAACTTTTGGCAGCGCTTTTGTCTCGCTGCCAGCAGCATTTTTATGGCATTTATCAAATTTTCCAGTTGCGAGTTGCCAGTTGCCAGTTGCCAGTTGGCACATCATTTGTCAACACGTTGCCTCCGCCCAATCCCACCCCCAACTCGCCCCTACTCCCCCAGTGATAATTACAATTACAGTTGCTCAGTGAGCTGATTAAAATTCATTGCTTGTGGCAGACATCAAATTGAATTTATGGGGCAGCTCATTAAACTTCAAGTTGGCCTAACACATGTTACACTTGTGTCTCTCTAACTTGTTATTTTTTGTTATTTTTTGTTTTTTGTGTTGTTCCAATTAGAGAGCAATTGACAAACAAAAAGAAAAATGTGTAAAAAAGAAATAAACGCAACTGGTCAATGACAGCAGCCACTATACGCTTACCAATTGCCGTGGCTAATTAAAAATTAACTACCAAAATAATAAAAAGAGATGAGACACAAGTCAAGAGTTGTGTGGAAAAGAGAGTGGCGACTGCAGCAATGTGTTGCAATCGATTGCGGCCATAAACTTCTGTGGAGACGACTCCGCTTGCCACAACACATCAGGTGCGGCCTAAAGCCTTAAGCCGCTTAGTAAGTGAAACCCCCCTCAAAAAAAAAGGCTTGACTGTTGGCTGTCTGTCCGAGTGTCCCAGAGTCCGGCTGTCAGTCAGACTGCCAAAATATTCAACTCTTCTGCTGCCATGCACTGTGAAAAAATGTTATGTAATCCGAAGTATGATTAAACTTGAATTTTTATTCAAGTCAACACATATTTATTTAAGCTGGATATTTTAAAATTGTATCTGAAGTATATACTTAAAAAGAGATGAGATTAAAAAAGCTCTGCTTGAAAAAAGAAGTGGAAAACATTTTCAGACTTTAAGACTAGATTCAACAACTATTTGATTCATGTCCAAAAGAATATCTAATCAAAAATTTAAATTAAATTTTATTTAATTAAATATGTAGAGCTTAATACTGTTATTTATTTGCTGTGCAGAAGTCCAAGCAAGCCCCTTGGCTCAGTTGTCATAACTTTTCAGTGAATATTCCACGAATTAAAACAAAAAGGTTTTGGGGCGCCTCGCTTAATCAAAACGGCAGACAGAAAAGCAACAAAAAAAATAGACAACAACCACAAATGCTTGAAACGTTTTCCACTGAAATCTAAGTTCAAAGCTGCGTTGACAACTCCTCGCCTTGACCTTGCACCCCGCCCCCGCCCCGCCTGTGCCGTGCCCCACAAAGCAAGCCGCTTGCCAAAATCGGTCAGGGCACAGATAAATCAGGCAGCCAATCTGTCTGTCTGTCTGTCCGTCCGTCCGTCTGTCTGTCTGTCTGTCTGTCGGTCAGTCTGTTGTGGGTCGCGGCTTTAAGCAAAAGCAAAAGATCGCCAAATATTTTGATATATTTCTAATTTTCGGCATTGGAGCTGACTGAGTTTACCTGCTTGGCTGGAATTTATCCATAAAAGAGATGTTTATGTGTGTGTGTGTGTGTGTGTGTGTGTGTGTGTGTGTGGGGGGAAATTAGTGTGCGTCTTATATTGTTATTGATTCGTTTTCCCAGCACATAAATCACAAGTGAAATGCTGCATGCCTCGGTGCCGCAGAGGCGTAGACGTGCCCCAAACTAAGCAGCAGCAACAGCAGCAGCAGCAGCATTCTCAGCATCAAAATGTCAACTTTATTTTTGTCAAACTGACAAGAAACACACACACGCAGACACACACACACACACACACACTGATTAAAGCCACATAGCTGTGGGTGTCCATGGTGGTAGTGTGTGTGTGTGTTGTGTGTGTGTTGTGTGTGTGTGTTGTGTGTGACTTTTGGCTGACCCAGACATGAGCTATGGCCAATGAATCACAAGAGATGCGAGAAGCAGACATAATATATATATATATATATATATATATATCTTTTTGGTGATATACTAGCACATAAGACCAGAGCAGCCACAAGCACACAGTGATCACTCCAAATGATGAATCACAATTAGTAACTAAATTATTTATAGCTAATGAATGAGAAGACTACGTCGCAAATTGGACACCTCATCCTGACGACATCTAAATACCCAAAAAAACTATCGTTTCTATATTAATAAATACTTATATATAATATTTATGGCTATATGAGCAAACGATAAGTTTTTTATAGTCATGTTTAGCGTATAATTTGTAAGTGTAATTTAATATATAATCTTGTTGAGTTGGGCTCAGACAACTTATTAAACAAACAAGTTTCTCATACAATAATTTGACAATTTGTTCCATTGGAACAGCTATATGATATAGTAGTTCGATCTAAATGATTCATTATCCAAGTGCTAGAAGCATTCTAATATGCATATTGGATAAGTTTGGTTGCAATTATCTGGTGAATATAAAAGTTTTTCATCCAAGAACTCAACTTGACATATTTATAGGAAAATGAAGCTAAAAATAGTTATTAAGAAATAATTCCAATAAATATCACATTTGAACTTACTTTTAAGTGTTATCTTATTACTAAAGTATGTCTAATAAATTCGAAATAAATCATCGAATTGAACTAACTTTTAAACTGTATCTTAGAAGTCTGTCAAACTATGCGCATTTTCGCTAAATCGTCTGTGCACTGTACAAAATATGCGTTGTCTGTGCAGATACAAATAATTATATATATATATATATTCAAAACCATATATATATATATATATATAAATATATGTATATGTGTATAATTCTATGAAGATCGCACAGTTGGTCTGCCTCTGGATTCTGTATGCTTTTGCTGCTGTCTAGGAAATGTTCCGGGAATGCTCGCATCGTTTTATTAATAAAACTTTTGCATTTCTCCATTAATCATTTAACCAGAGAGAGAGAGAGAGAGATAGAGAGAGGGAGGGGGGTCAGGCTGCTGCTGCTGCTAAACACATATTGCAATTGCTTAATTATCGTGGGCATTCATTTTGGACTCTCCACACAGATTTGTTATTTTTTGTTGTTTTTTGGTTTCAAAGCAAATCGTATTGAGTTTTTGGCGGGTGCTCAACCCGTTTAAGACCAAAGAGTTTAGGTGTTTATGTGTTGGTGTTAAACACACATGTTGTTGCTGTTGTTGTTGTTGTTGTAGTTGTTGTTTCTCATTCGGGTGCCGTAATTTAAAGTAACAGCTCCTCAGTGTGGCCATTTAAATGTTAATTAAATGCTCGGCTGCCTTTCCCCCAGTCTCTCAGACTTCAGACTTGGGGCACAGCCCAATGGCTTTTAGCTGCTTTTTTCTCTTACATATATATATATATATATATATATATTTGTGCAATTCAAACAGCTGCGTTTTTATTTATGTTTTGTGTAATCGCATAACAACAACAGCAACAACAACAACAACAAGGAGACTTCAACAACATGTTACAAACACGGCGCGCCTCAAGTTCTTATAAAGAGATAAACTAAGAGCTTAACGCCAACAATTCCAACAACTACACCAACAACAACAGCAACTACAACAACAACTACAACAACAATTTGTTTGGCAACTTACGCACAACAGCAACAATTTTAATGGCAACATTTCAAATGGATTTCTGCATTTCAACTCGACTCTTTCTGTACCCTAGACGCATAACAAATTGATAAAATGGGTCTCTTGTAGTTGTGTAACAGGCATAATGAAGTATCTGTATTTCAATTGGGTTCTCAAACCGGAAGTCGATCAATTAAAATACTGGACATGAACCAGAACCGAAAATTGACAATTTGGTAAGAGCTAGTTACAGAAGCGGACAATAATACAAATATAACATATATATATATATAATTTACACTATACGGAATGGAACTGATTGGGTCTGATTTGAGATCCGGTTATTCAGCTGTTATTCAGTCTGTACCGGAAATGGAACCGAAATACGATTCAGTTTCAAACTGAGATATATTTGTGATCATCAACAGCAACAATTACTGTTATATCAATCTGTACCGGAACCAAATTACGATATATACTCTAGATTAGCATCAATAGCTATTATTCCTGATATATATTCATGATCAGCATCAATAGCTAGTCTGTCTGCACTTTGAATACCCATTTGACAGCCTGATACAAACTAATGATCAGCATCAATAGCAAACATCTCCATCTGTCTGCACTACAAACATCAACAACGTTCTCGGTGCATAAAGGCTCACTGCCAAGTTACAGAGTATCTGCTAGTCGCACACTGTCCTCACTCCAGCACTCCACTGGTTTTTCCATTGGAAATTTCAGCGCTGCGGCGCCTTAAATGTTTTCCGGACAGACAATGATGAACTGTTAAATGTTTTAGATCTCCAGCCACGTCGAATATCGAATTAATCGCATCTATCCATTCCTGTCTGACACCTAGTCTTTGAGCAGAACCACCCTGTAGTCGTGGCAAGCATTGTTTTGATCTCATTGCGAGTTCAATAACCCTCCCCGTTTTGGACGGATCGCTGCCTGTCCCCGGCTGTATCTTATCTGAGAAATCATTAAATATGTGCACACATTTTATATTACATACATTACACACAGGGGTCAAGTTTAGTTTATTTTAATATATATATATATATATATATATATCTTGAGTTTATCTCATTTTGCAGAGCTGGCAAAAATCATTGACCAAAGTGTTTACTTTTTTGAAATGTTATTTTAATGTACATTTGCTTGGCTTACTTTATATTGAGCTGAGTCTCCTTCAAGCACATATAGTATACATATTCTATATCTAGTTATATGCGAACTCTGCCTTCCAGTTTCAATATGCTGCTAACTTTTTAGACTATTGTCTTCGAGTGTATTTAATCTTTGCCTAAAGCAGCAATTTCTTTTTCTTTTATTTAGTATTATATAATTTATACAATTTAACGCAAGTTATGCAAAGAATAACTTTGGCAAATGGCGTGTTTATATTTTATTTTATTTGCTTTTATTAATTTGTATTTTGTTTGTTTGTTTTTTCGTCGAGAAGATCAACAAACTGGCTGCCTCTGCTTTTAAGTGGGGCTTTTTGACGGGCGCAGGGGAGTTAGTACTTGAGAGGGGGTGGAGGAGGGGGTGGTGGTGGGGGAGGGTGGTCACGATTGATGGCACGCTTTTTTTGTTTACACTTTGCACACGTTTCAATTAAATTGGAATGTGTTTCAACTCATGCGCCTTGTGTTTTCTCAAAGTCAACAAAGAAAACTATGCGCAACATGTTCCACAAACGGACAGTTTGACATTTTGGCAACCGACAAGCAGAAACACCAACTGAAGCTCAAGCAACAACAACAACAACAACAGCAACAACAACAACAAAATACCTTTAGCCAATAACAAAGCTGAAATAACGACTCGACTCGACTTCAAAAACTCAACAAGTTCAACTTCAAATGCAAAACTTACAATTGCAAAAAGACAAAAAAACGTAAGAAGAAAAAAATATTTAAAAAAAAGACTAAAACATAAAAAGTAAACTCAAGTTTGTGGCAAGTATTTTGTAGACACGCGGCTGCTGTCCCAAGTCTTTTTGCTAATTGCTTTGCAGCTGTAAAAGGGGCGTGTGTCCCGCCCACACACACACACACACACACACACACACATAGCAGCAGTCCTAACTCAGTTTCAAGGCGAGTCTTGTGTCTTTGTTGTCCAAGCCGAGAGAGTCTCCTACAAAAGACATAAACCCCATTTGCAGTTAGCTGCGTTATTGCGTTCATGCAAATGACTCTGGTTAATTAGAAAAGAAACAAGCCAAAGCTGAACAATTATGGCTCGTCGAGTTCTACAACTCAAGCCAAATTGCAATGCGCATTAGCCAAAAAATAAATAAAAATACAATAAATAAATTGCATTACATTTGCACAAAGTATAATTTATGCGTACACAGAAAAATAAAGACATTTGATATTAATAATAACTGTGAAACGCATAAGCAAAAAGTTAGTCTTAGATCGAAATTGAAGAATTTGTAATCAAGTTGGTTGTCTAAGCCAAAATTAAAGTCCGTTAATCAAAACTAAGCAAATTAGATCAAGTTAGTTATCGAAATCAGCAATATATGCTTAGATTGTCTGTGCTTATCCCAAAATCAATTATCTTAAATCAAGCTTGTTGTCGAAGCCAAAAATAACATATTCTTAGATCGAATCTGTTTAAATGAAGTACCCAAAATCCAGTTTGTTGTCTTCATATTTCTCATTTTTAAGCACACATTATTGGTTTGCGATTGTAGATCCTACTTCATTTCAGATTTTTGATTCTAAAACAACATTTTCTGCTTTTAAAATACATATATTCATTATTATTATTATATATATATATATATTTGTGCTACTCTTGTGTATTTCGCGCAAGTCATGCAATTCATATTTTTCTCAATTTTATCTCAACAGATGCGAGACGGAAAACAGGCACGACCACATTCTGAGCAATCGTGACAATGTCACGATTCTTAACATACAGTTGCAAAACGGTAAAAGGAAGGATATATATATTTGTACAAGCCGAATACGTTGACAATTGTCAGATATGTCAGCATTTCCTAACACGTCACACATAAACGAGCTAAATTCTTGTTTCACACCTGACATTTTTTTTGTTTGCTTAAATTGGCAAGTCAACTTTTTGTGTTTAGAAGGATGCTTTTCTGAAACTTTTCTACTGTTTCCATACTGGGAATAAATTTATTATATTTATTATGGTTGGAATGACCTTTTCCTTTCCATAGCAACTCAAGGCTAACTGAGCTGATTTAGAGAGTTTTAATATTTAAAACAGTTTATATCATTATTATTGTCATGACACAAAGCTGTCATTTATTAAGTTACAACAAATGTGATCCGTGAGCAAGATAAATTATACTGGTTACCCAAACTAGGAAGTGTCCCCAAGTCACATTTATAAATTAATGCAATTAATTGCAATTAACAACTAATTTGCATTTAACTTACGCGCCGTGGAAATCAATTGGCCAAGTTCTTTAAGCCAAGAACGTGTTCGAGACTGCGTTGAGGTTAGAGTTGAGGAAGATGTGTGTAAATCAACCCGACAATTCTGTCAAATTTGCAATCACAAACAATAAATTGAAATTTTTTCGCGCTGACATTAAGCAGAGATGCGTCGTATTTTTGCATGTGTAATAAATTATATAGATACAATTGTGCTCATCTGTCAAAATGTGTAAACATTTCAGTACAGATTAAAGCTGCTTCCGTATGTGCCAGGAAAGTGAAAAAATACACAAAAAACCGTTCGATATTTTGAATGACTTTATTTTTTATTTTTTTATTACTGCTTCTTCTGCCAAAAAAACAAAACACTCGCTGAAGAAGCTGATCACTGATCACCGATCACTGATCACGTTCGATGCGTGATATTTGATCAATGTTCGACAACAACAACTGATCGCTTAGAAGTCCCGAGACGAACTGACTCTGCATACTGAATATGCCCCAAGCACGACCGAAACCGAAACCGAAAGTCCAGTTGCGCGACGACGTTCGACGACAACGACGATGACGACGATGACGACGAACTTCGTTTTCTCAGTCGCGACGCAGACTTCGTCTTCGCTATACAAATTTGGGCAGCAGTCGTAGAACAAGTTCGCTTTCTTTGTTCGATGCGGCTGCCTTCGTTTTGGTCGTTGACTGCGACGGCGACGGCGACGCGACGCACACTGCAACTGCGACTGAGGCTAAGGTTGAGACTGCGACAGCTGCTGCTGCTGCTGTTGCTGCTGCTGCTGCTGCTGCTGACGCTGACGTTGCTGCTGACGTTGTCGCTGCAGCTGTTTTGTTTTCGTTGCGCCCCCGCAAGGTATGGAAGCGGCTAGAAATGAGTTGTGATATACCCTGTACTTTGTCAGGGTATCTTGACTTTGTGCTTGCGTATGTAGCAGACAGGTATATTGAGATATTTATATGTAGATAGTTGTAGTGAGTCAATTATTCATAGACGAGAGTTGTGGTATACCCTGTACTTTTTTGTGTAACTTGTTGTTGTCGACTATATGCACAGGCATTTAACAGATTTATGACTAAATATTCAGCCAAGCACAGCGCAGCAGGCAAGTATTTTAAGAGAGAATAAACTTTTTGAATAGGGTATCTCTTAGTCTACATTTATCTACAGCTTGCTGTTCTTATTATTGTAGCTGCCTGCTGGCTGCAGTTGCTGCTTTTTATGGTGCTTTGCCGTTCTTCAGTTGCAAGTTGTTAAGTTAAATATTTGCGCTTCGAAGAAGCAGCCAGTTTTCGAGCTGATCTTCGCAGCGAGATGGCCAAGACAAGAACTTGTTTCGCTGCCCTTGCCCAATTGTGGCGACACCAGCCGCTTTGCCCCACTGTGCCCCACCGTGCCCGCTGCTGTGCCCCACTGTGCGCTGAGCCACAAAAGAGCCGTAAATCGGTTTAAGCGCAACGCATTTATTGGCCTATTAGCTGCCGCTTTAAGTGAGTGGGGCAGCTCTTTGGACACCATGCCCCACCCACGCAGCGGCAGCAGCAGCAGCAGCAGCATAATATAATCAAATCAAGCATAAAAGCTGATAACAATGCAGACAGAGATACAGAGCGAGAGAGAGAGCGAGAGAGAGAGCGAGAGAGAGAGAGAGAGAGACAGAGAGCGAGAGGGCTGTTAAGTTGACCCTTTTGGTCAATTAACTGATAACAATTCATTTGCATTTCGTGTGGGTTCCCCTCCAAATCCATTGGCCATCATCAGCATCAGCAACAGCATCGGCATCAGCAATGTGTTTACATATTTAGTTAATTTGACAGCCATTTGATGAAGCCCGAAAAAAAGCCAAGCTTTAAAGTGGCAATCGAATCAAATCTGTGAAAAAGCGGAGAGTAGACGAAAAAACCAAGACAAGTAGAAACACTTCACACAAATAATCTTCAAGATCTACACTAATTTATGCTTGTCTTCTTGAAAGGGGTATGCACACTTTAACAGGCAGCTTGTAACACCTTAATAGACACCTTAATAGTAGGGAAACAAACTAAACTCAAAAGCATTTTCTTGAATCAATTTATTCCCAGTTAAGTTTCTAAACTGCATAATGATTTTTTACTTTTCTGCTCGATTCTAAATTACTTTTATTCAATTTTGAAACTCTTTCCACAACCAAGCAAAAATTGCCCAAGTTTTTTATTTTGTTTATTTTGTGGATTAATTTATTCATACTACGTTCAAAGCCTTTGTGTACCGATATGATATAAAAATATGCACCGATAAATTTATTTATAAGCTGATGAAAAAAGTACTTAATGATGACAATTAACTTTTATGAGTTCAGAGAAGCACTATAATGCCATCTGTTTGATCAATTAATGCCGAATAAGTTTAATCAAAATTTGCTAAGCGCTTTCTTCGAATAGTCTCAAAAAGATCATTTGCTATTAGATAAAGTAAAAAATACAAATAAGAAAATAAACACTAGAAAAATATAACAAAAATTACCATAAAAAAACAGTTTCCATGCAAATTATGTAAAAACGAAGGATACAGACTACGGTATACTCTGTTTTCAGTGTAAGAAAGGCTTAAAGTAGTTGGGAGTATGATTGTGGATCATGGATATATAACATCATATGTCAGAGTGTCAAACAGTTAGCTGAACCGCTTACCAAACTTAACCGATTAAAATTCGGAACCGGTTGCGGCATCAGAACTGAAATTCAACCTTTTTTATAGCCACTAATTAGTAAGATCACAAAATGTAACCGCATACTGCAAAAATACTTGAAATTGAAGAAAAAATTGATGATATTTGCCAGAACCTTTTTAGTCATGCTTTGGCTTTCAGATTAATCAGATATTTTCCGTTGAAAATGTAATGCTCGTTCAAAAACTTAAGGTTAAAAAAGAAGCTCATTTTGATCATTACTCAGCCTCTAGATTAGTTCTACATTTAAAGTCAAAGTCATCCAATAGTTCTAGCCACAAAATCCGCATATGGAACTGATCCTAAATTTCTCTTAGCCATAACTTTGGCAAAACTCAATAGATTTTCAAAAACCCGGGCTTTTTAGTTACAGTTAGAGCCATAGATTAATCCCACACTTAAAGTTGAAACGTGATTTTGGCTCGAAACTGATGTTAAAATCCTATGCCCAAAAATAGACAGACAAATAGAAACTTAAAGTGCCATAATCGGCAGCGGAAACTAAATACTTAGCAATTTTATACGTATAATTAATATATGTTTTTTTTTTGTTGATATGCATCGAAGTTTAAAATTAAACTTTGATCCAAGAAACCCAACCGAAATTTGTTGTAAACAATGACTCTAAAACTGTGTGGTAAACAGAACTTGGCAACAAATCAAGATTGAAATCGAATAAACTGAAAATCGGTTACGCCAAAGATCTGTTGTCGAACAGAGTATAATGAAAATAGGGTTAGAACTTCGATTGGAGTTTGGGGGCCATGGTGTGTCAGCAGTTTGTAGTTGCTGGCTCTGACCGCTGTCAGCCAAATGCAATTTGCTTGTTTTGTTTGAGCCGTCATTCAGGCCAGGTTTTTGTTGCCTGCTTGGCTGTTTTGCTGTTTGTCTGTTTGTCTGTTTTTGTGGGCTAGGCCTAACAATTTGGAGCAATATGCAGTGTCATATGAGGACTGGGACTGGGACTGGGCCTGGTTCCAAGACAGAGGCCATAAATCCCCACAGCTTGGCAAATTGTCAAGAGACACAGAGAGACAGACACAGAGAAAGAGAGAGAGAGAGAGAGAGAGAGAGAGAGATGGAGAGATCTCAGTGAGATCTCAGACAATGTCAGCTGCAGCCCCACAGCGATAATTTATTTGATCACGCTTTTTTGAGCCAGATGTTTTGCGATGTTTTGCGCTGTTGACGGAAGCGCACGAATCTCCAATTGTCGCTGGAGACACAAAGCGAATCTCGTCTTGGATTGCATCAACAATCAATCGATGAGCACACAGATCTTAAATCTTGACAACTTCCTGGTTGGCTAAGCATAAATGAGAAGGAAAACAAACTTCTAATTGAGTCACAGACACCATTGAAATTGTCAGCATTCTCGGATTGATTTGTAAACAGTTTTCTCACATCTCGGCAATTATTTACAAAATTACTGACACACATTTGTTGTAGGCAAACAAAAATTAATCCTAAACGCGATTAAGTCCACAATGTTCTCGTTTGCCTTCTGGAGAAACGAGGCGAAGAGGAACCAGCACGAGAACGTCTCGCAGTTCTGGAAGGATTTGAATGCAACATTTGTGACGTAAGCAGCCAAAATATCGATGTGTTTTCGTTGTAATATCAGGTTTGTTATGCTTTGCAGCCTGCTCGGCTGGAGCTGGGCAATCTACACCATCGCTGTTATCGTCATCACGATCTGCGCCTATTTTGCCTACTGCGACAGCTGCCAAAGAACGGAGACAGTTCGACGCAGACGCTTCAATCAGCGGACCCAGGATCGGTGAGTTTCGTTGGCGATTCTAGGAATGTTCCACAATAGGGGGCAGACCACAACTTCTTCAAAATTCAACAGATTTTCAAAACTACGGTTTTTTGATTATCGTTCGATTTTTAGTTAAATCCTACATTGAAAGCTGAAAGCGTAAAAAAAGGATATGAATCTCAGTGGCATCTGTAACTAAAAACGAGTACTCTTTGGTCATGGTTAGATCTCTAGTTAAATCCTATGTTTATTGTTGAAATCGTGTTTCTTGGTCGAAACTGGTCTACAATTTCTAGCCTCTAGATTAATACTACAAAGAATCGACTTGTGGGCATGGCCCCAAATTTGCCTTAGCCATAACGTTATCAAAACTGATTTGATCTATAAAAAACAATTGCGTTGGATGTTGACACCCAATTCTCATCAAAACCCACGCTCCCAAAAGGAAATCTATTTTTTTCGAGTGAGGTGAAAAACCCACTGCCAACGCTAGTGAAAATTAATTGTAAATGCAAAGTTTTTGATCTTTCGAATGTAGAGCAGGAGCAGAAAAGTGCATCGAATATTTAAAGTGGAATTGTTTATTTAGTTGCTTGTTTTTGGCACCTGATCAATTAACTGCTCGTTTCGATGCTTAGACCACCGCAGAAGCGACGACCGAATGCTGCTTATCGGGATCATCAGATATATCGTCACATCATCCTCAGCCTGGGCAAGTACATGAGGAATCCGGAGGGGGTGCGTCCCTTCATCGATCACCTGGATCATTTGTACCCGTTGCGTCGATCCCAGGCGAATATGGCGCTAAACATTGCAGTGGAGGCAAATGCCGTCGTGTCTTGAGCTTTGGCCAGCGCCGCTGCCTTTGTTTATTATCAAAATTACAAAAATAAAAATAGAGTTAGAAAAACACATGCAATACGAAATTAAAGACAAACCGCAAAAAGTACAACAAAAAAAAGCCGTCGTCGTTTTCCCCGTTCTTCAGTTCGTGCGCAGGCCTAAAAATATGCAATGCTATTTTTAACAGCGTTAACGCTTCCAGTGTGTACAAGCGGCTGGAACGCGACGACCAAATATAAACAAATGCCATGTGCGTCAAAAGCTCTCTCTCTCTCGCTCTCAGTCGGCAAGAGAAAAGCGTCTCCGTTAAACTAGGCGAAAGCTCTCGCCTAGCTGCTCTTTCCTGTTGCGTATGCTTGCAGGCGCACATTCCAGCAGGCGTGCTCTTTCGCTCTCGCTGTCTCTCTGGGCGTTAGTCCAGTTAAAATTTGTGTTTGATGGCCCAGTCGCCAGTGAGACAGTCAGCGCGTCGCACGTACGCCACGCATCGAGCAGCAGCAGCAGTAGCAGCAGCAGCAGAAGCAGCAGCGCGGGCGCGTTCAGTGGTTGTTGGAAACAGTCAGACACAAACACACACACACATATAAATATTCCCCATACACCTACACACAAAAACACACACACACTCACACGCAAACAGCGGCCAGCAAACAAAATTTTCTGTTCTTTCTTTCTGTTCCGCTGCCCAAAAAAAAAACTTTTACAGTTTTCCTTTTTTTCCCTCCTTTATTATATGTGTGTCAACGCAAAGAATAACGAGAGCAAGCTCAAAAAACAAAAAGAAAAAACAGCAAAAGCGACAAAATTGATAACATGTTAAGTAAATTATGCAAATTTATTTAATTAACTGCTGAATAATTGAAAGTAAAAAAAGAAATAGAATAAGAAAAGAAAATCAAGGCGCACACCTGCGCACATGTCTCACCGACGACGCTGCCTGTGTGTGCCTGTGTGTGTGCGTGTGTGTGTGTGTGCATGCCCATGTGTTGTCTGTGTATGTGTGTTGAAGGCTAAGCAAAAGAAAAGCCAACAAGTAAAGCAAAAAAAAATGACAAAAGCAAAAAAATAATGAAAATGAGTGGCATGTGCAATGCACGTGTGGCAAGTGCGTGAAAACACTAGACAAGAATTGTGCAAATTGTGATAATTAAAATGAATTTAAAAAAATGAAATCAAATTAAATTGCAATTGCAAAAATATAATATAAAATCAAAAAATAATATATAATAATATGTTAATATAAAATCAAAAAGAATATATAATAAAATATTTAATTTAAAAGTGAAACCGTAAAGAGCTGAAATCTCCACTAACAAATATTTCCTCCACAAAATCCCATTTAATGCAGCGCATTTGCATTTATCTAAATTGTGTTTTAAGACCAGTTTCAATTTGTTAGCAAGAAAATTTAAATTAAATATAATCCCTTTAGACCCGTTTGACTATCTTATCTCATTTACGTTTATTCATTTTGTAAGTGCATGTATTAAAATATTATTTGATTGATTGGACCCACATATAATACGAGGGTATATAGAGAATATTAGTCAAAGGTGTATGTAATCCTAGGGTATATAGAGAATTCACGCACCTAGACATTTGATAGTTTTCCCTCGTTGCAGCCAAAGTGATAAAGACAAAGTGTTCAAGACAAAATGTAATAACTATAATTAAATATATACAATAACAATAAAGAAAAACAAACAAAACACCAACTAAAAAAACCAAAAAAATGTTGAGCAGCACTCGAAAGATGTCATGTCAAAGGTGAGTATACATCTATATACAAAAATAACGGTTGCACCTTATATATAGACACACCTAGAAACATGCACACACACAAAGAGAGATGTGTGTGTGTGTGTGTGTGTATATGTGTGAAGAGCGCATCCTACCTCAACAGCAAAGCCAGCGAAACAGCAAAGCAAAACATAAACAACCCCAAAAAATGCCCACAAAAAAACAAAAAAAACACAAAGCCAAAAGGCTGACGTTGACTGCGCAGCCAGCGTCGCAAACTGTGCAGATGTGCTTGCCAAATGGGCAGCGCAAACAGAGCAAATTTCACTTGAAAAGCTCAATGCAAAAAAATGTTTGTTAAGCGCAGGCAGCGGCGCAGGCAGGCAGCGGCAAGGAGTCGGGATTAGCGTCAAGCCAAAGCCAAGTCGCTGCGTAAATATTGAAAAGCTCATTTAAGCAGCGCTGCCAGCGTCGCAGCTTTAGTTTATCGTTCCACACATCTCCAAACATTTGACAGGCACTGGGCATGAAGTACGAATCAAGTGTAACACTTGCCAGTGCATGCCAAACCAAACCAGCTGATATTTGATTTAAGGCATGTAGCATGTAGCAAACAAGGACAACTTAAACGACTAATTACAATTGCTCTTAATTTAAGCTAAATGTTCCTTTTTTTGTGTTGGCCCATAAAATATGAGGCTCATTTGTCTGGCCATTGCATGCGTATCCCTCGAAAATGCTATGCCACATTTTATGAACTTTTTTCCCTTTGTTTTATGGGCAATTTGTGTTTATCTTTTTTTGTTGTTTTTTTTTTTTGTTTTGTTTTTTTTTCTTTACGGGGGTGGGTCGATAAAAGGACGCAATTCGGCTCCGCTCAGCTGGGACTCAGCTTTGAGGCACAGACTGAGGCTGTTCACAGTTTGCCATTGCGTTCTTATCTATGGGACTCAGTTCAGCTGCCGTCAACTTGTTTATTTTGTCGTAAAATTTTTGCGACGCATATCGGAATATAAATATATGGCCAGTTTTATCGATCACACAATGGGAAATTTCACACCTTGCCACCAGCAGGCGCCTCGAGTCGCATTTCTTTCGCTTTTCGTTGCTGGCTGCAATTTGCGGCACGCCCACATCAAGGTCGTCGTCGCAAGTTGGTTTTTTGCCTTCTTCTGCCTTTTGCCTTTTGCATAATTCAAGGGTTCCAATCGTGGCCCGGCCTAGCACAACTAGCTTTTATTTCACTTGACGCAAGCTGTTCAAGTTCTCAACCCCCGCACACTCTATCGCTCTGTCTTGACCCCTGCCGTTGCATGCCGCACACACAGTTGCGAAAAAATAATAGCACCCCCTACGCATTCTTTATGGAAATCATTTATTTATTTTTTTATTATTATTTATTTATTATTCATATTTTGTTCCCTAATTTTCTTCTTTTTATATAAAATTAAAATTGGTAATTTTAGTCAAATTGAAATAAGCTAAAGTTTTTTCTCTTTTTACTAAGAGTGTTCTTCCACTTTTAAAAATGTATTCATGCGTTTCTTGAACTTACAAATTTAAAACAGACAACATTTCTTGTGACAGAGTGGTGCTATTAATTTGCTCACAACTGTCTGGTGGCACTTGTGTCCAGCTCGAGTGCAACAGCAAAAATTTCATAGCACACTTCAAGGCAGCATGTTAATTTACATGCCAATTGGCGCGTGCAACACTTTTCTACTTTTCTGTGGGGGTTCCATGCCCTGCCCTGCCCTGCCCCATTCCATTGTTCTTATAGCCACGTAATTGTTTTCTTGCCACCTCTTTTTGCCACCCTCTTAACCTGAATGTATGAAATAATTTTACATAAAAGAGAGAAGACCACTTTGTCTTCTCCAGTCCCTTGCCCCCATATCGATATATATATAAATAAATATTTACCACACATTTAACAGATCAAATAGAAGCATATATTTATACTTTACATGCACCTCATTTATTATGTATATTCATGTGTCACAGTCTACCCCTCGCACCCCTTGAGACAATCCAAGATTTATGACCGCAACGTGTCTTGTTGGCCATCGTTTTGTTAGCCAACAACCCACGTCGCGTGTTCCGCTCTCAGCCCCTTTTTCTTTTTTTGGTTTTAGCCAAACATCTGTTATCACTGGCAATGGAAATTAGAAAGTGAGAGTAAATACACATGACAACAAACAAAGTATACATACACACGTGTTTATATATCTATGCGACATACACGATACATACATTTATATATATATATATATATATATATATATATATCTGTATATGCGGGTGAAAACGTCAACAACCGAAAGCACAAGCTAAATATAAACGGCTGAAATGTTCGTCTATATATAAAAAATAAAAATGTGTGAAAATCTCATACCAAAATTCTCATAGACTACAAGCTACTCTATATTTGTTTATTTATTCAATTTACGTTTAATGATATATGGCCGATTTATATATAGCTGCTGCCAGGGACGGGCTTAGAAAGAGGAGTAAAAATATATTTTACAAAAACTCAGCTGTTTTTTATGTTTTATTCAGCACAAGTTTTGTGGCAGACATTTATCAGCATGCTGATTCCACTGTGCCCAATGTTTGTTGCATTAACATTCTTAAGATTCCACGATTCCATTTCGAGTCTGCGTTTGCCCTGGATTGAAATAAAACAGCTGATTGGCTCTTTTTGCGAAATAAATAATCAAACCATTTATTAAAATATAAAATAGGGAAAAACGACTTTTCTGCAAACAAGCCAATAAATTAGAAACATAATTAAAAATTAAGAAGGATTTCGTTTTTATTCTGCCTTCAGCATTAAAATACAGAAAATAAGTTAGGTGAACTAAATTATAATCATATATTAAAATATCAGCTATTGTTGACATTGATATTGTTGTCACACTTCTCATCACATCGCTGTCAAATTCGCTAAATCATGGCAAGAAACAGCAAATACTTGGCTAAATATCTAACATTCGCAGCACACATTCCGAATGTTGAATGTGCAGAATGTTGTAGCTTATCTTATATAAGAATTGTTGATTTGCAACTGTTAACACACGTTTTGCATTCATTTCGTTAAGCTTCAACTCAATCGTGCTCTTAGCCAACTCAGGTCAGCGCCAAGTTAGTAGCCTCTGCTTCAATTCCCGTTGGTTAGTTGCGAGGGCGGTCAACCACTGATTTATTTCTATTGTTGTGGGCGTAACTGGGACTAAGCCAAACTAATTGCCTGACAACTAGGAGTGGCAAAATGCATTTATTACATATGCATATATATATATATATATATAGATAGACAGATATATATTTAGTTAGATGGACAGATACGAGTTGAATAAAGCAACTGAAAATTGCATTGCTTGCAGCAACTGTTAATTTCACAGAATGTCAAACTGAGTGTCCCATGACAATCTAAATCTTGCAGTCAATGCCACATATATATATATATATATATATATATAGAATGTATGTAGAAGCAGGACCAAAGCCAGAGCCAGGAAGCCTTGAAACAGTCGAGTGCTCAACAACGATCCAATACATTGCAAATGAAATAGAAAAATGCTCCAGTTGACCCTGACCGACTGAGAGATGACCTGTACTCAGCTTGAAATGGCTGACATACATTTTTATTAGAGCTAATAGAATAGTTGAAGGAAATCGATGGACCTTCTTGAGATATACATCTACTTATATAGCAATGAGGTATTTATCATATTATTAAACTCTATCTATTAAATGGGGAAAATGGTATATTGAAGTTGTGCAGAAGGAGGCATCATCGACTGCATAAAGTATATATATTCTTGATCAGCAGCAAGGAACGACAACTGCTTCCGTTTAGCGAATATCGATACAAATCCCTTTCCGATAGCAGCAAAAACCACAATTGTTAAGATGTAGCCCTTCAAATGATATATAATATTGCCAGACATATTATTGATCAACTCTACAACTTTCATTAGGATCGAATGACAAACACAGATTTAGTAACCCAAAACGTATTTTCAGACTGAACAAACCAGCCTATTATGTGATAAACAGGGTATCTTCTAGTCGAGCACTTTCTAACTTGTCCCCCTGCCTTTTATATTAATACTCAGAAGTTTACCATACCCCAACAGTTCAGCATCAGCTGCAGTTGAAGTCAGCTCTTCCCTTCTCTCTCTCTCTCTCTCTCTCCTTGACATTCTCTCACTTTGACATTCTCGCTTTCACTTCCTGTATCTCTGTCTCTCTCTCTCTCTCTCTCTCTCTCTGTTTGATTCGATTGACATTCAGCTGGCAGCTGATACCAGAAAGAAAACATGCAGAAACCATCGCATTGGCAGGCTTATCAATTAAAGGGCAAATGATGGCAACAGAGGCGAACAAGCTTGCAACAATTTGCAGGGAGCGCGGCGCCGATGCAATGACAAATTGATTTATTGCGATATTGATTGTGCTGCTTGCCACTTGCCACCGCTGGCTGCTTGTTGCAACAGTCGCTTTGGCTTTGGCTTTGAATGCCTTCGCTGAATGTCAAGAGTTGCAGTCGCTTTTTTTTTTATTGATTGACTGTGAATGTGTGTGTGGGGTGTGGGTGTGTGTATGTGAGTGTGAGTGTGTGTGTGAGTGTGTGTGTTTGTCTATGTGTGTGTGAGTGTGCCTTGTTGTAGCCGGTATCGTGGCACACAATTGCCCTTAGCCTTAGCCAAGTCAAGTTTTATTTATTACGCATACGTCACGTTGCCCCTGGCGACAAACTGCAACGGCAAATATAAATAGACAGTGCGAGCGAAAGAGAGAGAGAGAGAGAGAGAGAGAGGGAAAGAGAGAAGAGTGGCTCGGCAAGCGAGCCTTGTCAAAAGTAATTTACAGCATTTGGCAACACTGCTAAAGCACAAACTGTGACAAAGCGCGCTGCCAGGGAAATCAAAGTCAGAGCCAAAAAAAAATAAAAATAATAATAATAATAAAAGAGAGGGAGAGGGAGAGGGAGAGGGAGAGGGAGAGGGAGGGGAGGGGGAGAGGGAGAGCGATAGCGATAAAACTGCAAAAGGGAATAAAAACAATAAAGTACTAAACACGGGTGCGTCGCCAAGGCGCTCTGTGTCCTTGGCCAGCCAGCCACGAGCCAACAGCAACTACAACAATAACAACAACAAACGCACAATTGGGCCAACTGAATATATATTGTGTGTAACAGAGCGAGAGAGATGGAGAGAGAGAGATGGAGAGAGAGAGAGAGAGAGAGAGGGAGATAGGGAAAGTAGCAGTTACTGCTAGCATATGTTTATACGTTACAAGGGAATGTTTGTTGTTGTTGTTGTTGTTGCCACACACCCCCCCCCTGCACACGCCTCACTAAAAACAATACTAAACACGTGAGCTGCTTTCTTGGGCTTTAAAGGTTGGTCCGCCAAAGGTGGCATACTTAAATGCGGCCATGTGTTGTGTTGTTGACAATTATTTATAATTATTTAACAAGCGCTATTACGGTTTACTCCAAGCAAACAATCAAGACTGGTCTACACAATAAAGCTCGACTAGCAGTTACCCTCTGTGCAGCCAACAGACACAAGTCTCCTGCTTGTGGCAAAAATCTATTAAGTTTCTAACAACTGTGAAACAGTTTCTAAGAAACTGAATTTTTTAATTATATCATGCTCAATTTCTTAATTATTTGTATAATTTAATAGTCTGCGGCTCAAAATAAAACTTAAATTGGTTATAAATGTGTTTTCTTTTTTTTTTTTTTAAGAAATATATATTTTAAGTGTTCCAATATATTTTAAAGATTCACAGAGTCAACTCCATATTGGATAGCAAACAACTAAAAATGTATTTCACGAGGAGAAATAGTTGACTTTATTTTAAATACAGGAACTTCAAATGCCAAATAAATACCCATTAAATATTATGTCTAAAAAGCAGTGAGTCAAACTGAAAGAAATTTTGGGTAATGGGTCAATTTGCTGATACGGAAAGGGTTCCATATTAATTTCAAATCGACGCTAGGTCAAATTAAGTATTAAGGTATTCAACAGCTGAGCTGCACTTATTAAGGTACCCATGCGGAAACTTTGGTATTGGTTACCAATTATATAATTTCCACTACTCTTTCATCTGATACTTAAACAATTTAGACTCCAGTTCCGCATGTCTGTCGTTTAAATTTGGTTAATGTTTCCGTTTCACTTTCTCACACTCCGCCGTATTACCTAATCATTATAATGGATCCCTAATCCACCTTAAATAGAGACTAAGAGAAAAGACTATACAAATATTCTTCTACTAGCAATTATAATAATTACATTTTTTTAGAGAGTAGCAATTATAATAATTACATTTTTTTAGGGAGTATTATAATATTTTTATCAAGTGTTAAGGAGACCTCTCCAAGCCTATAAGGCATAAACATTCTTGATCAGCATCATAAGCGGAGTCGATATAGCCAAGGCTGTCATTTTTAGTCGAATTTAATTATATAATCATAATTCAAATTCAACTCTAAATAAAATTTATTAAACTACAATTTAACAGCAGATTAACTCCAGTCTATAATGGTATATAATCTTCTTTCTTATTTTGATTATGATCTATTTTTAAATACAGCAAAATTGCAGTTATAATCTGAACAATCTAGCTTAAATGGGGTTTATAGTGTGGCAACTGTGTCCTGCAGCGATTCTTGTTTTAATTTGCGCGTTGTTGACTAACATTTTGAATTAAGTGCAGACAAAGTTTTGTGCGCCCCGAGCGAGTGGCATGCAACAGTTGCATGCCCAACCAGGGCCAAATGCAGCTTTGACAAAGTGCTCAAGTCACCCACGTTGCTGCCAAAAACAGAAACAGAAGCAGAAACAGAAACAGAAACAGAAACAGAAAAGGAAAAAGTTAGCGCGAAGTTTGCGGCGCTTTGTTGCCACAAAATAAACAGTATTAAAAATAGATGTGGCCAACAAACAAATAAATACAACAAAGAAAGCAGCAAGCGAGCAAAAACAAGGTAAACGGCTGCGGCGCCTGAGTTACTGAGGTCATGCTCTTATATAAGCCCAGCCCGATGCCGATGCCGATGCCTGACTGATGACGTAGCTAACAACCCGCTACAACCCCCTCCCCTATGCACCCCTACCCCACCCCCTTTGCAGCAGCCTTGCCAAGCTTTGCCTTGCGGCAGCGCCAGCGCCAACGTCATCAGCGTCGAGTATCCTTCTGTCCCCCCGCCGCCTGCCTGCCTTTTTCCTTGCACCTTGCATGCTTTTCAGCATGCATTCGCCTTGGCCTTCGTCATTTTTCGCTTTTTGTCTTTATTTATAGCTTGGTTGGTTGGGAGGGGGGAGCTGCATCACCTGGTCTGGCATTTAAAAATGAGATTTTATGACGCCGTCGCTTTCTAAATCACCGCTTGACTGTGGCACAGTAACGTGATGTGCAACAGCCCCTCCCCCTCTTCCCTGAGTCTATACTTAGATACATTTGTATCTCTTCCTTTTTTGCACGATTTGGTTGTGCCACAAACACGCATGCGATACATATTTGATGGCAAGCGATATATTTATTATACACACAAGCGCAGCACACAAATGACAGGATACACAACACACACACACAGACAATACACACACACACACACAATACACACACACACACAGCACACACACACAACGCATATAAACTAAAAGTTTTGCCTTTGTTGAAGGCTCAGTTCTCATTTATAATTTAATGTAGCCCAGTTTTTGTAGCGGAAAATTAATGCAAAACTTGTCGCTTTTTAATAGAATCATAAAAGTTTATTTTTACTTGCAACCAACAAAGACTCTTTCACCGGCAACTCGGCTGCATGAAGGTAGACTCTGCCAGTGAGCAATGCGGGTCGAAACTGAGCAATGGATTGGCCTTGGACAGTAATCAGAAACTGCAGAAACAACACAGTCATCGGTTGAGGCCTGCTTGTGGCAGATTGCTGCTAAACTGATTGTGCCACAGGCTTTCCACAACCACAGCTTTGTCTCAACCGATTTTTAAAAACAAAGGCATTTTGTTCTTGATTTGGCCTGTAGATTAATCCTACATTTAAAGTTATTCAGACTTCACCATAATGACGTATATATCTCATCAAGACAGCTTCCAAATCGAGTTCGAGTACTCAGCTCCACTTGGTATCCATTTAGGGTATATTTTATGCGAACCTATGAATTTGTCCCCGACTGTATGCATGACAATCTATAAATCCCGAAGCGTGTATCCCTTTTTAAGCCCTGTCATAAATGCCACAGCCTATGCCACAGCAGCTGGCCAGAAGCCTTAATTGTGGCAACATTTGCCCCAATTCCTACAACCGCCCACAGTAAATATATCGAGTCCCGTTCTTTTGATCCTGCTGCTTGCCTCCTTCTGCCGCTGTTTCCGGTGTGGTCGCATAACAATCAAAATGCCATCAACTTTTGCGTCACTCTTTTCTTTTTCCTTTTGCTTATTATTCACAATTTCCAGCGGAAAATGTGGAAGAAGAAGCGTCTGGCCACAAAAGATTTCCATAATTAATCATCAACATATATATATATAACATTCACGTGTTTATTGATTTTGGTTTATTGCTGGGTTCGCCGAACTCATTACTCGATTGCCCACACGGAGTGAAAAACACAGATGCGTTCTATAAACGAAATTGGCAATCTTTAATCAGGTATACAAATATTAAGAGTGTTTTCCTAAAAATAGTTGGCAGACAACAAACTTAGTTGAAGTATTCTATGCCCGCAACCTGAATTGAAAATGTATAAAAAGAGTAAAATCTAGTTCTGCAAAAGTATGTAACAAGTAGAAGGAATCACCGTCGATTCCATAATGTGTATATATATATACATATATATATATATATTCCTGATCACCATCAGCAGCTGCGTCTATCTGAGGCAGTCGATGTCGGGGACTATAATAGAGACTAGAGACTTCAAATTTGGCATAGATCTCGAGTTCTCGCTTACCTTACGCATATTAAGCTTAATTAATTTGATCGATATCTTTTCCATCGATACAAATCGTTTCTCGATAGTAGTAAAAGACACAGTTGTAAAACTTTTGCCTTCAAATTGTTATTAAGTATGCCCAAAAATGTTATAGATTAACTGTGCGCATATCATTAGGATCCCAAAACAAACACAAAACATATTTTGAGTTTTTCTGTGTGTGTTTAGTACTAACCCCACCCCCATTTCCAACACCCCCCCAACTTACCCCGCCCCCAGCAATGCTTGTGCACTTTGTGCTGCTCATTATGCTTACGCTTTGGTGGGTCGGCAGCAATAACTGTTATTCCATTGTAATTGCGTCGGCAGGAAAAAGCAGCTCGGAAAATATTGTCGACGGCGACGCTTTGGCGGCGCCACAAAATCATTTTGCACAAATGACATTTGACCTCCTTAACCCCCACCCCCCTTCCGCTTCCGCTTCCCCCAGGCGTACCCCCTGCAGCTGCAGTAAAATGCTTACGCAATGATTGACAAACTAACTGTGTTAGGCTGTGTGTGTGTGTGCCCTCGTTAGGGGTAGTCAAGCTTAGCCGAATGCAATTTAATGTTATTTATCACCTGTCGGCTGCCAAACAAGCGCCGTTAGCATTAATTAAATTACCCAGTCGAGGGACGAAGAACCAAATGACAAACTTGTTACGGTTATACTCCACCCGCCCCCCGCCCCTCCCTTTTATCTTACACAATGCAGCACCCTGCAGAGAGGGGCAGAGAGAGAGAGAGAGAGAGAGTGAGAGGGGGGGGGGGAGGCTAGTCAATTGTGGCGCCCAGCTGCTGTCCTTTAATGGCATTTGATAATGGGCTGCTGTTTAGTTGGCGTGTTTGTCTTCCTATTTGCGTTTGGGTTTGTGTCTGCGTGGAGATTGGCCCAATGACGTCGCCAAATGATGCTGTTAAGCGGCAAGAGGGAGAGAGACAGAGTAGCTGCACAGTTGCCATCAAAATAATAGCTCCACTTTCACAATAGGTGGATTCAAAGGTGTCTTATGAATACACTTTTAAAAGTTGAAGAAGACTCCTAAAAAAAGAGTGAAAGAAAACAATCATTTTATTCATCGTTTTCAACTTAGTTCATTTTAATTAAAAAGGATGAAAATGAATGAAAGAAATTATAAATTAAAATATTTATATATGAAAAGAATTCCAGGAGCAGCACTAACTTTACTTTAGAGGGAAATTACCAAACAATGTGGTAAGAATTAAAGTTCGTATTTGAAATTGCAAAACTAATTGGCTTGTTTCTTAATTCCTAAGAATAATTGTCAAAGTGGTGCTATTATTTGTTTCCCAACTGTATGCATAGACGAGTTGGAGTTGGAGGGCGGTGGGCGGTGGGTGTTGCGCTTCTCTCCTGTCGTGATCGATGGCATAAAGCACTAAGCACCAGTCACAAGGCTCAGGCAAATGCAGAGGGCTCTAGTGCGAAATGACAGACTACAAGATGCCCTGTGATGAATATTCGTGATTAGAAATTTATAAATACACGCTATGTGTTTCTATATATTTGTACAATTTATATTAATCATCTCAATTTTACATATAAACCTTTTAATTCACTATTTGTGATGGGTAGATTCAAAATGTTTACAGTTTTAGAGGCATAGTCCTTACTACTGGAAATGTCTTCATCTAAATTTATATTCCTCTAATCTACTCCTCTAATCTACTATTTTATATATACTCTTTTCGTGAATGTTTATTATGGGTACATCTATAAAGTATACAGTTTTACAGTCATTAAGAGAGATTTCTTCTGCTTAATTTATTTAAACATTTAAACAATTTAAAACGTTCACAGTTTTATGGTCACAGTTTAAACTGTGCAATATGATTTATGGCTGTCAGATATGTGCAATATATATATATATATTGTATATTAAATTATATTGAATTGATAAATGCATTTAAAGCCACACATTGCATATCAAAAACATTACAGTTTGACAGTTTGACAGTTTGAATAGAAAACCCGATAAGAGACTACATTTCAATATAAATATAAGTAAGTGTTTATATGCGATTTCAATACAATTTGTGATTGATAGCTGTCAATAATGTTTAATGAATCAAAGTAAATTGACAGGAAAACTTATATCGAGGAATCCAGTGGAGTTCATTTAATGACTTAATCACAAGCTGAATCATATTAATTCATCTTTAAATGTATTTATTTGTGCTTTTATTTACTACACTTTATATCCTTATCGACAGTTTGAGAGCCATTGTCGCCACTTTGGTGACGTTTGCTGATTTGACAGCGCTGACTCTCAAACGGTGTCAAGTGCACATTCCAAAGTGGGTCACTGCAGCAGCAGCTGCAGGGGAGCCAGGGGGCGTGGCAGGTGGGCAAAGTGGCAAAGTGGCACTGACTGGCTGACAAGTTGGCTGCCCTGGTCTGGGCTGGAAGGATAAGGACGCTTATGTAAAGCGTTTTGTGCAGCTAAAAGGCTTTCGTAATAATTTATTGATCTGGATAGCGTCAGCCGCAAAGCGCTATAAATTATGACTGTGTATTATGCATACAACAAACCAAGGACGAGCACGGCTATTTAAGCTGAGCTATTTTCAACTTTTAATTATCATATTATAATGTATAACATGTGGCTAAGATTAGATACCCTTAAAGACGAAAGCGTTTTTAAGTTTAGCGAGGTATTTGTTAAGGTCTCAAAGTATAATTCCCATGCATGTTCCTCACTTATGAAGGGATTTGCCCAGCACAAGTCTGATTATGCGATTAAGTTTTTAAGTGCCCCGTGTAACGAGACATTATCTTTCTCTGTCTATTGTCTTCTGCCAACAGATGCGCACAATTAGCCTAAGCTGACAACAAAAGCAACAAAAACAACATCAACAACAACAACAACAACCAGAATAAGAACCTACAGCCAGAATTTACAAGCAAAAGGATAATCACAAAAAGCACAAAGCAGCGAAAAACAAAAAGCAAAAAACAAAAAGCAAAAACCAAAAAGCAAATAAAAACAAAAATCAAAAGCAAACGCTAATAAAACTAGAAGAACAAATATTAAATTAAATATATTTCAACTTAAAACGTAGCACATCAAAAGCCTTACGAATATTACAACAACAACTAACTAAAAACAAAATAAAAATTTGTGCTGTGCTCTAATTATAGTCAAATATAGTTAAAAACCAAAAAAAAAAGCAAAACAAAAAAGAAAATATTAAAAAAGTAATTTCAATACAACAAAAACTAAAATTAAAGCTATTTAATAATTGTAATCATTATTCTTCCAATTTAAAGTTCGAAATGTGTAATTTTTAATAACAATTCAATAAATTAGTCAAAACAAATTTAGAAGCATATTAATAATAGTCTAAAGATATATTCAAAACTTTTAGTAGCGCAATAAACAAGAGCAAATAACTAATAACTAATTAACGATATTAACAAAATTTTATTAAACTTAGCAAGAAAGCGTTGTGAATTTAATACCAAAAACAAGAGAAAGAAAAAAATCCAATCTTTAAACTAAAACTACAACTAAAACTAAAACTATTGTCTATTAGTAGTTTTTAACGGTACTACAATTTTAGTCAGCAACTTTTAAACGAGCTTCAAAACGAAAACGCAAAGAAAAAGAAATATAAAAAAAAGAATCACAATTCACCTTAACCTTAACCGCAGTCGCAGCCAAGACAACAACAACAGCAACAACAACAACAACAACAGGCGAATTGGATTTGGCGCCCAAGCCTAAAAGTAGGCAACACAAACAGAAATTTATACAAATTCGGCAGCGACGCTGACTGCGACGGCGACGGCAACTGCGACGGCGACTGCGACTGCGACCTTCGCGTGTGTGCATTTGCATTTGAGCTATTGCACAATAGAGGGCGCCAGCAAGCAACTAACTGCAGGCCGTCATGACAGGAAGTGAGGCAAGCGGAACAGAAGCAGCCTCAGCAGCAGCACCAGCAGCAGCAGCAACAGCAGCAGCAGTCGGATTACGTGTGTGGGCCAACTTTGCATAACCTTAAGCTTAAGCCACACACAGAGAGCCACACAAAAAAATGCAGGAAATGAGCTACCTGCAGGATAATTCCAAACTGGAGGCACTCACCAAAGCCGTACTCATCTCAATTTTAGGTGTAGCCATTGTGCTCTCCAATCTACTGATCATAGCCACATATGCCAACTTTAAAGGTAAGTCCCAAATAAGATTAAATTCAAGTTTCTTTTCTGCACAAATTATTTACAAGTTGTTAAGAATATTTAAAGATTTTTTACTGTAAACCCAGCTTACTGTTACTATTACTATTAAATTAGAAATAAAATTGAATATTTAATATAAATTTAAGACAAGTCTAAAGTGAACTCTTAAAACCAACCCGATTTTCGCAGGTCCCACTGAGGTCATCAACTATTATCTGCTCTCGCTGGCGATTGCTGATTTACTATGCGGTCTGCTCGTAGTTCCATTCTCCGTCTATCCCGCCCTGACCGGGGAATGGATGTACGGGGATATCGTGTGCCGCTTCACCGGCTATCTGGAGGTCACCTTGTGGGCCGTCTCTGTCTACACGTTCATGTGGATATCGGTGGATCGCTATTTGGCTGTGCGCAAGCCACTGCGCTATGAAACAGTGCAGACGAAGACGCGGTAAGTGCAAAAGTTATCGATACCCGGCTTAACAGTTGATTAGTGTTGTCCAGTGTTGCATAATATCGTTAATCTCTCTCTCTCTCTCTCTTGCGCTTGCGCTTGCAGTTGCCAGTGCTGGATGGTGTTCACATGGATATCGGCGGCGCTCCTTTGCTGTCCACCGATCTTGGGCTATACGCAGCCGATTGAGAATAATCTTTCGCACATTTGTATGCTGGATTGGGGCAACATGGCGGCATATACCGTTACGCTGGCAATATTAGTTTTAGGGCCAAGCTTGATATCGATAGTACACAACTATGGCTATATATTTGTAATGATGCGCAAAATACGATCCGGCGAGCCCATACATGATAAAGAATATGCAACTGCATTGGCTGAAAATTTATCGAACCCTAGTCATATGATGTCATTCGCATTAGTCTTTGCATTCTGGATGTCCTGGCTGCCATGGATATTATTGCGTCTCTATGAGGTGGTCACGGGCGACGTTATCCAAAGTACTCTCATCAATTTTGCCGTCGTCTGGATTGGTGTACTGAACTCCTTTTGGAAGATATTGATTATGTCCGGGATGTCGCCACAATTTCGGATTGCGCTGAGAGTATTTTGCTTAACCATTTGTTGTAAGACTAAGGGCAGATTGCAAGCGGAGCTAATCGGGTTGGACCCAGATGACTAGAGCCGTTAAATTTTCAAGTATAAATTGGTTGTGTCAAAAAAAACGAAAAACATAAACGATAAACGAACGCATCTCTGTTAACGTCTATATAAATGTGTATATATATATATGCATTGTGCATATGTATATATATATATAGTTTTGCCCCCCATAACTGAACCGTACTTGCCACCAGGCCACCTAGTTGCATATTATATGGATCGCCTGGATAATACACGCTGCGTAACAGTCCCCAACCCCCCCCCCCCCCTAAAACAAAATAATACCCACTAAAATTGAAAGACATATTCATTAAAACAAAAGAGAAAGCATAGTTTTAAGCGAGTTTTTAAACGTTTGTAATTATGTTTCGGATTTCGGGATTCGGACGAACGATTTATTATTATAGCATATATATTGTGTATTTATGAGCTTACCAACACACCTATATATATGTATATATACCCTATATATATGTATGCATATCTCGATATATATATACATATATATATATATATATATATATATATATGAACCTATGCCTAGTTCGATTTATATATATATATCATGCCAGTTACTCAATATTTCTAAACTCAATTCACAATTGTTGCGTTTCGTTCAGTTATTCTTTTCTTTCAAAAGTATCATTCTCTTAGTGAAAGCAAAACATATTCAAAATTAAATTTTTTTCAACAAAAACAAACAAGTCCATATTAAGTAGCATTCTAGTATTTAGAAATTTATCGATAAATGCCAAAGATAGATGAGCCAGCAGACAAGAACAAGAAATTAGTTAGAATTCCCATTTTTGCACGCTTCAGTCCGAATCGAGAAGTCCCTATTAATACCACCCTAACCCCCATCTAAATTTAGTTAGTTATCCTGCATGAGAAATTAAAGCTCAAGAATTAAGAATCATAACCTATAAAAAAACAACACACATTTCCAGTAGTCTTAAACAAAATATATACATATATTTAGTTTCGAAAACATTTGTAAGCATGTATATATATATGTATATATATATATATATATGTGTATATATATATATGTATATATATATATATATGTATATATATATATATATAACTAGTTAAAGGAGCAAACGAATTGCATACAAATCGTAATATATATCTATATATATATACATATATATAAATATGCATAATTTAGTTTAAAGTACGGCTAATTTAGTGTTTAGACAAATTTAATTAGTTTAATTCGTATCATGGATTATATACATATATAAATATTTACTGTACATTTATAGGTTATAAATACTAACGATTTATTATTATTATCGACTATCGATTAACGATTAACGATCATGAGCAGAACCTTTTGCACGGATTTCCAACAGACTGTTGCGATTTTGCCTAGTTCCCTTAGTGGGTTAAATTCAGTTTCCCAATAATCTGTGCGCCGTTGTGCTCATGTCCAATGTTTGTTGTTAATTATTATTGTTAAATATGTTATCCACAAACAGACGTGCATTGTTTTTATTTCCTTTTTTTATTACTTGTACATTATGTTTTATTGTTTGGGCATTTCAAATTATGTTTACCGAAAAGTTATCGATTTGGTATGTTGTAAGTAAAAGCAAATTGTATGAACTGTGCAAGCAGAACAAAACGTGTTAAATTCTATATAAATAATTATATATAAATACAAAATGAGAGCAGTAAACTACAACGTAAATGGAAAGGTAAAAATCAAAAGTGTTTTTCTTTTAATATTATTTCAAATTTCAGTTCAAGTTAACTTTTGGCGCTCTGTGCACTTAACAGTGGTGTAACAGTTGCTCAACTGCTACAAAACTACCAAACAAATTAATCGGTTATCGAGCAAATCAGCTGATGGTTCAACCATTGGTTTCTGTCCGCAGCGGAGAAGAAACTAATACAAAAAAATAAGTATTATTGTTTACTAAATGGAGCATCGCGAGAATAATCCAGGCGCCGTGCAATATGGCAACTTCAAGAACTATTATCAATTCAATTCGGCCAGCGAGCGGATTAAACTGCTGCCATCCACAAGTATTTGGCTGGCCAGCAGCAAAATGGAAACGCAATCCAGTGTGGAACGCAATTCAGATCCTTATCTGGTGCTGGATGTGGGCTGCAATTGTGGCGATTTCACTCAACTGTTGCAGAGCTTCCTCGAAGAACAGTTGCAGCGACCCGTTCATGTGCTCGGCGTGGATATCGATGAGCGATTAATTGAGCGAGCCGAACTGGAAAACAAGTGTCCTGGAAAGATCAGCTATTTCTGTGATGACGTCCTCAATGCGTCCACCTTTGACGTCACTGTTTTGCAGTACTTGCAACAGCATCGGCGCAACAAGTTTGATGCAATTTGCTGTTACTCGATAACAATGTGGATTCATCTCAATCATCACGACAGCGGTTTACAGTTATTTCTACGCAAACTTTCCCAGCTGGCGGAGCTTTTTGTTGTGGAACCACAACCCTGGAAATGTTATCAGACTGCTGAGCGTCGTCTGAAAAAAGCTGGCGAAGTATTTCCATTGTTTGTGGAACTCAAGTGGCGCTCTGATGTCGACCAGCAAATACAAAGATATCTGCAGCAGGAACTGGGCAGAAATTGTGTCTACGAATCAACGCCCACCAAATGGCAGAGAAACATTTGTTTCTATAGATGAGTTTTTCAGTTTGGATTCTGGAAAATGAATGTTCTTTCTGCCTGGAAAGCGGCTGATCAGCTCTGTTTATAACAGCAGCCGTAGCTGTTGCGCAACTGTTAAGAGAGTTGCTGTTACTCATTAAAAGTTAAGCAAGCGATGTAGGTGTGTAATAGCTTAAATATAATTTTAATAATAAAAAAAGCATTACTTTCAAAAAGTCATGTTGACAATAATAAAACAAAATAGTTGTTTTTAAACAGTCGGTTCAAATTTTAACATATGTTAAAACATATCGATGCCTATCGTACTGGCACCTATGCGAGTATTTTTCTAAACGGCGCACGACAAAAATAATCGGCAACATATCACCTATCGGCGGGCCGCCACAATCTGTAGTGAGAACAACAAATGTGCGAGCGGTTGTCCAGGAACTGCAAAAAGTGAGTTAGAATCAAACAAATATTAAAGCAAAACGCACAAACAAATATCAAAAGCTATAACTATTAGAAAGAAAAAAAACGTTGTGCAAAAGTAGCAGCAGCAAACGCAAAAACAAAACGTGCGAAAAAACAGTGCGAGTTGGCAGAAAAAGAAAACTTGTCCAGCTTGTTTTGTGTTCTTTTCGCTTGGTTACTTCAATTAATTAGCCAACTTACATACACTCACACACGCGCATACGCATCTATGCTAATGTTTGTATGTATGCCAGAATCCTGGAAGTGTTCATGTACATACGAATGTGTGTGTGTGTGTAACCTTTGGCCTTCTCTGTCACTTGTTGTGTGCCCTTTTTGGGTTGCCTCACGCTAAGTATTTTTTTAAACGAAATTAATTTCAGCTGTTTGCCTAAACAAGCAACAAAAAAACAGTGCTTCCTTTTCACCTCGGATCCAAGTCTAACTCACCCCCTGCTGTGCTTGAAGTTTTTTTTGGTTTGCCAGCTGTTGTAGCATCCACAAATATGGCACTGTGTCTGTGGATGCCATGTTGCTTTTGCATTGTGTATGTGGATGCTGACCTGTTGGGATTGCTGCTGCTGTTGTTTTTCTATAAATGTGTGTGTGTGTGTATGTAAGTGCTGGCCAGCTGTTGAGTCTGCTTGGTGGATCCTGTTTAACTCCACAAATAAAACACATGCATACATATACATAGGCTGTGTGTGTGTGTAACAACGCAATTTGCTTTGGCTTCGCTTGGTTGTATGTATGTGTGTGTATATTTTTATGTACTTTTTTAAATATATCCTGCTAAAATGTCTACCCTGTCGCACAGTGGTTCAAAAGCAAACAACACTTTTACAAGTCTACAAAATGTATTATTATATAATTCATTTGTTTTGATTTTCAATCCTTTTTAAAATTTTAAGAATATATTATTTTTATTTACAACATATATTACAGTATTATAGTACCACTGTGCGTCCCCTTTTTAAATATGCGACGCACACAGCTGTAATTGTTGTTATTTTTATTATCACCAATCCTTCACCCTGCACACATACACACACACACAGGCGCATAATTAGATGCGCACTCACTCTAACACCAATACATACACATATGCAGCGAGGGTTTTTAGTGTGTGTGGACTCCATTTGGCTTCGCTTGGGCACTTGAATCGTCGTCGTCGCCGTCTTCGTCGTCGTCTGCCTTTTTCAGTACCTTCGTGGAGCGCAATAAGCGCGGTGTGTGTGTTTTTGACGCTCGCAGAGTTTCTTATTTGCCGCCCGCCTCATTAATTGTTAGTAAAGAAAAAGAAAAGCTGCTTGCATACATATATACGTATATACATATCTATTTAATATTAATTGTATTCACAAAAACTGAAATTATCTTCTACTGCTTTCCACACACTCTTCTCTTTACAGTTTTTGCAATATGTTGGCGCAGGTTCAGCGAAAAGTATGAAAAAATGTTTAAAAATATAAAAATGCTAAAAATAATATATGTGCAAAAAATACGACGCAACAGCAAAACTCCAAAATAAATTAAATGTGTGTGTGTTGTGAAAAAAAAGTGAAAAAGACGTAAAAAAAAAAAAACAAATATGCGCGCATTTTGTGTCTGTATATGAGAGTCACGCACACAAACAAACAGTGGACACAAATTAAGTGAAATCCAAGCAGAGCAAAGCTAATACTCCATAAGCCCCCCTCCCTCCCCCACACTCCTGCCCCCTCTTTGGTTGTCGGGGCTGTTGCTTTTTGGATTTCATTTGTCGCCTCCACCACCCGCTTTGTTTTTGCAATAACAAACAGCCCACACGCACACACACAAATACAAAAAAGCAAAAAGCAAAGCAGACGACTGAAGAGGATTCTGTTTGGTTTACCGTTGCGCATGTCACGCACACCAGGAAAACAACAACAGGAAAAGCAAACAACAACAAATTTCGGTATTTCATGCGTTCTTTTCTTTTCGTTTCTTCCTTTTCTTCCAAATATTTCTAGTCAGCGCGAATTCCCTTTTGAAACAAAAAATGCATTTCATTAATGAAAATAAACATAATAATTAAAAACCCCCCAAAAAAAATATATCTATATATTTAATATAAAAAAAAACAATGTGAGCATGTGTAATGTGAAATTTAGCCGATAAGCACGAATTCTATGTATTATTTAAATTTTTGTTCGATAAGTGCCCATTAAAAAAAAGTAAAACAAATCAAAAAAAATCATAAAAAACACTTATAAAAAAAAGCCAAGCAGTGCAAAAAAAAAACCAGACCAAGCAAAGCAGCGCAGCAACAACAACAATAACAACAGGACCAAAAACAACAAGGCGAGAAATAGATAGCAGCAGAGGTGAGCGCAACGCGCAGTTTGCTTTGTTGTTGTTCTTGCTGCTGCTGCTGCTTCTGAGGTGAAGCGAATGAGCGCGGAGCAAAGGTGAAAAAGAAAAATGTCAACGTTCTTGAACAATTTCTTCCCGGCAGGTAAGTGAACAGCAAAGCAAAATCAAAACCAAAACAAAACAAAGCAAAAAAAGAAATACAAACTGTGTGCGTGTGTATGTGTTTGAATTGAAAGTCACCTTTGGCATATTTTGTGCTGTTCTCAAACTGCTGTCGATGCTCTCTTTATGTTCCTTTTCCGCCTTTAATTCACTTACGTTCCTGAAAATTGCGCCTGCACTGGAAATTGTATTCACACAGTTTATTGGCAATTACGCGCCGTGCCCATGGAATGGGACTGGTAGATCATGGGACGTGAGAGATAAAGAGAGACAATGAGGAGAGCGGGATTGTAATGAATGTATAAGTGTAAAGCATAACTGCTTCTTCTTTGTAATCAATCTAACCCTGTGCTGTAATTACGCACACATACATACATATAGCGAGCGAGGGAGATAGAGATAGAGTCGTTATTGGAAACGATCATTGAAGAGGGTTGCACACTCTCATCTTCCAGGCACCAACAAGTTCCACTTGTTTTCTTCAATTGTGGAACCTGTGTCACAGTAAAAACCACTTCCTTTTGTCCTTTACTAAAGAAAAATATATTAAAAAAAAAACAAAAAAAAACCAGTTGCTGGCATCGACAAACGGCAGCTGTCGGAAATACAATTTGACTTGGAGACTTTCTGGTTCGCTTCCCTCTTCTTCTTTGTCTTCACTTCTCTGTGGGTGCATTGTGTTTTTACCTGTTGTTTATTATGTTGCCTTTGTTATTCTCTTGTTGATCGCATCGAGTGCAATTTGAAACTGGTTTTTTCTTGGCTTCCACTCTTTGGCTCTTTGTTGCTGTTCTAAGACACTATAAACGTTTTTTTTTTGTTTTGGCCAAAACTGCAACCAAACAATGCTTCTCTCTATCTCTCTCCCTTCCTGCTTCAATTTCTTTTGGTTTGATTTGCTTCATGCCTCAACTTAACGCCCCCCCTCCATTCATTTGTCTTTACGATCCACATTTAACTAAATTCCAATGAATTTCCTTTGTCTTTTTCTTTTTTATGATCCACAAATCACATCCAAAACTTGGCCATTTTTTGCATATAAATTAGCAAAGAAAATGCGAAAAATGAAACAATCTGATTTATTGGAATTGTTTATTTATAAAAGTGTCTTGGTTTGTTCTAAATGTGATTAAATTCCTATTGGTATCAGTTGATATACAAAAAGAAATGATCGACAATCAGATACCCTAGAAATATACGTTGTAATTATAATAAATAGAAATTGTAATTGATACAAATTGTAATTGTAAAATCAAATCTTATAAGTTTTTTTTATACTCTGACAGATTCCTAGGGTATCTCTATGGTCGCACACAATTGAATTGCTGCCTGGCAGACAAACTTTTCTTGTTTGTTATTGTTTGTTTGAAATTTTACAGTTTGTTGTTGCTTGAAAGTATGCAACACATTCCACATTCCGACATATTTTTGAGACGCACGCGTTTTACATATTTCTATTTCCGTTTTGGGCATTGTTTTTTCTTGGGCATCTATTATCGTAATGACAACCACCGCCCCCTCTGCCACCTCTTCTTGCTCCTTCTGCCATCTTTCGCCTGTGGCTTTAAATTCGCATTCGCTTTCGCTTGCGCTGCCCTTGAGACCTCTCCCCCAACACTCCTCTTCTCTTCGCATTACTCATGCGTCGCATTTTCGTCTCTCCTTTGTGTCTGTGTAAATAATTTGAATGAGCTGCCAGTTTTATAGCCATTAGCTTTGTATCATTATCTATTAGCCTGCTGCGTGCGACAGAGACAGAGCGAGAGGGAAAATGGGAGAGAAAGAGAGAGCGCAAGCGAGTTGTGTGTTGTGATTTGAAAATGTTATTTTTTGTTTGTTGTTCACAAGTTGTTCTGCTCTGCTTAGTTTGTCTCTGCTATTTATTTATTCTCCAAGGAGTAACAGCTTGTGGCACAATTTCCTCATTTGAATTTCAATTCTTATCACATTATCATAATGTATACAATTGTTATGGGAAATGTCCATCAAATTGACTGGAAGATACATATAAATTATACAGTGGCAGTGATTGGCATCCGCAAAGAAACGCAAGAATTTTACAAGTTTTGTTTATGAATTTTTATATTTTTTTTTTCAAAGCAAAAGTTTGTTAATAATTTGTTAGCTAACATTTTTATGTTAATATTTACAACTAGTTCAAACAAGTTAATGCGGGAATTAAATTTAAATTTAGTTCCCTGTGAACTTGCACTCTGCGAACTGGTTCACATCGTGAAGGCAACGCTTCTCATCACTACTACAGTTTGACACGCGCTGGAACAGCTGTGCGCGTGCTAGCTAGCTGCTACTCAAACTGTATTATCAGGCGCTTAGCCGCGTTTTGCTTTTATTTTATTTTTCCGCTTTTGATGGCTTTTATTTTTGTTTTGCTGCGCGCGCGTGTTTGTGTAAGTGTGTGTGTTGTGTTTGTTTTTTGCACTTGGCTTCGTGTTTCGTCTTCATTCCGCCGCTGCTGCTGCTGCTTACCTTTTGAGTTAGTCACTCTTTGGCAACGAACGTTAACACACGGCGAACGCGGCGAACGAGAGCACAGCATAAGTGAGTGTGGCTCTGCTCTCTCTCTCTCTCTCCCTCCCTCTCTCTCTCTCACTCAGTCTTTCTGTGTGTTTAATTCTGTTTTTGTTTGCATTACGATTTGTTAGTGCGCGATGTAACGCGTGTGTTTGTGTGTGTGTTGGTGCTGTTAATGTTATTTCGAATATGGTGTGACACTTTGAACTGGAAGCGCAAGCGGGAGAGAGTTAATAATATTAATATTGGCAACTGATGTTGAGATTAATGTTGTAATAAGCACAACACACTTCGCTCTCCCGTTCTCTCTCTCTCTCTCCTCCTTCTTAAGGTAAATGCGTAATTCGCCGCAATTCGCTGCCGCTGCTGGCTGTCAATGAGCAGCAGCAGAAATAATACATCAATCAAAATGAAATTGAGCGAAAGTCGACCGTTCTTCGCCGCTGTTGTTGCTGTTCTGCTTCTGTTGCTGTTACTGTTTCTGTGTTCTGTTTTCGGTGTGTTTTCTGCCAACGCAGCGCAAGAAGAAGAAGAAGCGCCTGACTCAGCAAGAGACAACAAAAAGAGAGAGATGGTACTGGCAAGGGGTGGGGAGAAAGAGGTGTAGAACTTTGTTCTTTTACTTTGATTTTTTTGTCCGTTATGCATATCATTTTGCGCCTCGCTGAGTCCATTCTGCGGCGCTTCCGCTTCCATCTCCCTCCCACTACCAATACCATCCATCCCCATCTAATTTTCGCCGCCTACGCTTTGACACCCGCTTTCTTCTTCTTCTTTGTGTCACATTTCGAAATAAGTAATACATTTTTTTGTCGTTTGTCGAAATCGAAATCCACAAAATATTCAACGAGCATAGGCCTATTTTTATTTTTTTAATTTAATTGCTTACATATTCAATGAGTTTGCCATTGGTTGTTGTTGATTTTTTTAGCGCTCGCTTATTTTTAACCCATTGGCGCCCGCAATTTATGAGCGGCATTTTGCACAGCTGTTTTTTCAGCTTGAACTGAATGTCGACTGCGAATTGGGTCAAACTGTTGCTGCTAAGCTGACAGCAGTAACAACTACAACAACCAACCAAACTTGTCTTTACTTACGTTGGCGGCTCAAGACAGAAAGAGCGAGAGAGAGGGAGACAGCGAGAGGTATTCCAGTGCAACGCAGAGCTGGCAACGTTATGAATATCATTCACTGTTGTTGTTTTTCTTCTTCTACCAGAGTATGATGCAAATGAAAACCGTTCTTTGACCAAGTTTCTTATTTTTATTTATTTTTCTTCTTTTTTTTTACTTTGTAAAAGGCACAAAAGAAATGGGTAAAATTTCAACTTTTATATTGACTACCTCTCTTTTTGGGGAATCCCTCGATTAACTTGGTTTCTTCAAAGCAATAAAGAAAACAATATGCAAATTTTCATATTAAATTTTCAACCTATTGGCTTGTCTCGAAATTAATATGAAATGCCATTTTTTTATCAACGCTTGGCAGCTAAATGTCACACATTTGTGAAACTATTTTATTGTATTCTAATTTTCTTATTACATATATTTTGTAAATTTAAGCAATTCAGATTTAAATTGAAAACGTGATAGTGTCAATGAGGTATGACTGTAGTAATCTATAGTTTTGAAATATTAAATTGGCATATTACTATCTTTAAAAAGTATTTTACGTACTCGAATAAATCATTCTCAAGTGCCGCACTTGATAATAGTAACGCATGTGAGTGAATGATTAGTTTGCGAGCAGCTCGCTCAATGTGAGTGAACTACACTTTACAGTTATCCGTAGACAGAGATCTTTGTAACTTACTTACATGAACTCAAACTCAAACTTTGAAGCGTTGATAAATTGTGTTTTGGCCTCGCCGCTGACGGCAGGTGTGTGTGTGCGTGCGACAGAGATAGCAGATATAACAAGAACAACAAGTAATTTGAAGTGCTGTTGACATTTTCAACAGAGTGGTGAGCTGTGGTGAGAATGGAATGCTCTGCTGTTGATAAGAACTGAGGGCCATTTTCCGACTGTTAATTAACAGTTTGACCTTCTCTGATCGGGAATTATCTTCATCATTCTGTAGTAAATTTATTGATAGTAAGCAATTTTAAAGGGGCTTTCGATTTATTAAAATATTTGGTCAGGTGATAATGTCCGATGTCCAATGCACATAAACAAAATATACTAATAAGAAATAATAGATAAGAGCAACCCTCACAAAAAGAGCTTTATGTTCTTTAATAGACAACAATATTGAATAATATTTTGGAGGGGGACGAGCAACAACAAAACAAATTGGGGTGCTAATGAAGATCATGAACAAGGCAAAATGGCCAATGGGGCAAGAAGGGTCAATGCATGCGACGCAATTGTGTGTTTGTTTGTGCTTCTCAAACTGTTCACACAAAATGTAAACAAAATGTGATGCGTTTCTTGCTCTTGTGACATCCAAACTTTCCAGCCATATGCGCTATCTCGCCATCTGTCACACACCCACACATACGCACTCACGCCCACTTGCATCAGTTGTGTTTTACAGTTTGAGAGCTACCGCACAGCAGTGGCGCTCATTCACATTAACTTAACTCTCTCTTTCCCTCTCGTTCTTTCGTTCTGTTCTTGCTTGATAGTTGCGCACACACACACACACACACACACACATCTCCGCCGCCTGCTCGCTCGCTCACTCGTTCGCTTACTCAGTTGAGTTTGCGCCGTGTTGCCGCTCAGTTCGTAGTTCCGTCGTCTCCTCCGCGACTGTTGTGCTTTACGTTAAAACGTTACGACGACAGCAGCGCAGCGTTACAGCAGCAGCGTCGTAATAATAACGGTAAACAGTGCAAACATACAAACAACGTGCCATAACCACGTAATAATATTGTGATTGCTGTGTGCTTGCTTAGCATTTCCCCCCTCCCCTTCTTTTCCCCTCTTGCGCTCACCTTATTTTGAAGTTTCTTTTTTTTCGTGACTGTTGTGTGAGAGTGTCTCTGTGCTAGTGTGTCTGTGTTTGTGTGTGTGTGTTTTCATGATCGCCGCGTTCGTGATCTTTGAAGCAAAACGTAAAATACAGCTGTCTGTGTTTCACCGCAAAAAAAAATAAATAAATACATTTATATATATATTTGTATATATTTTTGTTTTTGCCGACGTCATGCCAACAACAAACTGCCAGTAGCAGTCAATTTATGTAAAGTGAAAACATTCACAGATACGTTAGCATACACACATACATACATACAAACAATACTACAGTTTGTGACGCACTGTTAATCGAACTAAAAAAAAAAAACAAAACGTAACTCGTTCTCGCGCCGCTGGTTTTACACGCATTGATGTTGGCTGGCCCCATGCTCAAAGTAAGTGTGACTCTCCAACCTGTTGCTGCTTCACCTGCATATTTTTTAACAACAACCACAAACAAAACCAATAATTAACTTCTGCCTCGCAGTTTTTAATTAAATATTTTTCGTGTTTTGCGTGTGCGCAAAAAAAAGAGAGAAATAAGTAAAAGCACAAGTGACTGCCAAAACAGCTAAGCACACATCAAATGAAACAGTTTTTTTTCTCTTGTTTTTGGCTAATACATGCACACGAATATTTTCAAGGCCAATATCACTTTCTATACCACTTACTTGCCTCTTATAAATCGGGGTATACTTGTTCGTGTAAATCGAGAAAACTGAAGACAATTCTCATGTGTGCAATTCTGTTTAGATTTATTGAATTCTTCGAAAAGGTATAGAAATTTATGTGTCATTAAGCAACACTTAATATTTGCGCTCTTTTTTGTTACGTAAAAACTGTTGAGGTATTTACAGGGTATTTGGTAGTTGTGAACTCCTCGATCTGTCTCATTCTTACTTTTGCGTGTTTTTTTTTTGATCGCTTTATTTGTTGCGTTGCTTTCTGTGCTGCCAAAAAGGCATTGGCCCATTTCATGCAACCCCCACCCCGCCTTCTCTCTCTCTCTCTGTCTCTCTCCACCCCCCATCAAGAATTTATTTTATGCTCTTAATAATTGTATTTTACTTTTGCTGCTGCTGCTGCTGGATTCGAGTTCCACGCCACATTCCACAAGTGCAGTTTGAGAGTCAGTGCATAACTCCAATTAGACTAGCTGCAGCCGACGTCATTTCCCCCAAATATACATAGCGGTCTGCATGTGTGTAAATACGTGCAGAGGTGAAAAAGAATTATTTTGCGTTGTGTTCTTTCTTTCTCCTTCCGCTCGTCGCACCTTCTTCACTTCCATTTCACAGTTTCTTGTTGTTGTTGCTGCTGCTGTTGGTTTATGTCATTAAAATTGTTTGCGTATTTTGCTATTCGCCATTCGAATTGCGTCTTGCTTTTATTTACACACTCTACAAAAGCACAACAACAGCTTTTGTTGAATGTGCTCCAAAAATAAGCGCGCCTATTATCGTTTTATCGATAACGGGTCGACAAAAGCAAAACAAAACAAAACAAAATAAAAATCAACAAAAACAAACGCAGCTGTGCATTGCAGTCCCCTCTCTCCCTCTCTTTCGCTCTTGACTGTGTTATGCCTATCTCTCACACACACACACACACACACACACTCACACACACAGACAGACAGGCGGTCAAAATTCATGTTGATGTTTGTTTAATTGATTTCTAATCATTTTTTTTTTGTATTCTATTAACTATATCGCTCTCTTTTGCACTCTCTACTTACAGATACGGCTGCTATGGATCCAATTTTCTTTTCACCTTCAAATGGTATACCGTCTGAGAGTAAACTCGCCACTTATATGGTAAGTTCTTCTTGTTGTTCTGCTTGTTGTTGCTTTTGTATATATAAGTTATTTTCGGTTAAATGCACAGTTTGAGAAGCGCGCTCGCTTGCTTGCTTAACATGCCGTCACAGTTTGAGAGTCATGCATGTTAAACTCATTTCGAGAGTAGGCCACTTAACAAATGTGACCCTGTCTGGCGAACACCCACCTTCACCGCCACCCCCGCACCCGTAACCGGCCCCATACCCACCACACCATTACAAGCAGCAAGCATCTGTTTAATTAACAGCTGAAGTTTGTTTTGCTTGTTGTCAGACAGATTTTTCTTGTTGTTGTGTTTTTGTAATTATGCTTTATGTATTTGTTTTCACTCAAAATTGCTTCAAACAATTTAATTGTTCAATCCACAAATCCATTTATATACATGCATGCATATGTATATATATATATATATATATATGCGTATGTGCTTGACCGACTTTTATTTTTTTTATTGCGCCTATCAACCAACATGTACGTAAATTTAAGCAGACAGACAAATGCAAGCTGTGCATGCACATATAATATACAAGTAATAACAATTAATTGCTGTTCATGCATGAGATTTTTACTTTTATTTTAAAGAAAACATTTAGCAAACACATTAAAAAAAATGGGTTAAGAAACAGGTGCAAAATTATGGTCAATTAAATGAATTGTGGCTCAATAAAAAGCGAATAATAAACAACATTTAATTAAAAAGCGAGCTCTTAAGCTCCTAAATCAAACGTTACTGTGACGCTGTTAATGCTAATTCAATTAACAGTTTACTTAACATTAACACACAAATGTTGAACTTGAAAGGCAAAGTATTTATTTAGTTTGCTTTTGTTTCTATTGTTTATTGCTATTGTGATTTGATCGCAGATAAGATAAGACATATTTTGCTACATGTGTGATAAATACGCAATTCCACAAAATAATAATATAAACTCTACACGAGGACGTACTATAGGCAGTTCAAGCTTATTTAAATGAATCTTAAATCAAGTTGCTATAGCAATAAAATCACAATTATAGAGCTTTCCAATTGATATATAATATATCCAGATATGTTATTGATCCACTCTAAAAATTCCACTAAAATCGTCACAATACTTCAGCAATTTGCAGATTTTATAGTTATTTTATAGCTAAAATTTACTTATTTTGCTTCTGTTGCGTTTAACCTTATTTTTATATAATATTAAAATCGCTTATTATATTATATATTTAACTTCGCCAGCTTAAAGCTTTTCAAAATTAAAAGCACGCTTATTTCTTCTTACGCTTAGAGTCCCAAAAATGTCCAACAGATGTTAATCTTTAACTCGTAACTCTCTGTTGTTAAATATGTCTCTGTCTCTCTTTCTCTCTCTCTCATTTCTCTTTGTGTATTCGCATGCTGTATCTCTCTTTCTCTCTCTCTCTCTCTCTCTCTCTCTCTTTCTCTCTCTCTGTTAGAATGTTGCCACAGCGACGGGCTATGGGCTGAATACTGCTAGTGTTAATGTTAACCTTAACATTAATGTTAATGCTAGCAGTAACAGTCACAGTAGCAATAATAGTAACGGTAACAGTAACTGTACAACTAACAGTAGCAGTAACAGTAACAGTAACAGTAATGGGTTCGCACTACTTAACTTGGACTCTTCCTCTTCTACGTCTCTAGCTGTTAATAAAAAGACTCAGGTAAAAAGCATTAGTCAAACACCCCCTCCGCCCCGCCTCCCTCCCTCCCAGTTAGAAACCCCCTTCTCCCTTTTACCCCCTTCACCCACTTTTAGTTAATTAAAGTGCGTTTTTTGTGTGTGTTTTTGTTTGTTAAATTGTATTTTCCATTTGAACCTCTTTCTAATGCTGCTCTTTTGCTGCTTTCCCATTACATAGGTAACGCCACAATCGCCCGAATTCATTCCAACCAATTTTTATACACCATATCACGTGAATAATGGCCTAAACGGCGTCAATGGGCTAACAGCTGCTGCAGCTGCAGCCGCCGCCGTTGCCACAGCATCAGCAACGGCAACAGCAGCAGCAACCGCGTCGCCCGTTTCCACCTCGTCCTCGGTGACGTCAGCGGTGAGCATTAGTAAAACGGTGAATGGCAGCAATTCCTCCGCCGCCGTTGCCAGCTCAATGATGCTATCCTTGCAACAACAAAAGACGACAACAACAGTTGCAACTGTTAACATTGCCCAACAACAGCAGAAGCAACAACAACAAGCGGAACAATCAGTGCCGCCAGCAACATCAGTCACATCCTCATCGTTGTCATCGTCGTCAGCGTCCGCATCGTCGGCACCCATTGCAATAATTGGGGCACCACCGAATCCAGCTGCTGCACCCTTTGTCAGCAGCATGTCCGCCCAAACGCCGCTGAAAGCGCGCAACGCAATGTTGCGACAACAACAACAGCAGCAGCAGCAGCAGCAGGATTCACCCGCAACAACAGCAGTGGCAATGATCGGTGGCGAGAAGTCGCCGCCACACGGCATGACGCCACACGGTGCCTCGCCCATACCAACCACGTTGCCAGCGAGCGTGCATCAGGTAAGAACAAGTCTCAATCATTTTCTATGCTGCAAATGTTTGCAGAGAGAAAAGTTCCTTTTCGCAATGATTTCTTTAAGTAAAAAAGGCAGGCTTTGTGTAACTTTGTGTATCTGTGTACAAGTGGAGGATAAACAATCAATTTCATCAGAAGCTGCAAGGAAGAGGAAGAAGAATGAGCTGAGCACTTCTTTCCCTTCCCTCCTGCAAGGTCAAATCTGGCCTATGTGTGTCGACTCTGTGGTCGGCAATCGTCTAACCCAGCCTATCTATGCCATATATATATTTATAATATATCCTGCTTACCTGCATATCTTTCTGATCTTGAAGAAATCGAGCACCATCAATACTAACTACACTGATTAACCTGTTTCCATTGCACCTTTCCGCAGGAGAACGTTGGCGGCACCATCTACTTTTATCCCACAGCGAATGCGCCCAATAATCAGCCCGTTGTCAATTCGGTTGTGGTGGATTCCACACATCCGTCGCATCCCGCACATCATGGCGTTGTCAGCGCTGTGGCGCCACTGAATGCAGTGGTGCCATCGCAGCTGCTGTATGCTGGCCATGTTTATCCGGGTCCGGCGTCCAATGTGATCGCCATGCAGCCAAAAACGCAACTGGAATCCGCTTTCTTTATGCCCGACGAGATGCGCTCCGACATACTTGCCCGCAACGAGATCTCCAATCTGATCATGGACGCTGCGGAAGCGGCCCAGCATGCTTTGCCCCTCGAGGTGGACAACTACCACGCACTCTATCCGCTGGAGGCGCCTGCCCAAGCGATGCACACCAAACTAACCCTCCCAGCGAGCACCTATCGAGCCACGCACAACAGCACCGGATTCAAGTACTGCCTACGAAGATTACACGGTCAGTGGAGAAGAGACTGCCCCGAACAGCAGTCACTGATTGCTAATCCCTCTACTAATCTCTGCCCCTTGCAGGCTTCCGTTTGCAGTCCACGAAGTGCATGACGCTCGTCGAGATGTGGAAGAAACTGCAGCACACGAATGTCGTCCAGCTGCGCGAGGTGTTTACGACGAAAGCATTTGGTGATAACTGTAAGTGCAGCGTGTTGCCACCAACTGCAGTCAGCAACTGCAGAGTCAGCAGGCATATATAGACAGATAGATATAGCCTGATTTTAGGCATGCCCAGATTTTACAGCAATAGAAATAATTAGTGTAGTAACTATAAGCTTCTCCAATCGAGAGATCTCGACTGGCAAAGCCACACTGTTAACTCTATGTTAACTCACTGTTAACTTGTGTTGATTTATAATTAATTAAATAATTCCTCTGAGAAGGGATTCTTCACACAGACAGGGCTAAATCGACTCGACCGTTGATGCTGATCAGACATATGTGTACCTTATATTGTTGCCCCATTGTTGCTTCCCTCTGTTGTGTACTCTTCATAATACCCTTTGTTGGCCGTTCCATTGCAGCCCTAGTATTAGTGTACGATTATTATCCCGGCTCACAGACATTGCTGGCCAAATACTTTACGCCCGCGCCGGAGGGCAACGGCTACACCGATCCATTCCAAGGCGAGGCACGCCCCTTCAGGTGAGTGAGCCGACCAACCGCACTGAGGCATGCCCCACATTTAATTGCACCCCCAAAAACCAATTGCAGTCATAAGAGCAACATGCAGCGCACAAACAACGGACCCCTGCTCCCCGAGTCGACAATTTGGTCGATCATCATGCAGCTGACCGCGGGCCTGAGGGCCATCCACCAAGCGGGACTGGCCTGCAAGTGAGTAGAAAATATCGCATATACATATAGAAGGACTGTAACTAATGGCGAGAGTATCGTATCAGAATACTGGATCCCACGAAGATCATTGTGACTGGGAAACGAGTGCGCTTCAGCTCCTGCTGCATCTCAGATATCACGCAGTTCGATCCCAATGCGGCAAATCCCCTGGCACTGGTCAACATGCATCAGCAGGTGAGCAGAGTGTATATATAGCCCATATATATATATGGCTATATGGGAAGCAAAAATAGCAAGACCATAAATAAATCTACTTTTTTCCATTCTTATAAGCAAATTTAATCAGCTTTTGAGTATGAAAATTATCAAGTCGATCCGTAAACAACTGATTATTATTAATATTGATTATTGAAATTGCGTTCACTGAGAGAAATGGGCGATAACGAAATTTAAATTTAAAATTATACGAATATAGAAATGTGTTATAATGCATAGAAGATACATGAAGCATTGAGTCGACTTTGAATCCCCTCCGAAATCTGTTCAAAGCAAATGATGCTAAAAGGACTTTCGAGCTCTATTTCTAGTATGCTTTGGGTCGTTGTCCTGCTGGAACTATACTCCAATTCTTGATCCACATCCGTTTCAATCTTATGTATCAAATCAACTGCATTATAGAAAAATTGAATATATATATATATATATATGTATATCAGTTATAGGCGAATCAGTCTTCTCTCCAGTAAATTGAATAAGACTCATTTTTAGCTGCGTGCTTCTTTTTCCCTTTCCCTACCCATTGCAAACTTATCTATAATGTGTAGGAATTAGTTAAAACAATTGTCTTACGATGAATACTATATACTATACAGATTATAGATTGTCTGGTCTGATTACATTCGTGTTTGGCTTTCTTTTGCAGGACGATCTGACCGCATTGGGTCGCTTAGTATTAGCGCTGGCCTGTCGCTGCCTGCAGTCCGTGCAGCGCGACAATGTGCAGTCCAGCATTGATATGGTAACCAGAAACTACTCCACCGATCTACGCAATTTTATTGTGTAAGCCAAACTGAGATTGACAGATTGGAAGAGACTGTAGTTAATATATGTGTCTTTATCTATAACGTTTACAGTTACCTCTTCACCACGAATAACCGCCGCTCTGTAACGGACCTGATGCCAATGATTGGCGCACGCTTCTATACGCAACTGGATGCGCTCCAGGCACAGGTGGACATGCAGAAGGACGAGCTGGCCAAGGAAATGGAGAACGGTCGTCTCTATCGCACTTTGGTCAAACTGAACAGCATCAATGAAAGACCTGAGTATGTTTCTTGTATATATATATATATATATCATTCTATATATTTTATTTTTGATATGAATCTTTCACTTGTGGCAGCTTCAATTTGGATTGCACTTGGTCAGAGACTGGTGATAGATATATGCTGAAATTATTCCGAGATTTTCTATTTCATTCCGTCACCGAGGATGGCCGACCCTGGCTGGATCACGCACACATCGTACAATGCCTCAACAAACTGGACGCTGGCTCCATTGAGCGCGTAAGTGGCGTCATCTCTCTCTCTCTATATATATATAAGCCCTGATCGACGGAAAAAGTTATTGTTAATGGAAACCTCCTCATAAAATATCTGTATTTTTGAATTGGAGAAAACTGAAATCCATACTGTTAACTCACTGTTAAGTCGCTGTTAACCAGTGTGGATTTTGAGAACAGCTGTTCGCCGTTGTTCAGATAATTAATTTGATATATTTTGACGATATTCCACTTTGATTCAGTGATTCAATGTCTCTAATCCACTCCCCGCAGGTGCAACTGATGTCACGCGATGAGCAGTCGGTTTTAATTGTCTCCTATGCTGAACTCAAGAATTGTCTGGAGAACGCCTTCTCCGAACTGATGTCGACGGCGGCCAATTGAGCGCATTTCCCCAACGAAACACGTTAAAAGCAACAGCAACAACAATAACAACAACAACAACAACAAGAAACACGCGCAGCTGATTTGGCCACGCCCCAACCACAATCCAAAACAAAACACGCCCCTTCCCTCCCCCCCCCCCCCTACCCGACCACAAAGCAAACTACGATTAAAAACGGTTAAAGAATTAAGAGAAACATTCATTATAACTAAGACATTTTGGGCGCAAGCCGACTAAAGAAGAGATGAGGAACATAAAATTACAAATAATAATAATAATAATAAAAACTAAAAAGTAAAAACTACACACGCAGATTTATATTGTTAAGCAAAAGCAAAAAGATGAAGATAAAACAAAAAAAGAAAACAAAACAAAACAACTGATATCCAATGTTATGTTAGATCTTAACTACATTTTAGGCATTTAAACTTACACAAAACAACAACAACAAACAAACAAACAAACCAACAACAACCAAACAGAAAAGGAGCAACAACTTTTTGAAAACGAAATCTCTCCAAGAAAAGCAAAAAAAAGAAGAAAAAAAAAACGATAAAAAACGCAAAATATACAAGAACAAAAAATGTAAACAAAAGAGAAAAAAACTGTAAAAACACAAAAAAAAACTTGCAAAATTTGTTAAAACAAACAAAAAAGAAAAAAAAAGCGAAACAAAAAGAAGTACGAAAAAAGCAAAAAGTTGATCTATTTTTACAGAGCTAAAGAAGACGAGGAAAGAAAGTATTTATATGTATTGAAAAGTCTAAACAAAAACAAAAACAAAAACAAAAGCAAAAGCAACAACTAAACGTAAAGAGATAAATGCAAAAGCAAAAACAAATTGTAAAATAAATCAAAGGGAAATGTGCAGTGCGAAAAAATTGAGCAACGGCAAAATGAAGAGAAATTGTAGAAAAAATAGAAAACAAGAAACAAAAAGAAAACGAAAAAGAACAGTAAACAAGGAACCACAAGCAACAAGCAAAATGTTGAAAGCATTGAGCTGAGCGCCTGCCTGCCTGCCCCCACTCCCTCTGCAGCAGCAACAAAAAACAACAACAACAACAGCAACAAACAACACGAACAACCAACAAAAAAAAAAGAAACAAAAAGAAACATTTCTTATTTTTCAACTAATATTTTTATAGTGAAGTATTTTTTAAAAAGCGATTTAAAGCAAAAGCAAAACGAAAATGAAAATGGAAACTATGTATTTGTAAAAAGTATAAAAAGAAAATTGTTGTAACAAGAAGAAGAATGAAGAAGGTGGGAAGAAGAAGAACATGCAAAGCGACGCACAGCGCGACTTGGCAAGTTGCTCAAAACAATATATACAGTATAACAGTGAACAAGAAGCAGATGAAGAAGATGAAACGAATAACGGTAAACGTCTCGGCCACACACAGCGTGATATGTATATACATATATATATATATATATATATACATATATATATATACTTCTACTTATATTTACAACAAACAAAGAGCTCTTGACGGTCTTCTGTCTCTGAGATTGCAATATTTATAATTGTTTCGTTTCACACACACACACACACACACACACACACACAGACACACACACACAGACACACACACACTTGAACACACACATACCTTTGCACGCTCCAAAATTGCAAGTACAACAAGAAGAGGAAGAGAACTACTTAAAAGTCTGTCAATATATATTTGAATATGCATACATGCATATTATTTTAAATGCTTAAAAGTCGCGTTGCGCCCGCATATCACGAAACCAACAACAAACAAACAAAACCAAGAAAACCAACCAACAAAAAAACAAAAACAAAAAAATACAAATGGCTTCAACCACTCAAAAACCACCAGCAAAAATGTCAAAAGTACTTTTGTGATTATGATTTATTAATGTCTGATGACTTCTGAGATTCAGTTTATTTGGGCCGCATGCTCAGCAGAGAGCTGTGGATCGTTTACTTACTCGTGCATTTTTCTTTCCTTCATTTTTTTTAATTTATGCACTATTTATTTATTTTGTTGTTGACTCTTTTTTTTTGTACACTCGACATAATGCCTCCCGAACATGCCACCCGTCCCCCCGTCAAAACTTAATCGTTGTTTTTGTTGGCTTTTTGTTTTCCACACCGATTTGCCAAATTTTTTTCCAAAATATTCGCTTTTGTTTTCCACTTCGAAATTTGTGTACTCCTTTTTCACACGCTGTTTCTGTTTGTCGAGCATAAAAAATGCATCCGCGTACTTTTCTCTATTAAGTTATTGTGTACTTCAAAGTAAGACTAATTAATTAGTTATAAATTTTATTATTAAAGAAAAACAAACGAGAAAACCTACAAAAACAGAATGTAAAAGAAAACTTTTTGAGAAAAACCAATACAAAAAAAATAATAAAATGTTTAAACACAAATCGAATATTTATATTTACGGCTGATGATGATCCAAATTGTAAGTAACCCGAACGCAGCTAAGGAAAACTGTAAGATGAAACTTAATTTGACATAACAATGATCTTAAATACAGTTAAAAACAGTTTATAACTATGTGCAATAATGCTAATAATCTCTTGCCATTATCTCTTCCAGCTCGCAATCAGCAGCTCATCCTCAGCCCTGTTGTGCAGTTCCAGGCGGAATCTCCGTTCGGCAGACCTTCTATATAGAGTCGTACTATTGGATCCACTTCTAGATCATTAGCTACTATTATCTTGTTCTTCTAATAGAATCATCAACAATGACTACAGGCATATCTTAAACAAAATAATGATTTAGAAATTGTATATAAACTGTATTCTCATCAAAATATTATTTAACCATAGATTTGCATATGTTTGTAATAAAGAAATCAAATGCTTATGAAAATAAAAACCAATATTTCACATGTAAGTCGGTTGTTTTTAAGTCTCAGTGTTTTTCCCACCTATTATTGAATTACCTGAAGAATAACTTTTAATGCAAGCCTTTAAAAGTATGCCACAATTTCTTTTAAATGATTTAACATTTAAATAAATTAGCCTAAAATGATGCAGCACTTCATCCGTTAACTATTCGCAAGACATATTTTTATTATAATTGGGATATCTGCACTGCCCCCCTACTGAGCTTACAGCTCCCACACAAATGTGAGAACCCTTTTTGGGTTGAGAGCTTCTTGGTCTTTGCAACTCATTAACATCCCCAGAATACCACGAGAGTTGTGCAATTTATTATTCAGTTGGGCCGAAATCCTGGCGGTACTGCAATACCAGGCCAACCCGCGACAGAGGTGGAGCAAGCTCCAAGCACTCCGTCTACTTCCAAAAATCAGTTTAACATTTGTTGTCCTCCGATGGAGGATCTATCAGATGTTAAGCTGATAAGAACAGATACTACACTTTGATCTTAGCCATAAGGCCGAGAAGCGATAGCTCTGCACACGATTTTATGCCCCAATATACAAGCAGCTGGCCAAAACCTGTTGTGAATTACAATGCAGCAGTTGTGGCACATGCGCAGTCGACGCGTGGTGGTTGTTTGTGCTGCGCCGCAAAATACGCAGCGAGTTTTTTGCACTTCTTTGCCAGGCAAGCTGCGTATAATTCCCAAACAGTTCTAGCAGCAACTGCGTAGTACAGTTGGAAATTGGTGGTGGTTGGCTACTCTGGCTTCTCTTCAGTTGTCGAATAAATCTTTCGCCTTTTACTAAAGATTTCCGTGGAGAGGAGCACTCTAATGAGTCTAAAATAATTTTTTGCAGTGCCTGATTGCAATCGGGCCATGATTAATGTATTTAAATGGTGAAAATAGTTGCAGTTGTGTTTAAAGTTTTTATTTTTTAACTAAATAATTACAACGTATAATACAAATTTTATAGTTAAAACTTGGAAATGTACAACTTTCGTGTTAGAGCGAGATAGAGAGATAGAAAGAGGAGTTTTGGGTAAAAATTGTGGATTGGCTGTATTCTTTTGTTTGTCAGGCGGCAGAGGCAGCATTTGTGGGCAATTTCAATTTGATAGAGTGGCATTTGTTGTTGTTTGATGGTTGTTGCTGTTGTTTCTTATGTGTGTGTGGTTATCACAGTTAAATATATAAAAGTTCGGCCGCTTCTATATACCCTTTTCTTGTTTTTTTTTTCGTTGTTGTTGTGGTAAAATGTTTATCGAATTGGAGAAGAAGATAAAGCTGGGCGAAAGATGTTGGTTTGTTTGTTGTTTGTGTTTGTGTCTTAATAGCAACTAAATAGTTGTGCAATCCTCTTTTAGCTAAGTCAACTAAACTACTTAAACTTAGGCTCTTTAATTAAAACTTATATTTAGTACAAAAAATTCAGCTGAACTTTAGCAAATTTGTTGAGTATTTGTTCGCGTTAGTTGTGTGGGGGGCAAAGGGGGAAAGGAGGAGTGGCAGCAGTTTCGCAGTTTCGCAGTTTTATACTAAAATCTAAAGAGGGGGCGGGTAACATTTAATAATGTATATGTATGTATTAACAACTTGAAGAGGACACGCAGATCCTCACAAAGCAGCTCCTATTAATCCCGGGTCGCGTTGGCTTAGGTCGCCTCCGCTGGGGCGCCACAGCCCTCAACATTCTCGGGCCAATCGCAGACGTTCTCCTGGGGATTAAAGACCAGGTTGGCAGGACATGGCATATGATGCTTGCGCTCTCCCTCGCACATATAGTAATGCGTGCAATCGGCCCAGTCCTTGTGGTAGCTAATGTGGCCATCCTCCTCGGCACAGGTGACATCGTGTGCTGCATAAGGATGATAGGTGAGTATATATATAAATCTATCTAAATACCTCGGTACTCACGATCCTTTGTTGTGTAGGCACCGCGTGGTCCATGGGACTCATAGGGTCCATCGTATTCCAGAGCCACCTTGTAGTCCTTCAGCTCATCGCTCAATGCATTCAACAAGGGATATTTGCCACTGCCGCAGCGACCCGAGAAGTCATCCATGTCTATTGACCAGACCATGATGCCGCCAAAGCCTTGCTCCTTCAGCCATTCCGTCTGTGCAAGCAGAATTGATTTTTTAGATGGATTTTCTTCTTTTTAAATTGTTTTTGAACCCACCTTTGTCTTCAGCGAACGTTCGTCGTCGAAGCCGACCCACTGATTGCCTCTGTAGGCGAAGGGCACCTGCTGCTCCGAGTCCCAGACGAGCGTTGTGTTATCCACCGCCAGGAAGGAGCACACCTCGTAGTAGCTGAGGAAGCCCGCCTCGCTGGTGAACTTGCCAGCTTTGCCGCCACCCGACGACGGTGATCCAATATCGAATTGTGTATCGTTGACCAGCTCAAAGCTGCGTCCATAGGTGGGCATGCCAATCAGTAGCTTCTCCTTGGGCGCACCCTGTTTGACCCACTCGCGTGCACTGTAATCCACAGTTAGTTTCTTCTGGTAGCCCGTTGTCGACTCCAAGGGGAACAGTGGCGAATTGTGGCCCACTGTGCGCTCCCATTGGCCATGGAAATCGTAGGTCATCACATTGATAAAGTCCAGATATTTGGAGATCTCCGGCACATCGTAACCAGCGGCAATGGCCTCGAACGACGCCGGCACCGCCGCCGTCAAAAGGAGACGCGGCAAGCCCGACGACTTCGCCTCGCCCTCGAAGGCGACACGCAACTCGCGCAGCAGGTTCACATAGGCCACACGATCCTCGGCACCACGCGGATACTCCCAGTCGACGTCCAATCCGTTGAACTTGTAGTCGCGCAAGAAATCGATGGCCTCGTAGACGAACTGATTCATGCGGAACACGTTCGAGGTGAGTTCCTTGAACGGAGTCGAGCCAAAGGCCCAGCCACCAATGGCCAGCAGTATTTGCAGATCGGGATTCGTATCCCGCAAGGCAATTACAGTCTCATAGTTCTCCGGATCGTCGTCGGTGGCCTCCGTCAGCTTGTAATCCTGCAGCGTGGCAAAGGCATACACAATGTGGGTGCACAGCTTGGGATTAATGTTATCCGGCCCGAATTTGCCAGCGCCGGGTCGCTTGGCTGACCAGCTGGTCAAGTAGCAGAAGACCTGAGCGGGACGTGCTGCAAGATTGGAATTGGGATGGTCAGTTGACAGTTGTCCAACTGGAGATGAGAGCTGCAAACTTACTGTTTGTGTCCACGGCATGGGATCCTCCCTTGATGCGCTGCTTCTTCTGTATATGCGGCTTGCGCACCTTCTTGATGATCTCCTCGGGATCAATCTTGATGGGTTCCGGTTTCTACAAGTCAAATGTGAATTATGATGATTAGTAAAAGTGGTCAGCAGGTGGAGTCTGTGGCTCACCTCTTCGATATCCTCGAAAGTGGCTGCCACTGATGTCCAGTTGACGTCCTTGGCCTCCTTGCCACGCGATATGCCCAGCAGCTCCTCGCGCATGGCTCCAATCAGGGGATACTTGACATTGCCGCCGCACACCTCGCCCTTAAAGTCGTCCATGTCGATGGTCCAGACCATGGCACCGCCATACCCGTTCGTCTTGATCCACTGCATCTTGTTGCGGATGGCACGCTCATCATCGAAGCCGACCCACAGGTCACCATCGACCATGTACGGCACCTTCATCTCCTCATCCCAGACGTAGACGGCGCCATTGAGCAGCATTTCACAGATCTCGTAGTAGGCGAGGAAGCCGCTCTCCTTGGTGTAGACACCTTCGCGTCCACCGCCAGTTGCGGGTGCATTTGGGCCATGTTTGTCGGTGCTGGCCAGCGTAAAGGAGCGTCCATAGGTGGGCATGCCAATCACCAGCTTCTCCTTGGGTGCGCCCATCTTCACCCACAAGCTGGCCGCATTGTCCACCGACAACTGTTTGCGCCACTCCGAATCCGTTGAAGGAGCATAGCTGCAAGAAGAGATTATTAGACTATATTCGAAGGGATTATCTTAGCCAGAGATTAAATGATGCTTACAGTGGTGCATTGTGTCCCGTTTCGCGTTCCCACTTGCCATGGAAATCGTAGGCCATCAGATTGATGAAATCCAGATAGCTGGCAATGGCGGGCACATCGTAGCCACCGCGGACATTGTCCGGGCCGACGGGCACAGCGGCGGAGAGCAGGAGACGTGGCTGCTTCAGTTCCTGGGCCTCCGCTTCGAATGCCTCGCGCAACTCCTTGAGCAGGAGCACAAAGTTCTTCTTGTCATCGCTGCCCTTGGGATACTCCCAATCCATGTCGAGGCCATCGAAGCCACGCTTGCGCAGGAACGGAATGGCGGAGTAGACAAAGGTCTGGCGGGTGTAGCGGGTCGCAGACATATCCTTGAACTTCTGGGTGCCAAAGGACCAGCCACCAATAGCCAGCAGAATCTACAAGCAGAGCAGTGATTAGATTTGTCTGAGAGAGCGTCTCTCCAAGGATGACTCACCTTCAGCTTGGGATTGGCCTTGCGCAGACTCATCATGCGCTCGTATAGGCCGGCCACATTGTCCTTGGTCTCATCGTTGGACTCGTAGGAGCTCAGCTTGCCCTTCTTCAGCCAGCCAAAGGCAAAGATGATGTGTGTGCAGAGATCGGCGGGAATATCCTCAGGCACAAACTTGCCAATCTTCACGCGATACTGCGACCAATTGGTGTAGTAGCAGACAATCTTTGGCGTTCCATCGTCCACTTTGGTCTTCTTGCCCTTGAGCGATGATCCGCTTGCCACAAGTGCGGCACCACCAGCTGCTGCTGCTGCTGCACCACCTCGCAGCTTAGACTTGGAGCGCAGACGTGTCCTTCTGCTGACGCTGGTCGTCGAGGCTGGCTCCTGATCGATGCGCTTCTGGGCCACAGGCGTCTCCTCGGTGACCTTCTTGGAGCTAACAGTTGTCGTCGGGCGTCGCAAGCGTCGACGTGTCTTTGCTGCAACAAACATATAAATGGGATTCATATTTATAATCAGTTTCTAATTGGTAGTGGTAATTATTAAACAGTCAATTTATATGGTGGGCGATAAAGAAGCTTAACGTGCAGCTGACAGCTGAACATAATTTGAGCCATCATCAACTTCAATCAATTCTCAAGATCAACATCATAAAGATTGTTCATCGATCAATCACTTTTGACGGGGAACTGCGATTACCACAAATCAATTGACAATTGACTGAGTAAGTGTTATGAATCAAGTTGATTTACATTTGATGTACCCGTTGCCATCCTCAGCTTTGGCTGTCTTCTGACCAATTAGCTTTAATTGTATTGCAGGCCATTTGACAAACACACCAAGTCTTGGCGTGAATTTATGTTAAAGCGTTTTAATGAAGCTTGATGATAAAATGTATTCGTTAATGACGCTGCCTTATGTTAAATACTTGAGCAATTAAATGAGCAGCGCTTATACCTGTTTAACGTGATGTTCAAATATAAGCAAAATTGTCAACACCTGAAATAACAATAAAGAATTAACCAGCCACAAGCAGCATGCATTTTTTTGTTTGTTTTTGTAAACCAGTCGAGGAGTAAATATTTCTTCTAATTGCCTCGCACTGCGCAAGCCTCCACATTTATTTATGAACTCTTGGGGGCGCTTTGTGTCTATTTTTAGCTTGACTGTTGCGCTGTTCTAGTGCTGGTTAAGTCGTCGAAGATGTATCTGGGGATATAGCTCAGTGGTAGAGCATTCGACTGCAGATCGAGAGGTCCCCGGTTCAAACCCGGGTGTCCCCTAGGTAAACTTTTTTGTACACTTATTCTTTTTTTTAGAATAAGGAATATTATTTTCTGTTTTAGCAAATTACTCATATTGCTATCTGTTTTGAGTCTATTTATATTTAGGAGCATTAAATTGGTGTTGCTTGGCGCCTGTAGCTCCATGTGGTGGAGATCACATAATGGGGATATAGCTCAGTGGTAGAGCATTCGACTGCAGATCGAGAGGTCCCCGGTTCAAACCCGGGTGTCCCCTAGGTAATCCTTTTTGATGTCAATATTCTAATTTATTTCAAGGAAAAGGGTAATGCGAAAGTTGCTAATAGAGAAGGGGATGGATGGGAGGGTATTTAAAATTATAACCGTTAAAAAAAAGCCTGAGTAAATATACACAGCAGCCTTAACTTGCTGTTTTTTTTTTTAATTTGCAACTCTTTACAGTTAATAATCTTGTGTTGAAGTATTACATCATTGAAATGTGAAATGAATCTGCACAAGAGTAAACAAACCACTTTTAATATGCTAAGTGCAGCGCATTCGTTAAAGTTGATGTTTAGTCAGCGTGCGTTCGCATGGGGATATAGCTCAGTGGTAGAGCATTCGACTGCAGATCGAGAGGTCCCCGGTTCAAACCCGGGTGTCCCCTTGGTAAACTTTTTTGTTCTTATTTTTTTTGACAATTTTAAAAAAAAAGTCTCTACTATTTCTGTTGATAGCTTTGCTTTTTGACGCATTTTAATAAGTGTATCAGTTAAAAGACTGATTTCGTAAGCAGCAACAAAATACAATTTACTTGATTAGTCTCAAGTCAATTTTCGATTGTTTGCATAACTCAACTCAATTTGCCTTGATTTAAAAAGATACAAAACAGTCCATAATGTACAGTCATTTAGGAAATGTGTTGTTGCTGGTTACGTGATAATGTGGCTACAGCGCAAAAGCAACAGCAACAACAACAGCAAAAACAGAAATAATAACAACAGTTTATCAACTTCCGCCTCCGCAGAGATACTGATATTCTTCGAGTTTTGGAGTGGCGACGACAGACACCCATACAAGAAAAGACTGCAAACTGTGCTAAGATTTGAGTCGCTGTTCTTTAGTGATTTCTGGCTCCTTATATAAGTGGGGATATAGCTCAGTGGTAGAGCATTCGACTGCAGATCGAGAGGTCCCCGGTTCAAACCCGGGTGTCCCCTGAAAATCACTTTTTTTCTGTTTAAAAATCCTGTTTACAAATTAGAAACTTTGTAATATTCTACAGAGGCCAAAAGCACCATGACCAATATGGCCCTTGCATGTAAATGATGTCCAAGAGATATGTTAACGCATTACGAAATGTGATTTTTTTATATGGAATATTTGAATCACAAATCGTGTTTGAGATGTATTATTAATCTAGAGGTCGAACCATGATCGAAACGCCCTTGCTATTGAAAATCAGTTCAGTATTGTCAAAGTTATGGCATTGGAGAATGCCACACATAACTTTTGTGGGTTAGAAGCTTATCTTAAAACATTAAAATAATTGAATTTTCGAGTTTCGAGTTTTCGAGTACTTACTCTGTGCGCTGTCTGTGGAGGGCGAGAGCAAAACAATCAGCAGACATATTACAAAAGCAATTCGCAGCAATCGCGGCGGCAACTGTGAAAGATAAGATGAAAACATACACAGAAAGTGTTTGGGGCAATTAATCAGAGTTATGTATTTATTGGTTGTATGGTTTTATTTTGATGATGTGCGCGAGATAAAATGATTAATGTGGGGGCGGGGCACGGCACGTCAAGTTGCCACAAATTACGTGGCACTTGCTTGTCGAAAAGTGGATTTAAGTCGTGAGAAGGTCGGAGCATGTTCGTCCATCACATTTCATGCGCATTAAGGCCCTTCGGAGCGCCACTCTCCACTCCTCAACTGCCTCACTCCCCTCTCCCTCTCCAGTTCAGTTTGTTCACACCGAAGTGGTGGCGCCCACCAAAAACAATATAACGAGTCAACGTTGCCGAATGTTGTCCAGCTCTTGACATTGACCCAGTTAACCAGAGCCAGAGGTAAACAATGGGCAACAAAAGAAGAGCTGAACGGGGGAAAGTTGCTGGTTTCAACAACTAATTAAAATTATTGAGTGCACTTTATTATGCATATATGTGTGTTAATTGCTTGTTTGTTTGTTAGTTTGTTGTTTCCTTTGTGTTGCATCTGAGGCAATGTGACATCGGTGACATCTTCACAATTAGTAAGCCCAGTAGCAACTATAATACCACTACTAACAATGACAATGTCAAATCGAGTGACTGGCTTGACTTTGAATACTATTAACACTTATAAGCCTACGCTGTCCAATTATTAATTTCAAATTCACACGTAATATTTGGAACACATTTGTGATTCACCAACGCAATGGCAACAGACATTACAATAATATTTTGACGACTTATACTGTTTTAAAATATAAATTTGTTCAAGTCAATGCTGTTGAAAATATATTGCTCAAATCAATAGTAACACCTCTTCCTCCTATATCATATATACGTATGTATACTTAGACGGTAGCTATTTGGTATTCAGGGGCGAAAGCATTGGCAAGTCGTCATTAAGAACACGTTACACAACTCGTGGTTAATGGCCAAAATGCCATTCACAGACAGTTAGACGGTTAGACAGTTAAAGAAATGGCCAAAATTGGCACAAACGTGCCTCGCTTGATAAATGATCTAAACGATCTAGCCGAACTTACAGTTAGAGCTGTTAACGGTTACGCCCAGTGGCTGAAAGGAGCCAATTGCTTGTTGCACACATCAAGGTCGCAAAATAAAACTAAGGCTAACTCAGATAATTTATAGCCTCGTTGGTGCCATAAACACCACGACAAGCCCATAAATTGCACGGGATATGAAAATTTGGAATGTTTTTTTTTTTTTTGGATCTCGCTCTCCGATCGATCGCAATGTGCAGCCGAAAAAGTGAAACTGGTTTCTAGACTTAGTTATCGCAAATCAGTATTCATTTAAAAATTGGTTAGCTTTGCCCGTGCCAAATTTCAAGCATAAATTATAAATTTTAAAAGCTAAAAACAAATCAAAACAATCTTTCGCCTCAGCAATAACAAAAAAAAGTTCCTTATTGCGTGGACCGGCGACTTTGTCTTAACTGAACCAACTGGTTTTTTTTGGTAATTTTTTGTTTGTTGTGCGGCAGTTCGCTGGGGCGCGGAAATGAACCCAAGTGAAAACATGCCTAAAATGCCTTTCATTTTCCTTTGTGCGAAAGCGAAAAGCCAAAGAACCCACAAAATGAAATCAAACTCGAAATTTAATTTCAGCAATTCATCTTTCAAATTGCGAGCATAATCTTAGAGTCCTCACTTCTCTCTCCTTCCCTCTCCATATCTGTCTCTCTCTCTCTGTCTCTGTCTCTGTCTCGATCTGTGATTGCATTCTGCTTACGTAAACGATTGTTGTCCATTTTGGGGCAATTGTCTGGACAACATCCCCCATCCCCCCTCTCCAAGTAAATATCATTAGTGATTGCCATGTCGAGGTTGGTTTCTGTGGTGCGAAAGCCTCGCTTTATTTTTGTTATTTTTTTTTTGTTAGTGGGTTTGTCGATTACAGTTGGCTCGGTTACGACAGCATTAAATAAAATCCAATAAGTAATAGACAGATAGATAGATAGATGGATAAAGAGACGGGGTGAGAGGCAAACACAATGCGAAACAAGTTAACTGCATTCCTCTGGCCAGATTGCCTATTTTCCCAAATTGCGCAAAAATCAAAGAAAGAAAAATTAAAAATTCGATAATATTATTGTGATTTGTTGCCAAAGCCAAACAAAATAAAGGAGGAGAGAGAAAAGCTGTCTAGCTAACGCTTAGATACACTGCTCCTTATTTACTTATTAAATTTCCCTTTTAAATTCAATCGAAATTGAAGGATGGATGGAGCCAAGTGATAAAGGATTCCAATGGTGCCAATTTATTGCTACTATGCTAGAATCATTATTAATTTTGTAGCTTATTGTTTCTTCTAATTAGATATTCTTTGCAAATAGATCCCTTTTCGATTTATTAAATTCATATCCGTAGTTTGGTGATCATGTTTGCGGAATCTAGCCCATCTCTGATAGATCTTTTTTGATTAAATCGAGTTTTGTGAGCTGATATTGCATTATTTAAATTAATAGATTTCGCTGTTGCTTGTCTATGTCTACGATTAAGTATAGGAATACCTTAATGGTTTCGCAAAACTAGAAGTTGTTCACTTAACGTCACCTTCAAAGGCCGGTTTTATATTATGCCATTAACAACAAAAAAAAAAGAATGGAAAATCTCATGTTTTGACTAATTGTTGACATGATATATTTGACCAAATTGGCCGATTAGAGATACAGCAAATCGAAATGTGTGTTGGAAGATGGAATCCGATATACGTGTATCCTTCAAGGCAAGGGTATACAATATGATTGTTGATTTGCTGTTGCTAGCAAAGCTTTCATATGTGTATGTGCCCCACTCGACACAACACACACAACAGAATGGGAAAATAGCTCTCTAAATGCGCAACTTGAGTTGAAAAAGCGAAATCCGAATATTCGAGTGTTGAAGTGTTACTCAAAACCCACAGTTGCAAGTCTCACATTTCTGAAATACATATTGTGATCTTTGATCTGAGCTGAGCTGAGCCGTGCTCTTTTTGCCAGTTGCCAGTTGCCAGTGTCTGGCATCGTTTTCACTGCTCGCACGCAAGAAAGCGCAGAAATTGCAATTTATTTGCATTCATTTTGCTCAGTTGGCATTTTAGCTGTATTTATATATATATATATATGTATATATATATATATATGTATGTGAACAATTGTGTTTGTTGTGCGCGCTCTTTTAATATTTTCAACATGCCACTCAACATTGCGCAAAAGCTGCATTAATCATGCTCCGTTGCCGCTGCCACTGCCGCTGCCGACTTGGCAATCTGCGAGTTTGTCGCTTAAGTCTTTCGTTTTGCGCTGCATTTAACTGCACATTTTTTTTCTTTTCTTGTTTTGTGTTTGAAATGAAATTTATTGAAATTTTGTTCGTTTAGTTTAGCAGCTTGTATTTAATTAAAAGCTGACTGCCTTTTGGCTTGACCGAAATTCAGCTCAAGGTGAGCTGACTATAAATAAAAATAATACAAAATATGTATATGAAAAGAAAAAAAGATGGAAAAAGAAAACCGCTGCAAAGTTGGCGACACGCGCGAGCCACAGTTTTGTGTGTGTGTTTGTGTGTGTGACTTAACGGCATTTAAAAGTCATCACTGTTTGGCAACTATTTGGCTTTTAAACAAAAGGTCTTCAACAGTAGACCTTTTGGTTATTATGTTTTTCCTTCTCCGGCCGCTGCCGCCGCTGCTGCTGCTGCTGCTGCTGCTGCGCCTTGCAATTGAGTTAATAATATCTGAGCACCTGTCCTGACCAGACGACCTTGCGCAATCTGGCCAAAGCAAAAACAAGTTTGGCTCAGCGACAGGCAAGAAAACAGCTAAAGACACACACACACAGCAGACACACACAGCAGACACACAGTGTTGTGGCAGTGAGTCAGAGCTGATTAAGTGCAGCCAGAAACTGGTTCACTGACCAATTAGAATAATGCTAAAATTGCGCATTTCCAAACTGGCCAAAAGCCAACAACGCTAAGCCGGACAGACTCAGGCTGCAAGTCTTTGGGTGTGGAGAGTTGCTTACAGCCAGTTGGCAATTACTTCCTGCTCGATGGTTTAACCCTGAAACGGCCGTTCGCATCAGACCCAAAATCAGCTGACAATTAAGTACACTCAGCAAAACAAAAACAGTATGTACTTAACGTTGAATATTCATATGCAGGAATTATATTTGAAGTAGCAACCACTTTGTATTCTGATCGCTTTGCACTTGAATTGGGCATGGCGTGTTTTTTATTGCTTGCAAATGTTACGTTACCTTTTAGTTCTTTGCGCATTAAATGTCAGTTTTCAGCTATTGGTTCTGCTAATGCGCTGTTAAAGTTCGCAGCAATAGCTATCAAAAAAGAGCAAAACAAATATGCGATTGCTATAATAGCACAAGCTGTACAATTGCTCTTGCTCATTCTGCTATTGCTACAATTACAGAGAGCAGAATAGAACATTCCAGCTACTGCTCTTACCCTGTCTTCTGGTATTGCTCTGTTTCAGTTTAGAGCAGTAGCAATAGCAGAGCAATATTTCTATTTCAAACACTGGGTTTTTTTTTGGCACAAACTTCATTCACTCGAGTCGAGACTCACGAGTAGTGAATAATTTTGTGGGCTTGGCCCACGCACCCATTAAAGTTCTCAGCTGCAACAAATTGTTGTGGTTTTCGTTTTTTAATTTTGCGCACAAACGTGCCGCCGTGAGTCAGCAGCTTGAAGAGCTGGAGATGGAGATGAGGATGAGCAGCAGCAGCAGCAGCAACAGCAGCTAAGGAAGACAGCTGTCTGCATAATGTGGCCATTATTCTTTGGCTGGCAATGCCAAAAGCGAACGTTCAAATCTCAACAGTTGAGTGCACACAACTTCCGTTCCACAGTTGCTGCCAACTGGTTGCTGTCCCTGTTGTTGGCCACGTTTCTTAGCTGGCTCATAATGTCAATTCGATTTATGTCCGCTTGTTGCTTGGCTAACAACATAGAACGGGCCACTGTTTTAGTTTCAATTTCAGTTTCAGTCTCAGTCTGGCAGTCCCATTGTTTTTTTCTCTTTGCTCTTTTGTCTGGCCTTGTCGAGAATTTGGCAGCTTTGGCAATTTGTCAGTGTCACATTAATGTAAATGCCGTGTTTCCTTTTTATGCTGCCACTTTAGCGATAAGTACAACACTTTTGATTTCAACGGGCGCAACTAATAAACAAAAGACACAAACCGGCATTTATAATTGGTCTGCTTACTGAAGTCAACGGACTGAGAAGCTCATAACGCCCCCAACTATTTAATTGGCCAAGACTTCTACCAGGCGTTTGGCAAGAAACCCTTTCTAAGCTCATTTTAATGAGCGGCTTAGAAGGGGACAAAAAGGCAGCCAAAGGCACTTTTGAGTTGACGGAACCTACACACAGAAATCCAGTAAGAATGCTCTAGTCGAGAGAGCTCGACTGGGATATACTCTAAGCACAGCTGTTAAAGCTTGTTGGTATCTGATATTAGTTTTGACTAACAAAATCTGTGTTTCTCATACGAATTCTTACACTTAATCAAAAACAGATTGAATCGGAAGTCATTATCTATACAATTAGGTATTTTATTGCCATCGGAAATAGATTTGTATCGATATAATCGGTAAAACTAAATAAACTCGTTCTTAATATGGCTAACAAGAACATGCAATCGAGATTTTGAGTCTCTAATTCTTATAATGCCTGAGATCGACTTGATTCGGCAGACAGACTTAGATGGCTAAATCGACTCAGCTTTAAATGCTTTATAAGTACGAAGATGCTTCTTTCTGGCACAACTTAATTCTATTAATATAATCAGAACCAGGCATGTGCAAAACGTATAAGAAGTGAATAAATCTTAAGTCAAGATCGTATTCCTAGTTCGAAACCAGATTTATTACAGACTGAACAACCTTGAATTAAACTTTTTACGTATCTTTTTTATTCTTTCACTTTTCAGATAACATTCCATAATTAAGCTTCAAGATTTTAACTCATTAATATTGTTGCATGGGCATGCTTATATGGAAAACTGATTATTGTATTTTCACTCACATAATTTAATATTCAAATAAATTAGTTTGCCACCAAATAAATCATATTTATATAAGATATGTAAAAGCATGTAAAAGCATAGCTCTCGTTTGCTTTGCTCGAGGCACAGTTGTCAAATTTTGTTGCTTTCTGGTTGTGGTTTCATGTGCATTTTTGATGAGTTGGGCGTGCGCCCAACAGCTCCAACAGCTCCAGCAGCTCCTACAGCAACAACAACCACAACAACAACAACAAGGAACTGATGAGTGGCCCGGACATTATGTCATAGTATAGTCAGTTTGTAAGTTCGTTAGGAGGAGGATTATGTAAAACGTATGCGCTTTTATTAATAAAAAAATCAACAAAAAAAACGAGGGAGAAAAGCGAAAAAAAGCAACGTGCAACATAAAGTGAAATTTTGTGTTTTGTGGCATTTGTAATGTGGATGGATGCGCTGAGTGTGTTTGCTTAAGTTAGTACGCGTACTAGCTAGTAAGCTAGTAGCTGATTAAGTTATGCATGGGCTCAACTTTAACCTTTTCGAGCCAAATCGAAACCAGAGACCAAAAACAAAGCAAACCAGTTTGTGTACAAGTCTATGAATAAGTAAGTAAGTATATATAATTATTTAAGTATACACAGACATTTTCAGAGAAATATTCAAATGAAACGACGACCGACTCGAGGCTGGCCAGTTTATAGAGCGGCTTATGGCCTAGACGGCCAACGGTATTAAGCCAAACGTTTTTATGGCATTGTCAGTTAAATTTATTGCCAAAAAAAAAATAAAACGTAGATAAAGTTAATTGCGGCCGGCGGAAGGGCCAGAAAAGCAAATCAAAATGAAAATGAAACTAAAACGATAGCCAAAAACAAATTGCATTCACAGTTAATTAGTTTAATTAACCAACAAAAAAAAATTACGAAAAAAAAACAAAATCTGAGCAAAGTTGCCAAACGGCAAAAAGATAAATACAAAAAATCAAATATTACGCAAAAAGAAACAGTTGAGCAACTGTTGTGTTTCAAAGTTGAATATAGCTCAAGATATATATATGTATATATATATATTCATTAACAGCATTTAGCAAAGGGGGCAAACGCTGGTCGCTGCTCAATGATTTTTGGCTGATAATGATTTGTTTTTGTGTGTCTTTTTTTATGTTTTGTATTTTGTGATTATGTGTAGCGTTTTAATATATGCAAATAGATTTTTATATAACAACAAGCGAAACGAGTCGAATTTCGCTTAGAGTCTTGTGAGCCCCCGATTTCCAATTCGATTAATGTATGTATATATATATATATATATTTATTGTGTTCAACTCTTTTGCTGTGACAAATGATTGATATCTAGTTGGCTGTCCATAAAATAAACTCAATTCACAATTAGCTTTATTTGTCTATTATGCTCCACTCTCATTTGGCATTGAGCATTGAGTGTGTGTGTGTGTGCGAGTGTGTGTGTGCGTGTGCGTGTGTCAATTATGTCGCATATTGGGAACTAACTTACTTATTCAAATGATCAAAGCCAGAGTTGGCGACTTTAGACGACGTACTTCCTGCTCTGGTCAAAGCAGAAGGTTTGTTGCCTAAGTTATTTGTTTTGGCACGTTTTGTTTTTATTTTTATTTGTCTGCTGATTCGAATTGTGACGCTAACTTTGCATTAGCTTTGCTCTTGAACTACACAGCCAGCAATAGCCAGCAATAGCCAGCAAATGGCTGGCAATAGTTAGCAATAGCAATAGTTCAACAACCAGTTGATGCCTTTTTCATTGACTTATTTTTGTGGCATATGCAAATGTTGTGTTGCACATAAAGGTGAATTGCAAGCTTCATTTGTGCTTTATGGCTGTAATGTGCATACAGATGTGAGTGTGTATAAGTGTGTGTGTGTGTGTGCGAGTATTGTTTAAACTGCAGCACAAACAATTGAGAGGCTGCCCACTCGGCTACAACTTCAGCTTCAGCTTGAACAACACTCAACTGCAGCTGCAGGCTGCCTGCTGTCAGGGCTAGGCCAAAGTAATTGTGACTCGCATATCTCAGATAAAAACGACAGAAAATAAAAAAATGAAAAGAATAAGTTAGAATGAGACAGCTCGACTGATAGTTACCCTATAAATAGCTGTTAAAGATAGAGTCAAAGCTTGCTGATAAACACAAAATCGGTGTTTCTTAATAGATCTTAATGAAATTTTAACAGCTGATCAATAATATGTCTATATAGAGATAATATATATTAAGAAGTTTATCTCCAATAAATATATTTTTTAACAGTTATCGAATAAATGAAAAGAAATGTATCTAATTTTAAATTATACTCAACTCTTAGTCTCTGAGATCGTTTGCTTATGCACATGACTACATTAACACGGCTGATCAGGAATATATATATTTTATGGGTGCACACTGTGTGTACCTGTCACACACTCTGAGACTACTTCATTGTAACCACTTTACCACTTTCAATGCTTTCAGTGTATAATGAATAAATGAATCAAGTAAACGCTTTGCCGCAGCAGCTGAAACATTCTTGTCATTTTATGGATACACACTCAGGCAGCTCTGACAATACAAAATTGCAGCTATATAGAGTTGTAGAGCTAAAGTGTGGCAGCAGCTGAATAATAAGTTTACAGCTACTTGGCATTTCTTGAATGGCTTTCTGAAGAGAGGCCTTAAATTACGCATGCGCCCAGTTGGCTGTTGCCAACTTCCGATACAAAAAAACCAACGCTTGACTTTTTTTTTATTTTTTGGGAGAAAGTCTGTCATTGCCTGTGCAATGTGCAATTATTGTATTGAAGTGTGTGTGAGTGTGTGTGTGTGTGTGTTTGTTTGTCTACTAAAGCTACACTCTTTTTTTTATGTTTTGTACCATTCGAAATGTAAACACAAGCATCGCGTCGAGGGGCATCGTAAAAGTCGAGTCGTTATTTGAATTGTTTGTGAAACAAACAAATTCTGTGCGAGTGTTCAGTCAATTGTCAAAGCAACAACGACATCGAAACTTTAGCCAAATGAAAGTGAGAGTTAAGCCAACAAACCCAACAAATACATAGAGAGGGAAAAAGGTGCATATGTCAGTTACGCTTGTCTATTGACGAGGGCGTGCCAGCAGTGCCAGCAGTGCCAGCAACTGTGTGGCGATTGGGAAGCGGATTTCAGCCCAGTTAATTAACAATCGCCGAGTTAATAAAAAGCAATTAACTCTTGAAGACTTAACTAATACAGCAGCAATTGCAATACAACAATACACAATAGATTGGGCTAGCAACTGGGGGGAGGGGGTGCTTGAAATAACCAAATGAAATTGCGAGTGAATAATTAATTTAAACCAATTCAAAAATCGTTTGGCGTTTTCTTAATTTTTTCCTTTTCGTGTCTCTAGTTTTGGTTGGATTTGCTTTTTTCTTTTGTATCGCGACTCGTTTCGCGTATTTGAAACCTAATTTTTGCGGTTTTTTCAATTTGCGCGAGACCAGTTTTTTGGGCCAACTTGGCCGCTTGGCCAACGACGGATTTGCCAATAGTCAACAACGACGACGACGACGACGACGACGATTGACTGCCAGCAGTTGTAGGTTTTATTTTGTTGGAATTCGTGTTCGTTTTTCCTCTTTTTTTTATATTTTTGTTTGTTTGTTGGTTTGTTGCAAATATTAATTGTTGTAAAATCGCAAAGGCAGAAAACTAGTTGCTGGTCGCCTGGCAGTCGACTTTTACTTGGCCAAACTGAGGCGTGGCCAGTTTACAGTTGACTGTCGATGGCGTGCTGCTTGCTGTTTGTTGCTAGCCATAATGCTGGCCATAATGGAAAACGCTAAGAGCCACTCCAAGGAAGTAAAAGCAGCTGCCACAAATGAAAAGCGCTGCAGCTCAAAAAACTGAAAACTGAATAAAAAGCGAAACTGAAACTCGGCTTGTTCAGAATTTTGTAGTGATATTTATAAAGCCATTGTCTTTGACAGGTTTGCCTTCAACTTCGGCTCAGACAACTCCAGCCAACTCCAACAGCACTCAGAACCCGTAATCGAAATCGTAATCGCTGTGACTACTTATTATTCTTAGTCCCCCCGTTCATTACCACGTCTGTCTCTCTGTCTTTCTGTCTGTGTGACGTTCTCCAAGCTGAGCTGTTCTCTGTTCAACATTCATTTTTACGTTCACCGTTTTATGTTTAATGTTTAACGCTGGTTTTTTTTTATAGTTTGGCATGCTTTTGGCCTCTCTCATTCTCTCGATTTGTATGCATATATGCTCGAAGTGAATATGGTAATTGCTTTTTCTGTTTTGTTCATAGTTCTTTTGTTCTTGGTTAGCCTGACACACTTCTGCATAGCTTTTTCATTTTTTATGCACTCACTCACCATTTTTTAGCGGCTCTTCTGCTTCTCTTTGCCTCCAAAATTTACTAATCCAGTTATTTTTCTTTCCGAATGCACTGTGTAAAAAATTGTACAAATTTTCTGTTGATTATTATTTGTATTACACTACACTGCAGGTATTTTTTTTTGTTTATTGTGTTTGCACTGCTTAGTCATTATTCATTGAAAAACTTCAAATGCTCTGACTCCGTTAGTTACTAACCGTTACTCGCGTTGTGAACTCGCACGTTGGACTGAAAAACTGAAACTGATTTGTGCGCAGTCGCGACCAACTGCCAAGACAACAGCAGAGACGACAACGACAACGACGACGCCGACGTCGACGTCGACGTTGACGTTGACGACAACTCAAAGTTGAGTGAAGCTTGCGTTCGCCTCTTTGACTTGGCTGGCCACGTCCAAGCGAGCCATATAAAGAGGCAGAGCGAGAGAGAGAGACGGAGAGAGGCGTACAAACATTAAAAACAACTGTTGTTTTTCTGCTGCTGCTGCTGCTGTGAGCTGCATATGGAAAATGTGTTTCTTTTGCTGCGTTGCCTTTGTGCAGCTCGTTCGCACACTAAACTTGAGCAGCAGCAGCAACAGCAGCTGTTAACAGACGCTGTTATTAACAGTGGCAGCTGCTAAGGATTGCTGCATTTAACAGATTTTGTAAATTGAAACAAGTTTAGTGTTTGGGCATGAAGCAAATGCAAATTTGGAGTTATGATTAACAAAATATCTATTTTTGTGGTCTGTTAAGCGTATGCATAAAGTATGTGTATTTCACACGATAGAAAGCCACACATTCATTTGCATAGCTGTGTGTGTTAAGTTTCAAAAGTCGCATATTGCACAGATGAAAGCGAAAGTGCCAATAGCCGATAACTGAACTGAACCGTTAACTGATAGCCGGTTGCTGATTGCCACCAGTCTTGACCAGTCCCTAAATCGATTTCAGTTGAGCTTATGTGATTTGGAATTTAGAACATTGCTTAAAACCGGTTTATTTAAATGTATTATATCATTTATTTTAATATTTATTGTTTTTTCATTTTTGGTCAAGCGTAGGCTTCACGAATTGAGATATTATATATAAAACAACAACAAATAGGGTTTTTTTAATGCGTTATAATATTTCATTTAGTATATAATATTAATATCTTTTTTTGTTGTGGAGTGTTGAATGCTTCTAAAATCTGTGTTGAGGTAGCTCCTTTTGGGCCGCTTCACACACTTTTTGCATGTGCCATAAATTTCACTGCCTTTCACTGTAATTCATTTGTGGCACTTAATTGTGTGCATTTTAATGCGTATTGCGTGCAATTTGCAATCAGCCAGCTTTTATTTTTTTACTTTTCTACAGCTGCTGCAATTCTGTGCCAATTTCACAGTTTTCAGTTTTCACGAGTTTTCACGCGAGAAATGAGAAATGGAAATGCAACGCTCTGTTTCACATGCCGGTAAAGTTTCACGCCACAGACAGACAGAGGGACAGACAGACAGACAGACAGATAGCCAGTCAGACAAAGGCCAAAGCAAGTGCGTATTTCACACACAGACCCCGAGAATTGATCTTGATAATGTAACGATATTTTTGTTGTTTATACATATATATATATATACATATACATATGTATACATAGGGTCTGGTGTATTGGAGAGTGCATTGCACTGTTGTCCGCTTGGCGGCCATTTTGTTGGCTTTCGAAACCGTTATACCAATTGAATATCAAATCAAATTGGGCAAGTTAACCTTCACTACGCTTGTGACGGCGAGTGTGCGGCAAGTTCGTGTCTTAAGTCTTTTGTTTTTACATACACACACAAATTGAAAGTGAAATTTCTTTGTTATTGCGCTCGTTATTGTTGCTGTTGCTGTGTTGTTGTTGTTCTTGCTTTTATTTTGGTAATTGTTGAAAAAGAAAGGCACTCACAGAAAACAACAACAGCAAAATCAACAAGCACATTTTTTGCTGATAAGAAACGTGATTTAATTTTTAGTTGAAAATTATGAAAATCATATGTTTGGCTTGCTTTTCACTTTTCGATGGCCTTGCTACACGGAAGCCACTGTGTGTAAACAAAAACCAGTTGCTGGTTCCCATTGTAACCCGCAGAACAATAAGTTGAAGGGTTTGGCTTAAGTTGCTCACAAGAAGACTAAAATTAAATACACATATAAAAAAGAAAACCAATTCTAGGCAAGCTGAAGACCTGCTTTTGTTGTGTATAATTTATGGCAACCTAATTGGAGATGGTCTGGGAAGTGTATACACGCTTCGGTGCACTTCAACTAGCCAACTCTACTCTACTCGAGTTGGTTTCGCTTCCTTGCATTGTCTGCCCTCCGTCTCAACATTACAGTCTCTTTATCGCTTTCGCTGAATCCGAGTCGGAGTCGGAGTTGAAGTCGAAGTCGAAGTCGAAGTCTCAGGTTAACTTTTATCTGCAGCCTGGCTCTGCTCACCCGGTAGTCAGTTTTAGGGTTTGTCTTTTGGACAAGATTAGATGCGCTGTGCGCTTTATGACAACCACATGATTGATGGGGAGACCAGGTGTGACTCTGGTGAGTCTTCCAAAAGAAATCAAGATTTGATTTGTGTGAGGTTGACTGCCTTAGTTCACTCAGTCTGACTATTGTTTATGGTAAAACTTAATTTAATTAAATATTACAAATGACAACAAAGCCTGAAAGATTTAATAATTATTTCGATTGTGTAAATTTGTAACACTTTTTTGATATCATTGTATATCATTTGCTATTCTTGCTTTTTATGCTTGCTACTTTTGTTGCTCGAGGACGCCAGTTCCGGCGTCGACGACATCGGAGTGGTTTTTTTCTCGGCCTTAGAGCGATTCTCAGTCATTTCATTATGGAGCGAAAAGTTTTGCTGAAAGCCCAACGGCGCGCCTGCAACGCTTGCACGACTTTTATTCAGGGCAGTGGTCAATTTACTTATATATATTAAAATATATTATGTGCAAGGCGAAACACTTACACAATGCCAGCAAGCGGGTAGATCCGGTTGTAAATGCACATCAAACGGTGGGCCACAAAGAGTGCGGGCAACAGAAGCAGGGCAGCTAGAATCACGCCCACCCAGAAACCATTCTATAAATAATATAATTTAGAAATGATATGCGTTGTGGTGATATACATGATATATACACTCAAGAGAAAAATATACTTGAAAACTAGAGTTGTTGCTTGTCCTTGGAAATAGGTTCTAACTGTAAGAAACACAAACGCCTAAAAAATAAAAATGCTTGCAGTAAATTGTGGATTTTTCCTTTATCTTTTTGAAATATTTTCTATTATTAGAAAACTTTCTACAACTCACAAACAAGTAATGAAATTTACTGGCTAGTGGGACTTATAAACTGTTTCTATTCGCTTGAACTACTAAAAGATATTAATAATATAAGTAACAAGAAAGCGAGTGTTATTATAGAGTTGGTGAAAATTAGACATATTTTTCACTAAATGTTAGAAAAACTTTCCAAAACTAAAGCGAATTTCTTTTCTTTTCTTTCTTTTTTTATATTATACATATGTTTATATGTGTACTTACCATGGGATCGACGAGACGCCTGCAAACCAAATCGGCGCTACGATTGTAGATACGCGAAAGCGGTGCACAATTGCCGACACTTCGGTGACACTGGTCCAGCACCATATTGATATAGTCGGCGATCGCGTCGTTGATGAAAGCGGTCATATTAGCAAAGACCACATTCACATAACGCTCGCCGGACACTTTGATGAACACCTCGGCACGATTTGCTGCATCGTGCAGTAGCTCAACGGTCTGGTTAAATGGCCGACCATTATATAATATCAGTTTGTCGATCGCCAACAGTTTGTGTGTCATCTTATTAATAATGGACTGAATCTTGTCAATGTAGACATCTTGATATCTCTGCAGATTATACGCCTCGTTGTCCAGGGCTATGCGGGCAAATTCGTAAATGTTCCAATCGGTTTCTAAATTGATATGCAGCTTCTTGAGTTGACTAACCGTTGTGGGCAAATCGACAGGAGTCAGTTCATGGCACAGGAAGTCGGTGAATAATCCACTGTGAAAACTCGACAAATGAGTCGATCGCAACTGCTCCAGAACCCGACTATCCTTCTCGGTGAGTATGGCCAAGCTGTTGACCAAATGATCCTCAAATATTTTCACGTTCGGCAAACTGCCGATGAACTTTAGGCGTATGATATCATCAATATTATACAATTTCTTATTCTGCAGCAGATTGAAAATGTATTCATCGGCGTGGCAGTCCTTGATTAAGCTCGACATTCGCAGAAATGCGTTCGCCTCCTGCTTGGGCTCTTTCTGGGTCTTTGGCCAATACAGATTCATATAGATAGCCGAATCGAGGAATCGAAATATAACATTCGATTCTGCACTGGTCAGCGGTGCACAGGCACTCAGATAGGTGATCAGCCCGAAGACAAAGTAAAACAGGCCAACCAGCACGACAAGCGAGAACACGCTGAATATCAGCATTATGGCGCTGCAATTAATAACAGTTGATATATATATCTGAAAAACATGAATATATTTTATCTACACTCGAAGAAAAACGCACTGAATCTTAGTCATTTAAGAAGAAGAAATAAGATAAGATGGGATTGTCTATATTTAATACATTTTTTTCTTATATTTTTCAGGACGATTTTCTAATAATTAGGGCGTTTCTTTCTCTGAGTGTACTTACAGTAGCAAGAGCCAAGCTCCTGTGCGCTTGTTCCACAACTTGTTGCCGTATTCACGTCGATGAGGCCCAAAAATGCCGAATACCAAAGCAGCAATCAGCGTAATCACAATCTAAAAAATGGGAAATTAATTTCGAATATTTGCAGACAACTTTAACGCATCACTTTTACTTACAATGAGCAGAAAGAGGAAGACAGTGATATTGATGCTGCTGCGACTGTGATCGTATTTATCGTGAAAGCTCTTAAACATGCCAGTGGATTTAACCGTATTCAAACTGATGTCCTTGATAATTGTGTCGATAACGTTGCGCATCGAGTTCGCTTGAATGCGATACAATTCTTGGCCACGATGGACATCTCGCAACAGTGGTCGTATTAGCGGATCCAATTTGCTCCTAATCGAGTCGCCCACAACTTGTAGTCGCTGTATTCCGTGCCTGATTGTCTTGCCAATATCCTTTGCGATGATTGCTTCCATTGCCATCAAATAGGGTTCAATATCTGGCAGCTGCATAAACGAGCAAATGTTCAGTTAAATGAGAGTGGCTCATATATAATAAAGTATATGCAAATAGCCACCTTGTCGAAGTGAAGACACTTTGATGCATCTAGATACTGAATATCTGTGTGTTTTAGAAAGCGCAGGCATTCGCGATTGCCGCAGAGCACAGCACAGGCGAAGTTCACATCACGCTTAACGCCACGAATGCCTTTCCGGGAGCAGAAATAAATATAATTAATAATAAATCATATTCATTAATAGTAAAATTGGAGATTATTTACCATCTCGCAGCTGCGTGCCGTAAAAGTGCAAGTCCCTCGTCAATTGCTCGACTTCCCATAACAGTTTTTGGGCCTTCTTCATGTTATCCAATATGAGTTCCAGATCAAACAGCGCGTTCGCCTCGGACACATCCATCAGATCCAGGAATATGTGCGTATGCGCATCTAGAACAGATCACTGATTAAACAGATAATATGGGGAAGACTGAGCTGGATTGCTTACTCGACAAAATGTCGCTTAGATGTGTGTCCATCTCCTCGTAGTTATTCACAAGTAAATGATGGACGTGATTCGAGACTTCCCTGAGGTAGGTGCAGGCATCTTCGCTGGCAATTCGAATCGCTGCCTTTGTATTCTCCAAGCCACGATCCATCAATCTGTTGGTATCGATAGCAATATAGATTCCAAATCTGCAATTAGAGTTGAGTCTTTGCCGTCCTGAGTCCTTTGCCATGATTATACGTACAGCATTCCGATGATGAGCAGCACCAGCAGAGAAGCCCAGAAGAGGCGCCACAACCGATCCTTTTTAACGTCGATGGGTGGCTCTCCTTCCGGGCAACGTCGACAGCAGCAGAGACAGCAATAACCCGTGCTGTGCATGGATAAAAAGAAAGGTTTATAATCTGATCCTTATATGCCAGTTGGGTCAACACACTCACGCTATGAACGGCATGGCTATGATGAGGAAGAGCAAGAACATTACCCAGATGTAAGCCGACCAGTAACTCTTTAGCAAATCGCGCCAATCATTTAGATCCGCCTTGGGCCCCAAATCGAGAGTATCGTTTCTCTTGAACACTATGTAGCCTAGAAGGAAGTCTAATATACGTTGAATGTGACTATAGTTGTCCAGTTCAGATTAACACTCACCCGGTGGCAATTCGCCGCCAAGATGTTGAAAATGCTCGAACAGAAAGTGGGTGAATTTGTACACAAGCCCCATGCCCAAAGGCCCGTATCGCGGCTCCTGATGATAGCTGATCTTCGATCTGAAGGCGGTGAACTCGGCATAGGTGTAGTGTCGCTGTCCAAGCCGCTCGTGCATTGTCTCCTGCTCCTTGAAGCCACCACGCCACTGAAAGCCACCTTCTGTCATGCTGCACTCCTTCTCGCTCTATTCCTATTTGAAGCTGCAAAATAAATATATTTCATTTCTGTTTCGTTTTTTGTATTTGTTCAGCTTCTTGCATTTGATGTGACAGCAAAGCTAAAGGTTGCTTACAAAAGATTCGTTATAGGGACTAGGCTGATTCAGGCGGATGAGAATCCTTGAGAGAGTCTATATAGTATATATAAATAAATGCAAAATTTTATTTGTATGGAACTTACCATAGCTTTGACAAGGCGTTGGCAACTCAATTTAACATCAGAGCTAAAGATATTGGCCAGAGGAGGCACTTTTGATAGACTTCTCCACCACCCTATTTCTATGTAATCGCTACCACTTCTCTTCTCTAATAGGATATATTTTCACGCAGTTCGCTGCCAAATTGTTTGGCCTGATCGCCAAAGGGATTGCCGCTGGACCGTATATGTCCATCAATCATCAGTAAATTGTGCCGCATCAGGCGCCTGCTTGATGTACAGAAACTTCATCAATCGCTAATACATAAATCCTTAAGATCACTGTATTCATCGAAGGACGAACAGGTTCACACTGAGACTGACTGAGGATCTTTTATGTGGCCTATGACTATGATTGTGACGAGCAGAAATATCAGCCAGATGAGTGCGAAGCAATAACGCATCAACAGATTACGCTAATCAGTGTCCTCAAACTTAGGCACCAGTGTAACTGGGTCCTCGTCCGTGATAACAATGTAGCCTATAAGAATATTCATAATCTTATATGTCCATCTAGATGATATGTTATTCACTTACCAGCAGGCATTGCAGTCTCGCCCAGCAGAAGACTAACAAATATGTAGTCAGTAAAATGGAACTCGGCTACGACAAACTCAGCGGATTGGTTTGAGTCCATGCTAAACACAATTTGCGACTGGTGTTGATTTTCATCGCTGCGTTTGTGACGTGCCGGCTTAATCTTAAGATTGTCATTGCACTTGTCCATTTATTATGTATTATAATGCATATATACTTCAAACACGATGTGTTTCTGTTGCTTTGTATTTATTGCTCAGCAAAGCAAAAATCCTCTACTTTTTCTATGCGCGTCTTTTGCTACTGGCAGCTTTGGTAAACAATGTAAACAAAGTAATCGATAGCGATCACGATATGTGACGATTACTTATCGTATTTAGCAAAGCACTCCTAAATTCGTTTGAATATCGTATAACAGAAACTGTGAACTGTGCTAAGCCGACTATTGACTGTTTTGAGGCGATTGGAAATAAACAAGCAACATTTGCAGACAAAACTCACCTGATTATAACAAACAAATTTAAAACACTCGTCTCGAAATATTTTTATAATTTGTATTTGTATTTATATTTTCACAGTAATTGTTTTGTTTTTTTTTTTGTTTTCCTTTTTAGCTTTAAAACTTTGATTCATATTATTGGCTTATTGTTAAACACTAAAAATGACGTAGGCAGAGAATTCATGAAATGTACGTAAAAGAAAATGTTTACATACATTCAGACAGTATCTGTTTATATATATACTTGTTGCTTTTTCTTGCTTAACTAAAATACATATGTAATACGCGTGTGTGTGTGTGTGTGTTAGGTGTATGTGTGCATTATATTTTTTAGAATTTCTTCTTTTTTTTGTATTTTGGCTACTTGCAGTTTGCCCTGATTTTGAATATAAGTATATCATTGAAAACATTATTATGGAGTTGAGTTTGAGAAATATTGCCTTACTTAACTATGACAATTTAAAGTAAATACATATTATGGGGGACCAGGGGCTGTGTTAAGGAAGTCGTCTGTATTAGTGTAGTGTATTAGTTTCTTGGAAAATAAATACAAACACTTGTAGTATATATCAAAAAAAACAAGAGTCGAAAACTTGTGAGATTTATCTGATCTGCTCTGAATTCACTAAATTAAAATGGCAGTTCTGGTTTTATTTTGATTTTAAACAGTTTTTATCTCTGGCACTTGTCGTCCCATCATCCGCATCAAGTTTTCAAGTTTAATTAATTGTATATTGATTATTGTGGGGTGCTCAATAAATTAATGAGATACTTTCAAGTTCGTGAGCGTCTTCCTTTTTCTTTAAAGTTCCGTTTGGGATATTTGTTTTGTTTTTTTTTTGCTTTATTTTTTTTTTGTTTTTGTTTTGTTTTGTTTTGAACACTAACTTATTAAATGCTTTAGCTGTGCATATTCATATTGATTTCAACCCAATTGCATCACTTTCAATCTGCTTTCCGCTTCCGCCTTCCGCCTTCCACTTTGCTTTTCTCTTTTGGCAACATTTTTAATGTGTAAACTTTAAACAATATTGTATATATCTATATAGGGAGTATTACTACGATGCGAATTTGCTTTCGTTATCGAACTGTGCTTATAAACTAGGTTTTCACTATTCCGCGCACTCCACATATTTATCATTGTCTGGCAGATCGTCTGATACAGTCCACAAAAGAAATATTATAACACATTGTGATGCTACAAATTACATAATAACTCTAAATAAAAAACCTAATTTTCAACTAAAATTACAGTCTCAGTAAAATGGGTTTGTTGTTTCTTGTTGCTGTTGCTTCCAGTATTCAAAATGAAATCCTTGCGTATTATTTGCCAACTCTTCTTCTCCATTCAATCCTCTCTGTCTGTTTGTCTTTTAGCCACTTAATCCTGGTCCGAGGCACCTGGATAATAGTAGGGAGGTGGACGCTCATATTCGGATGCTGGCGGCGCCACGGGCGGATTGTGATAACGTGGCGGCTCATGATCCCAGTGCCTGTGAATTGTTGTAATACAAATCGGTTAATAATTAAAGCCAATTAAGGAAACTGCAACACGAATAAAAACAAGAACAGCTGAGTCATGTCGGATTAGTCGTTGTTTTCTTTTGCAACTAAAGCAACAGTTAATTTTGCGTCTGGAGTTGGGCAATGGAGCAGAGAGTAATAGTTGTAGTTGTAGTTGTAGTCTTCGATGTGGCAGAGTTTGAAGCAGAATGAGATGTACTCGAAACACATAGCCAGTTAATGTTCTTTGGACTGACTATATGACAAATGATCTGTATGATTGCGTAGAGTAACAAAAAGCAACAACAAACACACACAAACACACATACAGTTGCTGAAAAGTAAATAACAGCACCACAACGATATATTTTATTCTTAAAATATATTCAACAGTTCCAAAAATGTATAAATTTGGAGAAAAAAAGACAGATTTGAAAAGAATTGCTGGGAGAGGTGGTGGTGCTATTATTTTGTGGGCAACTGTACGCACACCGATTGGTAGGCAGAGACACAGTTATAGAGGAGGTTGTGAACCAAACAAAACATGTATTAACCAAACCAAATCAAACCATTTGCACTTCGGTTCATGCCTAAAAGAAACCATCTGCGGCCAGTGCTTTTGGCCTTGTGTCTTGTACAACTTTAGCGCTAAATAAAACAAAATCGAAAAAGTAGCTATTAAAATTTGGGCGGCCATTCAATTTGTAACTTTTGTGTGTGTTTCTGGTATCGATGGATATTATATACATATATATATATAAATATAGATGTGTGTGTGTTAGGTATGCTAATTTAGAAATTTGGATTAGGCAGGACACGCGTGTGTTTATTTATATTTTTTGGGGAATGGGCTGAGGGGAATTTGGGGGATGAACTTACGTGGGTGCCACATCATTATAGCGCATATTGCTGCCACCAGCAGCTGGACCATCACCGTTGGCAGCGCCCGAAGCAGCGCCAGCTGAACGCGACACTCTCGACACACTTGGCGAAGCATCCTCATAGTAATCCTGTTGCTCCCTCGCCCGCCTCTCGTACGCCTTGCGTCGCTTCTTGGGCACACTACAAAGAACACAGAAAAACGAAAGAGAGGCAGAGACAGAGACAGAAGAGGGAGAGAGGCAGTTAGAGGTGTGTGTGTGTGGCTCTTATCGGACATCCACTCAATTCTCTATCGCTTACTTGGCCAGTGGCACATGCTCGCGCTCGCGTTCGCTATACGCATCGTACAAGTAGTCGCTGCTGCGTGCGGGATGCGGGTGCGTGCAGCGTATGTAGCGTAATGGGAGGGGGTTAGCGGTGAAATGAGAGAATGGAACACAAGTGGAATGATCAGATTAGTGGCCATGTGCAAAACCAATTAACAACTCGCATTTGCCCAACGTTATGCATGCAGTTAGCTATGAAGATATCTTTGGACTGGAAACCGGGGACTGGAGACAAACATACCCGCCCTCCACAACGGCCACAGCTGGCGCCGAATAGGGATCAATCTTCTTGTACAAGCACAGCAGGCGGTGGGACACAAAGAGCACGGGCAGGAAGAGCAATCCACAGAGCAGCACGCCAACCCAGAAACCATTCTAAAACAAAAAACACACACAAAAGTATTACTATTAACTATCAAATAATTGAGAATATTTATAAAGAACATTGTTTATTTTTGTACTGAGTGTATAAATACAAAAATATATTCAAAATTGTTGTCTACTCACCATTGGATCGACGAGACGATGGCAAATCAAGTCGACGCTGCGGCGATAAACGTTGGCGAGCGGAGCGCATTTTCCGACATTTCCCTGGCACTTCTCCACAACCATTTCGATATATTTGACGACCTGCTCCTTGATGGAGCTGGTGAGATTCTCGCGCAGTTCACTCACATATTGCTGGCCATGAACTCGAAAGAAGACTTCCGAGCGTTCCGTTGATGCCTGGAGCAGCTTAATGGATTCACCAAATGCATTGCCATTATACAGAATAAGTTGATCAATTTTCAATAGTTTTTGCGTCATGTTGCTCATTATCGATTTGATCTTGTCGACGAACTCCTCGTGATATCTCTGCAGATTGTAGGCCTCGTTGTACAGAGAGGTGCGGGCCCAATCAAAGATGCCCCACTGACTCCAGAGACTGGCGCGCAACTCCTTCAATTGATTGGCCAATGTGGGCAAATCGATGGGCGTCAATTGATTGCACAAGTGATCCGTATAGACTTTACTTTGATAGCTCGATAAGTTGCTGCTGCGCAACGCCTCCAAATCACGCTTATCCTTGTCAGTGAGTATTGTGAAATTGTCCAGATTGGCCAGGAAAATGGGCACCGCTGGCGTCTCCCCGATAACCTTAACCCTCGCCAGATCCTCAATGTCATACAGATCGTTATCTTTGAGCAGTTTAAAGATCGACTGATCCGCCTGACAGGCTTTGATGGCACTCGAGATGCGCAACGGGGGCAACGGCGTCTCCGATTTGAGTTCGCTCTTTGGCAAATACCGATTGAGATCAATGGCCGAGTCCAGTTGACGGAATAACGCATTCGCTTCCTGATCTCGGAGTGGGGCACACGCACCCTGATAGGTGGCCAGGCCGAAAACAAAGTAAAATACGCCAACGAGAACCACAAACGAGAACACGCAGAATATCAACAATATTGCACTAAAATGAGGAATGGAAATATTTATATTAATATATATTTTGACATTGATATTGAATTGATATTTATACTTTATATTCATATTTATATTTAAATGAAATATCATCTTTAAATACTCACAGTAACAAGCAGGATGCTCCAGTTCCCTTGCTGCAGCAATCATCACGATATCCCCGACGACGGCGTCCACAGCAGCCGCAAACCAGTGCAATAATCAGCACAATCAGAATCTAAAATAGTAAATCAAATTCAGATTTCATTAAGTGGCGTTCAATTGAGTTTTAGAGTTGCACTCACAATCAATAGGACGACACAAACGATGACATTGATGATGCTACGATCAGCTCCAAATTTGTCGTAGACATCCTCAAACGATTTCGTCGATCGAACTGTATTTAAATGTATTTTACTGATGACAGCATCGATCATGCTGCGTATATTGTTCGCCTGAGTGCGGAACAGATCCTGTCCACTGCGAATATCACGGATTATCGGTGGTATAATCGGATCAATGCCAGCCTTAATCCTCTTGCCCACATGCTGCAGTCGATCAATCACTTCCTTGGATGTTTTCGCGCTGTTCTTCGTAATGATATAGTCCATGGCCTTCAGATAGTACGTGGTATCCGGTAGCTGTAAGAGAGAACGGTTTCAGTAATAATCCCTTTATTAAAGAATCCATCCAATTCTTACGTCATCAAATTGTAGACACTTCGAACTATCGAGGAACTCAATTTCCGTTCGCTTCAAAAAGTGCAAGCATTCGCGATTGCCGCAGAGCACAGCACAGGCATAGTTCACATCACGCTTGACGCCGCGAATACCTAAAAGTATTCGAAATTAAAGAATATTAATAATGTATAAGATCATAATATTAAATAATTATTCTAATTTATCATTTAAAATTTACCATCTTGCAACTGTTTGGCATAGAATCGCAAATCCTTTTCCAATTTATCCACTTCCCTAATTAACTTTTGCGCCTCATCCATGTTGTCCAATATGCGCTCGAGATCATAGATTGCATTCGCCTCCGATGCATTCATTAAATTGAGGAATATGGTTTTATGTAAGTCTAAAGGGGAAAAGAGAGTTGAATTTGCAAAACAGAACACAGACTTGAACTTAAGTCTTACTCGTTAGTTTGTCGGTTAGATGCTTATCCATCTCTTCATAGTTATTGACAAGCAGATGGTGAATGTGATCGGAGACATCCTTGAGATAGGTGCAGGTATCCTGGCTGCCACGTCGCACAGTTGTGCTCGTCTCCTCAAAGCCACGATCCAACAGTTTATTGGTCGCAAAAGCAATGATCACACCAAAACTACAATTGCGAAATGGGTAATTAAAATGTATAACTGATATTGTTGGATTTGTATTTGAGCTCACAGAATTCCAATGATTAGCAGGAGGAGCAACAGGCCGCAGCAGCAGCGTCTGCGCGCGTCCTTTTGACTATCGCAGGGTGGACAGCCCTCCTTGCAGCGGCGACAGCAGCAGAAGCAGCAATAGCAGATGCTGTGGATGAAGACGAAAGGGATTAGACTGACTATGACTGAGCAGGAGCTTTTACTTACGCTATAAAGGGCATAATGACGACGAGGGCGACCATCAAAAAAGTGCCAATGAGCACTACCCAATACTGCGTGAGCAGCTCGCGCCAATCATTATCCTCCACCTTCGGGCCCAAAGCAATGCTGTCCTCCTTGATCACAATGTAACCTAAATAAACAAGACATTATTAAATATTGTAGTTTTAAATTTAGTTGGAACTTACCCGGTGGAATTGCTGCGTCTTCTGGCAAGAGATAATCGAACAAGTAACGTGTAAAATTATAAACGGGGTCCATTGCCTTGGTGGATTGCTTTGGTTCTTTGGTATAGTTGGCCTTCGATTTGTAGTCCGTGAAATTGGCCAGGGACGAGTCAAAGTCAGAGTCTAGCTGGCCCGGCTTCTCTTCTCGCCACTCCTCGGTGCCCCTTGCCCCAACTGCTGCTGCTACATTCGCTGCGTGTGCTGGCCTTATTAAGGTGGCCAAGGCGAAGCCGAACACTATCAGGCTAAAACTGCATATGGCCCAATAGACGATTTGACGCTGTCTTCGCTTTCGAGCGCTGATTTTATGGCGTGCCGGCGCCTTGGCCTTAAGACGTTCCATCGTCGCTTGTGTCATTCTCTGGTCTGTCTGTCTGCCCGTCTGCCTGTCTACCGTCCTCCTCCTCCTCCTACTCTTTAGAATAGGAGTGTGTTGCGGCCGTTTGTCTGGGCTCTTGAAATGTTGTTGCTTCTAACACGCTTGGCTCCTGTTTGGGTTCCACTTCTGGCCACCGGAGAGCAACGCATCCATTTCATGCGTCAGCGAGCGCTGCATGCAAAAAAAAGTAGGAAAAAGGGAAACGATTAAAATAAACGTGTTTGTTTCTCGAAACCAACAACACTCCCTAATATGAATTTAGCATGTCTTGACCCAATTTACATATAGGTGTATTGATATTAATCCCTGGCAGGCGAGTGGAGCACAAATGCAAATATATACACACATATATACTTATATACATATATATATATATCATTCTTGATGTGGGTGTGTCGCATCTTTATTTGCTTAAGCACAAATGCTCAAATGCTTTGTGGTGTGTGCGCGTGTGTGTGGGTGTGTGGCAAAACACTCCACTTGACATCAATTAGAGCCAATAAAAACCGAATGCGAATGCGAATGACAATCCACAGCAACAATTTCAATTTCAACTGACCGACTCAAAGTTCGTATCTACGACAGCAAATCTAAATGTCCTCGAAGGAAGCATAGCATATATGCCTGGCAGTTAATACTAGCAATATATTCTATATATCTGTATTGCTGATCTTATGCATAAGCCAAGATACCCTCGCCAAGCAAACTGTTAAATAGGCTACCTAATTTTAGTTTGCTCAATAAGAAACTATTTTCTGGTTCACAAAATTTGCTTTGCTTGGTCGATCTTAATGAATTTTGTACAGTTGTTCCCTAACATGTATGTGTATATATATATATTCGATATCCGTGCAAGGCTGGCTGGTTATCAATTAAATAAAATAATCCTAATTTGCCTATGACAAACAACAATTTATATTCCAAATTTCAAGTCTCTGGCTCCTATAGTCTCTGAGATCGGCTGTTGCTGCTGATTAAGTAACTGTATATATATGGTTTATGCTCGCCTCTGTCTGTTACTACATTAAACTCGCTTTTCCGCACTCGTAATGGGTTCAAGGCATTAAAGTAAATTAGAAAAATAAAAAAAATATTACATGCCCCGGGTGAGGCTCGAACTCACGACCTTAAGATTATGAGACTTACGCGCTGCCAACTGCGCCACCGAGGCTATGCCCGATAGAATGCCAAACACGTAATTCTACCCTGGCTGCGCTTGTTGTCGCTTTTCGTTTTTTCGGTCTGCTTTGCAAAGGAGAGAAAGAAGAGGAAGAAGAGGAAGAGCAAGCCAAATGTTCTTTATCAGGCGCATTTCATAATAATGAGCAGGCATTTAATATTAATATAACAAAATTGAATTAAATTTGATGCGAAGTGAGAACTGAAAGGGAAAGCAATTTCTGAGAAGTGGTATTTATTTTTATATTTAGGCACATTTTTATTTAATTCCCAGAACAAACGTCCCCATAAGTATAAAGTTTTTTGAATACACAGAAAAGCTTGCCTACATTTTTTTAATTCATAGAATAAATGCTAGCTAAATGTTCTTTATCGGCTGCTTTTAAAAATGAGTACACACTTAATATAAATATAAAAATAAAACTTGAAAAAACTGAAAGGGAACGCGATGAATTTTTGAGAATTGCAGATTAATATAAATATTAAAACCCACCAGGCTGCTGTTATGAGTATATCTAATACTAACTCGCAGAACAGATCTCCCGATAAGCATAAATGTATATTAGTACACTGAATAGGCTGCCTGATATGTCTACATTGTTATTAATTCACAATGTAGCTCGTCTGATATGTATACAATTTTTTTATGATGGCACATAAAACATTATCAATCAACGATTATAAATTTATAGCACTCTCTGCAAGAAAAGCAACGACAACCACAACAACAAGTGCCTCATAGAATACATTACACAGATAGCAAAAGAGGAGGCAAAGTTGAATGAACCTCGCCATGAACTGTAAACTGTATGTTGAGTGCTGCAGCAGCAGCAGGCTGAACGAAGAAGCTCAACTTAAATGGACAGCAGGCCAGTTAATAATAAAAAAAATAGTGTGGGGTGCAACACTCTGATGTGGTTTTTTTATTGTTGTTCTTGGCTGGCACTTGAACCAGTGATGGTCGCCTTAACTGCTTAACTGCCTCGCTTGCCTTGCCCCAGCAGAAGGTGTCGCAGTAAACACAAAACACAAAACACGCACAACAAACCAGCACCAACACACACACACACACACACACACACACACACACACACACACACACACACACACATAGTGCTTATCTTACTTGTTTTTTATGCGCACTTTTAACGGCTTGTTTTTGTTTGTTTTTGCAATGGCTTGGTCAGTTTTACACTAAATAGGGGCCGTCTGTCCTTAAAGTGTCGCCTGCCAGTTAACAGCCCGTTTAATTGTCATGTCAAACAACAATTGAGCAAAATTGCTTTTAGATTGCGTATACGTTGCGTTGTCTAGCTCATCCAGTGCCAGACTACGACAAGTTGAAGGTGCGATTTGCTCCTGGCAAAATTCTGTATACGCTTGCAACGAAATAGGGGAGTAAGAGAGACAGGCAGAGAGAGAGAGAGAGAGAGATAGAGAGAGGGATAGCGAGCAAGAGAGAGGGAGACAGATAACTCAAGAGAGAAAATTTGAACGGCCTTGACACGAGCAGCGGACAAAAGCTGGAAGCTGCCCTCGCTTGACGACAATGGAGCAAGAAGAACAAGAGCAAGAGGCGGCAGCGGAGGAGGCAGAGGTCAACTCTAATTTAAGCACGCACAACGCGCAACGCTTGAAAAAACACAACAAACAAAACAAAATCAACAAAATTTGTTGCAGACGTGATAATAATAAGGACATGCGCAGTCGGAGAGCAATCTGAGCAATCTGCTTGCCAGGTGGAGCACCGATTATTCTAGGGGCGGCTGCTGCTGCTCAAACCTATCATTTTAAAATCCATGTCAAAATGCAGCCCTAAAAAATCCCAAAAAAAAACATGGTTGACATGGGTGCAAATTGAGCACTGCTATCACTTTCTTGGAACTTAAATAATTTTGGGCTTTTAAATTAGTACCAAAACAAATTTAAGTTATTAAATAAATTTCAAACTTTTTCCGGTTTACGCTACAATTTACACTTATAATTTAATTAGCCCATGAAATCCCATTTGGACATGGCTACTAATTTCTCTCAGCCATAACTTTTTAGCAACAAAAATGAACAGATTATTGAAAACTAGGTCTTTCTGGTCATGGTTTGGCATCTGGAATAATTGTACATTTACAGCTAAAATGGGATTCTGGATCGAAAATCACAGCCCAAAAAACAGTCTGTGGATATGTGCCTAAACTTCTCTAAGCCATAACTTTGTCAAAGCTCAACCGATTTTTAAAAAAATCTCTAGAATAATCGTCGCATATGGTTCTTAGTCTTAACTTCTGTTAAACATAACTCTGCCAGAACACAACCGATTTTCAAAAGCAATAATGTTTAGCTCATAGCGTGACCACTAGAATAATGCTGCATTTGCAGTGGAAAACGAGATTCTGGCTCGAAACTCAACTAACAAAATTCTTCCAACTACCGATTTTCAAAGGCAATTCCTTCTTATGCAAAACTGCAGCCACAAATGATTGTTTGCGACGAATTTAACACATGTGGTAATTGTGCACAAATTTATATAAGTAATATGATTTTTTCTTTTTTTGTGCAGTTTTACGATGTGGCCGAGTCATCGAAAACGCTGGAAAGCAAACGAGTAATCGCCGACGACGACCCACTTCTTGAAATTGAATCAGTTTGTCTGTTTGTCCGTCTGTCCGTCTTTCTGTCTGATGCTGTTTTAAGTCAGCCAAGCCTAACAGGTTTTTTTTCTTCTTTTTTTTTGTATATTTGTGGCAACCAGATACCTTTCGCTTGGGCAATGCACAAATGTACTTTTAAGCGTGGACGGCTATATTTATTAGAAAGTGTTTGCACACATGCCTGTAAAACTAAACAGACGACTTTGCTAGAATTGTGTACTAAATAAATATATATAGAGAGATATGAAGATCTTGTGACTTAGGTGACTAATATAAATAAATAGTCGACGAGACCAGAATTTGCGTAGTTAATACATATATAGACAGATATGAAGATCTTGTGATTTAGATTGTCTTTATTGTCTTATTAGTCACCAAGAACGTAAACGGGTGTAAAGCTAAAGAATTATTTATCAGCAGCAAGAATTGCACAATTCTCGAGAACGTGCAAGAAAGCACACACTTTAATTAAAGATAAATAAATACTTGTTCAATTGCAGAATTACTGGAGGCTTTTGTTTATCCCTAATAAATTCATACGAGCTGTTTGACCTTGAAATAAGTTGTGTATATATTAAAAAATAGAATGTGTTCTTGTGGCTGAAATTTCTAGCACAAGTGTATTTTCAACTGGTATCGCTTCGCATAATTAATGCCAAGCAGCAGACGTGTTTTCAAGTCTGCAAAAAAAGGCGTTGGGGGCAAATATTGAAATAGCAGACACGCAAACAACAAAAGCGCCGTCTATATTTTAAGTGAAAGCCAAGAAAAGTACGATTCGAACTTATTGAGGCCAGCACAGGTTGCTTTTTTTTTCTTTCAGCTCAACTCAACTCTATTTAAAATTCCCGCACTGCGTCGTCTTTGGGCGCAGCCAATTTGATTAAGGCACAAGTTGCACAAGTTGCAAGTAGATTGCAGGCAATCTAATTAACCTGCAACCTAGTTTTGTACTTAGTCCGGAGGTATTTCAATCACTTAAGCACAGCTAGTTAAACAATCTATTATTTATTGGCAGGATAGGTATTGAAGGTACACTCGGCAAAAGAACAGACAAAAGATTGCGAAACAATTTATTTAAAGAGTTTAAAGTAACGGCTAAAGCTAGATAAGAACTTTATCAGTTGAAGTAATCAATATGAGATATCAGTGTTACTTGAATATATACAATGTATACAAGCTCTGTAAAAAAAATCAGATATCAATCAGACCTATAAAAACATACATTGGAAATACATACGCTAGATAAAAGCTTTATTAAATTTCAATTTAGATAAGAGCTTTATTACTTGCAGTAATAATTATCATATTTCTCAGCTGCTATTTATTCAAGCTCTTTAAGTAAAGCTAATATCCATCTCAAATGTAAAGAGTACAATAGATAATTGAGCTTGTAATTTGTGCACTATACACAAACATCATTGTTCGCATATTGCTCATATTTATGCAACATTAAACTCCGAGTTAAGCTTTTGTTTCTTTTTTTGGTTACATAAACAATCTCGGATGTTTTATATACAACAAACTGGGGGAAAACTGATCTGCTGGCCATGGACGGAAATTCAGTGTCATCTGTGTGCTGTTTAAAAAGATAGCACGAAATGTGGCCGCAGTTGATGTGCAGATACTTTTGAACGCAACAAAGAACCGGTATCTGCCCAAGGGAAACTGGTTTTGCCAGCCATGTGAGTCAGATTGAGACTGAGACTCAGACTCAGCTGGAGCTGCCACAAAAAGCATTTTTTTCGGAGGCTAATCAAATGCTGACACAAAGAACAATTTTCAATTGAAATTAAGCACACGTGCAAGCGAGACAGATGGCAAACAATGAATATAAAACGCATACTCATATGTGAAATGTGTGAGACAAAACGAGAGAAATGAGTCAAGTTGTTGCGGTTGTTATTGTTGTTGTTGATGGGCGAACGGAAGTAGAAGCTACATGCATAAACCATTGGCTTCGTATGTCAACGATAAGAGCGAAGAGAGAGAGCAAGAAAGAAGGAGAAGAGGCTAGCACGAATAATATTTCTTGCTTTGCTTTGCTTTGCTTTATAACAGTAAAGAAGCGTAGCAAGACACGTTAAATTCCAACGCATTAATAGATGACTTTTAGCTGGAAACTGGAAGCGTTAAGAATGCAAACTGGAAACGCTATTTGGTGACATGCACTTGCATGATTGCATGTCTTTTGGAATGCAAGTGTTCCCAAAAAATCAGAGATAAATACTTGGGTGCCGGCTATAAATATATACATAAATACACACATACCTCCGTAGTACATGCGCATAGAAGACCAGCAACTAGATTTGGGCTACGGCCTCTGCTTGCTAACAGCCAGAATTGAGCAGCGTCTCCAACAATACACATACGCAATGAGAATATAGGTAATGGCTTTTACATATACATATATTGTATGTATGCATGCATGTGTGTTTTTTTTTACACAGGTCAGGGATGTATCTGTAACTGTATGTGTAGCTGTAGTTGTGTATTCTGCGCAAATGCCATGCACATTTACCACTACACGCACACAATACATACGAATTCAATTGCCCTGATTCCGATCTCAAGTTGTCGCGTGTGAACGGCAAAGAAACCCAGCAGTGCATCAAACAAAATAAACAATAAAAGGGTGAGGGGGAATAGGTGAGATGAGCGCTAGATTCACCTTCACCTCACCCTCAATCTGAATAAGAGAACAGTAACGCATTCTTCGCACTCACAGAACAGACAAACAAGAGTAACGGTAATTGGTGTCATTGTCTCATGCTCAGCTTCTGCATTGCAAAAACACACAAATCAAATCATATTTCACCTGACGGCAACTTCCAAATCCAATTAGCCAAACACACACACACACTCATATATATGCAAATCAAGAACATTCAGTCTGCAAGTGTGTGTATGTTGGTGTTTGCATTGTTTTACTGTGTAATTTGAAACAGTTGGTCAACAAATAACAAAAAGCGACCCAGCTGGAAGACTTAACCATTCCAGTTCCAGTGCAATGGAATCTATTTAGTTTCTCTTGTGTGGAATATTAATATCAATTGAATAATCTGCAAAAGCAAACATGGATTGTTTTTTTTATTTTTTCCACACATGTATTTAAATTGTAGTACACGTTTGGCGTACCCCTCCCAGTTTATTTTATGCGTGTGTGTACAGCTTCCAGTGGCCTGGGTTCGCGTATTCTACTTGGAATGTGAATTGTGACTGTGCGTGGGTCAAACACAAGCACACATACAAAATGGGAATAGCTGCATTGGGATGCCTATTTACATACATATATACAATCATACACGCATATATATTTGCATTTTCACTACATACACACATCCATCCATACAGAGCATAGCATGTGCATGCGTTTATGTGTGTGTGTGTATCTATTACACCGCCTGCATCAAAACATTCTTTTTCTTTTCTTTGTCTACTCTTTGACTGGTGGTGAGTTTAATTTTTAATCGCTGGGCACTCAACACTTTGTTTACACAATTGAAATGGCAATTTAGATGGCAGTTTAAGTCAGCATTTAGTTGGATTCGCTGGATAAATCACCTTTTTATTAAGGGGGCAATTAACACAATTTCCACAAAAACAAGAAGCCGTCGTCGAACGTTGGCCTCGACGCGCGTAGCACACAACGACAACTACTAGCGATGGTACTGCCCCACTTTCAGTGATGGCTAATCGACTATCGTCAGCATTTTCATTGCTATCGATATGACATTCAATGCGCAACTGTGCGTGTCATCGATGTGGGCGTACGATAGTTTTTGAATATTATATGAAACCAGTTTTTTCCTTTAAGTTTATCATTTTTTATTAAGTTTTTTTTTTTATTTAATTAAGAAAATATATATAACATTGAGCATATCTCAGCTATTTTCTGCTTGAGAGAATTTTGTAATTACTCCTGTTTACGCTTGTTATTGGAAGTTTGCGATTCTTTCTCTTCCAAAACGTTACTTTCACTTTCGAGCTGATCTGTTAAAATTATGAAATCGCCATCGTTTCTACCAGCCGGGAATCGGTTTTCTTGCGCAGGGGCCAGATCTGGCACAATTGGAGCACCCATGCAAATTGGACAGTGGAATTGACTGAGATAAGAGACAGATAGAGAGAGAGAGAAAGAGAGAGAGAGTGAGATATAAGATAGGTAAATTTAAATTTAGAAACAATCAGCATATAATAATAATATAAATACAAATAATACGAATAAAAATAACAATAATTATAATAAAAATAATAATGATAATAACAATATTTATAATAATAATGATAATAATAATATTATTAATAATCCTAATAATAATAATCATTATTATAATAAGAGAAAACACTTCTTACCTGACTTGTGTCATCGGGGGAGAATAGGTTTTATATAAGCACATCAGACGGTGGGCGACAAAGAGCAGGGGCAGAAAGAGGAGACTGCAGAGCAATATCCCAAACCAATATCCATTCTGAAAATATAGATTGTTAGATTATATATATATATATATATATATATATATATATTTATATATATATATATATATTTATATATATATATGATATGATCTAGACTCACAATTGGATCGATCAGATGTCTGCAGATGTGATCGACACCACGATAATAGATATAGGCGAGGGGTTTGCATCTGCCGACTTCTGTGTTTGTCTTGTCTATAACCATTTCGAAATAGTCATGGATCTGAACATTCACATATCGGGTCAGGTTGTCAATTAGCTCCTGCATAAACTGATCGCCACGAGATATGATAAACTCTTCCGATCGGATTACCGCCTGAAGCAGTAGTCGAATTGAATCGCCAAAATTATGATTATTATACAAGATGAGATCATCGATTTCACTTAGTTTTGGCTTCATGGCATCCTGCACCGCATAGATTTTCAATACGTACTCCTTGTGATAGATTTCGAGCATTGTGGCAGCATCCAAGAGGGCCTCCCTTGTAGGCCAATGGCCACCCCAATTGGTAGCCAATTCCGATGACAAATTTCTCATCTTGCTGGCCAGCAGGATCAATGGGGTGGATGTGAGTTGGGTGCACATATGCTTCAGATAGTCAACGCTGTGATAGGGCGCGAGAGTGCCGCTATATGTTTTGGTAACAGCGCTTTTCTCCTCCTCCGTTAGTAGGGTCAAATTCTCAAAAGGTTGCACAAATGAGTCCTTGTCATCAGTATTCAGTATCTTAATCGATGCCAAATCGCGTATATCGTACACATTGTTATCGAGGAGCACATCGATTATCGATTGATCCTCCCCGCACGACTCCATCGCATAGGACATTGGCAACGGTCCCGTTTCCTTATCTTTCTCCGCTTGGTCGCTTGGATCCCACATATAACGATGCCTATCGATTGTCGCCTCAAGCTGACGGAATAATTCAATCTTCTGCTGATCTCGCGTCGGGGCACAGCCTCCTTGGTATGTGATCAGACCCAGCATAAAATAGAATAATCCAATTAATGTTATGAATGAGAGCACACAGAATATCAAAAGGATTACGCTGTAAAAGAAAGAGAGAGAGAGAGAGAGATCTTAATTTGTCGCATGTGCACGGAAATAAAACAAGCAGCAGAGAGAGTGGTGAGATGGGCGCTAAATTCAACTTCACCTCACACCAAAGCTGTGTGGGAGAATATGAAAAGCTGAATCAGCAATGCATTCGTCTCACTCAGAGAAGCTCATGCACAAACAAGAGTAACGGTAATTGGTGGCTTTGTCTCTTGATCAGCTTCTGCATTGCAAACACACGCAAATCAAATCATATTTCACCTGACGGCAACTTCCAAATCCAATTAGCCAAACACACACACACTCATATATATGCAAATCAAGAACATTCAGTCTGCAAGTGTGTGTATGTTGGTGTTTGCATTGTTTTACTGTGTAATTTGAAACGCTTCGTCAACAAATAACAAAAGGAGACCCAGCTGCAACACTTAACCATTCCAGTTCCAGTGCAATGGAATCTATTTTGATTCTTTCGTGTGGAATGTTACCCAGCAGCGAACTAGTGAATGACATGTCATTACCGAATGCATTCTGTATGCAAACGATGTAGTTCATTACATTATTAGTAATGCTCTCGTGTGCAGAGTTGTATGCTGGAGCTTCTAAGTTAAGCACATTATTAAATATCTGTACTAAATTTACTCACAGCAATAAGCAAAAGGCAGCTGTTCGTTTGCTTATGCAACAACCGAATATTAGAGCAGCCAGCGAGAGGAATGCGATCTAAAACAGGAGGTCAGGAGAAAATGAGATTAATACAGTAAAAATAATGCTTACACTCACCACTGCTAAAATAACACAGGCAATAAAGTTGATTCGGCTGCGATTAGCGAAAAATCTCTTGTAGAGCTCCTCAAAGGATCTCGTGATGCGGATTGCGCTGAAAAAGATATCGCTGACGACCGCTTCGATGGTGATGCCAATGATATCGGCTTGACTTAGCATCGTGTCGCGTCCTTTCTCGAGGTCCTTAATGATGACCGGTGCTAGAATGTCCATCTCAGCTACTATGACATCTTTGACGTCCTGCAGCCGCAGCACAGCGTCTCTGATCATCCCATCACGTTTCTGTTCAATTATCTCGTGCATGGACTCCGCAATCTTAACGCCGTCGGGCAACTATTCAACAACACCAAAAAGAAAGACAGAAAACAAGTGAGAATGTTGCGAAATGCTCTGAGACCAACAAGGAATACCAGCTGATAACAGGCGTCGCAGAACTGGGTGGCTGTTGCCAAGATATGTGTATATTTGAAGGAGGTTCCCGGGAAGGAGAAGGTTCTCAGTGATGTAGCGTATTACAAACATGATTTAGCTAGCAATATACCTTTCAAATTTGATGACACTAGCTTTCAAATTGTGTGAGACATAAGGTTCTATCGATTGACGCCATAAATGTACTCTTGATAAGTTCAGCAACAGAGTATAATAAGGAATCGGCTATAAGGGGACAGATTGAACTTACCAGATCGAGATGTAGGCATTTCATGGTATCAATCGTCATCAACCAATCGAATCGCAAGAAGTTTTTGCATTTCCAATGCGAACACAGAGTGCAGGCAAAAAGAATATCTCGCTTCATGCCTCGAATCGCTACGAATATATTAAGAAAACATTATAATAACTATAATATTAAATATTCAGAGAAAAAGGGTAACTCTTAGTCGAGTCGAAACAAGTATTCAAGTTTTAATGCAGAACTAATTAATAAACTCGAAGATCGGATAAGAATTTATATTTGATGTAGAATAATTTATTATTTCATAGTTACCATCTCGCAGTTGAGAGTTAAGAAATATCCACTCCTTCACTAGGGCATTCACCTCCATCATTAGCTTATGGGCTTGTGGCATATTCTTGAAGACACGTTCTAGTTCCTCGAGCGCGTTCGACTCCGATGCATTCCCCAGATCCATAAATATGTGAGTATCCGCCTCTGCCAAAAAAAGAGAAATAAATGTAAATATCAACAAGTAGATAAGAAAAGTATTTGTACCATTTAGCAAAGCGATTACGTGATTCATCATCTCCTCGTAGTTGAGGTTAAACAAATGATAGATATGATTTTTGATGTCCCTCAAGAAGGTGCAAATGTCCTCGGCCACTCTTCGGAACGAATTTGATGATTTGGCGATGCCCTCGTCCAAGCTCTTGTTGGCAAAAAACGCAACAACAGTGCCAAGTCTATAAGCCAACAGTTATATATATATATATATATCTTACATAATATTAACTAACACTTGTCGCACACTTACAGGGTTAGGAGGATGAGCAGCAGCAGTAGCATGCACACATGCAACGTAGCTTGGCATCCCGTTTACCATCGCAGGGCGGGCAACTTTGCGGACAACGGCGACAACAGCAAAAGCAACAATACAACACACTGCACAAAAGGAGTAAAAAAGGATGAATGTGAATCGTGGATTTGGTTGAAGTCAATTTTGGAGGTTACTCACGCAATAAATGGGATGATTATGATGAGTGTTAGCAGAAAACCAACCCAGAGCAGCAACAACGTATAGTCCCAGAGCAGATCTCGCCAATCATTCTCTTGAACCTTGGGACCCACTGCCAAAGCATCCTCGCCCTTGACCGCAATGTATCCTGGCGGCAGGGCGGGTTCGTTGGTCAGCGTGTTTTGGAACAGAAAATGGGTGAAATTGTAGACGGGTCTCAGGCCAAATTCGCTATATTTATCCGGATTGCTATATGTAGGGTTGGACACATAATCGGAAAATATGACAGCTGGCCAGTGAGCCTGACCCATCTCTTCATGGGGTGTTTCCAACTCATAGAGGTCATCTGTGTCCACATTCTCCACATCAATCCCAGGTGGGTCATTATTAACTTCCACAGGAGCATCTGCGTCTGCATCAGCTACTTGCTTATCTTTCTTTTCTTGATCGATTTCATCTGCTTTTACTGGAGCATCTGCATCTTTGTATTCTTCTTCGTCCAGGGCCATAATTCTGCCGTTGATGGCCAGCACCAAGAGACTAATTAGTATCCATTTAGTTGGCCTGGTAATTGGATGCCGAGTTCGCTGCCTCTTGTTGAGCTTTTCCATCCTATCTGTAAATCTGGCCTAAATTTCATTTCTTAACGTGGCTAACGAATTACATCTAACACCGATTCGGATCGGATCTGTGCTTCGAAAGTGTTTAGTGGTGTGTTAAGATGCTTTAGATGTGTGCAATTGTGTTGTGACAAATTTAAACATTTAACACATTTACAGATAAATCAAAGGGCAGGTGTTGAACATTGTCAATCATATTTTCTATATTGAAGGAAGGCTCTTTTATATAATTTGATTGCATCTACAAATTTACAATTATCATGACAAAGTCCTATGTAAAATGTGTTTAGTCTTCGACCTGTGACTTTTTTCCAACTATTCCTTTTTTGGCTTTGCCGGCGGTTCCGGATGGAATCGGACGCCGAGTGTGTCCTTAGCAGCATTAGAGCCGCTGGCAGCAACAGCATTCGCTCCTGCCAGTGGCACACTGTCAACTGAACGTGCGACGCCTCCATCCGTTCGATGGAAAGCTCCTGTCTGCTGGCCAATCTGCTGGCCACCCGTACAGACCATAATCGGTGGCGGCATATATGCGGCACCAGTGCAAGTGGGACAGCTCGCATAAATGGATAAAAGGAGTTTATTAGTTGCGGATTAAGAGCAGTAAGCTGTGCACTCACCCTCCCTCGGGGACAACAACGACGACGGGCATAGCAGCGGCGTGCATCCGCTTCCACAGACACATCAGCTTGTGGGCAACAATCAGGATGGGCAGCAGCAGCAGGGCGGCGAGCAACATGCCGACCCAGAAACCGTTCTGTAAATTAAAAACGAGCTAAGTTCCAAGCGAAAAATGCACAAATAAAATAGCACTTTTATCGAAGAGCAAAAAATAGCACTGTAAAAGCAATATTTGTCTTAATTAATGCCTAGACAGAATATCAGAATAGATATGTGACGAGAAATTATAGTTCTCAAAAAAAAATCAAGTGATTTTTCATTATAATAGAGTTGCTCCAATTATATTGGATTAAAACAGTTGTGGATCGTCTTCTATTCATTGTAACATATTTCTCCATTAATATAAAAAATATTTTAAAATTCATAATTTTCATACTCGAAAGCTGATTAAAAAAAGAAAGATCTACCAAAGACAGAGTTTGTTATGGTACTTTGACTCACCATTGGATCGACGAGGCGATAACAGATTAGATCAACGCCACGATAATAGACGTAGGCGAGGGGGGTGCAGTGTCCGACATCCTCGTTGCAACGGCGAACCAGGTCCTGAAGAAACTGATCGACCTGCTCGTTAACCACATCGGTCAGATTGGCAGCCAACGCATTGACGAATTCCTTGCCCTTTTCCCTGATGAACTTCTCCGAGCGCTGCACCGCATTCAACAGCACCACGATGGAGTCACTGTAATCGCGATTCTCGTAGAGGATCAGCTCATCGATTTGAATGAGATTTTGCTTCATCATGTCCATGATGTTGCGTATTTTCTCGGTCCACTCCTTGTTGTAGGTATCAAATTGAAAGGCCTCATTCGTTAGCGAATAGCGACCATATTTATTCCAATAGTCCCAATCCGGATCGTAATAGATGTTATCCCGCACCGTTCGCAGACCGGCCGATAAAGTGTCCAAATTGGGTGTGAGAGGTCTGCACATATTCTCAATGTATAAAACGCTATGATATGGACCCAAATCTCCGGCACCTGTGCCATTCAATTTGGTTACCTCCTCTTCGGTTGGGAGCAACACCTCCGACAGATCCTCATCGAACATCTCTTCCTTCTGCTCCTCCTCCGTCTTTTGGCGCATCACCACAATATTTGACAGATCCTCAGCATCGTACAGATTATTCACCAGCAACAGATCAAAGATCGACTGATTCGCCATGCAAGCTTTGATGGCCGTCGACATACGCAACGCCGGCTGCGACTCATCAGCTTTTTCGCCCTTCATCTGTGGCAGAAAGTGCCTCAGATTGATGGCTGCGTCCAGTTCGCGAAACATGGCATTGCCACCCTGATCTCGGAGCGGAGCACAGGCGCCCTGATACGTCACCATGCCCAGCACAAAGTAGAACAATCCAAGGAGCACACAAAACGAGAATATGCAGAATATAAAGATGATGGCGCTGCAAATACAAATTTGTTATTATAGGATTATCGTTATATATATATATATATATATATATATATATATATATATATATATATATTTTGTACTTACATCAACAAACAAGTGGCGCCAATTGCCGGTCTGCCACAGCAACTGCAGATCAGCGCAACTATCAGAATAATTGCAACCTGCAGTGAATAAACATTCATTTACATTTGTTATAACAATATGCTTTTTTTCTGAGTGTACCACTTACCGTTATAATCAATATGGTGGCAAAGGCATTGACATAGCTGCGACCGGAGCCGAACTTTTCGTAAACATCCTCAAAGGATTGCGTGGAGCGTAGGGTCCTCATATGTATGTCACTGATGACCTTATCGATGAGGATGCGTATCTGGCCGGACCGGGTCACAAACTCATCCCGTCCCTTGGTCACATCGCGCACCAGCGGCGGAATGATCTGTTGCAGGGCCGTGTCGATTTTGACGCCAATCTCCTGGAAACGCTGCAACGCCCTTTTGGGTATCTCAACGTTTTCGATCTCCAGGATTATGCTCCGCATGCCATCCACAAATAGAGTCGTGTTCGGCATCTGAAACAAACAAAACATTGCAATGAGATCATTATAATAGAAATGTCATATAATATGCCGCTATCGAAGATCAATCAAGCTAGCTGCTGAGCTAGGAGACTATCTGTTTATGCTTTATGATGACGGCGACAAATCCCTACTCACCTTATCCAGATGCAGGCAGGGAGAGGCATCAACGAACTCCATCGCCGAGTTCCTTAGGAAACTCTGGCACTTTTCGTGGCTAATCAAATTGGCGCAGGCATAGTTCACATCCCGCTTGGCGCCACGGACACCTGCCACAGAAGTGGAAGAAGTGTTTAATAAATATATCAAATAAATCGTGATTAATTAAATAATTAAGAGATCATTTCACCATCTCGCAGCTGAGTGCCATAGAAACGCAAATCCTTCTCCAGTCTGTCCACCCTTCTCATCAACATTCTGGCTTCCTTCATGTTATCCATGATGCGTTCCAATTGCTCGATGGCATTTGCCTCGGAGACATCGGCCAAGTCCAAGAATATATGCAAATGAGCATCTAAAAATTAGTTTTCATTAGCTAAAACCAACTGATTAACTGGGATAAGTGACTTACTAGTTAGCATATCGTTGAGATGGGCCTCCAGCTCCTCATAGTTGTGGATGAAGATGTGATGGATGTGATTGCTGACATCCTTTAAGAAGCGACAAGTGTCCTCGGAGCCACGTCTCACCGTAACTCGGGTGTCGTCCAGGCCACGATCCAGAGATCGGTTCGATGTGAAGGCAATGATGGCGCCAAGCCTGCAAAAAGAAAGGAAGGAATCAATTCGACTCCACTTCAACTAAACTATCCAGTCAATGGAAGACGTTACAGCACAAACAGGATGAGCAGCAGCAGGAGCATGCTGCAAATCATGTTGCGGCAGGAATCCTCTTTGGCCTGGCATGGCGGACAACCCTTCTTGCAACGACGACAGCAACAGAAGCAACAATAGCACACACTAAAAACAAGGACATCGGTTATTGTGGATCAGCACAAGGAAGCTTTAATCGATCTACTCACCCAATGAATGGCATGAGAAATATGAGGAGCACCAGGAAGAAGACCCAAACCAAGGCCAGCCAATACTGTGCCAAGAGTGCCCTCCAATCGTTCTTCTCCACCTTGGGACCCAGGGCCAAAGTATCCCCATTCTTAACCGTCAAATAGCCTGTAAATGACACACTCAAAATTGGGCTTGGATGAATGGAAATGTTTACCCGGCGGCAGGGCTGAATTACTGCTCACAAAGGAGTCGAATAGACAATGTGTGAAATTAAAGACGGGTGTGATTGCCCAACTGGAGCGATTCCTCTCGGCGGAATAGTGCACTGTGGACGTGTACGGCGTCAACTCCACGGGTGGAAAATGCGCCTGGCCCAACTGCTCGTGGGTGGTGACATGCCCCAACAGCTCTCCATCCCCCTCAACCAGGACAGGCTCAATCAATGCAAGCAGAACAACGAAATATCCAATGGCTATGAGATTAGCATGATGGCATCCACGTTTCCTGGCTCTGGTCTTGGCTGGGTAATTGGTGCACATGTATGTATAAGCTATGCACATGAAATTTGGTTGCTTCAAAAAATTACACTATAAAATTGTAACTACAAATTGTAAACTAACAAGTCAAAACTATTTAAAAGATGTCAAAATTGAATAACAAAAGTCACATTTGATGTGAGAGCAGAGGATATGTGATGATGATGATGATGAGGATGTTCTTGATGATGATGATGATGATGTTCAAGTAGGCAAATTGTTCAGATTTCATCAAAACATATTTTTATTTGATTTATTTTGTTACACAATTTTTTATTATAATTCTTGTTTGGTTTTAATTGCGCTCCTCTCCCTTTTTCAGCATTGTTTTTCTTCTTTTCTTTCACTGCATCAAAAGTTGGTACATTTAGGTATTAATAAATATATATATAGCTATATATATATATATTTAAATATACATATACCTGCATTTACAATCAGTTATCATCATCTATGTTAAATTAGTTAAAATGTACATTAGAAATTTGGTTTCAGTTTTATATTTAACTGCGTTACATTAATTGCGTTTCAAAATCAAAAATATATGTATATATAAATATTATTTGTTTTTAATGTCTACCATTATGTGTACATATACATATACATATACATATACATATATATATATATATCGAAAGTTCTGAAACTTTGCACCCTGATAGCACGTGCAAACACTTTATACAACTACTTAGTAATATACACATACGCACTTGCTTATCTTGATCTTGTTTTTATCTTTTCTTTTTTTGTTTGTCCATTTTCATTATGCTAAGCCTTGATAGTTAAAAAACAATGTTATTTCTGGTTTTTGCTTGATTATCAAAATAAAACTATTACACACAGTTTACAGTTTACAGTTTACAGTTTACAGTTTAGCATTAATACATTACACGTTAGCGACAAGTGCAACGCCCGATTTAGTATCCCATTTGTGACATTTTCAGTTTGACTCTTAGTTCCTCAGATCACTACAATTTGCAAAGGTAAAGCTTACTAATTCAGTTAATTCTAATTCATAATTATAATTTGTATTTAGTTTCATTTTCTTTTTGTTTTTATTAACAAATCCGCAATACTTTTAGCATGATAAATGATTTCGATAATCCGATAAAAATCTTGTGCTGCTCTTCAGAACAAAAGAAATAATAAGAAATACATAATTTTTGTTTATTTTTTTTTTTGGCAGTTTTCCGTTGATGCATAAATAAAAAGAATTCGTTAAGCTCAACACTCGTTTTGTTTGTTGCTCTCTCTCTCTCTCTCTATCTCTCTGTGATGTGGAAAAAATGATTAAAATTATGATTAATTGTATCTTTGATTGAGGCAAAAGTGCGGATAGTCCGTGTAAATAATAAATAGATCATAACTGAATTATGAAATGAATTATAAACGATAAACAAATGCAAATCACAAACTGCAAACGGCAAGTAAATAATATAACAGCATCTTTTGTTTGTTTTTCTAGTAGAATCCTAACTTAGCGCTGGATGTGTGGTTGTTTGTGTGTTTGCCGTTAAAAACTAAAGCGAAACTAGATACAGCATTTGTTACTAAATTACTAAATTTGTATATTATTGGGCTTAGTGGGCATGGGCATGGGCATGGGCGTGGTTGTGGGCATGTCGAACTACAGCTGCGCCAGCGAATCGGATCGAATGAGCGGCGCCAAAGAGCTGGGCACCTTGTGTCCTGTCTCAATCTCGTACTGCACATCGAGCGAGGCACCTGCGTCAATGCATAAAAAGAACATTTGTCAATTTTTGCTTTTATATCGCTAATTGAGGAACAAGACGTATATCTCAAGTGTTTACAACACGCCCACTCTACTGAGGCTCTCCCTTACGTTTCTTTTCCAGCGACGTCTGCGAACCCTGCTCGGGTATGAAAGCGGCCACGATAATCGCACAGAAGACGCACAACGCACCAAAAACGAAGGGCGGCCCCGGCACATGCATCGATATCTTTTCCACATTCGTCGCATGACTCTTGCTCACCACGGCGCTGTGCTCACTGTTCAGGTCCACATTGAACAGATAGAAGACGATGCCAAAGACGGCGGGTCCCAAGCCATTGCACAGCCCCCGCATCCCAGTGATCATGCCCTGAACGGCACCTGTCAAATGCAATTAAGTTAAATAGGTCTATAAACAAGTGTAATTGATGTGATGCCTGGACTTACCTTGACTTTCTGGCGCGGCATAAAGTGATACAAATGCGCTGATCGCTGGATACGTGATCGAACCCAAGGCAGCCACAACTCCGGCTGACCACATCATCCTGGACAAAAGCGAGATTCGTTAGAAATGAATTATACTCTGATTGGGAAGGTGTAAGAGTATATTGGCTTTGTGCAATGCCTTTTTTGTCACAAGCCTACAGCTAAAACATATACTTACCACTTTTCACTGCCCAGGCCATACCAAAGCAGTTGAATCATCTCCAGGGCTAGGCCCATAATGATGGTGCGCTTGGCGCCAAAGACTCTGCAAGGACACAGATAAGTGGGGATTACAAAATGGATTAAGACTGCTTGGGGCGGTTGCTCACTTCATAAATGAACCCAGCGTTACTTGGACAGTGATGCTGAGTATGCCCACAACGGCTATAAATATGGAGACCTCAACATAGTTGAAGCCCATCTTGAGCTTGAGGTAGACAAACATGCAGGAGTACTCGCCGGCCTCGGGCAGATAGGATAACAGCACGGTGAGGCACAGCATCAAGACGGTCTTGTCCGTGCCCACTCTTCGCAGTGCCTGCAATTCAAATATGTAATTAATGATTACAAATAATTTGTGTTAGCTGAACACTAGATGACCTACCAGAAAGGGATCTGCCTGCTCCCAACTGATGGGCGCACCCCACGTCGCTGGTCGCATCTTCTCCGACAGGCTCTCCGGCACAGCGACTAGAATGAAGAAGACATCGAGCAACGCAATCGCTGTGGACAACGCCACAACCAGTGTGTCACCATACATGTCCATCAGGGCATTGCCCAGGGCCGGTGAGATGACCAGACTCGCTGCAAATGTGGCCGAGGCAAGGCCGTATGCCTTGGAACGCTCCTCCGGTGTTGTCACATCGGCCACGTACGCAAACACCACCGAAAAGGTGACGGCAAAAGCGCCGCTAATTGAGATCAGGGCAAAGAACCACCATGTATTTATGCACATCAGCGGTATGGGCATGCATGTGAAGAATACTGTTACTAATAGGAAGAATTTGCGTCCCCAGATATCGGAGAGGGCGCCAATCAGTGGCGCCGACAGGAATGACAGTATGCCCTTGATGCCCATCACCAGGCCGTTCATCAGGAACGTGTGATCCGGAAATGTACGATTTAGTGTCTGCAATAATGTTATATATATATATCATTGTATATATATTTATATGGTATTCACTTACCGATATAATGGGCATCGTGAGCAGGCCCCAGGCGAAGAACTCTAAAAATATCACAACCAGCGCATGATGAACACTCGGCTCGCCGATTCCCGAACTCTGTTGAGTGGTGTCAAATAATTATAATATAAGTAAATATGAAAAATATTAATCAATATATCAGAAAGTTAACTTATCGTTTCGAACTTACAGCAACTAGCATCGCCTCTTTTTAAAAATTCTAAGAACTTATCTATTTTATTTGTGTTTTGTTATTAAAAACTTTTGCTTCGAGCGGTTTTCTAAGAACTCCCGGAAATTGATCTTCAGTTACTACAAACTTAAAACTAAACATATTTGAAATACTCTTGCTTAGGATAAATCCTTAATCTATATATATATATTTATTTATATTTAGGAATATTTAGCAAACTAGTAATTTAGTAAAAGTAATACCCAGTTCTGGTTACTTATTATTTTAAATATATGTGGAATAGCTTATTAAAGTATCATTAAAATATACAAAAATATAGAATATTAGCTTCTATTTGTAAGTACTTTCGAGCATATATATATATATTTTCCATTTTTCGATAAACCCGTTCAATTTATTCATAGCCACTCGTCTAATATAATCAATTATTTGTAGGAAGGAACAAAAAAGTATATTCCTGAATTGAAATCATGTCATGATAACTAATTGACTGGCTTCATTTATCTGGCAATCTAATAAATGAAATCACTCAAAAAGACCTGAACTGGGGTGAGGCAGGCAATTGATTTAATTGCGCGCCGATCAATCAAATGTGTGCAACAAATGGCAAACCTTGCAACAGCAGATGCGGCAGAGGACGCGTATCCATTCGAAGCAGCGATTGCGTTTGGGTCGCTCCGCTGACGCTGGAGCACCATTTGGAGTCGCCTGTGAACGCATCGAGATGTACGAGGCGGATGAGAGGGTGCGTCTATGTGTGCCACCGGCTGCCGATCGACTGCTGCTGCTGCACCCGCCGGCAACGCCCTGACCACCACTCGTTGTCGCTGCTGTTGCCTGTGACAAGGCGGCGGTTGGACGTGCCGCATAACGCGATGACTGCAGGAGATTAGATGTTGCATTAGCTGCAGCTGCAACTGCTCCACTCTCGCTTACCGTCGGCACATTATCCGCATCCAGCTGAGTGCTGCTTGCCGTTGCAATGATTGCATCCGGTTTCAGTTGACACTTCAACGGTGAACCGCTGATGGTATCCGCATCTGCCACATCGGCAACATCTGCTGTTGTTGGCGTTGAGCTGCTGCTGTGCGTGCTTTGCGTATCCGTCTGCTCGCCCACATCCGACTCATCCTTGATATCCCGTCGCCGCTGTTGTTGTGACACCAGCTCATCCAGCTGATAGCTGTTGCTGCTACTGCTGCTGCTGTCTGTTGTTGCTGTTGCTGCCGCTGTCTCCGTGAGCTGCTGCTGCTGCCGCTGGGCATGACTCAGCTCCTTACGCATCCTTCCCTCCAACAAATATCTCTCTTTTATGCTCTCTCTCTCTCTCTCTCTCTCTCTTTCCCTCTCCTTCTCCTGCTACTATCGTTGCTGCTGCTCTTCGTCTTTGTGGGCTAAGAGTTGTTGCTGTGGTTCGTCTAACGCACTTATTTCCATTGCCAGTTGGGTTTAATCTCTGGGCTTTAATCTCTAGAGGAACTTAGCACTCACATAGGATCACAGATCAAACTCTTTTCTCCAGTTTCCCGTTCCCGTTTCCGGTTTCCAAAATTCAGTTTCTTCTCACTTTAATTGCACTCGTTTTGTTCTCAAAGAAATTCTTTTACACTCCTTTCTCCGTTACTTATCATCTATCTCTGCTGATCGCTTCTTCTGCTGCTTCTCAGTGATTCTCATTGATCATCGCTGCTCCTCCTCGGTTCGGTTCGGTTCGCCTGAAGTTCAGTAGAGTTTTCAGGCACTTCTTTGGCTGTAATTACAGTTTAGAATTGCTGCTTGCTCTTTACTTGTTTTTTTTTTTCGATCGCTCGATTTGCTTTCAGCTAACCGTTTTTTAATTGCAATACTTGACGACCTCCTCCCCAAAATAAATAAAAAAGAGTTTGGGAATTTCGCTTATAGACCACAAAAACCACAGTGTCACCACAGTTTTAACTACCTATTTTTACGACTTGTAACCAAGTTTTTCATTAGTGCTAAACAAAGTTTTTACTACCCATTAACCTCAACAATATGGCAACAAGACATATTTAGAAATTTATGAAAAACGATATTTAATCTATGGCTATTTATAGTTGTTTGCTTGTTAATTTCTCATTAACACTAAACTTTGTTTAAAAATTTTATATTTTTAATAGAAATAATATAGAACAACTTAAAAAAAATGCTGTTGGTTTATTAATTTCTCAATAAAATTTTAAACTTTAGAAACATTTTTAAAAATGTCTTTACGCGTTTTTTGGCAAGTAATTTATAGTTCATAAATTTTAGCTAATGACGCCGTCAAGTATGCAATAAAATTAAATAATCTAATGTTAAATACTGAGTTTACGAGTCGTTAAAAGCCAATTTGCCCAATGCGTTAGTTTTTGTTGTTGTTGTTGCAGTTTGTTTGGCAATTTTAGCGCTAGCATGTTAATTGAAGACGCACTGCATCTAAAATTAGTACTCTATTTACAATAAATTTAAATATACTATAAAGCTGAACACAGAGCAAAGCGAAAGCCAACCAATGGAATCAAAATCAAAATCAAATGGAATCAAGACAGCTTTGCCTTTTGAGCCAAGTCTGCTTATCGAGCAAGCATTCACACGTACTATTATTATTATTTATTTTTTTCTTAAGGAACTGAACGAGAATAATTATCGGGAGTAGTCTTCCGCGCACTTTTGGAACAACCCGAAATACACAACAATTGATGCACGTATTTACAGCGAAGTAGAATATTGCGAAACAATATCAATAACGAAAATTTCGACCGTGCTACACAAAGATGTACTTCAAATTTTGACAATTGGGTTTGAATTTCATACAACTCTGATTGCTAAACTTTTGTAATCATTATTTATTAGACTACAATATGTGTAAATATATACATATATATATATATATATATTTTGGGCCGAGCACACCGAAGCAAACTTCCGGCAACGTCTGCTTGCTTCAAATACGCGCCGACAACTGAGCGGAGGCAAAGAGAGCTTTCAAAGTTTGCAAATCAAAGCGAAGGAGAGAGTTGTGGAGGAGAAGAGAAAGAGAGAGAGAGAGAGCAGAAGAGAGAGAATGCGCAACGGGCTTTGCATGCAGAATAGACAACAACAAAAATGTCCCAAAACTGTTGTAGAGGGAGGGGGATGCAATTTGATATATACAAATAGCATTTGGCTTATGCTGAGCACTGCAAAATGAAAAATCCCCTCAGTGAACTGTGTTGATGATGATGAATTTAAAGAGAGCGAAAATCATAAAAAAAACTAACATTAGAACCCCGGCTATAACAGCAGCTAGGTCAAATAGTTAACGAGCCGGCTCATAAAAGTGCTGACAAATGAATGTTGATTTAGATGAACAAAAAAAAAAATATAACAAAAACTTATTTAGCACTGTTAAATAATATAAAAAACGTGAATTCTGCAAACATAAGCCATACAAAAATCAAGTGACTCAAAAAATCATAAAAAATGAATCATTTTGCGCAGATAATCATAGCAACCCCATTGAGATCGTGTAGAGAAGAACCAAGCAGCGATCATCCTATTGCAACAATGGGGTCAAGTGCAAACACAGTAAGCCAATGAAAACTGGCCCAACTGTCTGTCGCCAGTCAGTTTTCAATGCAAAACCGGGTTAAACTAACAAAAAAAAGAAAAATTACGTGACACGAGTGCAGCAATTGAGATAAGAGAAGCAGTGTCTGAGATATCTATTTTTATGCTCGTTATCTGAGTTCCCGGAATTATATGCTTCTAATGAAAGCACGGGTCGAGAGAGCTCGCCTAGGAGATACCCTGTGATGTAATGAGTAATGCAATGCACTTTTAGCTAGCGAAATCTGGCAATGATATTTGTACAGTTAATAAATAATGTGTCATTGTTGATTGTATATCAACAGAAAGACAATATTTGTATATTAGTGTCTTTTATTGCTATCGTAAACGCGCGCAGTTATCGACCAAATGAAATAAACTTGATCTGATTGTGGTAAGCGAGAACTTATACACCAAAATTTAACTAGCTTTTATAGTCTCTGATACTGACTGGGTATAAAAATCAACATGTAATAATACTCGGCTAATTAACAGCAACAATATAAAAAATTAAGATCAAATCTATATTTGTGTTTAATTGTTGTCGAAAATTAAAAACTGTTGCAGCTGTCGTGCTACATTAAACAATAATATAACATAGATATGTATATATATGCAAATATTAAGATATCTAAAGACAGATGAGAGAAATAGGTTTAATTTCTGTAAGCCCTAATTTAACATAAACAAAATTACGCTAATGATTGCTATATGATTTATGAATTGCATATTGAAGTGCTTTCAAACAGCTCAAAACAAAAACAAAAATGTTCACCTTCCGTTTGGATATTCCAATTTCCGAGTGAAGACTGTATATTTGTATTAGCACTTGTATGTATATTGTTAGCACTTATTGGATTTCCTATCTAATTTGTTCTATTGTGGCAGCCGTATGAGCTAATAGCACGGCCGTATAGTATATCCGGGCGTACGTACGTACGTACGTACGTAATGCCATCTATTTTACAGCACATTTATACTTAATTAATCTGTTGCCCAAGTCCGTTACACGTGTGTCGCCATCGTCATTCTCTCATACCCTGTAAACGGCATGGGCAGCAAAACGGGCAAGATAGAATAAACTTTGTTAATGTATACAAATGATTGTTTCCCATTACTATTTGCTTTGTTAAAGAATATTACTGGATGTTTATTATTATTATTGTGGGACTTTATACACTGCCAGCTAGTTTAATGCATTGTGTACCCCTCTGAGCCTAGCAGGCTTGATGGAGAACTCCTCCATTCTCGGTTTGAGGGTTTCTATCCTCTCGCTACTGATTACACCTAGCTTAGCTAGTTGACTTCTTAGTCCACAGAATTCTGTCAAGGGAGCGATGATTATTCTAAGTCTGTTCTACCCCATGCATATTACTTTCCCAAATCGTTCTGCTTATAGCCGTCTAATATATATTAATATATTGTATATTTACTGCTTTCGACCTTAGATTAGGGCTGTCAATTTGCCTGTTTTAGACCTGGTGCAACTTTGATTGTCTTCTCCCATCCAAAAGTATGCTTAAAATCTCAATATATGTTTTTTATATACTCTGCCAGCTTAACTAGCCGAGAGGGTAACTAAAACTCGGCTAATCGAAACTTGTTATTTTTTGCATATGTCCGCCACACGCAAACCCAATGAAATGGCAAACAAGAGTTTTGCCTGCCGTGGCAAGGTCAACTTTAGGCTTCTGTTCTGTTCTGCGGTCTGCTAAATAATTGATATGCAGAAGAGTGTGTTTTTGGTCACCGAATTACCTACGACATGCTAGTCTTTGTTGTTCAAGTGCGTTAGTGAAATGGAAGTAGCCGTTCCGAAAAGTATGCAGCTGAAAATGTGACAAAATAAAGTAACCAAAGTTGGCGCAGGGTGCCACAAAAAAAAGTGGCAACTAGCATTTCAAAGGGATTTGCACACTCAGACACAAAGTAAATTTACCAAAGGCATTTGGCAGCTGTCAGAGCTGTCTGTGGCCTAAGCCGAGGACTGCTCGAAATGTCACAGGATTTTAATTAAAAATGTGTGTATTAAAAGCTTTCAAATTACTTAGTGGTTGTGTGTCAACCATTAGGCTTATAAATGTAAAGCACCGTTTTTGAAGAGCAGCAATAAAAATACAGATTTTATGCACAAATATAGAAAGCAACGGCCATTTAAGTTGTGTATATTTGCATAGATCTTGACGTCTCTTAATAAAAACAATTATGGATATAAATACTTTCAATATGCTTCCTTACTCAAGGGTTAAATGGGCCACAAACCCATTTCTCGCACAATTGGCAGACAAACTCAAGGTTAGATGAGTGCAGCAGCCGTTGCTTTTTTGCTCTTTGCTTTTGCTGTTGCCTTTTTTACTATTATTATTACTGCTTTTCTCCTCAAATTCAATTCAAAGCAATGACGACAGAGCCAATGGCAGATGCGGCGTATACGTAATGCGACAGGAGCGGATTCAAAAGTGTATAGAAAATTGTATAAAATATTTTTGTTGAGTGTTTTGAATAATTTACAGACTATTTTATAATAGTAATTGACATGTACACAAATACAACTGAAAAGGTGATTCCAAGACCAACAATATTGAGCATTGAGCATAGACTGCTTTTGATATGGTTTTCTTCAAAACATTTCAATGATCTAAGAACCATTCACACTTATCCCATTCTTGGTTTATTCTTCTTGGTTGGCTTGCGCCTTAAGGATGCTTCTATTTCTCTATGATATTCAATTTTAGATTTAGAAATGTAAGATTGAACTCATACTGTAAATATATCTCTGGAGATATCTGGCGCCACAAAATAGTACTTGAAATAATTGACATGTCTTATTTTGAGTGTTTTGAGAGCATTTCAATATTGAATCAACAATAATTAATAATTCATATTCATGTCAGTTTCCATAACGTGTAAATCGAATTTAGCTTATTGTCAAACTTTTGGCATGAATTTCGCTACTGTTACACACATAAACACACACAACTCTTGGAGGCACGCGTGGCTGTCACAGCTTCGTTGTGCCGCCTTTCAATATTAAAAATAGTTTTTGGTCGACAACATGGCCAGCGGCAAAGTGTCAAGCGGCGATGCCAATGGCAGCCAGTAGCTACCAAAATTGCTTTTTGACTCGGGCCGAAAAAATAAATAAAAGCTGGTAAACGAATCCAAGAGGTCACCACACATTTTCCACTTTTCCATGATGAATGTGCATTTTATTGATTTTACTGGCTCACTTAGATAATGGCAATTTCATTTGCCATTTCTTTTCTCTCTTTCTCTATCTCTCCCTCTCTCTCTCTCTCTCTTTGTCTCTGTTGGCAGGCACATCAAATCAAATCATGACAGTAAGGCCCCCAGTTGGAACGACAACGGGATGTCATCGTCATCAGCCAACAAGACACAGACTGACACTGCGACCATCTGATGTCGGCCTACGAGGCATCCTCAACGCCATCCCGATCCCCACGCCAATCCCCCTCCCCATGCCCATCATCGTCATGTGGGGCATGACAAATGCCAAATGGCACATGAACTAAATACATTATGGTGGCCAAGTGCAAGGCAGCAGCTTTCATTTTAAATAATACTCTCGTTGCACTCTCGTTGGGGTACTATAAATTTGTCATAGCAACTGAAATGCTTCAATGAATAAACATGAATATAAATATATAAATATACTCGGATCCTTCGTTGCTTTTTGTTTTGCTATTCAGAACGAAGTTTTACAGAGCATTCACATTTGCAGAGCCAAATTAATCAAATTAGTTGTAGCAATATCAGAATGATCTAAGAACGATCAGAGTGAGAGCTTATCTAACTATAACTACAAACTCTTTTATGGATGCCCTTAAGGACATGAAGTTTAACGAAATTGTTACTGTTCATAGGCTATATCTTGGCAATTATGTCTTTTATTACTATTATACAACTTAAATTAGAAAGCTTCTTATATTTCTCTAGTCTCCTCTAGTCTCTGAAATCGACTTGTGCTGTTTTGTGTGTAACTTGCTAGTTCACAGGATGTAGGGCAAGGGTATAAAGTCTTCGCCATTTCAAACTGAAGTATTTCTGTTTTTGTTTTACCAGTATTTGTTGTTTGGCTTGTTGCTGTTTTATTGATTAACAATGATTATGCAGCTAAATCACGAACTGACCTTGCACGCCAAACGCCCCAGCCCCAAACACGACATTTCAGTTCAGCTCATTTCGGTTCTCTTCGGTTCCAAAATAAAAAAAGTGTTGACAATAATAATACAAAGAAAAAAGAATGAAGTTCCGCTGCAGACAGGCAGACAGACAGACAGACATGTGTAGGCAGATAGGTTGGCTGGCAGTTAATTTGCATATATGAATTTTGGCTGGGCTGCCAGATACAAATAAAATAAACCGAAGTGTACAGCAAACGATTATCATATTGTAGCCAGAACTGAGGCCGGGTACTAAAAACTAAGGGAATTCCAATTCCTAATGCAGTCACAAGCGCTAAATGCCGTTGCAGGGTGTGCCGACTACAAAAAAAGAGGACACATTTTAGCCAAGGACAAAGCTTGCAGGCAAATATGACTCACCAGGAGGCGGTAGAAGGCAGGACATGAGTGGGTTTTCACATTATTGCTGAACTGAATTGGAACTAAAGAATTTAAGTTATGCTAACAAATTTTGCTTTCTTTTTGATTGATGTTTAGTTAAGACTAGCTCAGAAGATCTTCAATTCTTATGCAATCATTCGTTGTATAAGTAAATGGAAATTTTAATATGTATATAGAATCTATAGGAAAAGCCATAAAGGTGTAATATATATAGTAGGAGAAACTGAATCATTCATTGTGTGAAGCTTAAGATATATAGACGAAGATTATGGCTTTTTTAAATTAGTTTTTAAGTCTATAGATTCTGTATACATATTAAAATTCTCAAACAAACATTTTCTTAAATTATTCAAGCCACATATTTATTCTTGTAAGGTTCTTTTGAAGTACAATTAAAAGGAAAGCCAATTTAATTTAAGTAAGCATTTTAGTTGTAATAATTATTAAAATTTCCATTAAAATTAACGAATCTAAAGACTTAAAAACTCATTAAAGAAGCTATAGAAGTTGTTCCATACATAATTATAGCTTGCAGTTCAGGGCACACAAGCAACAGAACGAAAGACAATAGCTTTTAGGAGCAGCAGCAGTTTGTGGGGGAGCGGAAGAGAATGCGGCATTGCGCATACGCCGCATTAGCCACAGAAGCTGCTGCTGTTTATGAACTGACAGATTGAGGAGGCAGCAGCAGCAGCAGCAACAGCAGCCAACCAACAATAACGTCCAATGTACCACAATTTATGGATGCCAGTTTGTGGTTATCTAACGAAATTTCATAAGACTTCTCCCAGCTCCTCCAGCTCCTGCTCCTGCTCCTGCTGCTCCTTCTACATAATTGATTGGCCTGAACAGCGTTGTGTCCTTACCACACATAACTAAATTGGGGGCATGTCAATCGCAAAAAATGGCTGCCACAAACAGAGCTGAACGTAAAAATGTCTTCCAGCAAAAGTTTGTTTTGTCTCTTTAACTAACTGCTTGAGAATATGTATAGTATATATATGCTAATGAATCGTTTCATTTCCATTGAGAAGAATGAAGCCTTCTTCTTTTTTCTCATCTCCTCTTTTTCATTGCGCCAAAAGTTTATTGAACTCTTCAGCCGTGGCACACGCGACTTTTCCCCCCGAGAAGTCGTAAAAAGACCTAAGAAAATGTGTAATATATGCAGTCTGTCTGTCTAATGGGAATTGTTTTGCGACTGCTGATAGAAAATGGCAGATATTTATTACACACAAAAAAAAAAAAAAAATGTTACATGTCCATAAATTGCGTATACGACACGAGGAGCCAAAGGATTACAAAAATAATTAATATTTTCAAATTAAAATTACTATATGGAAATGCTCTTTGGTTCCTTAAGCGAGTGAATTGAACGACGAAGGGGAGTGTGGGCTGGGAGGCTGTAATTGAAGGGGGGAGGCGCTTTTTATGACCCATTTCGATTTGGCCATAAAAGCAGAAATGAGAAAAGTAAAACCTAAACACAAAATCATCAACAATGGAACACAAAGGCAGAGCAGACCAGGCAACGTGACACAGATGGATACACAATATGTATACTATATATGTGTATATATATACTATATACTATATATACATATATATATGAAGAGTGAACATACAATAACAAGGGACTTTTAATGAACAAAGCTCGAAAAGCGATCGAAATGCGAAAATTATGCAAAAAACATTTGGATAGAACAAAACCCAAATGCTGTGAAAGTGTAGAAAGTGCGAGTAGAAAGAAAGTAAAAAAAGGACGCGTGCAGCAGACACAGGCAGTGGCAGAGGGGCAGAGAGGCAGCGAGTCGTGTGGCAAGTGGCAAACGCCTTGTGTGTTTGGGTGACCTTCTTCAAGGAAAACAGCACGAACGAAGCTCTGCTTGGCTCAGTGCGTGTCCTTAAATGTGTGTGTGTGTGTGTGTGTGCGAGTGTGTGTTTAAGTGTATGTATATGTATGTATATATATATGTGAGTATCTGGCGACGGTTGGTCGTCGTCTAAAGTGGCAGACACGACGAAACTAGCGTTGAAGGCATAAACAGCAGCAGACAGCAAAGAGTCAAATATAAGCAGCGGCAGCAGCTGCCACATTAAGAAAAACTACAACAACAACAACAAATGGAAGCATTTCCCACTCGTTAAGTACAGTTACAATGTTTTATTTAATTTTTCTTTTTTTTGCGTTATGTGGCAAACTGAAAGCAAGCAGCATTTCAGGCGAAGTCTTCCCAATTGCCACATGTAGCACTTACAGCAAATCTGCAGGTACACAACATACACACACACACACTCATAATATATATATATATTTTGAATATAAGCACTTTTATACTGTTATTTATTTTGGCGACTCGTTGAAATTTCACGCACGAACCGAGGCAAAATTTAAAACTTAAACAAAACAAAACGTAAAATAAAAATCAACAAAAATTCGAACAAAAATCCTTTGCTATATTTTTGTATATTTGTGGCGTTGGCGGCGACAACGACGAAGACGACGGCGATGATAACAAAAATGTGTGGCAGCGTTTCGAGCGAGCGTCGTGTTGTGCGCTTCTCCACATGCTGCTTCGTACTCGCAGCTGGAGAAAAGCGTCTCGCTCAGTTTCGCCTCGTCAGGGCAAATAAAATGTACATTTCAAATATGACTCTGCCTCTTCTTCTGCTTCACACTCTTGCATGCAATTTTCGCATGCCACCGAAAAGCTTTTTAAAAGCTTTTTTTGTAGTAATTATTTCGACTGGGTGCAAAATAGACATAATTATTGCTCGTAATTTGTAAACATGCATACACAATGAAAACCAGGAAGGCAACAACAATAAATATCCATAAAAATAGATTAACTTCTCTGTTTGATTTTCACTATTCCCGCACACACCAACACACACCAACTCCCACACACACACACCAACACCCACAGACACTGTGACATATAAACAAAACCCACACACATTAAAGCTCAGCTTGGTTCTTATTTCACTTTCGTCTCTCGTCGCAAAAAATTTGCTCCATAAACCTCCTTTCGCGTCTGCTGTAACAAATTTCCCTTAATAATTTCCCATTTCGTGTTTACAGTTTGTTTGCACATTTGTGAGTTATGTTGTTGTTGTTGCTGTGTTTGTTGCTGTTGTTGTTGTGGTTGCTTCTTCTGTTGCATGTCTCCTTTTCTGTGGGTGCACATTTCGTGCACGCGCACCCGACCACAAGAGAGGAAGAGAGAGAGGCGAACGCAAAAGCTTGAAGAGCGCAAGCTTTCATTTCGCTTTCCTTGTGGATTCTGCGCGTTCGAATCGCGTTTTATGAATGAAAGCTTTGCGCAACGAAAAAAGCACCAAAAAAGGAAATATTTTCGGTTGATTTTAAACGAGTTTTGGCATAATGGAATTGCAAATGCCCTTGAAAGTTTCTAATTAAGTTAAAATTAAAAGAAAAGGTTATTAAATAATGAACTGATTTTCATACACACATTATATTCAACTAAATGAATTTAATGTTGGGTGTAGTGTTCAGTTTTAGCCCAAGCTAAGAAAACTTAATTGATTACAATTCCGATTAATTTATCATGGTATTTCCTGTTGAACAATAATAACCGTCGAAAGTTGCACCATAAATCACAAATCTCAATAATTAAGTTCAAGGCTGGTCGAAATTTGTATATACAAAAGAAAAAGAAAAGAGTCATCAACTTAATGGGTTGTGAGCAAAAACTATTAGTGGTCTATAGGGCGTATGCTTAATCTGACTTATTACACAGTGCTGCAAAGTAAACAATTTCTTCATAATTTACATATATACATGTTTATATATGTATGAGAATGGGAGTTGATTACAACAGCAGATTTTTTATTTTACTTTGAAAATATTGTATTGTTTCAGCTGTTTTGTTGCACAGTGTTGTGACTTGTGTGGCGACAAGCTGGCTGCCCAGGCCTACATTTAAGGTAAGCTACTAATTATCTTGGAAGTCATACTATGTATGTTAGTCAAGATGTCGACGCATTAAATATGTACAGGGAACAAAAATCGTCCTGAATGGTTTTTATTTTTTGTTAGAAATAAAAAATTGCTTTTATATTAGAAATTATACATAATTGTATTCAATTTTATAAAAATCCACCCTGAAACTTAGAAATGCAAACACAACCACAACCATATATTATAGAACTTGTTTTTCTGACTGACCATTGGCGCCAAAAGGCGATTTTTTTTCTGAGTGTAAAGAATGGAAGGCAAGGGAAATGTGGCAAGTTAAAGAGAAGTTGCCGGCGAGTGCTGTGTGACACATTTGCTGTTGTTTGCTATCATTATACGCCACACGACGAGCCCTCTGTAGAAGGGGGAAATTGCAAGTGGGAAACGGGCTTAGATTGTGATTAATGTAATATTTACACGCGCACGCTGTTTAAGCAGCTCTCTCTCTCTCTCCGTCTCTGTCTCATTAGTCGCACTTGTGACAAGCAGGCAAGAGAAAAGTTCAATGCACTACCAAATAAATACACTTAATACTGTGTGTTTTGAATATGGACTATAATGATAGTCAAGAAAAAAAAAACAATAAAACAAAACATAAACAAAAAAAAACCACAAAAGAACAGAGCCCAAACAAAAACTCACAGAACAGCTTTTCGTCGAAAGCGAAAGCCAAAAAAAGAAGCGAAATGAGAACCGAAAACGGAACGAGAACGTGAAAGAGAACGAGTCTTTGGGGACAGTGTTGTTCCCCCTCAGTGGAACAAGTGGTTGTTGCGAGAGGTCAACACTGGAATTGATTATGAAATTTGACACACATCGAGATCTGTCTCTCCCTCTCTCTCTTTCGCTCTCTCTCTCTCTCTCGTATGTGTCACTTTTATGCTACTCGTTTTGGGAGCACATGTTTTCCCACAAACTCATTACTCACAGTGCCCCACACAAATTAAAGACACGCAACTTTTGCTGATGTCAGCGAGACATGTTAATGACTAATAATAACTTAAACCAAGCAAACATTTCTTAATGAAATGTTTGGCAAATCCCTAATTAGAATTACGCTCTTTAGAATTACAATGTCTTTGGTATTAAATGTTATTTCTTTATTATGCTGTTTAAACATTTTCAAATTTGTGTTCAATTATTATGTATAATATTTCTCAAATCTGTAATTTGAGTTACGTTCTCTAGAAACACCCAAATATATATTTCTAAATGTCTTTTATTATGCGCTTTATAATTTTTTTCTTTTATTTATTGTATTTTTTTAATTTGTATCTTTATGTTATTCATTTTTATTTCTTAATTATCATTCACTTTATTTCATTTTATTTATTTATTCTCTCACTTGCTTTTATTTGGTAAGACGCAACAAGCCTTTCTCAGATAATATCGCCTGACTGCTGATGATAAGAAAATCGCCTGACAAGAGAACCAAAATATATATATGTGTGCATATTCAACCAACAAGGTTCATAAATATGCCATTTATTGGCCGCAATCACACTTATTGAAAATGACTAAATGACGCTTTGATTGAGGCTCTAAAGTCAACTTATAACTTATTATAATTTAATATTAGACGACGGCTAAAGCACTTTGAATGATGATTCACGAAAAACGAACGCGCCAGCGATTGTGATAACAATGCAAGTACAGTACTCAATCGATATGTGCTCTTTTTTTCTAACTATTATTATTAGTAAGCAAAAATTGCACATGTGGTAAACTTAGACTCTAACTTAACTTTATAACTATAATAATACTAATAATAATAATATATATAAGATCAATTTCACAGACTAATCAAAATAGGAAAAATACTTTTTGCCTAGTCATAAAAGTTAGCTATTTATTGAAATAAGCGTATGCATAATATTATAATAAATAGCATATTTAACATAATTAACATAAGATCCACAGTCTCTCATCACATATATTTTTCTCCTATGCTTAACAATTTTTATAGTCTGTCTAAAATAGGCGTTACTAATTTGCTGTAAAATTCGAAATTTCACATTTGATGACATTTAGCAACAGCAACTGGATATACATTTTGTGTGGTTATACAAATAGTTTAATATATATTATTTTTTATTTATATGTATCACACTTGTATATTATAGCTGGATAATTTAATAACAATAGATTCACTTCAAATATATGTGTCACTCTTATTGTACTAAAATCCAAGATATCAACACGCTGCTGATAGACTCTTCAGCTGTAGTTTTTAACGATAGTTTACTGTTCGTTGCTGTTGCTATCAGTCAGGCACATGTCAACTTCATTTGGGAAATTCAAGGTATTTAACGTACATACATACATACATACATACATACATATATGAATAGCTATGTTATTATGTATGTATGTATATGTAGTTTAGCACTTACGGTAAATATGCTGCTTTTGTGGGCTCGATTGCGTATGACAAGATTCGCCAAGGGTTTTTTCACATATATTTTGGGCATCTTGGATGGGAGTACGTGGCCCAAATATCGGCCGGAGTAATGTCAATTGTTTTTCGTGTATGCTGTATATGTATATATTAATATTTAATAATGCCAGCCAGACAGTCAGACAGCCGCGTCGGCGGGGAGTGGGGGATGCGTTTTGTATGTCTTTTGTTTTTATTTTTTTTTATTGAGCGTCGCAGCAACAATTTGCACCCTTTACACACTTGTCGACTTATTTCTCTTTTATTGTTTATTTATTTATTAAGCCACAACGAGGTGCGATCGATGTCGTTGATGGCTTTGCTTTTAATTTTAATTTTAATTTTAATTGGCGGCTGCATTCCTCTGGAGGATATTTTACGGCACACACACAAACAAACACACACAACACACACAGCGATACACACTCTGTTGACAGCGCCTTGACGACGGCGCTTCAACGTTGTTCTTGTTGATGTTGTTTGTTAATTAAAAACTTTAGGCCGATTTAATTGTTGGGGATATATTCGACGACAAATTTAATGCGTTCGTTGCAAACACGGGCCGAAATGCAGAAACACAGCGCCGAAGTTGGCGCTAAAAAATACCAAATGCGTTGCGTTTTTAATTGGATTCTAGGGTTGTCAAACACAATAAGAACTATTGAAATGCGTTTGTTATCGATATATTGGCTTGTGGCAATCAAAATGAATACGTAATTGTTCACTAGCTATGTGGATTATTATTTATTATTGCTCTAATTTGCCTTCAGTTTAATTTATTGGGGCTTTATTAGTTCGAGGCATACAAAAAGGGCTATCGATACATCGGATTGCAGTTATCAGAATGAAACAAATAAAAACTTACTGCTTACTTTGCAACTTCATAGAATGCAATTTAAATGGCATTTAAGTAGGTAGATTATTATGTTTTATTGCTTTGGTTTGACTCGAGATTAATTCATTGTAGTTTTAGTTGTTCAAAGTGCTCAATAAGTACTAGTAAAACCATCGTGATCGATATATCGATAGGTGTGCTTGGACTAATCAAAAATAATAAGCAATTGTTTAACTTTTAGCTGCATATAATGCAATTTGCATGACCTTTTGGTGAGTCAATTATAATTATTTATATTTTATTATTGAATTGAGTTTAAGTTTAAGTTTAATTCATTGCAGTTTTCTTAGTTCGAGGAGCACAAAATGGTGCGCATTTTATTTCTGCATCCCGATTTGGGGATTGGAGGCGCTGAGCGTTTGGTTGTCGATGCCGCTTTGGCGCTGAAGGAACGTGGCCATGCAGTCAGTTTCCTGACCAATCATCACGATATTTCTCACTGCTTCAAGGAGACAGCAGATGGCAGTTTCCCTGTGCAGGTTGTTGGGGATTGGTTGCCACGACGCCTCTTTGGACGCTTCTATGCGTTCTGTGCCTATGTGCGAATGTTGTATGCCGCTTTCTATGCGAGTTTCTTGATGCCCCAACGGGAGCAGGTCGATGTTGTCTTCTGTGATCTGATCTCGGTGTGTGTGCCCGTGTTGCGACTGGCTCGCCATCGTCCACGTATTCTCTTCTATTGTCACTTTCCCGATCAGTTGCTGAGTGCCCGAAATGGCGGTCTTCTCAAGCGTTTGTATCGCGCTCCCCTCAATTGGCTGGAGGAGCACACAATTGGTCAGGCCGATAAGGTGCTCGTTAATTCCAAATTTACGCTACGCGTCTTCCAAGACACATTCCGACGGCTGAGCACCGTGCCAGATGTGCTTTATCCTTCGCTGCACACGCAATATTTTGACAAAATGGAGCACAAATTGGAACAGCGTTCGACGCTGTTGGAGGAGCCGGTTCATCCACGTGTGCCACGCAATTCCTTTGTCTATCTGGACATCAATCGCTACGAGCGCAAGAAGAATCATTCGTTGGCGCTGCACTCGCTCAGGTTGCTGGGCAACATGTTGCCAGCGTTGGATTTCAAGCGTTGTCGTCTGATCATCGCCGGTGGCTACGATTCACGTTGTGTGGAGAATGTGGAGCACTTTTCCGAGCTGGAACAGCTGGTGGAGGAACTACAGCTGCAGGATCATGTGGTGCTTCTGCGTTCGCCAACGGATGAGGAGAAAAGCCATCTACTATTTGAGGCACATTGTCTGCTTTATACGCCGGAGAATGAACACTTTGGCATTGTGCCGCTGGAGGGCATGTATTTCTGTAAGCCAGTGGTGGCACTCAACAGTGGTGGACCCACTGAGACTGTGGTGCACACCTCGACGGGCTTCCTCTGTGATCCGAATGAGAAGAGCTTCGGCGGTGCCATGTATCAACTGTTCCGCGACGAGGCACTGCGCCTCAAGATGGGCGATCTGGGCAAGAAGAGAGTGCAGCAGAAGTTCTCCTTTGAGGCATTCGCCGATCGACTCAGTCAAGTTGTCCAGGAACTGTTGCCAAAGAAACAACAATAAACTTGAATAGACCAAAATAAAGTTGAGTTCATCTTTGGGTTGTTGAGGGTTCATGGTGAGGATTGAGATCGAAATAAAAAAATTAAGATGATAGAAATATAAAAATATGCAGGTTTGGATTCGGTTACAGCCAACTAGAATCGGTTGTTTTTCTTTATTTTTCACATACAGCAGTATATTATATATATATAAATTTCACAAATCTTAAAAATTTGATGTTTGCTTGGTTGGTTAGTTAAGGGAGGAGGAGAGAGGAGATCATCAATCAGTTAGTCTTCGCGCATATATAAATACAGATAGCCCAGGTCCTTGGGCGGATTCTGTGACTTGGCCACCTTGGTGTCATTGAAGATCACCCATTCGCCCTGTTTGCGTATGTGGCACACATAGTGCCCCACCTGGGCCGAGGTGCCCATGTGCGAGATGAACGCCATCAATTTGTATTTACCATTGCCATCGCGATAATTGCTCGTCGCCGTGGCAGTTGTTGGAGCTGAAGCTGGAGTTGGCGCTGAAACTGGAGGCACCTCATCGATGCAATCGGCATGCGAGAAGATCCAATCTGTGGCACGTTCCACGTTGCCATCGGTGGCTTTGAGAGCGGCCACCGCTTGCATCTCATCGAAGCCCATGCTCATCAGCATGGCCAGACTTTCGGGATTGGCCACAAATTTGGAGGCGGCGCCATCGCCAATGCGATTGTTTGCCGGCACCTCGAACGGATCGGAGATATCCGGGTCGGCAATGTGCTCCATTAGCCAATTCGAAGCAGCCTCCAAGCTGCTATTTTGCGTGTGGAAACAGGCACGCTTGCACGCATCCGGCGGAAAACCCATGTTGACCAGCTCCGACATCACATGCTCATCAAATACAAATTTTGGCGGCTCTGCAGTCGGTTCCGGGAGCAATTCCTCTCCAGCCTGCAGGCCACCTCGAGCATGCCAAACACTCAGGTCCAGATCATCGGGCATATCCACCGAAACGTCCAGTTTCTTGGGCACCCAATCATCGCCCAGCGTAAATTTACCCAGATGGATCATCAAGAAATCGGGCATGGTGGCCATCAGAGTGTTCTTCTTGGCCGTCGTCTTGGCATTGATGGCCGTGGAGAAGAACTGATCGATGATCTCGGTGCCAAAGAAACGTTCGAGGCACGCTTGCAACGGCACCTTATGCCGCACAATATCCCGATCCAGGAGACGCTGGCCACTCGACCGAGCTGCCTGCTCCCGCTCCTGATATTCACGCACCTCGTCCAGATTGGTGGCCTGCTCGAGGGGTATGGGCAGCTCGAAGGTGTACTCCTCGCGCAGCCTGTAGTTGACCTTGTGACTGGTCATGCACTCGACACGATCCTCCAGCTGAAACTTGAGCGCATCGGCGGGATTGAATTGATTGCGTGAATTGCGATCGAGCAGCGACAACAAATGCAAATAGAATTCATTGGCATCCTGCTGCTGTTTCGTGCTGAACTCCGGATGATTCTTCCCGACGATATTCTTGAACATGACCGGTGATATGCCCGTCATGTGCTCCATGTCCAGTGCGTTCTCAGTGACGCTGCTATATTTGCCGGACTGCAGACCATTGCCCAACTTGGCCATTTGTATGTTGAAATCGTTGGCGGGATCGCTGGGAAATGCCTTGAAGTAATGCTCGGCACCACTGCCCACAAAACGCTGCTGGAAATCGGGTATGGCGAAGAGCACTTGCATCACACTGTTGATGTAGCACGAGTTGCCCAGATTGCGCATGCCCGTCAGCCCGGGCCCGGCCAACGGCTGCAGTTCACTCTCGCTCTCCGTCAGAGCGGACCACTCCCCAATGCGCTGATTAATCTCCAGCTCCAGCTCAACCATGGATTTCTCACACTTTTGCATCGCCGCCATATTGATGCCAAAATGCGTTAAATGCTTGCCCAAATGTGGATCCAGCACCATATCATCCTCGGGATAAGAGAATACATCCGATTTACCATCAGCACTAATTGTGCCCAGTTTGACAGCCAGTGGATAGCCCGTCTGGCGATAATGCTCCACGGCATGATCATTGCCACCGCTGCCATCGAAGAATTTGCGTCCGCACATAATGGAGCCATCTGTGAGATTCAGCCACAGATTGTTGGTCAGCTCACATTTCTCGCATTGCCAGCCAGCTGGCGGTATTTTCTTGCCGTTGTCCAGCTGCTGCAGATTCTCGGCATGTTTGGACGCCTGACGCACCTCGCCATCCCAGGTGCCTGGAGAGGATTAAGTGGAAGTTATTTATGGCACATAATACGTATTTATATATAAAAGTTACCCATTAGCGTTGCCTTCTCCAGCTTGGCAATGGCTGAGTCCGCCTCAAGCACCGCCTCCACTGCCTGCGTGACACGCATGGGCAGCTCTGCATCCGGATAGGGTAGCTTCTTGTCCAGCTGCGGTGCCACAACAATGCTGTACGTATCCTTAATCTCGTACTTTTTGGCCAGATCCGATTCATTGTAGCCCCCATCGACGCCGATGGCCAAACGTGTAATTTTGCGCTCTGGGCCGGCTTCCGTCGTTTGATCGTGATGGGATTCGCCTGCCTTCAGTTTGCGTTCGCGCTTGATGTGGAGGAAAACGGCGTTGCCCGTTTTAGCGGCATATTCACAGACGAATGCCTCGCCGAACCCGAGGAATGTCTGCAGACAGACGTAGAGTCCCGTTGGGGTTTCCGGATTGTCGTAGGAGAAGACGCATTCGTCTTTGTAGATGGGCGCTGTGCCACATGGCACGCTCACCTTTGATAAATGCTTGCGTAGCTCCTCCATATATATTTAATTTCTATCTATATTTATTTTCGCTTGACTTGTGTTTTCAATTTGCTTATTCAATTTGCTTGCAGCTGCTGCTGCGACGCTTTTGCATTACTCGGCACAATTAATCAAGAGATGCCAATTCGCTGAGTGTGCGCTCGCTGAAGTGGCAGCACTTTTTGCACAGGCATGTCTCTCATCGAACAGAGTAACGAGTAGAGCATTGCATGTCATCTGTAAGCTGTCTGCTTTGACACTCACAATTGAAGCAGATAGGCAGCACTCTTTGAACAGGCATGTCTTTCGGTGAGTGTGTCGACTGTAAGCTGTCTGCTTTGACACTCGCCGTTGCATATTTGAAAATTGGCAGAGGGTAGCACTTTTTGCACAGGCATGTCTCCCATCGAGCATAGCACAGCGACTGTAAGCTGTCTGCTTTGACACTCAACGCAAGAGTCGTTATGTATTTAAAATCCAAGTTTCAATCTACTTTTGCTTTTATTTACTCACTTTGAAAATTGTTAAATTCAGATTACATGCTTTTGGGTACATACAATTTGTATTTCGATATATATTTATTTTGGTTGTTTGTTCTTGTTGTTGTGTCGTTAATGTTGCAAAATTGATTTGCTGATTAACTTTGCTTACTTGGCTAAAACACAGATTAACACGTTTATTTGCAAAGACGTACACAATAATAAAGTATATGTATATGCATACTTATACTGTATTTAAATATTCATAAAATACGCGCACATTTCAATTCATTTCACTTCTCAAATTAGCAATTATCTAGATACTCTCTTCATTTGCTCCTAAGATTAACTTGACGTTCGTTCGCTTTTGGTTTTTCTTTGTTTTGTTTTCGCTCGTAACAGTTTTGTTTTTCAAGTACAACAATAAGTTTTAGTTTTTAATAGGGATATAAGAATGATGCATAATTAATATTTAGTTATGTTACACATACTACTACGCGCATAATTACATACATAGATTGCATAGACTTTTATTTAGAGATAATATCAATTATGATTTGATTTTCAATTTGTGTGTTGTTTGTCGTGTTTGCTGTGTGCGGTGCAAAAATGTAGAAAATTGTGGCCTTTATTAAGTTAGCAAGTTTCCAGTGTGCGTTTGATTCTTGTTATCTCTTTGTATCTTTCATATTGATGCCGGAGGTTCATTTCACATATTTGTAAAAAAATACATTTCATGTTCATCTTTATCCTTCTTCCTTCTCTTCCGTTCTCTCTTCTCTATTTAGCTATGCTAAATAATTATTGTTTACATTTATGCTGATATATCTATATATGTATATTCGAATTCCAGATAAGATAAGTTTGTTACCGGTGTATGTTGAGTGCGTCACAAAACAAAAAACAAAAACAAAATTAAAGAGAAATTATTAAAAAATATATATAGAAATGTGTGTAAAACAACCGTTTAGTAACTTCTTACTTCTGTGTGTGATTTATACATTTAATCAAATCCTGGTCCATTTTATTATTATAAAGAGTATTTTTAGTTGACCGACGTATGAGGCGTATTTTTCAACTGAAATCCCCAACTCTGACTTAAGCAGACTTATCGCATATGCTTCTAAAAATCTGTACATGCCCCTAGACTCGACCTTACCTAACTAACATAATATAACACACACCGACGAAAGAGAAATATATATATATATTATTTATATGTTCTTATGCTAATATATATATTTATATGTTATAAATTTGCATTGAGGTGCTTTGAGTTGTTTAATGTGTGGATTGGTTGGTTGTTGTTTCGTGTAATTAATAAAACAATGAGCATAAAAAATAAAACAAATTCTCCTTTGATATCTGAGTAAGTCATTATTATTGTTGTTCTTTTCTCTTTTTTTTTTATTATTATTTTAATGCAGTAAATTAAAACTGAAAGATGTCTAAACTTAGGCAATTTCTTTTGATTAATGTTTAAAGCTTAAATAGGTGTTTTTTTCGTTTTCTTTTCTTTTGTTTTTTTTTTGTAAAATATAATGTATATATAAAATACAAATACATGTACGTTTTGAATTGCATGTTGTGTACGTGTGTATGTTAATATAAATTAAAGCGAACTTAAAATTATATTCCAAACGTTTCTTGCACTGAAATTACATAAGATATAATTACAGAAATCACCGTTTCTAATAACTGAAAACTAAATTCAGTAGTAATCAAGTTTATAACTAAATTTGCAAAAAACTAAAACTAAACGTACTCATTAAATACCTTTCCATTAATTATTAACTTTACGTAAATGGTTGCGTTGTTTCATGTTGTTTCTTTCTTTTCTTTTTAAGTATTCTTGTATTGCTTTTGATTGTGATTACTTGAGTTATTTTTCTTGGTTGCCGCTTTGTAAGAACGAAAAAAAAAAAAAAACAAAACAAAATAAAATAGGAAAAGAAACTATTCAAAATAAGGCAGAACATTATTTTACGAAATGCACACATAATATAATAAATTTATATATATATGTATATATTCTTGAGCATATAATACTTTCGCTATTCATGTAACACGGAAAACTCGAGGAATATAAAGAGACGGCACATACAACAAATATAGACGCGGCTGATGATAAATAAATAAATTACAAGCTACATACAAATTAGGACTTGAGTATGTGTGTGTGTGTTGTGTGTTGGTGTGTGTGTTTTGTGTTGGTGTGTGTGTTCGATAGTGAGCAAAACGAACAGAAACAGACGCTCAGACAAACAAGTGCGAGGCGAAGTGCTCACTAGAAACTGACAGATTTTCGGTATTGGGGGCTGCCCCAAAATATCTGGCAATGTCATATATATATTATTTTTTGCTTTATTATATTCTATATAGAACTACTCTCATCGTATAATTGTAGTTATTATATATTATTTTCTTTCTTCTTTTTCTTTTTTCATTTGGAATTCAACACGATGTGTGTTTGCTGTGTGTTTGTTGTGTGTGTGTGTTTGTTGTGGTTTCAATTGCTCAGGGGATTGACGAGACGTGTAATCAAATCGCTCTGCTGGTCAAGTATCATTTTTAGCTTGCCCAGCCACTCTTCGTTGGCCTTCTCCGATCCCGCCTGACAGTCGATGGTAACTGCTGGCTTATTTGGATCCGTTGATTCGATGCGAAAACTAAACTCGCCCTCTTTCAGCTCCTTCAGCTGCATGTGGTTTAGCTAGAGGAGGAGAGTAGAACAAGAATTAGAATTAAATGAAATCCTAGTTATCATTATATATAACTCACCTGTATATGCGTACGATATTTGAAGAGGGGATTGCTGTAGGGCGTCTTCAGCTTTTGTATTTCCGCAAAGATGATAATCTGCTGGAATAGAAACACTTTCCAATCACGCTGCTTCTGTCCGGCCCCATCGATGGCACAGGTCAGTGTGCCATGCAGCAATAAATTGCCCTGCGCGGTTATTTCGCCATCAAAGTCCTGCAGGCCACGTAGGACCATCATCATGTCGTCGACCTTCTTGACCACATCGTTCATTTGTTCGTAGGCAGCAATTAAAGTGGCGACCTCATTGTGGAGACCAGCGCGTTCCGTCTGTTTCAGGATCTCATTGATGAGGAGACCGTATTTGGTAATGCGCTGCACGGGCGTTATAATTAACGCACTCAGCTGTCAAATTGAACATAATTAATAATATATATATATATATATATATATATATATGTGTGTGTGTGTGATTGCTTACATCATGGCGATGTCCGAGTTTCTGGCGTATCTGATCGAAATAATCATAATACTCATTGACTATATACTCGGACAGTGGTTTGTTGCTGCAGAAATAATAGTACATGGTGAACTTCTTGGCCGAACTCTCGATTAATGGCCCCAGATCCGCTGGCGATCGTTGGCAGTGCCGCAGAGATCTCAGAAATTTACTGCAATCGGAAAGATTGTATATATATATAAACTGTTATATAGATAATGTATATTGTGTATGTTACTTACTCTCTGTGCCACTCGTGGATCTCTTTGATATTGTTGAATACCAGATCCATTTTGCCGCCCTGCAGACCCGGTGGTCTGGGTATCTCTTTGTTATAGATCTCCTTCATGTAACTGTTTGGGAATTCAAGTTGTGATCGATCACAATACGAAATACAAGAAAAACTTACCCATTGACTATCATTTGGAGGTCCTGCACATAGGACTCCTCTGTGATTACCAGCTCATTCAGCGCCAATTGGCGTCTGTTTAAGGCGCTCGCTTCGCTATCGCTGGAATCTGTTTTGTTCTGCTCGAGAGAAAGATGGAGTTTTGCACTAATTAATTGGAGTTCGTTTCACTTTAGTCCGTTGCGCTTACCTTGTCATTGTTGCCCTGGACAAAGCCCAGTTCGGCGCATCCGTTGGTGGCTGCATTGTCCTCGCCTCCAGCCTCACTTGGAACACTGCCATCCGGCCGACTATTTGATTCGTGTTGTTCCTGTTCGTTGGTAATTAAGTTATTTCTCTATTTAAGTTGAACACTATGGGAAGAGCTGCTGCTGCTGCTGTACTTACCCGACTCTTTTGCACAATTTGTTCAATTTCCGATAAGGGATTGCTGTCTATTTTACCGGTGCTGGCCTGCAACATGACAGAGAGAACGAGTCAAGTATTATAATAGTTATAATAGATTATGCACAACTTTCTCCGGCTGCTGTCCAAACTCAATTAAAACAGAATGTGCACTAATTGAGCAACTTTTTGCAGGCACAACCAGGTAAACGGAATTCGCCCATTTGCATGGACACGAATACGAATGCCAGCCAGACTAGAAAGAGACTACAAATAGACTAGAGAGCGACTACAGATGCGGACTGCAAGCAGAGAGGTACACACACAAATTTCCACACAATTTCTACGCTATAAACAAATATCATCATCATACAAATACCGAATTGACAGGTGTTTACTGCCAAGTAGAAACAATTGCGAATAGACCTTTGCACTCATTTCAAATTGGGTTAAGACGGGGTATAATCAAGCTGTGCAAAAGTATGCAACACACGAAGAGAAGTATCTTCAACCCCATTAAGTATATACACTCCTGATCCAGCTGTAGATAATAGTATCAAAAGTCTATAGAATATATATATCATTGTATCTAAAACATCGTTCATCGATCTCGATTATCGACAGCTATAAAAGTACAAATACGATTTTAATGAAATATCTTTCTGATCAAAAATGTTAAGGCCTTGATTAGATGTAAAAAATCCATATAAATCGGTTGAGAAAGATGGAAGGACAAATACCAAATAACACAGCAGCAATCTGTAACCAGATTAAGACTTATAATGGGTAAAACCTTGGTTACAGGGTATCACCTAGTCAAACTCTTTGTTTCTCCTACGTTTGGTTGTATTAAATATTTCATGCAAATTTCTGTTTTTCCAATATTCTATTTGCGAACTCATCAAAATGAGTCTTTTAAATGTTGCGCGCAATTTATTTACTTGGCTGAAGATTCAGAAATCAGAAATCAGACCGTAAAAATCAGATCGCAAGTCCAAAAAAGAAGAAATCACACACAGTTCTTAATAATAATTAATGGCAATTATTTTGTTAGTATTGTTGCATAAATAGCTACAAATAATAATAATAGCCAGCAAATTTGTATGCCAAATTAAATTGTGGCAAAGTCAAAAGTTTAAGCAGCTTTCGTTGATTGTTTTTACAAACTGAAAGGTTATTGTTTTTGTGGCTTTTAATACAAACTAAGTTTATATACTATGTGCAGATATTATACGAATTTGTGGTTCCATGCCCTGTGTCTTTGTTTGTCTTGTGATAAGATTTGCGGTTGGGCCACAAGACGAGTCGAGTCACCAGCGCCCAGCGCACTGAAATATTCATATTTCATATTTCACATTTCTGTTTAGAAATTTTATATATTTTAATCAATTTATTAAACTGCACTTGCACAATTAACTGGCACTTACAAATAAACGCAGAAAACAGCTCATGGCACGTGTTCAAATTGTTGAACTCGACTCGACACGAAATTCAATTTATTTTCTTTTTTGGCTATCGCGCACCTCTTTTTTGGACATAAAATTTAAATTTTAAAATGTTGTTGATGCTGTTGTTGTTGATGTTGTTATTGTTGTTGTTGTTGTTGCACTCTTTATAAGGATGTCGAGAGTAAATAAGACTCATGACTGCGCCAAAAGACGCACCAGCCAACCGAACTAATTGAACTGAGTGTCTAAATGCGACTGACGGAGCTGGCTGGGCTGGCTGGCCTGTCTCTGTGGGAATGTGTGACCTGTCAGGGCTCGCAAATAGTTTGCGACTATATGTTTTACATATGCGTAGATGCTACCCCTGCACACACGGGACACACACACACACGGGACACACACACACACACTTAAGCACACCCGCAACGGCAATCAAAGAAACTCTCAATCAACGCGTCGCCACTTTTGTGGGACAAGCGTTCAAATAATTGTATATTGAATACGCCAGAAGAGAGCAGCGAGAGAGAGGGAGAGAGAGATAGCGTGGTGAGCAACAGTAGAAAGAGAGAGCGAGAGCGAGAGAGAGAGGGAGAGAGAGAGAGAGGGAGAGGGCCATGCCCAAGTATGAATTCTTAAATAAATACATTAATTCACCCGCAATATCAAAAACAACAACAGCAGACTTTGGCGAATGTGCATAGAATTAATGGGCTGAATACGACTATTAAATACCCTGTAAGGAAAACTAGTAAGTGCAGTTTAGATTTATAAAAAGTGCTGCAGTATTCTGATTGAGACTGCTTGACTAGAAAATGCCCTGCTAAGTTCTAAAATGAAACTGTTGATCGATCTTGAAAAAAGATTTAGTGTTTAAATATTGTTTTGAAGACTGTATCAAAGTCAGTCAACTTAGGGTATTTTAAAAAAACACACAAAGTACCACATTTTACTACCACACAGGTTGATTTTTATATCCCTCAGCTTTATTTTATGTTTTTATTTTATTGCATTTTATAGTTTATAGTTTACTTATTTTCTAACTTTAATTCCACTGTTTTTTGTAGCTTTTTCGAAAATTTGTGGCCTGTTTTTACTCCACTTAAATAAATAAAATAAATTTCCATTTTTATGTGATTTTCCATTGGAATAAAACTAGACAGAGAAGCAAGTGGCGCACTTGAAGGTCGCGCAAATTAATTCAAGTATTTCCTTAATTGGATAATGTGGTTTCAAAAACAAAAAGCAAAAAACAGAAACAAAAAAAGAAAACAGAAAGAAAAAAATAAAGAAACCCATACTGATAACAGCAGGCGCTGAATTTAAGCATTGCTAATGGCATGGAAGTAGTTGGCCAAATGCCCTGCCAGACAGTTTTAATTGGGTTCAATGGGGAAATGGGTGGGTGGGTGGCGGTGGGCGGCTAACTGTTCAAGGCGGCTTCACAAACGACTGATGTCAACCAAGGCAACAAGAACAGCAACAACAACAAGGAGAACAACAAAGGACGCGAAAAGCGACATAAATATTAAGCATTAATGGCTGTGCAAATAGAGAAACAATAATAAAGAAAAAAAGGGCGACGACTAAACAAAGGTGAGTATTTTGCCCGAAACGGCCTGAAAACCCAATTGCCAATTGTTCAAAAGAGTTAACAACAACAACAACGACAACAACAACAATAGCAGCATAATACTATGTGAATCTAACTGGGTTAAGTGAATAGTTCGCACCCTGCAAGGTAAACAAATAGCTGCCCAAAAAAAAAGATAGAATTATTAAAAAATATTAAAATATATGTAGAAAAATGGAAAGCAAGCAAAACAAGGCAAAACGCGCGAATTTGCATTAAATTCAACTAATAAGTCATAAAATGGAAAACAAGAGGAAAAGCTAAAAAGCAGAAGCAACAGAGAAAAAAAACAGAAAGAAAAACATTCGCAGACGACATTAAATTTATTGATGGAAATGAAGGCAACGTGGGGCGTCCCAGTGGCGACACCAGCAACGCACTGACGTCACACACACACACACACACACATAGAGTGTGCGAGTGTGTGTGTGGGAGAGAGTGAGATGGAAAGAGAGCGACGCACAACACACAACAGTTATTACAATTGTTGTTAATGGCGTCTAAAGACAATATGGCGACATTTTAGGCATCACTGCCAAACAGAGAAAGAAAGAGATAGAGAGAGATAGAGAGAGAGAGAGAGAGAGAGAGAGAGAGGGAGCATCTCAAGAGTTTTCCTCGCTAATCGCGGCTCGTAATGGCTAAGTCATTGATTCAATGGGCTTCTCATTGCCTGGCGCGCTGCAACAAGTGTGCCTAAATTTAGCTACACATTCGCAAAACAGTTCTTAATTTTGCACAGTTATTAAGAAATTAGCCAGAAGCACTTATCATTTTATGTGTGGGCCCAGAAAGTTGACTGACGGATAATCCGAGTTTCAGCAGCACGTCGAAGCCTAAATGCCCTTGCAGATCGCAAAAGAATAACGATTAAAAATCAACCGATTGTTCCTATGGCAGCTATAGGCTATAATTTGGTTGCTGATGCTTTGCTGTTGCACAAATAGAACACAAAACAGCTGAGTTTGACGCGCATAACTTGGTAAACAAGACAATTTCAACCATTTTTCAATGGGTTCACAGGCCATAAAAAGCAGCTAAATAAAAGTCGACCTTCACGAGAAATCCCTGTTGACGATTGGCAGATTCATTCATTCATTTGCATCCCATATAAATTTGAGCACATTCAAATTTCTGAGAAATCAACTTATTGTTTTCTAGTCAGCACTTTGCGTATACTTGATTTATGCCAAAGATTATTCTGAGAGAAAAAGTACACTTAACGTTTTGCCATGACAAATGCTGGCAGCCTTTCGGCTACAGCTTCAGCTACAGTTTCCGGTTAATAAAGCAGCCAATAATATACACACAGATAGAGAATGTCTCAGACTAGAGTTAAGTGCGGCAATTCAAAACAATATACAACTGAATCAGACAACAGCCCAGGCAACCAGGCAATCCAGTCCGTCCACCCACAAAAGCGTTTTGCCAGCTAATTTGACTGCGCCAAAATTTATGCGTCGTTTGTTCCGAGTCTTGTTTTTGTTTCTGTAGTTGTTGCTTTAGGTATTGTTGGAGGCGTCGAGAATCTTAGGTATGTCTGTCTGTCCGTCCGTCTGTCTGTCTGTCCATCTGTCAGTTTTCTTTCTTTTTTTTGCCTTGCCTTGCCTTGCGCTCGGCCAGGCATATGTCCACACTCCACCCCCCATTTCCCTCGCCATCTCAGGCTGTCTCTCGCTGAGTGTGTAAACAAAATAAAGTGGCGCATTTATGGCGAAAGGTGGCTGCCCCAAAGAGTGACCCACCTCCCACAGCCCACCCTCCCAACTGCCGCTGATGATCTCGTTTTATTTGCTATGCTTTCTAATTGAGAAGAAGCAAAAAAACCGAGCAACTCGTGCTCGGATTGCTTGAGCGGCACATCATCTACTCAATGACGTGGTTGCTCTTCTGCTGTTTTGATTTGTGTGTGGGAAATACGCATTTAAGCAAACAAGCCGACCGACCACCAAAAACAAACAAACAAACACAGCCAGACAAAGGCAGCCAGGCAAAGAAGCAACAACAATCAGCATCAACAATTGCCTTGCCTGCCTTGCCTTGAGCAGAACTAAAACAAATAGTTTAGTTCTCTCGAAAAGGAAGCTGCCTCAAGCATATATAATTAAATGTACGCATGACTGTTGGCTGTGTTGCACCTTGTGCCGCATTTACCTCTTAATTATGCCTTACTTGTCCAAATGCTCCACATTCCCGAACGAAACCCAGCCGAGCGGAAGTGCTTGAGTCATATTTTGGCAGCCATTTGAAAGCGTCATTTTATGTTGAAATTTATTCAAAATTCTCAACTGGCGAATGGAACTAAAGTTTCCAAAACTCATCCGATTTGAAAAAGCAATTACTTTCTGATCATAGTTTGACTCTAGCGAAATACTCCAATTAAAGTTGAAAACTCGACTAAAAACTCTATGGAAATGAATCAAAATTTCCTTCAATCAAAACTCTGCCAAAACTCAACTGATTTTGAAAAGCAATCATGTTTGCAGCTCTAGATTCATTCTATATCTAAAGTTAAGAACTTGATTCTGAGAAATACAATTTCTTTCAGTTATTGGCACTCATAAAATGTGGGTAGATGCAATCGAGCAACACGAAAAGGTCATAGAAATCTCCGGGAGTACTTTGATTGGTATATTTATTTGATTATATATGTATATATATGCTCACCATATTGGCTGAGCCCTCCTTGAGATCCTTGGGAAATGTGGGCGGTCCATTGGCAATCAAATGCGGCTCCTGGATGGGTTTCATGGGCGGCGGCAGCTCCAAGCCGGCCTCCTCTTCCGGCTCAAAGTCATGCTGCTGCTGCTGCAGCTGCTGGTTGGTGCTGCTGCTGCTGCTGCTCACATTTGGGAATTGTGGATGCGGTGGCAATTGGCCAACGCTGCCGCTGGCGCCCGGCGTCTGTTCTGCCAGCTCCTCGGTGTGCTTCTGTGTTAGCTATAAACCAAACGAGCAAGCAATAAATATTATATATATATATATATATGTATATGTATATATCTCTATATGTGTATATTTATAGTACGTATTTGTTGGTTATAAATATAAAATATAAAAGAAAGGCGCTCGTCAACTGAAATGTGCGCGTTTTTCAAAACTTACTCTCAGATTCTTCTCCGAGGGCTTCTTCATGAGCGCCTTGTCATTGTTCGGTGATTTCTCCACCTTGCTCTGCGAGAGTTTGCGCAACGGTTGCGGCAGCCATTTGCGCCTGCAAACAGAAAGGGAAAAGAAAGGATGTTAAGGACAACGATCGGAGATTCTTTGATTGATTGATTGATCAGAGTCTGTTTACAGTACAGCAATGTGCGCATCCAAGTGCTGCTGTGCACAACTTCATCCATTTCGCACACGCGTCGTATACGCAATTAAAATAGGAAGCAAAACGTAAAACGATAAAGATTAAGAGGAACTAGAGTAGAGCCGTAGAGGCAAGTAGACGAAGGCAAATCGGCTGTGTTTGGCTGTCCAGCTGCGCGGCCGACATGAGACTAGTGTCGCCAACGGCACAGCAGCATATCAGCACAGCCCCAACATCTCTCTCCCTCTCTCTCTGTCCCTCTCGCATTCTCTTACTCTCTCACTCTCGCTGCTTTACGCGCGCACAGTGGTGCCAAGTTCATGGCACACGGCCAGTGCGCTGAGGCGTTGAAAGAGAGCATTCATTGCCAGCCAATTTATGGCGTTTCCCCTCAACTAATTCACATATTTCCACTGCTCTCAAAATCGGATGCAAAAAATATGAAAATCATTGGACACATTTTAAGGTGATTTTCTTTTATGTTTCTAAACATGATTTTTATTCATTTTTAACGCTGCAAGTTTCTTCGCTTAATTTTTAACAGCCATTGGCCATAAAAACCAATTTGATTAATTTTCAGCTCGCTCAAGTTTATGGGTCAGTTACCAAAACAAAAAAACGTAAATTTGATGGCTTTTCAAAAAGCCAAGAACATAAAAAAGATGAAGCCATTAATCAACCGAAAATCGAGCAGAGCAATAAGCAATATGCACATAAAGTGTTGTACTTTATGGAGAGCAGTGAGAATATTACCAAATTTAATCAGACAGAAATATTAATAGTGGATCTTTATGTGTAATAAGAATTTTTAGTTGATTGTCGAGAAACTTATATATTAAAGGTTATGGTAAAATAATAATCAGACTTTGTTCGACGATTTTTATTTACAATAAACCCAAAATACACTCCGAACACCGCTTAACGAAAAGGGTTTTCCAGTCTTGTTGGCTTTAAAAAATGTTTGTAATAAATTGTCCTATGCATTGTCATTAAAAAATGAATGAAATATGGAATCTAAAATCCAAAACTCTTTTCGAAATGTGTATTTATGGTTTAAGGTATACAGGACAAAGGTACAAATTGAGCTGGTTGGCCATATCAGCAGCACATCCTTGTTGCATTAATGGACTATGTCGAAACAACTTTGGTTGGGCAGCTCCGGCTAAATTACTCCTAAGCTGCAACCCAAGTTCTTTGCTATTCATTAATCTGGCGGCTTTTTTAGCCTGCTGCGGTTCAGATTTGGCGAATGTTGATGACGACAACCGAGTGGTTCTTAGCCCACCTTGAGGACTTCATGCTGGTAAGCTTGGGGTCGTTGTCTTGTTGGCAGACCCACAAAAAAGCCATTTAATTATCTGCCCAAGGCAACACCACAATTCTCAGTACTTCAACGTAAATTCGCTGAACGAAGACCATTTTCTATAGAACTCATGGCGTTCAGTAGATAATAAGAAAGTCAAGCCCTTAAATAGCATTATTAATATTTTTGTGGTCGAAAACCTTTTGCAACATACATGAAACAATAAAACAAAAGTCAGACAACCAAAACAGAAGTCTTTTATTAAGCTTTAAATTGTTTAGTCATATTTTCACAGCTGCCACAATCTACGTATTATAAATAACCACAAAGCAACACCTGCATTTTCTGCGCTTCATGCAAAAGTGATTTATTTATAGTTAAGTTAAACCATTTTGGGCGTATAACGCTTCGAATGTGGTAAACATTAGAGCTATGCCAGCGCCACATTTTGTTGCCTGGCAATTATTAGACCACAAAAACTCGCTCCGCAAATTTTCTAGTCACTCGAGATACCCTGTATTCAGTCGCTGCCCGAAAGCTCTTCACACATTTCATCAAGTATTTCAACAATTTGACAAATGTAAATCCGTTTAGAGCGCGAAACGAAAAAAACATGTTGCATGCAACACGGCGCTTTTGCAGTTGCATTTCACCAGTTGAGTAACTTTCGGGCAGCAGTCGTAACATAATTCAAAGTAAAAATAAACATTGACATGGACAACAAACAACGAAAAAGAGGAAAACGAACGGAAAAAATAAAGGAAAAAACGGAGGGAAGCAAAAATGGTTCTTGGAAATATTATTTAATTTATTACGTGCTCGTTCACGTTCAAAATTCATTTCGCTGATGTAATGTTTTAGGCAAATAAGGCAACGTTTAATACACAGACAGCACACACACACACACACACATAAAGCGTATGTGTGTGTGTGTGTGTGAAGGGAAGTGAACTTGAGGCGGGGTCTGCGTATTAATGAGGTCGCCCCAAAGTATGCAACAAAGAGTGTATTAGTGTAAGTGTGGTGTGTGTGTGTGTGTCAATGTGTGTGTGTTTGCACACTTGCAAATGTGTCCATTTAGTTCATTGGAATTGGCAGCACGCGCTTATCTGCCCAACCTCCCCTCGCCCCGCCGCCTGCCACAAGCCTCGACGGGGAACAAATAAACGCGTTTATTGACACAGCGCTTGAGACAAAAGGAGAGCAGAAAAGAGAAGAGCGGAGCAGAGCAGAACAGAGAAGAGAGGAGCAGACAGGAGCAGAGGTTCTCACCTCAGTTGGAGGACCTTGCACACAAAGCCACGCTGTGCTGGACAATAATCTATATTCATGTTCGGTTTGCTGAGTTGGCTTCGACTCTCCATAAAAACAACAACAACAGCAACAACAACAACAACAGCAGCAACAACAACCACAACGAGAAGAGCTAAATGGCTTTGCTCAATGCTCAGTCGAGTTGAGCAGCTGGCTGAGGAGGAAAACAGAAAATGCCCAATTAGTGTGCAAATATTGAAAGTATTTTTTATGTAATTTATGTCCAAGCGAGCGAGTAGCGACAACTAAACCCGCACTCTTTAGTCGTAGCCTCGACAAGACACGACAGGACACAGTCCTAGCTAAATCCATAAATTAGTGAACTAAATGCATTTAATTAGGCTGAAACGAGCGAGGGAACAAGTTCGAATGCGGCTGACTGCGGTATACCCTGATAATATATTAAATATGTTCTGCAATTGCTCAAGATTATGTCATATTAATTGAAAGACTCTGCTTTTAAAACTGTGTCTTTTCCTATTCAAGTTGATTTGCCGGGGTTGTAGCAGAACTTATATTTCAAATTAGCATAATACGCTTAACCCATTTTTAGTGAGTAAAGGTCAAGTAAACTGGACAGCTAATTTTCGAGAATTTGTTTGATTCATTCTGTATGATAGCCATAATATAATAAATATATACATAAAACCACAGTCGAAATAAAAATAGGAATAAATTTCTTCAATAATTCCAAAGAAACCAAATTAAAAACAATATAAAAAACAAGCTTGAAACAAACATGATTTCTTGTTCATTGGACTGAGACAATATCGTTAATCACCGGTCGAAGTTAAGAGCTGATAATGCTGATAAGATTGTCCGAGTTTGCTTATCGACCAAACTGTCAATTTCAATTCCAAGCGAAATTGTGTAATTACAATAATAAAAACAGCCAAGAGACACATAATTAGACATATGAAAACAACGCACAACAAATAGAAATGCAAATCAATCGACGCCATTTGTAACCTTAAACAGAAAAAACATAAACAGAACGCAGCGTGTATGATTAATGCAAAGATTTATGACATACGAATTTACAACTTCTTCAATAACCGAGCTTATCAACAAATAGCGAGGCAACCACAACAACAACAACAATTAAAGAAAAATGACTAAAAGAAGAACAATCGCAGCATGCTGACTAATCCACATGCGGCAACTGAGAAATGTTTACTTGAGATCCTCTCCGCTCAACGCTCGCAGTCAGGCGCGTTTCTGTTTTTACATTTCTCAAAATAAACAAACACAAGCAGGCAACAATAATACCAATAATGACATAAGAGCGAAACGAATGCAATAGCGGCAATTCCATTTCAATTGTTTTAATGGGCGACTGCATGTTCCACAAACAGGTTCACCTGTTCCACACAATTAACGCAAACATCTGTGGGAATTACAAAGCCGGTTTCCGTCAGACAGCTGATGGCTGAAACAGCCCCACAACACGCCAATGGGAGTTCCCAGCAATTCTAAAAGCTTATATCTCTATAAATCAGGCGTGCTTGCATAGTTTTTACTGTATGTAAATCGATTGCAGCACCTTGGGAATCATTTAAATACCCTAGTCCATTTAAAATTGGGAAAAAAGAGGTATAAGCACTGGCCAAGTTTCGTGATTATCGATACAAACCGATTACCGATAGCAATAAATAACAAAAATATAGTCTTCCTAAAATTCCGATCTCCAGATTATGTTAAATGTTGTTAAGAATTTGCTATCCATATTAATTCTGCTTTAAAACTTTAAAATATATTTTTCCAAAACATTTCTTATGCATTTTTTTATAAAAGTTTAAATTCCAACTTCCACAACCATTTATATAAATTATATGTATACATAATAATACATTTAACAGTTTGCTTCAGGGTATCTTCTAGTCGAGCACTCTCGTCTAAAGAATTCTGCTTTATTAGTATTCATTGAAAGTAATCGCAGATTAGTTAAATTATAATTTTCCCGTTCGCCGAGAAATCGAAAGAGCAGAAATTATAATCAATTAACTATTGCATAACAAACCGTATTTGTAATTAATATAAAAACAATAATAGAACAACAATTGAAGTTTATCAAAACCAAACATTCCTATAAAAAAACTAAAAACAAAATTAAGTAATTAGCCGCTGAAAGCAAGCCGCACTTGTGAGATGTGTAATGAGCTCATAGATTGTGCTAAAAATACATTTGCTTGCCACAGTTTCGGGGGCAAGTGGATGCTGCTGCTGCTGCCCGCCACAAGTGACTTGTGGAAATCTATTTGCACAAGTGTAGGGCGAAACGTGCCCAAAGTCAGCATCAACATAATATCGTCCATGTTTATATGCTATATATATTTATGACGAGCGCTGATGATAATAAATCAAATACGAATTTTGGACCGACAATACGAGTCTGCCGCCAAGACGGTTGTGCTTAGTCACTTTTTGGATAATGTTGCACAAACAAAAAAACAGCCAAAAAAAAAGGAAAACAAAACAATTTCAAGCTGATAGCCGACGAGCGACGGAAACGTTTTCGTTGTTGGGTTTGATTGCACATAAGTTGTGGCTATTGTTGTAAATGTTGTTGCAAATGAAACTAACCACTCGACTTATGACCAGGGAGAGGAAGGGGTAATGGGGGGTGGGGGTCAACTACATATGTGGCTAATTGAACGTGAGCCCAAACGCCCTATTTGGATTATAGTAAACAAATAAAGGCAAACAAAGGCTGCTCATTGTGCAGAAGTCAAACTGCCGGCAGCAAGAGAGCCCTTGGCGAAAACGTAAAACCATCAGATACCCTGTATAATAGCTCCTATTTGTAATCAGCAGGGTATCCGGTACAGCAAAGTGTCAAGTTTATGCACATGTTTCCGCATTAGTTCCACTTTTTTAGGGAATTATTTCATTAAGGTTAAAGCCAATTTTGTTTGGATGATTGATCGATGTATGATGAGAATATAATTATTAATTATCTTATTTTGAGAGCAGTGTTTTGGTTTTTTTTTCATATATTATTCATGTTAAAATAATATTCAATTTGGGTTTCGGTTCTAGAAAGCTGTGGATCCCGTTTCGATTTGACATCCTGTTATTCACTTGGAATATAACGAAACATGTATTCTTGAATAATCTTCACACAATTTGAAAAATATGTTTCTATAATAAAATAGATTCAAGATCTCCTAAAAGATTTTTTATAGGCAGGTATCCAAAAAGTAAAATATGTTTAAGTATGCAATACAAGAACATAAATATTATCTTAGCCCCAAGCTCTTGTAAAATTCAAAGAGGAATCGAAAATCGATTTTTAGCTTAACGGAAAAGTGATCGATTAAATAAAATAATCCTCAAGACATCGATCCCATTGCAGCCTATTGTCTTTTCCAGACTCTTACACAACTGTAAAATACACTCGGCAATTTATATAGATTTACCAGGGTTTGTTACGCTCGACGACATCGCTGGGCGTCGGCGGCGTCGTCTGAGGATTCTCGGGACAGCAGCAGAAGCAGGCAAATCCCTGCTGCTTTGGATTATGTGAATGATTTGTTGATGTGATGTGCAGCGATATGGATTTTAAGAGTTGCGGCTGCTGCTTGTGTTTGGGTCGCGGACTTAGCGCCGAATAGCGTTTCATTTGTTTAGCATTCACAATTGTATTGTTATTATCATTATGAGCATGATTATTATCATTTTTAGGGGGGATTTCACTGGCACGGTTAAACTGCACACCGTTACGGCTATGCTTATCTAATTCGGTGATATTGTTGTTGTTGTTGTTGTTGTTATTACACATGGCTGATAAGCTACAACGGCACTGTTCTAATAAATACACAATATCTTTAAGACGTCGCTTTCAGCGAGCAAAACGAGCAACGTTCCACGCTGCGTATTCGTTACGTTGTTGCGTTCCGGCGTTTGACATTCGACTGAGCGAACCGAAAAACTTGCCAAGTTCTATAAAACGGCTCTCGCCCAGGCTTTCGCTTTCTGGAGAAACACAACACACACACACACACACAATGAGAAACAGTTGCTGCTTCAAAAAAAAAAAACAAAAAAAAAGAGTACTCAAAAACACACAAAGAGTAACCAAGAATAGCTAAATGCCAACTGTGAGCAACAGTTGAGCGAATTCGCGCTCATAAAATAACAAAAAAAAAATAATGAAACAAGTGACGTGACTAAGTACACAACTAACAGATACCCTGTACATAACAGTTGAGAATAAAACGAGAAGTAAATTTTGCTTAATATGATTTATGCATAAATAAATATAGTTGAATCGATATTTATATTTGAATAATCTACAATTTAAACAGATTTTAATTACTAAAGCATACCCTATATGATTGGTGATTTTGTGTATATATAAATGTATATATAGGGTATGCTTAAAACAGTTCTTATTGTGTGTTCTCTGCTTTACGAGCTTTACGTGTTGTTGTTATGATTATTGTCGTTGTTGTTCTTGTTGGTGTTCTTTCGAGCTGTTCAGTGTAATAGGTTTATATCTTTATTGCTCGCGCTTGACACGCGATTATACACCAGGCGCAAAATGTTAGTATATAGCAATGAAATACTGGGATATTTAACGAACATTCTTGTTTGAGTGGAATCAAAAGAACAAGGAATGCTTATCTCAGGCCGAAGTTTACATACCCTTGTAGACCTTCGAATTATTATGTTTTTGTGCATTTTAAGCAAATTTTATTTATAGCTGAATATTAATTACTTTTTTTCGCTATAAACAAATGCTTAAAAAACTGTTCAATTTAAACAAATATTTTCTTTATGATATGCTGCTTCAGGTGTGGCTGTGTTAACTGAATATTATTAATGCTAATTTATCAGAAAAGGTGAAATGTCTAATCTTGAGTAAATTAATAGATGCCATTCAAAACTCATCACTCGATTTATTGTTTCTATGCCAGCTATTTGGTATAGTGGTCTGATTCTGTCATCTACTACCTATCTAATGCCTTTAGCAAAAACACAGATGTATACCAAGTAATTTTTGCTGAAGGCATCAGATAGGCAACTAGCAAAAACTCAACCCGTTGAACATAAAGATGCTGATAATAATAAGGCATGTTATTAACTTGAAAACAGCATTATAATTCCACCAAGAAGGCCTCAAGTAAATTGTAAATTTTAATAGAACTCCAACTATATTTGAGATAATTGCAAAGTGAATTCTCTCTTAAAGCTGAACATTCAACTTGCCACAATATGACGCATGAGCCCGAAGAGAGGGGCGACAAATGAAATGTGCAGTAGCCAAGTCAAGGGCACGATATATCACTTCGGATTTACTATATACTCTTATACGTTATATTGCCATGTACATTACAGAGAACTTTATACTTTGCGCAAATGACGTAGAATGCGTCAACTACTTATCAGTTTAGTGGACAACAATAGCAAAACCGCAGTGAAGAAACCTATCGAGACTGGGAAAGAGAGAGAGAGAGAGAGAAAACACTGATAAATTTCATGGCATGCTCTTTTCAATTGGTTTTTATTCCGTTGACCAACGCGAGACAATCAACTTGATGCCTGATAGCGATTTTGTTACCGGCCAACTGATAAACTTGGCCAGAGCTATATTTCCACTAAAGCAGCAGTTATGAAACTATTGGAAAAGTAATCAACAACAACAAAACACTTGTTGTACGGCATTGCAGTTGGATAACAATGGCTGGCAATGAAGTTTAGACAAAACTCAAACACCATCAGAATGTTGCTAACAAACTTGGCTGCATATAAACGGGCTCAAAGCCGTGCGAAAGCCTACAATGAATTGCAATTTTGTCCAGCTGTGCAAATCTTGTGAAATACAAACTTCTGAATGAGTATTTAAGAGCAGCTTCTCAACTTTAACGGAATGTCTCAGAGGAGACGAGCTCGTTGGCTAAAACAAAATAAATATGTAAGGAAGCGTTTCCAGCACTTGAGCAATAATAATGATAATATGCAAGCAAACTATTTATCTTCATTTCTCTAAATAATTCAAATCATTCAGTGATGGCCTTGCTCCGCAAACTGCCATTCACAGTGTCGTAAATGTCTTGGCTTAAAGCCTTAACAACTTGTTTATCACTCTTTTGGTATATTAATTATGCAACAGTCACTTAAAGTGTCACGCAGTTCAGTTCAGTTCAGTTCGGTGTGACGTGACCCAAAAGGCTTGAGAGACAGTCAACTTGCCATGTTGGCTAACTTGTGAGCCTTTTGACATTTGACAAACACACACACACACACACCCGCACACACACACACACACACACAGACACACAGAGAGAGTCATCACTTTGCATATAAAAACGCTTGAAGGTTTCCTTTTTTTATTTTGTGAAACTTACCCGCTAAATCCGCGTCGTTTCGTAGAAGAGGATAATGCATCCGCCTTGCTGCGATTGCCTGAAATAGCAACAGCATATATATAAATAAATTATAAATATTTAGAGTAATTGATTTTCTCTTCATCCCTGCACTGAGAATATTTTTTATGAATTTTAGAAAACCGCTGGAAATAGTTTCTAAATATAAGAAAACTAATTTCTAAAAGTTAGAAAGGCTTGACACCAAAACTAATCTATTTTTTTGCATTTTATAGAAATATTGATGAAAAATGCTTTTTTAAAAACTAGAAAATATTCTTTCTAAAATTCAGAATCAAATAATGAGACTTACTGGTTCGACTTTTCTGTTCGGTTAGTTCAAATTGCAGTAAAGTCTACTTTAACTATATAGTACTAATTTTTATTATTAATATATAAACAACAAAAAATCTAAAAACAATGAAAATTAGACAAATTCGTTCTAAATTTTACAAAAATGTACACTGAAATTAAGAAAAGAAAACCCCCGATTTTTAGAAATATACTCCCTGAATAATAGAGGTGAGTTGGCGAATTTCTCAAATTCAAGGACATTGTTTTTCTGCTTTGTCTGCTTTGTTATTCAGCCCTTTGCTCACCTTGATCCTGCATGCTGTCGTTTGGCTTTTGTGAGGGTGTTGTTGCTGTTGTTGCGCCAGCTGCTGCTGCTGCTGCTCCTCCGGTGCTGGCTGAGGTCGAACCTTGCTTGTGGGCACCTGGCGGCGGTTTGAGCACTGCCACGGGCACCAGGCCCTCTTGTACGGCGGAATCGTCATGCTGCGGATTTAGGCGCACCAAACAAAAGTCCGGCTCACTGGCTGTGGGCAACTCAATAATCTCAACCTGCTGGCCCTTGCTAACGCTCAGCTCGTTGCTGCCCGCACTGGCTATATAGTCGGCCACAACCCAGGTGGCCTCCTGATTGCCCAACTGCAAAGGGAAACAAGAGCAACGTTGATGAGAATAGACAAAATAATAAAAAAGAGAATATATATTTGTCGGCTGGGTAGCTCTGATACCCTGGCAGAAACACGAATTACATTCTTCATAGATAATGCCAGTAAATATGACAAGTTTAATAAAGATAGCTGTAAGATTTCAAATGGAAATAGTACAAAAATAGAACCGATTCCTGAATTACTAAAGCTTTTTATATTTTACTTGTGCGTTCTAATCTTCAATATGGAACTTGTATAAGGTCTCCCAATTACAAGATTTATGGGGATAAGATAGAATCCATACAAAAACTAATCAAGCAAATTGAGCTTATCTGCTTACCGTAGTAGATTTTCATTAATAAATCGTTCTTCTCTTTGGGATGGTAGAGCAATGCTTTTTACATCAACTAATAATAATATTCATTCATTAATTAGCCAAATTTGCGCATTTTTGCTTCCGATCCGCGGAATAGAAGGAATTTTCTCTTTAAACTATGCTATCCAAAAACCATCTCGAAATGAGTTTTGCCCTTAATTAATTGTGCTGCAGAAATTTGTTCTGTTAAAATTTAAACCTGCTGCATTCTATGCACTGCAATATGCCCTTTTAACGAATTTTTAAAAGAGTACACTTTGTAGGTAGAAATAATGATGGATCTAGATATGCTGCTGCCACAGAGACAGAGACAGAGAGAGAGAGAGAGAGAGAGAGAGAGAGAGAGAGATGTGCATCCAATGAAGCGAGTGGACAAATGCACAAGTGTGCTGCAAAGGCGACATTGCCAAGGTGTTGGTCAAAGGGCAAGGGCAAGGGCAAGGGTAAGTGGAATCCTTCCCCTTATTGATTTAATTTATGCTGCAATCACATATAGCGACTGCAAAAAAGAGAGACCGATAGATAGATAGAGAGAGAGAGAGAGAGGGAGAGGGAGAGGGACAGAATGTGACCCACAGCAAGGACTCGCTTGAATGGTTCTGGCTTACACACACCTACTTGAAATACAACAGCGACCCCTAAATAACAGCTCAAGGATCATTTGCCAGCTACGTACTAATTAGAAAGCTATTCAAGACACACACACACACACACACACACACACACAGCAAGACGTTGTCAGCTTCGATTAGCTGCCCCATCGTGTGGCAGGTTAGCAGCTGGGAGAAGGCAAGCAAGCAGCTAACCAGCGTTATGCATATCAATAATTTATTATTTTATTAATTTGCATGCTTGCACAGAGTGTGTGTGGGTGTGTGTAGGTGTGTGTGTGTAGGAGTGTGTTTGGGTGTGTGTGGCAGCCTTTAATTGCGCTGCTCAACAGCCAGCAAGAATGGAGAAAGGAGGAGGGGAGGGGGAGCCACAAGTGGGGAAACCGCACAAATAAAGCATGTGTGCTAAATTTTGTGTTGTGAGCACAGGTTTTAAGTCGGCTGATAAATCGATAAGAGGCTTATTAAAGTCTATTAATAGCAGCAACAACAACAACAACAACCAATAAACGTTTGCGATTACGTAGGAATCCATATTTTTTTATCATCAAGTAATTAATTTTTAATTAAGCACAATAGTCGACGAAAAAGTTGCAAATTTGTTGGTGTTTTCCAAGTACATTAAACTTTAAAGTATGATTAATTGAAGAGCCTCTACTCGACAGAGTTCGACTAGCAGATACCCTGTTAAAGAGATAGCTGGCTTGCTGAGTGTATATATGAGGTTTGGCTTGACAAAATCGGAGTTCTATACCCGATCTTGATGAAATTGGGTGTCTGATATAAATTGGAAGGCTATATCTTTAGCATTGTTCGATTTACTGCTATCGTAATTCGATTCGAATCGATAAATTGAAAGAAAATATATATATTCTTTATGGGTTCGCAGCTGCTACCTTCTGCCTGTTGCATACTTTGGCACAACTCCATTATATTCCTCCTCCCATTTTGCGGCTCATTTGATCGTAATAAATTCGTTTACTCGGAATTTCTCTTTTCTCATTTTTGGTACAGTTGATGCTTTCATATTTGTATTTATATTGAAATAGATAAAATATATATGTATATGTTTATATATATTTTTTCATTTATAGACTAAAATGCCACGTGCCACACATAACACCTTGGCTTAACTAAGCGAGGCACAGTCACATACATATTGTGTGGCAGCAACAAATGAAAGGAAGTTGCCATAAGAAGCAGCACGAGCCGAGTTCATTAGGGCCGACTTGGTTGGTTGGCTGTTTCTCGCTTCCTGGCCTGGCTATTTATAGCGCTCTGGCTCTGTCTAAAAACAACAGCAGCAAGCAAGAAAAACACAACTCCCAAGTTAGCAGGAAACTGAGCAATGAATCCAAGTTGCCAGCAGGCAGTCTTAAGGAGCTGAGAGAGCTCAGCGTCAGCTCCGGCAGTGCTGTTAATTAAGCACCACTCACACAGGCACACACTCCCCTCACACACACACACGCACACACACACACACACATGTGTATAGACACACACACATTTATACATTGCACGTTTCCGCTTGTAATGCAATTAGTCGAAAAGTTTTCAACGCGCCAAGCATTAAAACTTTTCAACAACTGTTTGTGTGTGTGTGTGTGTGTGTGTGTGTGCGGGGGGCATGCCACATGCAAGGGGGCGTGTCATGGCATGCTATATATGTGTGTATTTGTTGCAGAGAATTGTATTTTTCATAGGCGGCTGTCATCTCGCCAAAACGAGTGCTATTAAAACTTCGCAGCTCACCCAACAAATTCAACGTTCGCCTTTTGACGTGACACAATTTGTCGCAGCTAAAAAGAAAAATAACAAAAAAAAAAAAAAAAGAAAAAAAACCGCCAAGAAGCGACAAAATGGGGAAGGCAGCAAATAAATCAGCACCAAATGTTGCCAGCAGCAGACAAATGTCAAATGCCATTGCGTCAAAGACACGCCCACTTTTTTTTTAAGGATAAAGTTGCCTTCGGAAGCAGCTGTTAAAACTATTTTAATATGTGATGCAAACTTCAAAATGGGAAATACTTAGAATAAAAGAATACCAACCATTTTTCAACTTTATAAAAAGTTGATAATGCGCAAATTTTGATTTTGAGAGAAAGAGAGAGAGAGAGAGAGAGAGAGTGCTGCATGAGAGATAGATGATAGTGGTAGTAGGAGTAAGAGCAAAGATAAATCATATTTCTTAAAGGATGTTCTTCTACGCAATTGTGGTTAAATCAAGCAGTACTTTTGGTTCTTGAGCTTGCTTCTCACTCACACAGAGAACGAGAAATGTGCATCCAATAAAGTGAGTGGCATATAACACTCCGATTCTCTCTTTCTCTCTACCTCTCTATCTCCCTCTCTCTCTCTAAGTTTCCCTAACTCTCTAACTTGCTCTCCCTATCTTACTTGATCTCTCTCTCTCTCTTTAATTTGCTCTCTTTCTCTAAACTGCTTCTCGGTCTCTCTTTACATTGTTCCCTTTCTTGTTAAGTTGCTCTCTTTCTCTCTCCCACTTGCAATCCATATCTCTCTCTCTCTCTCTCTCTGTCAGTTAATAAAAACATATATTTATATTCCCATTATTAGTTTACTTAAAACCAAATAACAATTTAAACTCTTTATATTCAATATTCTTATTATTATATTTTAGTTTATTTTACTTAGCCAGTTTGTACTCGCTCACTTTATCTCTGTGTGTTTTAAGAAATTAACCTTCATCTAAATCATATATAAATATATATTATATATAAAAAACCTTCCCTGTTCCTTTCCTTTAAACATCACTCCTACACAAACACACACACACAGAAACACACTCTTTTACATAGATACACACATACACCTCATCAACATCATCATCACAATTATCACTGCTGTTAATTGGGGATTAGCACTCGCACTGCAATTAGCTGCAGCTGCAGCTACAACCTACACACATCCTGCAGATACCCACACAAACTGAAGCACACAGCAACAAACGCTTGAACTCACTAATAGGTTCGCATCAGTTGGCTGTTACACACGGCGTATGCGCGATTGTGTGATGAAAAAGGCAGCGAAGCACATGCAGCACTACACTCAACAATCAATTTGGTTATTTTTTTTGGAATAGGAGTAATTTTATGCCACGGTTGTTGAATGTGGATCAAGGACTTAACAACAGTTGCTAATTGGTTTAGTTGATTGTATTTGGAAATGGAATCGAGCACAGCCCGTAAGGTAAACCGTAAACTGATTTAAATATATATGCAAATACAACCATTCATTAGGCTACGTCAGTCTTCACTTCACTTCACAAATAGTTTCAAAGTGCAGAGTAAATTTACACAGAAAACTGTACTCAACATGTACTCTCTCAAGTGTGTGTGTGTGTGTGTGTGTGTGTGTGTGTGTGTGTTGGCGTGTACTTGTGGTTGTAAGTAAGCTTGTACTTGGAAATTAAATTCATTCGTGTGGCACTTTGTTGTTGCACATTTGCTCGTGCAACGCGACTTTGATTAAATTAAATTAAAAGTTATTTTCGAGCTGGCGGGGCGTATACGTGATATTTTTTTATCCTGTGCTTTGTGCTGCTTCTTTTCTCTTTCTTTTGAAGCCAACGAAATTTTCGCAAAAATGCAATCAGCGTTGACTTGTTAAGCTGATCCACCCAACCAGCTGCTCCGCCTCCCCCTTAATCTATTCCGCTCCGAGTTTGCTGTGCATAAAATAATTAACATGGCTTACAGTCGCCTGCTCGGAGCATTTGCATAGTTAATCAACGGGTGTAAAATAAAAGTCAGACGAAAGCAAAAGAAAAAAAAAGAAAGGGGCAAAAAAGAGAGTGGTTTTCATAAATAAATACAGCTGCAACAATTTGCCGACAACTACTGCCTGCATATATTAACCAACATGCCTTTCACACTCAGAAAAAAATCACCCAGAAAGCTTTTCTTGCTTTTAGAAATAACTTCAAAATATAAGAAAACAAATTTCTAAAAATTAGAAGGTCTGGCCCTAAATCAATAATCCCAAATATATGGCGTATTTTTATATTTTAGAAATATTTTCTGTGATTAAGAAATGCATTTCTGAAGTGAGTAGAAATGCAAAACCTAAATTTTGGAAAAAAAATCCTTCTAAAATTCAGAATCGAGTAATGAAATTATTTTTTTAACTAAAAAAAAGTGCTTATATGAGAAATTTTGTTTTATGTTGCTCATAAAATAAAAAAAAAACGAATGCTTGAAAAAACACCCTGAAAATTAAACATATTTTTACCCTGAAATGCATAAAAAAAAACTTTGGCTTTGAGAAATATACTTTCTAAATAATAAGGTGAGCTACCCTTGGAAAATTCTTTCATTCTGAGTACACACACACACACACACACACACACATATATTTCTCGCCAGCTTTTGCCTTAACTGCGCAATAATCGCTCAACGTTTAATTATTTAATGCTGGAATTTTCATTAAAAATAAAATGGTTCTCTTAATTTTTCCGGGAAACAGGGTTTATTTTCTTGGCAAGGTATGCAAAGAAAAGTTGGAAAATATATTTGAAATTCAATTGCAAATCAAACTTGAGTTGTGGAATCAATTGAAAAGTTTTTGCTGCGCAAATTTGCATTTGCATATTCGAGAAGAAATAAGTCGAAGGATGGAAGAAAGGAAGGATGGCTGCAAACGAGGGTTAGGCAACTGACCCCACAATAATGTCCTTGGCAAATGGCGCACAGGACACCGAAAGTCAAAGGTTCCACACAGCTGCTGATTACAAGGCTGATAATAATACAACAAATACAACAACACAATGGCCCCCCCAAAAATGGGAAAGTCTGATAAGTAGACTACGACAAGAAAAATGCGTAACTCGAGACACACACACACAAAAAAAAAACCAAAGACGAAGAAAAATTTGTAAAGCGATTTGGCAAATGCTAACGTTATTATTGATGGCCAAAAAGGCAGGCAGCAGCGGGGCAGGCGGGTAGGCAGACGAAGGGGGAGTCAGCCAAAGACCGACCAAGATTGGTAGGCAAAAGATGACAGGAAACGAACATGACTTTCACTTTGACTTTGCCCTTGTCTTTTAATGGGCCATAATAAAAAAACAACACAATTGCAGCTCACTTAAAACTCATCAATTGTTTGGGACATCAAAATGAAAGAGACAGCGAGAGAGAGAGAGAGAGAGAGAGAGAGAGAGAGAGAGGGAGATAGAGCGAGCGAGAGAGGAAAGGGAAAGTCTTTTCTTGGTTGTCAATTCGAATTAGCTAAATATCATTTAACTGATTGATATATGAGATGAAAGCTGGAATTTATTCCGAAATCTATGCAAAAGCCTCGAGGATTTAATTTGATTTGTATTTGAGCGAATATATATCTCATTATGCGCAGACTAAATGCGATTTTGGGGGAAAATATTGGAAATTGAACAACAACAAAGAGAACGGGCAAATAGGTTTTCATTTCCTATTTCATTTTGCATTTAGCTAACGGGCAGCTCAGAAAAGCCCACAATTTGCAAATGCAGCAATAAAAACAAATAAGAATCCTTAAATCACAAGTACTCGACTGGCAGATACCCTATAGCCAAGTCTTTAACTATCATTAATCTTTGATATTTAATGGTGTTCCTCAATACGTAATTTGGTAAGTATGAAAACACGTGTGTCAAGCGATAAAGGTGAATTCAAAGGTTTACACATTCTTGATTAGTAAGTTATATCATTATAATTGTGGCTTTTAAAGTTATCGTTTATCGATTTTAATCAACATTGGTGAATCGGAGCAAGTTATCGACGAAATAGAAGCAACTTAAACTCTAGATTTAAAGTTTCTAGCTGTCTTAAAGTCTATAATCGACTCTGATTTTGACTCTGGTTAAGAATAAATATCTTTGCCTGTTACACTCCTTAGCAGAACTACATTATTTCCATTTTGAATGGCTACAGGGTATACAAATTTCATAAATATCGATTTTGACTAATCTGTGCAGCACATTTTGAAGCAAATGTTTTGCATGATAATAATTCGTACACCAATTGGCAAATGGACTCTTGGGGCACATTAGTAAATCACACACAACACGAAAAACAGAAACAATTGTAGACGATAATTGAGAGTGTCTGCGTTGCATTATATATACATATATGTATACATATATGTATATAGATATAGGTATAAAGTACATAAAACATAAACGTCGTCCATTATTCAATTAACTGGCAGTGTGGGTGTTGCCACTTGGGTGTACGTGCGTTCAGAAACAACAATTACGTTTGTAACGTTGCCACAGAGCCAAACAACAATGGCAACAACACAGCAAAAGGACCCCGCAAAAAGAGACAGAGACAGCAATACCAGTAGCAGAATAAAACATATATCCACACCCACATCCTCTTTCTCTTTCCCTCACGCTCTGCCTGCCTGGCAGCCTGCCTGCTCTTTGTGTGTGCGGTTTCTGATAATTGTGCGACAACATGTTAACACCGTATGCGACGACTACCAGACCACATTTGTGGTGTGCCTGTGTGTGTGTGTGTGTGTGTGTGTGTGATGTGTGTGGTTGGTAAGTGTTCATGTGTCCATGTGTGTGTGTGTGTGTTGAAAGTCATTTACAACGCAAATCGAATAATATTCTCAATAAATTACGTGCAAACATGACAACATGATAGATAAAGTCCAGTCCTTTATTGGCAGTGGTTGGTTGGAGAGAGGGTAGCTCTTGGGGGTGTGGCTCGGGGTTAATGCACTCAGACAAAAGCCCCAAACAGCAATTAGAGGAGCATGTTAATGATAACAACGATTCATATTGCCGAATGATTAGATTGTTTACTCAATTAAGCATTAACTGTTCCCCATAAAGCTCTAACTGGGTGTTTTAAATACGATGTACCTCATTGAATTAATTAAGTGATAGCTGCTTAACTTGGCTTTAAGGTTTCCAGTGTTGGCAAATGTGTCGCATATGTATTAGGGTGTCTAACTCTGGCTTATTTTCCGGTTTAAGTTCTGTCAAGTCACTGATAACTTGTGTGGATTTTGCGAACAGCTGTTTGACGATGTTAAAAGAACAAAATTGATATATTTTAAGGATGGTTTTCGAAAATCCTCTTACAAATTAAAATGTATAAGGCAAGTTGTGAAAGAAAAAAATTGGTTAAATTGATTTAATCGTCAAGAAATGAATATTTTTTATAAAGGCGAGAATTTAATTAAATCATTTTTAGACTGCCAGCAGACCGGGAAACTTTAAAGACTGCAAATTAATGAACTGCTTCCAAATTCTTGGTTCTTTGACACACTGGCCTCAACAATTATGTACAAATCAAGTTTAAGCTGCTATGCATTTGTGTATATTGTTTAATGATCCATTTGAACAATCATAAATTAAGGTAGGTGCGTAAACTTGATTGCATTTCAATTACAGTGTTACCACGACGAAACAACGATTAGCAATCGATTTCAATTTACACTTAATCGATTCGAAAACAATAAACGAATCGTTAAGCGATTAAATTTCTTGTTAGCTGTGAAATTTCTATAAAATCTACAACGAGAGGAATGTTGAGTATTTTTTGTGTGTTAAAAGGACACGGCTCAAGTAAAGTACATGCTCATGTGTGTGTGCGTATATGTGTGTGTGCAACATGCTGCCACTGGCAGCAGCTTGTGAGAGTGGAACAAACACGAGCCAAACGGGTGCCTGGGTAAACAAAACTGGAGAACTGCCCAAATGCTGTTTTTGGCCCGAAAGTGTTGGTAAGCCTTGGGGCTGGGGCTGGGGTGGCTAGCAATCAATACGTTGGGCACTCATAGGCAAGAAAGGAGGCGGGGAGCGGAGGGGAGGTGAGCACAACGCTTAGTAGTGGCCCAAAGGATGCACATTCATGTAGTTGAGCCCAAAGATGATAAATTAAGTGGACCCAAAGCACACACAACACACACTCAACTGGGGCAAGCAATTGTAAAATTGCTTCTGCCTCAAAAAAGAGAAAATGAGCAGAAAAAACTGGCGAACATGTGCATTTTATGCTTGCCACGACCACTCAAATGCTGTCATCTTAATGGGAGGAGGATTTGAGCATTCAGCACAACGCAAATATACTCAACTATCATAGAAGCTTAAGCTTAACATATATATAATATATATGCGTATCTATGTATCTGCTAGCTGTCTATCTGCATCGGAGCTTCTAGTTGGGGATTTTATGCTTGGCATTGCATAGTTTTGTGCACAGCAATTTAAATACTTACAAGTTGTTACTATTTACTTTTAACCTTCTTCTTCTTCTCAACAACTTGTATACCTTGTAGAAATGGTAGCAAGGGATATTATATGCAGAGACTGAGCAAGTTAAGCTCCAAACAAACTTATTTAAAACCCAATATGAGAAATGCAATTAAATTTGCACAACTCAAATCTCGCTGGAATTCAGCGAGCAATTTTGAGTGCTGTTCTCCAGAATAATGCTCCGCTGAGCTCCGTTGTCAGGCAAAGCAATCTGCGTGTTGTTTTTTTATGCACCCCTGCGTTCTTTGGCTTTGGTTTTCCCATTCAGCGAACACTTTTTGCGCAATTTGCATATCATTGTTGCCACAGAAAGCAGCAGCACGAAAATGCCGTCTGCAACTGTCATAAAAACCACAAGCAACAAAAAAAAACCAAAACAAAAACGAAAACAGCACAGATACATGACTACTACTACTACAACAATAACGCACACACAACAACAACACACAACAATACACACACAATGATACTGCTGCACATCATTGGCTAAGTATCTGCTTCCTTGGGCAACAGCATTTTATTGTCAGTTACTTATAGACAGATGCTGCGAGTAACCGGAACAAGGCATTGGGTTTGTTCAAAGTCATAAAAAGACATTTAATTACCAGCAATTACTTATGGGTTGACGCGCAATTACTAAAGTAATTATACTGCTTATTGTAGCTTGAGTATCTCAATGGCTTAAATCAAATTAATGTATATTTATATATATATATATATCAGTGTATCTAGCTGAAACCGCAACTGTTACGATGGAAATCTAGAAGCAGCAGCGATTTCAGCATTCTATTTTTTTATATTTTATTGAAGAGGTTTTAATTAAAACAATAATTACCCAACTTGTAGAATTTGTAATTAAATTTTGTACACAGCGAAAATAAATATAGATAAATATAAATTTGCCTTGATGTGGAGCCAGCTAAATACATATTTATATTTGAAATGAGAGAGTTCTGTTGTAAGTTTACACAAAAGCATTCAAGTTGAGTTACGACTATTTATAACAGACAACTTTAAATTGAATATTTCTTCCAAACACGTCTGCTACTTCACTTTATCAGCTTCTTCAAGCTAGTGATCCCATAATTGATATCGATATGTGTTGGGTTACAGATGTTATTACAGTCTTAGGTCTACTCTCACTAGTGGCCTGTTGCCTAACTTTTGATATTCTATAATAGTTTAGCGAACGTCTTCTTCTTTTCAAGTAAAGAGTCTATTTTTTCTATTTGAAGAATTTAACACGCGTCTGTCTTCTTTCATATTTATATTCTTGCTGCACATGCATATTAACCTTATGTTAAATAATTAACAGCTGTACTGTTATCGATCTGTGTATGTTATATTCAATATGATCTTGCTGCACATTCATATTAAGCTTATGTTAAATAATTAACAGTTGTACTGTTATCGATCTGTGTATGTTATATTACATAGTGTTATTTGCCTCATACTATGAATACTTTGCCTGTTACACTTGCTAATTGATTTTTTTCACCCAAGGATGTCGCTGACAGATAGAGCATACAGATTTTCATATTGCTGACACTGCGCTGCTGCGTTATGCAACGCTTTTCTTTTATTTGTGTGTGTGCTGTGTATGTTAACGGCTGCTGCGTCGTCAGTTTCTGTTTGAGAGCTGCTGCTGCTGCTGTTGATGTTGTTATTATCTTTGCTGTTGTTGGCGCATTCTTTTCATATCGTTTTCGTTATTTTTTTTTCACGTTTGTTTGTGTGCTTTTACGCTGTACACGTGAGCCGTGGAGAAGAGCTTTAGCTGCAGCTGACAAGCGACACACACACACACACACACAAAATGTGGGAAATTTCGTTAAGAGCGACACGTATTCGGTCTTCTTCTTCTCCTTTTACCACTTTTCCTTTTTTCTGCGTATATCATGCATGCAAGCAGCGCTCAACTGCAAAAGTATGCTAGATATAATGGAATGCATATAAAGCATTATTTCATGCATGTGCAGCAAAGGAATGAAGAAGGAACTTCTTCGCCTTCCTCTACTTCTTTGGAAACTAGAATAGTTTTCATAGAATTTTTGGTGGAGCTCAGCGTGAATGCGTTGCACAAGTTGATTAAAGGGGCAAGTCAAAAAGTGAGCGAGCTACTTTTGCCAACACTCAACACTACTAAATTGACAAAAGAAGGAGCAAAAATGGAGAACTCAATGCAATAGTGACAAAAGATGATGATGATGATGATAAGCTTTTAGTTGGCTTGATGAAGTGATAAATACATTATGCGAGCCACTTTGCCACTCTCTTGCCACATGCCACTTGACAGTTGGGTGGCTGATTGGCTGCGCTTGGTAAATTACACAAATATATAGAGGTGGAGGAAGGGGAAGTCACTGACAATAATTGAAGCGACTTCAAGCAAATAAATTAGCGCACAACACGGCGTATGATTAATGTGCTTATTGAAATGACAATGCGTCTAATGTAGAACTGTGTGTGTGTGTGAGATTGTGTGTGTGTGTGTGTGGGCGTGGCAGGCAGCACGACGGGTCAACGACACTTACAATTTACAATCAGCTGAGGAGCAGCAACAGAAACCTAAGCATAAATTGCTCGCTTTTGCCCCGCAACCTAACCAAATAAGTCACAAACAGAAGCAGGCGAAACACTTCAAGTAGAAATAGCCTGAGAACGTAGCTGAAGATATACACATGTATACACTTGCGGTCAAAATAATAGAAGCGCTGCTTCTCAAACCATTTAATAAAAATATCGAGTGATCAAATCGAGACCTCTTCAAAATCTTCAATATGAAGGGGAATGTTTTAAAACACTATTATTTTCTTTTAATGTTTACTTATCTTCAGTATAGATTGCTTGTGTTTAAATCAAATTTCCATAATTTTTTCTTAACATTTTCCAAAACACTACTATTATTTTGACCTCAGCTGTATGTATACACATACTTTTATTTACTTACTAGTTGTGGGTGTTTTGCCTGCAGCTATAATGTTGTATTCAACACTTTTGTGTTATTTGATCTCTTGCAAATTGGGTTGCTGAACTAGAATCATAATAAGCTCATTTTTGATAATGCGCTGTGTGCAAACTTACTCTTATCATTATGTCAACGACATATATTATATGGCAATCCATATTTTTTATAATCCACTGGGTGCAATCTACTTTTATGATTATGTCAACTACATTATATAATATGACGCCTCTAAATGAATTATAGATATCTGTCGGAACAGCTGTTCTCGTATTTAAAGCTTGTAATATAACTAAGTAAGAATGCTGGAGAGACTCTGATATCATAAGTACAAATCAGTACACGGAGAACCCTCAATATAAACGAGTAAAACACTTTAGTGGAGAGAGCTCGCTTTGGAGATATGCTGAACCCAAGTTTTTACCCATTACTAAGTCTAAGTTCTGTGCTAGAAATGCTTATCATATAGAAAAAGAAGAGTGCTCTAGTCGAGAGTGCTCGACTGGGAGATACCTTGAAGCGAGTCTTTATCCTTCATAAATGTTAGTCTGTATTTTATAAATACGAAAAATACACATTTCTTTCGTGTTTCTTAACCGATCTTAATGAAATGCTTGCAGATTTACAATATTATCTGGCTTTCATTACTATCGTCAGTCGATTTTAAGACAATCGATTAATAAACTTGATCTGCGTATAGTTAACGAGAAATTCTATAGATTTTATAGGCTTTGAGATGGACATGAAGACATGGCTAAATCGCTGGACTGTTGACCGTGATCAAGAATTGATATACTTTATAGCATCGATGATGTTTGCTCGATTTCAGTATACCCTTTTACGCATTTTCAAAGAGTTCAGTTTGCAAAAGGACCAGTGTTGACAAGTTGAAGCCTAATTATCGATAGCGTTGCACAACAACTTTTCATGTTTTATCTAGATAAATGTGAGGAATATATTGCCACTGGCAAAAAGGCACATATTCAACGAACTCAAATCTACATTTAAAGCGTGAACTTTGAACGCAGCTATTTGGCTTGATTGTTGATTCCAAAGAAAAAGTTATATCTAAATAAGCAACGCAATTCGCAGTTGAGCGAAGAAGTGAGGAGAGAGATTCTTGGGATGGATGGAATTTTACCTTGAAGCCACTGTTGCTGGACTGGCGAAAGAAGCGAAAGGAGCTGGGCGTATCGATGGTGTGCTGGCGCGAGAGGACGCCATGGCCACTGACGCTGGACTGGCGGAACCATGGCAGCGAGATTTTGCGACGACTCTTGCGCTGCTGCTGCTGCTGTTGCTGCTGGGCATTGGTGGCGACTGTGGGAAAGGTGAAGGGTGAGCGTGACAGGGGCTCAGCGGTGGCGGCACCATTGTTGGCCCCATTCTTGGCACCCGCTGCCAGCAGCTTGGGCGATGTGCTATCATCCTCCTCCAGGGTGCACAATGGCGTATTCTGTGCCGAATCCGCCAGCGATGGCGATGGCGATGGATCCCCAATGGCAATCGGTGCACTCAGTGGTGGCAATGTTAACGGTGTATTTGGTAGCGACACAAATCCCGCTGGATGTTCATTGGCTGCTGCTGCTGCTGCCACTTCTGCGGTTGCATTGGCCTCGCTGCACTTGAGCCGCTCGAGAGGCGCCGCCTTTTTGTGGCCTGCCACATCGGCAACATCCACGCTGTTGATGCGCTCCGTTAGGAATTTCTTAACGCTTTTCATTGCGATTGTATTGTGTTTTCTTTGTTTTTAATTTTTTATTTATGTTTATTTTTAATTTAAATTTAAGATTTACTTTCCTTATGCATTTGGTCTTGCTTTATTTCCTATATTTATTTATTTAATGCAATTGGTCCCAAAAAATATATCTGCAAGTATTTTGGCTTGATTATTTGATTGCTTTTGGTTCTCCAGAGAGATTATCTCAATATTTATTTGTTGCATTTGGTCCTCAAGAAAGCTGCAAGCATTCAAATGAAGCTCTTAAGATTCTATTTATTTATGGGGTTGCTTTTCTTTTCAAGAATTTTTGCTTTAGGTGTCTGCAAAGCTGTGCTTTAAATTTTAAATATGTTGCTCGCTTGATTTTACACTTTATTTTATTTGGGGCTTACGGCTTTTCATATTTATTTTCAGCATTTGGACTTTTATAAAGGGTTTTGCTTTTATTTTTATTACTCTTTTTTTTTTTTTTTTAATATTTTCGCTTTGCACTGCTTAGTTATTTTTAAAAGCGTTGGATTTTGTTATCAATAAATCTGCGCACAAATCGATAAATTGTCAGTCAGCAGCCAGCAATGTTTTATTTTTAAACTTTAGCTCTGTGCAAAAGCCACAGAAAAGGCAAAAAAAAAAATGAAACCTCTAAATACAAATTACAAAGCAACCAGAGGGGTGTCTCTGTGTGTGTGTGGGTGTGTGTAAGGGTGTGTGCGTGAATTTGATTGGATTTGTGGAATACATAAGCTGAATGGAGCCAGAGAGTCGCTTTGTCATTTTGAGCGCCTGCTGCTGCTGCTGCTGCTGGCCTGTCAAATCTGACATTGCAATTTGTATCTATTACGATTGCGTTTTATCGACAGTTTTTCTGGCTCCACTTCTCTATTTCTGTCTCTTTCTCCCCCCACCTCTCTCTCTCTCTCTGTCTGTCTCTCTTCTGTTTTACGTGGAGCACTTTCAATTAGCACCACAATATGGCTTTTACTCTTGTTACTTTTGTCTGTCTATTGTGGTCAGGGGGCTGTCAAACCGAGGTGATTTTAGCATTGTAAATTATTCTGCCTTATTGCTACTGCTACTGCTGTGTATCGCTATAAGACACAAGTATAACAATAACCAGACTGTCAAACAAGGAAACGAATTGAGATTCCTATTCTGGTATGTAAAATGTAATAATTTCGATATTTAGCAAAACTTTTTTACGATATTCGTTTACTTATTGGCTGCTTGATTCTTACGGTACGCTATCGTCCATCTATATACCAGCTAGAACACAGACACATACACCTATATACTCTAAGTTGTTCCGATGCGCTTTTTTCGGCACAATTAATATCGGTTTCGGCATTGGCATTTTAAATAATTTCGAATTTACTTTCCGATTCCAATTTCACTGCTGAATCTCAATCGGTAAACATGCGATTCCGATTCAGCCAGATAAAATCAAACGAAAACTGGCGTTATGCCGTACCACTGAGATATTTCGACTATAAACAATATGAGTGCCGTTTATAGTTCCAGTTCTGAATTTCAAACGTTTCATCTTAATTAACGACGTAATTGAGAATTGTTTTAGCTTTAGCTAAACTTATTTGATTTATGTATTTTCTTTCTATTAATTGTATCAATTTCTTTCTTTTCTATTGATTTTGTACTAAAGCTTCTTTTGTCAGATAAAAAGCTGCTGGCGCATTTAGCTAACCAAAAATTAATCTTGAATTTTCATAAGCAGCCGCACGACTTTGTTTAGAGGGTGTGTGGTTGTGTGTGTGTGTGTGAGTGTTTGTATGTAAATGTTTGTTATTTTTACACTTTTGTGCTGCCTCTGGCTCTGTCGCCGTTGCCGTCGACGTCGCCGTGTGTTTTTCAGAAACGTGGCAGGTGCGGCACAGCGCTCGCCACTTGGCTAACAGCTTTTCGAACTGAACCCAACTGCAATTATGTTTCAATAATTTACGGCCAACGAAATAATAAATGAAACAAAAAAAAAAAACCAGAAGAGAGATGCGTACACAACGTAGACAGGAAAAATAGTTTAATGCCAAACTGCGTGCGCAAAGCAACACAAGCAAATACATCGAAAATGTGAAAAGCCAAATGGATAAAGTTAATACCCTTTCCGAAAGCCAAAAAAATACAGTGACTAGTTCTTTAGAAAAACTTAAGCTATCAAGATCAAGGCAGAATGCGCTAGTCGAGAGCGCGCGACTTGGAGTTACCCTGCAAACAGCTGTTAAAGTCATAGGTTAGAAGATTGTTCTACATGAAAGTACTTTTCGGTTAACAAAATCTGTGTAGAACATTGTTCTATATGAAAGTGCTTTTCGGTTAACAAAATCTGTGTTTTTAATTCTTCAGAATGATAAAACGAAAAGAAATTTGATTTAATTCACCGATTGCTCCTCCATAATAACAGATTAACTTACTCTGATTATTAATACACTTTTTCAAATTACAATCAGAGATTATATTATTATAATAGAAGACTGAATAATAATAATAATAATAATATATTTTTTGTTTGAAGGACTAACTCTTTAAAATGGTATACTTTATTGCCATCGCTAATCGATTTGATCGAAAAAGCGACATTTATCGATAAATTGAAATTAGTTTCATCTGCCTATGGCATATGATTCCGACCAAATTAGAAGTCTCTAGCTCTTATAGTCTCTGAGATGGGCCTGTTCAGATAGACTGATATGCTTAAGTCTCCTCGACTGTTCATGCTGATATATATTGGTATAAAATGTGCTTTATAACGTCGTAGCTGTTTCCTCTGCCTGTTACACTAGCACAACTTGATTATACCCTTCCCGCCCCATTTTTAATGGCATAATTTCTTGGCCCTCTCCTTCTATAGACAATTTTCATTCAACTAAATATACAAATTCCTAAGCAGCAGCCATTTAACAAAAGCACATTGTTTATACAAAAATAGCAACAAAAAAAATAAAATACCGAGCAGAAATGTTATTTCAGATTTCTAGTTGATTTACAGTCAGATAGCGGACTAATCAAACCCAAACACGAAAACTTGAACAGGCAAATAAATAAAGACTGACAACGCAGTGTTTGCTATCTAAAAAAAAAACTAGAACAAATATGCCACAAGAATTGTTGGAAAGGGTATTTAAAATGGAAACAAATGAAAGGTTAACTAACGCGAACGCGTGAAAATTGGCATATGTTTGCCGGGAAATTTTTCTGAGGCCATTTTGCAAAAGAAAAACGCAAATGTGAACAGCTGTTCGCTAAGTGCCAATGGAGGAGGGAGGAGGGGCAAGGGGCAAGGGGCAAGGGGTGCTGGTGCTACAGTAGATACTACATATAGCGTAAACTGATGAGTTTTTGCGGCTCAATCACAGCCAATGGCATTAAAAACTTTGCCACACACAAAAACCCAAAAGCGACCCTAAAAAAGATCCCCCCAAAAAAGTAGGAGAAGAAGCAGCAGAAGCTGGATGATATCTCGTGACATATTCTGTCGTCTGTCTGCCGCGCGTTGACAAACGGTCTCAGTTCTCAGCTGCCACACACCCCCTGCCACGCCCACGTGGCAAGCTGTAAGCAGAGAGAGAGAGGGTGAGAGAGGGAGAGAGAGGGAGAGAGGGAGAGAGAGGGAGAGAGGGAGAGAGAGAGGAGACAGAGGGATTCGCTGGCAACTCAACTCAACTGCTAATACTTTCATTACATTCACTCTCCAAAGCCAACTTAATTCAATTTGTGCAAATGAATGCGCACATCTGCGGGGACGAGGGGGGTTCGAGCAGAAGGGGGAGCAGGAGTGGGGGCAGCAGCATAGCTGTTGTTGCCTGGATTTCAAATTAAGTTTATAATGTCCAAGCGGAACTTGAAAAAAAAGACAGATTTAATGGGCCTCAATCCTAAAGCATTTTAAAAACTTTCGCTTGCGTTTTATTTTGGCTGTCAAATCGAATAATGGTTCAGTTTCGGTTCCGCATTAAGGGTTTTGAATTGGTTCAAAATCCGGTCTGGTATTTGGTTGCGTAATGGTTAACAGTACCATACTATATGGCTTCCAATTTTAAAACATTGTATAAAGTTTCGACTGTAATTTTAGCAATATTCTATTCAGTTCCCGAATTAAAGGTTTTTAATTGGTTCCTCTTTGATACTACATGAAATAGTAGTATTTGTTTCTATTACTGGTTGCGTTTACGCCTTGAAAGCTTGATCTTTAATAATTATATCCCATATCTCTTTAATATATACTAATTAGTAATTATATAGCAATGATACAGCAAATAGTTTCATTATAGAGAAATATGATAAGCACAACACGCATTGGTAAATTTCATGCTCCGGTTTTGATTTGACAGTCTGATTTCTTATAAATTGATTATCACCTCTTTTTAATAGATAGTTTTACTAATTAAATATAAACAATGAGACTGCAAATAATTCTTATAAGAGAGTTTAGAATTAAATATAAGCAACGAGGCAGCAAATAATTCATACAAGAAAGTTTAGAAGATATCTCCAATCTCATTTAATTAAAATAAAATAAGGAAATCTTCATTTGCATTGCTTATAGATAAGTTTACCTATTTTTCTTGCCTTGTTTATGTTTTATTTCATTTAAATTCATTCAAAATATTCATCTATAGTATTTCGCTTGAAATATGCCTTTGAATAGAAATTAACCGAACCCATTTGACACAGCAACAATAAATTGCAATGCAGCCACAACTAACAACAAACAAGAAAAACCATAACAACAACTACAATAATAACAATAATAATGGCCAAGACATGTCGCGTCGTGGCAACAACAAGCCAAACAACAACAAACAAACACAAATGCAAAAACAACAACAAAGATAAACACAATTTGAGTTGTGTGTGTTTAAAATGCAATAGGCTAAGCGTGCTATTAATTCTATTGACAACAGCAAGAGGAAGAAAGCCAGACACGATATGCTGCACGCCACACAATTAAGTGGTAGAATATATGCAGACTATGAGACACACTGCCTTGTGGCAAGACAGTGTTGAAAATGCAAAACAATTAATAGATAAGAAGAGACTTTATGTAGACTAAGCACAGCTAGGTTGCAAGGGAGTGTTGCGGATATATGAAGACTATGAGACGCTCTGTGTGTTGCACATACAAAACCATTAATAGATAAGATGGAGGACTTATATGAAGACAAGAAGGATAACATTTAATGGAGGGAGCATTTATGAAGGTAATGATTATATGAGAGATGAGATAATAATAGATAAGAAGGAGGACACATACACACAGGCTATGGGATGCTCGGCTATGCTGCTACAGAGTGTTGCACACACAGAAAAGATTGACGATTTATGTAGACAATGGGATAAACAGCCAAGTTGAGCATATATAAAGAGTGTTGCAGTTGGATAACCCCAAAAGAAGAATGATGTATAAAGACTATGAGATGCACTGATTTGTTGCAAGAGAGTGTGGCAAATGCAAGACTTTTAATAGAAGACTCAACTCAAATAGCTTATTTTTATTATTTATGATACAAACTCCAGTTGAATACTAAATCGAAATATAAAAATGCAATTTTCAGTCAAATTCCAATACAAATTGTTTCTGGTTTTATCTCAATTTGTTCTAGATGTATTCCTCATCTCAAATTCTATGCATTCCTAGAAATAGTTCTAAAGATGTTATAAATCTTCATTTATATCACATTTGTGTTAAGCAGCAACAATTTTTAAGACGCTTTCGCTCGAAATCAAATTTCGCATAAGTTAAAATAAATAATAATAATAAAAAACACTGCTGTAAATCAAAAAGATATTTCTGTGGAAGAGGCAAATGCCGCAAATGCCACAAAAGCCGTGTACTTAGCATGTCGTACACGATGATTATTAGCTAATAGAATTGTTGTGCTTTTGCTAGCACACACACACACACATCTAAACACACCTACACACACACATACAACGATCGTAGTGCAGTTGACAGCGCCACTTGTCGCTGATGGCATTTTTTGAGTACTCCCAAAAACCAAAGAAAAAGTGTCGCCAGTTTGTGGTCTATTTGCCTCCCACTCGCACTCCACCCGCACCCCCTCTCTGTGGGTAGCACAAAAAGAAGACAAGAGCTAGAGATAGAGATAGATAAGAGATAGAGATAGAGAGAGGGTGAGGGTGAGAAAGGGGGAGGGTGAGGTGGAATAAAAGTGCTACTCAAGTAGCTAAAGGCGTGAAAAAGGTCAAAGGCAGCGCAAATTGTGGGAGTGAGAGGGGTGCGTAGCGGTGTCAGTGGTTGGGGTGGGAGGGGGGTTGGTGTCTGCCGCAGGGTATAAGCTGCAGACATTTTTATAAGCAGCAGATTTCCATTTTTTTTTGTGTTTTGTATGTGTTATTTTTATGGGTTTTTGTTTTTTTTTGGGGGGGGGTTTTGTGGCATAAAGGTTTTAGCGCAAAAATGAGCTTTGCTTTTAGTTGCGAGGCAGCAGCTATTTATCATATATATATATATATATATATATAAGCTATATATATATACATAGCCTTATGCGCTGACTGTTGACATTGCTGCACACATTTAGCTATTTATATACTTTATTTATTTTCGCTTAAATTCGCGCCTTGTCTTCGATTTTTGATTTATACAATTTTACTTTTTTTCTTACTTTTTTTGTTATTTTAGCATTGAACAATTTAATGTTTTATGGCGGAATTTGTGATTAAAAACAGCTGGCAAATTTTTTGCATTTATTTTAGTACTTTACTTTACTTTTGTTGTGTATACGCTGGAATAGTTATTATCTTGAACGCTTATCAGCTGATTAAAAATCAATTTGGTTTCTCACTTTAGAACTAATTATGGCTTTTATTATTGTTGATTTGCGCCTGAAAATTTGAGAGCCAAAAATCACACAAAACACACACGGTTTAAAAGGGAAATTCGGTGGAGAGGGAATTTTTTTGAGCAGCACAGATTTTTTTTTTTTGCTATTGACAGAGTTTAGCAGTTAAGCGAATAACGGTATATGATGGGCACGACTGCGACGGCGACTGCGACTGCAACGGCTGGCGTTTTGTTGACCGGACGGCGCGCATCTGCAGGCAGGCAGCTGCTGCTGCTGCCGCGAAGCTTAAGGAAGAGAGACAGCAAAGACAGCAAAAGATGACAGCGGACAGTGTTTATGACGACCGACGAGCGACGACCGACGAGCGACGAGCGACGACTGCGACGACGATGAACCTATTGGCTTTAACTCTACGAATCAACTGGAGCAGCAAAACGCCAGCCGCAGCCGCTCTACGCAACGAAGCCGACGACGACAACAACAACAATAACAAAGGAGCAAACGCAGCGCAAGCTGCGACAACAACAAACAGCGAGTCTGTGTTTGTGTGTGAACCGCCAAAAAATAAAAGCTCACAACGAGAGAGAGCGCAAGCAACGAAGAGAGCGCGCGAAGTGAGAGAGAGTTCAAGTGGCAATCTGCCAATTAGCGGCAGCGTTGCGTATACTCAACGTAAAAGCTTTTTTTCAACTGAGCTCTCTCTCACACTCTCACATGTGCCTTGAGCACATAAAAGTATTGCCAAATTTCGAAAAAATAAAACAGTTCTGCAGAGGATCTGAACAGCAGCTAGGATAATATATTGTTTTTTATAAATTAATTAATATTATTAATTTACTTATTTTATTTACTAATTTTAAATCTAAACTTTTAATAAGCTGCAAATAAATCTCAGCCATTGAGAAAAATCTAAGCCAACACTAAAACCAATTATATAAAATTTATAAGGCTCACACACACATACACACACATGTATGTGCAGCCGCAAGGAAAATCTCATTAAGTTCTGCTATGAATTTTAAACATATTGCAGACAAGCCGAGCCGCAAAAACTAGTTCAGTGGCAACAACGCCAGCAGCAACAACGGTAGCCAATAGTATCTCAGCAGCAGGAGCAGCAGCATCCTCAACAATAAAGCTCAAAACATTGACAGTCAGAGAGAGAGTGGCTAAGAGAAAGAGAGCCGTAGTGAAAGCAAATGCGAATGGCATACGCGCTTTTTATGTGAGGTAGGACCATAAAATACAGAAGCTTTTCTTTTATTTAAAATCAAAAAAGCTTCAAGTGCTTCACAGCATAAGCTTTCAAGGGGCAACTGTTAGCGCGAGCCGCAGAAATGTAAGCTGTTAAGAGGCGAAACATTTACATAGCACTAACAGCTGATGACAATGCTAACAAAAAGCTTAACAGAAATTGGCGCTGTTTGCCAGCATCTAAGGACAGACGAAACTGCTAAGATGAAAGGTGCAATTGTTACGTCAATTAAAAATCGAGAACGGACCTTTTAAAAACTGTTATACCTAATATAAACAGTGCATGGCACTGCAACCGGCTTAGTGATATAACAACTTGTAAGTTAAACGTTAACAGACCTTGCAGCACGAAGCAGCGAATGTAACAGTTAACTTTAAAATAGCAGCTGTTAAGACAAACCCTAACAGAGACGTCAGCTGTTAACTTTTAAACTAATGTTATTAGAGCTATATTTGTAATTACAAATAAAAAACGTACCTTATTATCACTGTCTGTGGTATTGCCCGAGCCAAAGCTGGCCAGAGAGCAACGATCGTGATCATTCTCCGTGAGAGGTTCATCCAGATCACGCGATGAGCGCTGCGAGGAGCCCGATTTCTTCGCCGGCGACTTTGGCAGGGTCAACGAGGTGCCCGAGAAGCAGGTTTCCTGCATGACCTCACGCAGTTTCTTAACCCAAATCTACAAGAAGATTCGACAAGGATTAAACAAGAAATTAATGTAATTAAAGTAGGAGTGAGGACTGATTACCTGTTTGGTTTCCAGGCTGTTCGCCTTGAGCACAATGCGACAATCGGAGAGCATCGGGGAACGACCCGTCCACACGGCAAACTTGGTCTCATCGCCCTCGATGTGCTCCGTGATGCCCATGTCTGTGGTCATCAGTTTGCTCTTGAACTGATATTTGACCACATTCGATTCCTTAACCTCCTTCGCGAACAGCAGATACAATTCGAAGAGGAAAACACGACGTTCGCGACCCTTGCGTATGATCTGTTTGGTGTCCCAGGCCTGGAAGGCATCCTGGAGCACAACTTCGCCCAGTTTATCGATGGACACATCACAGTTCTCGAGCAACGACAGATGCATTGCATCGTTGGCCTTCTTCGGCACATTGAGCATGACTTCGAGACCCTCTTTGATCTCACCGTGGCTGCCCTCGCAACACGACAACAGATCCTTGAGCAGCAATTGATATTTGGTGATCCGTTGCACCGGTTTGATGAGATAAGCGGGCAGTGGATGCTCCACTTCGAGGCGTCGCTGCAGCTCCTCGAAATAATTGCCAGCATGCTGCACAAGCAGATTATTCGATGTCGGCTTGTTCTTGCAATAATGCACATACATATCAAACTTGACGGCCCACGTCACAAAACAATGACCCACATCCTCGGGCATTGTCTCATATTTCTCCAGCTCGCGCAAGAAGATCTTCTGATGGAAATGATGTATTTCCCGTATATTACCAAAGATGATGTCCTCCTGGCCCAGCAGAGGAGCGGGCACATTGCGACCGCTGCGAAACTCTTCGAGGAAACATTTGATGCACGTGGCCAGATCATTGACATAGGCCCGTTCCGTCTGCATCAGCTCGGCCATGATGAACTCTTTTCGCCGCGCCGATTTACGTTTCTCCTCGTTGATCTCTTTGCTGGCCGCCGAACTGGCCGAGGTGGTTAGCTTGGCCTCCAGCGTGGGGTCTGAGTGACGATCGGTGCTGTTGCTGCTGCTGGCGCCGGAAGTGCTGCTCATGGAACTGTTTGCATCCGCATCGGGTTGCATCATCATCAGATGCAAGGGCTGCTTGGCCATGCCCAACGATTTCTCCAGCTGCTCACAGTAGCTATCCATGCGATTGCTAAAATCCTTATAGCGTTGATCGACGGAGGCCACCCACTGCTTGATGGAACTGGCATGGGCATGCCCCTTCTCCACCAGACTATCGGCGAGTTGGATGAGCAGCTTGACCCGTTCCCTTGTCTCCTTCGCTGTGCTGCGAAACTCATTGTGCTCCTTGAGCAACGATTCGGTTTCCTCACGCGAGATGCCGACGAGATTCGTGCGCGAGGAGAGATAACCCTCGCCGGTATTGTGTATCCATTCGATGGCCTGTTTGGCGCTCCTCTCGAACAGCACAAATTGCTGGCATTGGTCCAGTGACTTTTTGCGCAGCGTCCAAAATTCGAGCACTTGATACTCCTGGGTGAGCAATTTATCCAGTTTGGTCTTCACATGCTCCTCACAATTGCCCTGGGTGTATTGATAATACTGTTGCGAACGATTCGCATACTTGAGGAATGTCTCCGCAGTGCGACGCGCCAAGGAGCACGCCTTGAGGAATGCCTCCTTCTGTTCCTGGTGCTTGGAGATTAGTTGCACAATGGTTTGGGCTTTGTCACTACTGCCACCGCCACCGCACCAATCGTCCTCGCGCCGATACTCACGCTCCAGGCTGTCGAGCACCGAGCACACCTGCTCCGCCGTCTTGTAGAAATTAATGGATGCGGTGACCAGCTTGTGACGCTCCTCGGCATACGTCACCAGCTGTTGCCACTTCTTGGTCACATCATCGCTGATCTCTCGTATCGATTTCGGGTCGTAGTGATTGGCATTGATTAAGGCATCCGCACGATATTTAACCTGCACAGCCGACGTGTGCGTCTTCTCAATGGCAATCTAAGAAGCGGATTGGAGTTTAGTGTTGTATAACTTCTATATTCTATATATACTATATACTAAATGCGATTGCAATTAAAATAAAATAAAGTCAGAAATGCTCACCTGAAACTGTTCGTGTTCCTTGCGCAACTGTTCCGCCTCCTGGACACTGTTGGGCGTGACAAAGCTGGCGACGAGCATCGCTTCGCCGTTGCGTATCCACGAGATGACCTGATTGGCATCGTTCTGGAATTGACAGAGCTGCACAGCCTGCTCCAACTTGGCCCGCTTCGCCTCGGACAGTTCCTCCAGATCGATTTCGCGCTCCCGCAAAAAGTCGAGCAAATATTCGATGCGTGCCTGGGCCGTGTGTGTGGCATCCGCCATCGAGATGAAGCCGGCATTCTCGAAGTGCTGCAACAGATCCTGACCCTGCTGCAGTATCTCGTACGTGGCATTCTGTATGTCCGTCACAGACTCGTTGTGCATGCGTATTAGTTGCTCCGCTTTTTGGTAGTCGCGCGAGAGATCCGCATGCTGCAGCTCCTCCGACCAGATCTCCAACTGCGAGGACAGTTCCATGGCATCCCGTTCAAAGTAGCGCAAACGCAGGATGAGATCGGCACGAAATTTACGCGCCGACCAGAGCTCCTCCACTTCGATCTTCTGTTTGCTCAGCTTGTCCAGCGTTGCCTCGAGCGCGGCCAGCGAGCCCGTATTGTCCACATACTCCAGCGAGCGCATCTCCTGGAGCAGCGCCTCGCCCTGAGCTATAATCGTTATGCACATGTTGACGGTGCTCTCCTGTTGATCGCGATACTGTTGCAGCAATCGTTCGATACCCTCGAGATTCTCCTGCGAGAGTCGCGTCTCATCCGTGCTCACATCCGTGCGCAGAGATTCAATCCAGGCACACACCTCCTTTTCATGGGTGTAGAATATAACAGCCATTTCCAGGCGGCGACGACGCTGCTCCACTCGCTCCGCAAAACTGGCCACCTGCAGCTCCAGTTCGCGTGCCACCGAATATATCTCATTGGGATCGGCTTCGCCGCTGCGTGCCAGTTCCTCCGCCGCCGAGAGCAATTTCTCGGCATTGCTATACGTATTCTGGGCAACATTCTCGAAATGTTCGTGCGATTTTTGATAGACACGCGCCTTTTGCAGATTCCGTCCAATGCCAGTGTTTTTGCGGAGAAAGACTTCACCATGATTCTTGAGCCAATCGAGTACCTGCTTAACATCCTCCTGGAAGAGACGCAGGGCGAGCGTCTGATGCAGCCGTATCTTCTCCTGATGCCACTTGGCCTCCAGTTTGCGATGATGGCCCAATATTTGGTGTATGACGGCAAGGACATGACTGGCGCCCTCGCTATAATCCGCAGCCGGATTCTGTCTCTCATATTTGTTGTAGTTGCTATTACTATTGCTATTACTGCCGCTGCTACTGTTGCTGTTGTTGCTATTATTCTTGCGATAGTCGGGCACACCCGGTGGCGGCGACTGGTTACACACCTGCACCAGATGATCCAGCTGATAGAGCAGCTTTTTGCTCGTCGAATGCACCTCGGTGTACGCCTGGCACATCGCCTCGTACAGTGACTGATGCGTCCTTATTGCCGTCTCCAGACTCTGGATGTCGGAGGGCAGCGGTTGCGACGCTTGACAGGCGGCTGCCCAACTGGCGACACTGTTGCAATATTGTTCGGCTTTGTGATGGAAGAGCACACTCAATTGGAGCACTGCCGTCCGCTCGTCCAGCCCCGCACCGAAGTCCTTCCAGGTGCGATCGAGTCGTTGTGCCAGTGTTTTTATGTGCTGTGCCGCATAATGTTGACTCTCGATGAGGCGAGCGGCCACAGCCAAAATGCGATCAATATTCACATTCACATTCATCGAGGCAACGGCGAACTTTTGATGCTCATCCTGCAGGGATTTGGCGCCGGAATAATTGTGCCCAATTTCGACGTAGCTCATTTGGAACACATCACGATTGTGGAGTATCCAATCGAACATCTTTTCGCAATCCTGCTCGAAGAGGCGCCACTGAAAACACTGATCCAGCTTGACCTTCTTGTGCTGCCAGAGCATCAGCAGTCGGTCCTGGCCGGAGTGGATGAGGTCGATTTGACGGAGGGCCTTGTTAATGGCCGCCGACATATCCGGATTGTTGCTGCTACCGGTTGCAGCGAGTCGGGCAGCTTGTTGCTGCTGCTGCTGCTCCGGCGGATGAGGTGCCCGAATCGGCGCAATCTGTTGTACCTGAGTTGCCTCCAGCGCACTGCAAGCATCAAAGATTAGTTAATAAATCGATATTTTTTTCGAGTGTAAGTGTCTATCGATCATGCTTCAATTTACCTGTCCCGCTTGGCCTGTGGCATTTGCCGTGGCACTTGCCGCATTGATCTTGGCTAGGAGTTTGTTGGCCTGCATATCGAGATCCTCGATGGGCAGCTTGGTGATCTTCTTGCGCATCTCGTTGTGATGGTCGATGGCGTGCCGCGCCAGGCTGACATCCTCGGCGAAATCGTTGCGATTGAGATCCTCCTGGAGGTCATCGATGCGATCCGCCATATCGCCGGCCTGCCAAAAGAAATCCTCAATCGCAACCCGTGCGTCCGTCCACTGCTGATGATCGTACAGCTGCTGTCCATCAAAATCGCCCGTCAACTGATGCGATTCGGCTATCTTGTTGAGCGCCTCAATGGAAATGGTTTGCGTCTCAAATTTGTATTTATTCGAGCTGATCGAGGCGCGCTGCTTCTGCCAGAAGTTGTCCGGCTTGATGATGACCACGTTGTGAATGTTGGCGCTAAAGTGTTCCTGCAGCACCTTCAATATCGTCTTCACGTTCGTCGAGCAGTTCCCATTGCCGCGCATATCGATAATGACGGTGAAGCCGAGATTCTTGGCCGCATCGCTGCAAGTGAAAGGTGGATTGGCCATTTAAAAAAAAAATAATACGTTTTTCAAATTATACAGCGGTGAAAAGAGAGAGAGAGAGATGGGGGGAGAGAGAGACAGAGACAGAGAGAGAGAGAGTGCACGAGTACGTGAGTGAGAGTGTTGTTGCCATATTTGCATGCTCTATGGAGTTGGAAGGGTATTATGATTTTGACGAATGCTTCGATCAGAGATTAATTCAGATTCAATAATTAAAAGTTTTGAAAGAGGTCTAATAAAGTATTTCCAAGGAAGAAAGCATCTGCGACCCAGTAAAGTGTATATATTCTGAATCAGAGTCAATAACAGACTCGATATAGCCATGTCTATCTATCCGTCTCTATAGAAACCCGATATCAGAGACTAGAAGAGCTAGAGACTTCAAATCCGGCATATAAGTTGTCCTATAGGATATATTATTGAAGAACTGTCGAAGATTTCATTATTTAATGTGTAGTAAAAACAGTGCATTTGAAAGTCGTTCAACCGCCAGCTGTTAACTGTTCTTTCTTTGTCCGATTTTGGTTTGGATTCTGCTTTTGGTTCGTTGCTCTGTTTACGTCTTTTGCATAAATTACGACTTTTCACTCTGGGCAACAACAAAAGAAGCGAGCAAACATTTTCTAATGCTTTGACACCAATTTCAGCTAATAATTTCCGAAGCAATGTCTCCCCCTTCCCCCACCCTTAGCCCTCGCCCATCTCTTTGTAGACCCCTTCGAGTCGTGCGCTCTGATTTGCATTCTATTTGAATTTTAATCACAACATTAACCATAAATATTTGTATTTTTTTATTTTTATTGAAATCACTCACTCGCTGCACCCCTCTCTGTCTTTCTATTCTGTTCTGTTCTGGCTTCTTTGTAACGTATTCGTTTTAGCCGCTATCTTTTGGCCTTGTTGTTCTTGGGTTCATTTGGGATTCTTGTGCGGTTTGCAGAGCATTTCTAGGGGTTTAACCCTATGAAGAAAGAGCGACGCTTAGAAAACCGAAGTCAGAACCGATCTACACTGCTCAAAAATAGGTGTGTAGCATGGGATGTACTATTTCAAATGTATATCGATCTACAGTATAAAATGAAACTAATCCGAACTGCTCACATTTTATATTGGCAAAGCTTGAAGCTGAGAACTTATCGGAAATAGCTTGAAAACAACCGTTCCCTAAAATTTATATATATACATATATATATATATATATATATATATACACTTAAAGTGGGCATTTCACACACACGTTGTGTGTGTTCCTTGAATGACTAATAAGTAATGAGTGCATGGTTTATTGGGGAGCAGCCGCCAAATGTCCCAAGAATTTTATACACAACGATTTGTTGTTTATCAACAGCTGGAATCCGGGCAACGATTCGAGTCCCAAGAAAGTGACGCCATAAACTTTCGTGTTGTGCTCCGACAAAAGAATAAAAAAGTCAGAATGAACTAGTCGAGAGAGACGGAGCTCGGCTTGGAGATACCCTGTACACAGCTGTAGTCGACTTGCTGTTAAATATAATAGCAATTCTATAAAAACAATCGCAATCATTACTGATAAGCATAGCTCATATTTATATAGATCATATTATATATACCTCAACAATTCTGACTTGTATTTCTATCGGTAATTTAATTGTATCGATAGTCGGGGCAGTTATCGGTCAGATAAGATAAACCGGGTATAAGAGAACTTGTATATCAAATTTAAAGTCTGCAGCTCTTAGTCTCCAAGCTTGACTTATTCATACAGACTGACAAGGTTAAATCATTCAGTCAATCAAGAATACATATACTTTGAGGGATCTATACTTTCTTCTGCCTGTTACATACTCACGCACAACTCCATCATACCCTCTGTACGCATTTTTAATGAGATCAGGGTATACAAAAACAAAGAAAAAACGGAACACGCCGCGAATCAAATGCCGCCCGCAGGAAAAACCAATAGTCAACAAGACGACAAACAAAAATCCAAATGCAGCAACTAATCAAATATCGTTTATTTAACCCATAAATCTCAGTTGGAAGTTGAAACAAGGAAACTGACGAAGCAAAATTTGAGGCAAGCAAAAGCCAGCGCCAAAAGGGAAGTTTTGGCCTCGAACGTGCCAACAATCTTTGATGGAAATATTCCCGCTGCTGTTGTTAAAAATACAACAAAATTTGCATTGATGTGCAGCTCAGCGCTGCCCATAGCGAAGACAAAGACAAAAGGCGCAGACAAATAAACAAAAAATGTTTCGCACCAAAAAAAAAAACAAAAACGAAACGAAAACAAAAACAGAAACAAAACAAAGCAGAAAGACCCTAAAAAAAAAGCAGAAGCAGCGATAAAAACGCACACTGGGCACACTGCCAGCCAGGGGGCGGGGGAGGAGAGATAAGGCACAAATGTCGTCAGTAGTCCCCCCCACCTTCTCCAGTCTTCGTCTACGTTATGCTTATCAGTCAAACTTGAGGCGTCAACTGTAAAAATGCCTTACTTGTATATGGGTCATTGAGATAACAGACTCTGCTAATAGGGGGCAAAACGAGACACCCCTATGCCCTCTCTCTTTCTCCCCACCCCCCACGATAGGTGCTGCTGATAAGACGACAACGCGCGACAAGCATGGGAAAAAAAGAAGAAGCACAACAACAAGAACAACTGTGATTCACTTTGTTCGCCACTGCTGCACATTAGCGTCATTTGCTTTTTGGTCTCTGTTTCGTTTCGTGATTGAACTTGCTTATGAATATTCTTATACATATGCCATGGGTAAAAGTTTTCCCCAATGAATAACCATAAACATGAAGAAGAAGCAGAAGTAGAGGAAGGGAAAGAAGAAGACGAGTGTGTGTCAGTTATCTGTTTTTAGAGCAGAGGCTGTTAATAACACAGTGTCGCAATTTTAAGGTACAGTGGAACTTGGCAGAGCGTTGACCTAAGTGAAAAATAATAAATTAAATGTAATTATCTTTAAAAAAAAACGAAAACAGCGTTCCAATAAGAACAAACTTAATTTCAAATTTCTAAATTGCCTCTTATAATTTTAGCTAGGTCGCTTTATCGATCGCTCACTGTGGCTTATTCCCGCAAAGCTGACATAATAATTTCTAGCGACGTTTACGCGGAATTTTAAATGATTTTATAGTCGCATTCTTAAAGCGAATGAAAGGCCATTGTTTATATGTCGTATTCAATAGAATTTATTATTTATTTTTGGCTGCTCTAAATAATTAGCTGATTTTGGCTAATATTCTAATCAAATTTAAGCTTTATTCAAATGACAACAACACTCTTCGATGTATCGCATTCCACCTTTCATTTCTTGTTTTTTTTTTTCTTTATGTTTGCTTTGATTCCTTTTTTCTTCAGTTTGGCACTTTGACCGCATTTAAAAAAAAAACAAAAATGTGTTTTTTTTTAGCAGAGCTTTCGACTCGCCGCATTCTTTTGGCAAACAAGCTTCAAGCTGCCGGTTATTTTTTAATGCGCGCTTTGCTTTTTGTTATGTCTTTTCTTAATCGTGCTTTCTTTGTCGCACTGATTTTTATGCAATTTGTTGTTGTTGCTTTGGCTTCTGATTCTGCTATGAACGAGCGAGAAACACTACGTTTGCCTCTCCTTTACTCCTTCACACTCTCTCTCCCTTTCCAGCTCTCTTCATTCCTTTCTTATTCAATGTCAGCATTTGCTGCAACAATATGCGTGTTGTTGTTGCTTCGTCGCCATTGTCGACGCTTTGCTGGCTGCTGCTGATGATTCATAAAACATGCGAGAACTGGAAAATCAAGTGGAATGTGTGCATGCAGTGGCAACATCAGCAGCTGCTGCAGCTGCAGTTGCAGCTCAATGCGCGGGTGAGGCGACAAAACAAAGCTAAAAAAAAAACCGCAAATGGAGCGCGGCGACTGCGACGTCAACGTCGACGTCAGCTGACACAATGGCTATACATTGTTCAAGCCGGCTGCTTGCGTGCGAGCGAGAGAGCAGGCGCAATAAATAACCATTCTCTGTTAAGGCTGCTACTTTTTCTTGCCAAAAAAAAGAGCAAACTGAATCCACGTAGAATCGATGGCAGATTTACAGAATCGATTGCAGGCTTATAGAATCGATTGCAGATTGCACAATCGATTACAGATTTACAGAATCGACTTGATTTGATTTGTGGAATTAATTGCAGGCACAATAAGTAAAACTTGTTACTGCTGTTTCTACTTGCCAAAAAAAGAACATACAGAATCGATTTCAGATCTACAGAATCGATTGCAGATTTACTGACTTGATTAACATTTGCGTACTCACCTTGGTATGCTAATCAGATAGCTGAGCAGGCGACGCAAGTCCTCCGGTTTGAGGCGATCTCTGCGCGGCGTTGCCGGAAAACATAATAATGGTCCGCCACGCCTATCGCGTCCGCCCGTCAAGAACACAACGCGCTCCTGCAGCAGCGTCATCAAATCCCGAGCACGTTGACCATCCATTTTATGTTGTTTTTGTGGTTGTGAAGGGGCGGTGGAGGGGGAAATGCTCTTGTTGTTGTAGTTTGTTTGTTGAGGTTTAAAGTAGAGTTTTAAACGGTTTTAACAATGTTATTGCGGAGGCAGCGCAGCATAACGGAATCGCCTTCGAATTTCATTTAATTTCAAAATATATTTCTTATTGTTGTTGCTTTGAAGGCTTTCATTGATTTTCGCCAATTTCTCGCTGGCATTTTTCATGGTCAAAGCAGCGCTGCATGTGTGTGTGTATGTTTGGATGTGTGTGTGTATGTTTGTATGTGTGTGTGTGTGGTTTGTTTAGGGAATGAAAGAAACGGCACAAAACAAATTAGCAAAGTGGATATGAAAAACTAAAAAAAAAAAAACAACAACGGTCACACTTAGCATGCAGCACATATTTTAATTACATTTTCGACAACATTTTTCACCATATGCAACCCTCAAGCAAGCACACACGCACACACAGACAGATAGGGATACACACACATACAGATGCACATGTGACAGGAGCGGGTAAATGTTAAATGTCATAAATCAAGTCACGCAATCGCCGCATAAAACATAAACGCGGAAATACAAACACACACACACACATACACAAATCCACATACACACACACATACACATATGCTGTTATTCTTATTTTTAAACTCGGGGGGATATAACAGAGACAAACAAATGTGTTTTTATGTTTAATAATTTGAATGCGGTGGGTTGACTTTTTGTTCTCATTCGTCTTGTTTTTAATTGCCATTTGCAATACGTATTTATTTTTATTTTTATTATTGTGTTGAAGAGAAGGAGAGAAAAGTCCATCAACATCAACACATCATCTTTTAACAGTTTTGTTTTATTTCGTTAGCAGCGAAGAAGAGTTCTGCGGCTGCTTCTTCCCCTGCCTCTTTATAACTTCTTATTCTATGGATACAAATTGATTTTTTTCACTCTTTTCGACCAGCGTTCGTTTGTCCATTTTTTGTTATTACCATAACGCGTTTGCATTTCACTTGCTGTTGTGCGACACACATATTATTCGAATTTTTATTTCATTTTATTTGTTTACACTGTGTGTTTGTTTAAACAATATCGCGGAGCACGCAAATTTTGCGAAATTTATGCGCCTCGTTCGCTTTGTTGTTGCAATGTTAATGTGCTTGACTTGTCATGTTAAACTCAAAATGGTAATGTTAACATGCAAACGGTGTGACCAACTCTAACTAGCAACAAAACGACATAATATGCTGTTTTTAGTATTTGTGGCTGCCAGCTTGATATAATTGTGATGTAAACAAAGCAAATGCTCGCTCAGCTGTTTCAAAAGAACTGGCAACGCTCCAATTATAAAATATATTGCAATAAGTGTTTATATTTATTTTGTTTCTGTTTTCCTCAATCACAATAACAATTGCAAAAATTCTTCGCAAAATCAAAGCCGCATTCCAACGCAAGAAGCCCCGACACAAGCAGCAGCCACACAGCTGTTGCCACCAAGACGACGACGACGTCTCCTGCGAAAAGGAATTTCTAGCCACAAGCAGAAATCGGAGCCGAAGCAGCAGAATCAGCAGCAAAAGCAGAGGAAGCTGTGTTGTCGCCATGGAGAGCCATCTGAATCGCATGATCAATCAGACGCTGCGGCATCCGCTCAGCGGACAGCTCAGCAAATACACAAATGTGATGAAAGGTGCGTAGAGTGAATAACAAAATGAATCGTGCGCGACTATAAATATATCCTGTATTCAGCTATGAATTGCCTTGCCTTGCCGTGCCTTGCCATATGCTAACAGCTGATAGCTGCGTAATGAATCATAAGCTTTACAGAGCGCGCTATAAATATACCCTATATGCAGATACAAATTATCTTATTATGGCATGTTCTGTAAACACTTTATCTCACGTTAAGCACACAGCTACTTGCGGGTGCGCAGTGAAAACAAAGTTTACAGTACGCGACTATAAACATACCCATTGCCATAATGTGCCATGTTATTTTAACATTTTTATCACTGTTACACAGACACAGCTAACAGTTGCTCATGTTGGTTAGCGTTTCTGTTTACCTCCTTTTTTTCGTGCTAATGTCTGTTAACTGTTAAATATGTCTATCGATAACAGAGAACGCTGCAGGCGTATCGAAAAATTTAAATTCAAATTTATTTTGATAATGTGACTAAGAAAACTAATTTTTAACTTTAATATCTTCTCTTTTAAAGAGTATTTAAATTTGAAATTTGTATTTTTACACACACAACTACCTGTTTATGTATTTTTTAGGCTGGCAATATCGCTGGTTTACGGTGGACGCCAAATCAGGATATCTCAGCTATTATTTGTGTGACTCTTCCTCGGTGGGCGATGACATTGCACCCTCTCCGCATGTGCTGGCGAGTGCGCCACGTGGCCTGGTGCAACTGGCTGGAGCTGTTGTCTATCCCAGCGATGAGGATTCGCGCACATTTTCCATTGCCTGCGCCTCGGGCGACACGGTTAAACTGAGGGCAAATGATGCGCGGGCTCGTCAGGAGTGGGTCGATGGACTCCGTGCTGTTGTCGAGAGTCACACCAAGGCAATGGACATTAGCAACTCCTCACCGCTGCCGGCACGTGAATTGCTCGCTGCCTCCGATGCGATGGTCTCCGCTCGTCAGGCATTGTTTCTCACCGAGCAGTGGTTAGTTGGCGAAATCCTTCATGCATATTCCTGTAGTTACTTTGAATAATGCTTTTGTTATCCTTTCAGCAATGCCTCGTTGGCTCGTGCCATTGAGAATATTGACTGTGCTGCCTTCTCGCCCACGGATCCCGATCTGCTGCTGCTCAAAGCCATCTCGACGGCGAGCACTCAGTGTCTGCATCAATGCCTCAGCCTCCTGCAGCGCCACCAGGAGATTAACCAGCCCCAGACGGACTTAACGCCACCGGGTCTGGGACTGACAATTCAATAGCAGTTTTCCTCCTCCTCCTCCTGTTCCCAAAACGAAACGTGTATCAAATCAAAGCAATAAAAAATGGGTCCGCTGTCAGTACAAAGAGTGACTTTTTTTGTATTAGAAGAAAACTGATTAGAATCTGTAAAAAATCTAAAAAACATTCTTTTCCATCGATCGTCGACTATTCGTTCTATTTGTACTAATAAAATCGGTTCCTGTAACTGCTTCTGTAAAAAATGTTAAGTTCCAGATCCAGTTCCAGTTCCAGTTCAGTTTTCCTTTTGACAAATGAATTTTCAAACGCTTTTGTTTTTCGGTTACTTTTCAATTGTTTTTATAAAATATTTTTTTTGTTTCTTTTTTTTTGTCATTTTTTGTTTGTTTTCTGTTATACGATTAATAAGAACATTCATTTCGACATTTAAAGTTAATTTGAACATAAAGTTTGCACTAAAGTTGATAGAAAACGAGAAAAATAACGTTCCGGGAGATTTGCGGATGCAATTTTCTTTTGTTTTTCGTTTTTTTTTGTTTTGTTTTGTTTTTAACTTATTTGCAATACAACGTTGTGTGAATCAAGTTAGTTTTAATCGTAGTATACCAAAGTGGTAAGTGGAACATTGGAGTCTATTTGCGGGAGGGGCGTGGAAGTGTTTTAGTTTATGTTTATCATATCAAAGTTACATACACATACATAAATGTCTGTCTATATATATATATATATATATATATATATGCATATATATATATATGTGGCTATGGCTATTGCTGCAGTTGTATAAACTGTATAAATTAATACTTATTTTATTTTAGATTTGATTTTTAGTTGCCAGTTTGCTTGCTACAAATATGGTAAAAGGATTTTCTAACTTTTCACTTTCACTTTTCAATTTTCTTTTCGTTTGTTTTTTATGCATTTCGTTTATTTATTGTGTGCTTTTTAAATGAGTTTTCTTTTTTATCTTGTTAAAAACATATAAAAAACATTTTGCCGAAAGTACGCCTAAAGTTTTTTCAACCGAAACAAATACTTATATAATTATTAAAAATATATATGTATATATATTTGCCAGACTTTTCTAAATAATTCAACGAAAGTTGCTGTTCATTCTTTTTCCTGGGCGCTGACAAAATGAAAAGAAAATGTACAAATTAATTACTTTTCTTAATATAAAATTAATGCTAGAAAAGGCACTTTAGAAGAGTAGACAAACAAAGAAATATTCAATTAATATTTAATCTTTCAAATTAAGTACAAAAACTTTTAAAAATTACTTTCAAAAATAGTGGAAATGTTTTTAAAATCAGCAGCCGCCTTTTTTTCATGAATAAAAAACAACAACTTTCGTCTTAAGTAAATTTAGCTGCTAAATTTTCACAATTTTCTAAAAAATGTTGGTTTGTATAAGTTTTGTCTTAAAAATTCACATTTAATTTACAAATTTTGTTTTTCGTTTTCGTTTTTTTCTTTTAATCTAACAATTTTTAATTTTGTGTTTGTCACTGAATTTAATTCCGAAAGGCATTTTTTGTGAATTTTTAATTTTTGGTTTTTCGTTTTCTTTTTAGACCTAAACATTAAATTTAGTTGCTTCCATATTTCAGCGTTCGTTTTGGTTTTTGGTTTCTTTTTTTGTTGTTTTTAATGCACATCCAAAAGTTGTTAGTTTTTTTGTATTTAATTTTAATTTAGTAATTTTGTACACTCATTTTTATAAACTAAATAAAACTGGGCACACAATTGCTAATGTATTAATAATTGTATTCTTTGTTTAATATTATGTATTAGTTTTGTTTTTAGTTGAAACTGTTGTGGGACTTTTGTTGTTGTTGTTGTTTGTGGAATGTTCCAAGAATTTTATTATTTTTCAGTTTTTTTTTTTGCGATTTAGAGTTGAACTGTTTAAAATTAAAGAGATCGCTATTTAATTGATTAAGCTTAGGCGCTATAACATAATAATACTTGTTTTGATTTTCGATTTCTTGTAATACGTACTTTGATTAAATTTAAATTTAAAAACTATGCAAAACATCAAGTGGACTTAAGTTGAACGACCGACGACCGACAAAATGAAAAAGGAACGCGCTTTTGAGATATATATATATATATATTGTATATATACGGTATATAATCTCGAACTTCTCTAAATCGAAACCGCACAAGTATAGACTATATACAGATTAAAATTAGTAACAAACAAAACATCTTCAAATCGTGGTAAATTTAATTTTGAAAAGTACTCAAAATCAAGCAATATAAATTCGACGTGTGACAGAAAAAGATAGATATTCAAATACCTAGTTTTGGTTATAGAATTGTGTTCTAATTTAGAGAGGTTCGACATTATATACCATATCTCTTTTAGATCCTATATAGTATAAAGTACAATCTTTTTCAAAAATGTTTTTGTTTTTGTTTTACTGCGCTTCTCAATTCTGAATTGTTTACAATTAACAAATTAAATAAACAATTTGCTTTGCGTTTTTTGATTGTTTAGTTTTTGTGGAGCTGGGAAAGCTGGAATCTCTACTCGCTGCTGGTTGTCATGGGCTCCACTTTGATGCCACTGCCACCGCTGCTGGAGCAGATCTCAGTAGAGACGAGTCCGCCGACTCCTCCTCCTCCAGCTGCAGTTGCTGGCATCGCTGGTACTGCTGCTGCTGTTGTTGTGGCTGTTGAGGATGCCGATGTGGAGGAGGAGATGCCCACGTTGCTGCCAACGCCCACCAGCTCGGCCAGATCATCGGCAAACAGACGGCTGGGCGAATAATCCCGTTTGTAGCCCAGCTCCAGACCCAAATCCGTCAGCGGGGAATGCAAACTGGGCGTCTCGCTGCGAAGTGGACTGCTCTTCGCCTTGGACTTGTCCGCATGGAGCAGGCCAAGATGCTGTTGCTGCTGCTGATGGAGTTGTTGCTGCTGCTGTTGCTGCTGTTGCTGTTGTTGCTGTTGTGGCATGGAACTGACACCGAAACCGGATTTGTGCTGTTGCAGATGATGAGGATGCACCTGTTGCTGCTGCTGCTGTTGTTGTTGCTGCTGCTGCTGCTGTTGCTGCTGTTGCTGCTGTTGCTGCTGGTGCATTGCATGTTGCTGCTGCAGCTGTTGCAAGTGATGCTGCTGCTGCTGGCTGAGCAGTGCGGCAGCGGCGGCGGCGGCAGCGGTGCTCTGATCACGATGCAGTGCAACGGCCATGCTGGGCGGCAGATTCGGCATGAGGCCGGCGGGACCGCACGGTGACGCCGCATGCCTTGGCGGGCCGACCAGCGATGGATTGGACCCGCTGCTCAGCGCCGGCGATATGCTCGCCCTGCCACCGCCCGGACCACCCGCCAAGTGTGGCGGCAATTGGAATAAGCCGGGCGGCGGTGGCGGATGCGGCGGCGGCCCCGCTTCCCCGTGCTGATGCTGCGCTGCCGCTGCCATTTGCATCTGCTGGCGTATATTGTGCGCGACGGCGGCCACTGCCGACATTTGCTCCTGCGACATTTGCTGCTCGGCTCCAACAACAGGTCCGCCAATGCCGCCAGCGCCGCCGACGCCAACGCCCGTTGCCCCGCCTCCTGCCGCGCTGCCCATGCCATTGGGGCAGGCCAATGCGCTCAGGCTGGCGGCGCCGCTGCCGGGCATACCACCACCGGCGCCTGGATAGCTCAGCGGCATGTCCTGCAAGGAAAACACGGGCTAACCCGGTCGAAAGTTTAGTGCATGCGTTTTGTTTTTCTCAAAATTCAAAATAACGCACTTATCGAACTGACAATTATCGATGCTTATGTTAAGTTGGCTGCAGTGCAAAAGTTTTGGGTTCTGTTAAACTTTAATCGAGGAATCGATACTCAATTATATAATATAAAGCCTGAATTTCAAAGACTGCTCAACTGCTAACCGATATCTAATTGGTAATACATAAAATGCCTGCTCCGTGAAATTTAACCAGAGTAGTTGATACTCAATCGATTATGAAAATCAGCTATTAATCGATATCTAATTGGCCAAACCTGAAATGCCTGCTCTGTTAAACTTTAATCGAACAGACACTTAATTATTCACCATAAATGTAAAGCCTGGCTTGCAGCTCAAGGACTGCTCAACTGTTAACTTTAATAGACTTATCGATGCCCAATCGATCGAAAATCACATGTTAATCAATATTTAATTGACCAAGCCTAAAATGGCTGCTCTGCTAAACATTAATTGAATAAATTGCATAGTTTAATTTTAATAGTTGTTGTTGTTGCTGCACGCGGCAGTTGCAACAGCGCTACCTACCGAATGCCGGCCGTAAGGCGGCAGATGGGAACCCAAGCTATCGTCCTTCATGTCCTTGTTATCGCGAAAAACGACCGTCTTGATGACACCCTTAATATGCTCATCTGGCCAAATTCCCAGCAAAATGCGCTGAGGCCTGCCACGGCCCTTGGGCCGCAAATCGGGTCCGCCGTCGATGGAGGGTCCCAGCATGTTGTGCACCCGATTCGCATAGAGCACAAATGTCGGATATGGAATATCGTATTTGCGGGCTGCCTGCGACAGCGACAGCCCCTCCTTCAGCACACTGAAGATGGCCTCGGCCATTGTTTCGGGACGCCAGGATTTAAGTGGGCCTCGTTCGCGAAATCGCATATGATGCATTAGATTCTGATTGGTGTTCCAGCATTTTTGCCACATCGACTGCAGTTGATACTGATAGCTGTCTGCTGGAAGTGCGAAGAGATGAGAAGATAATAACAGCGGTACATCTAAGGGTAAGTGCTGCCCATCATCAGCTGTTAGCTGGTTTTTTTTTCTTAACATTAGTAATACAAACCTGCTAGCGAGGAGCCAGTGGCACCCATCCAAGCGTGCGAGTTCTCCATCATTTTTGCCTGGTCACACCAAAAAGAAGAAGGAAGGAGCGAGAGAGAGAGAGAGAGAGAGAGAGAAGTGGTTATTGAATTGATTGCATAACTGGGTTTAGTTGGTGCGCAATTTGCTGCCTGCATTGACTCGAAAGATCGACCTATTTTCATGAAATTGTTTAATTTGAGCATAATATAGTCGAGGGGTATATGGGCTTCAAAGGATACTATAAATGTAGCAAGAAATATAATTGATATTATACATTATGTTAGGCTAATGTTAATAACATGCGTTATCGATCCTCAGATAACATACACAGACAATCGCTAGCTGCAATCGTTTATGTTATATATTGCACTGTGTCAATTGCTTCCTGCTACAAAACTAAGCTCTCTCTTTTGCAATTGAGTAAATCTCAACTTTATAAACAGGGCATTTTAGAGTCGCATAGTTTTCAGTTAACATTTAGTTTGTAACTAGTTTGTAAGCATATAATGGCTTCGATTCTAATGCTAACGATACATTTAACTGCAGTGAGTGTTCAGCTCTGTTCGAGTAGTTGCCATCGTTGACTATAACGTTGTCGTTGTCGTTGTCGTTGTCGTTACTGTTACCGTTAGCGTTACCGTTGCTCCCCTCTGTCTGTCTGTCTGCCTGTCTGACTGTCTGTGTGTTTGCCAAGTGCCCCTTTGTCAAGTGTGTGTGTGTGTGTGTGTGTGTGCTCATACTATTGAATTCACTAATTGCATAACAAAGTAACATTTGCATATTGTTCCACATATGTATCTGTATCCTTAAACGTGTCTGCTTCTGCTTCTGCTGCTGCTGCTTCTGCTTCTGCTCTAGACACTAGAACCTAGAATGGGGGAAGGGGACGGCGGGCAGGCTCTTGGGCGGCTCTGGCTCGTTGTCAATAACTTCATTACAAAAATTTCGCATCATAAAACATATCAAGTGGTCGAAGGGCCACTCTTGGAGGCCACTTGTGCCCATTTAGGCTAAGTATTACTTGTAAGTTTGCCATGTGACTGCGTGGCTGAGTAGCAGTTAAGTTCTCCTTGTTCTTGTGGTTCTCGTTATTCTCGTTGTTCTCCCCATTCGCCGTTTCTCAGTTTTGCTGCCCCACGTGTGGCAATAATAACAACATTATGTTGCTGCTCAAAATGCATTGCATATTTTTATGGGCGCCAGACATGCAAGTTCCTCAAAATAGTTACAAAAATTCGCTCTTTGTATCATCAAATTATATACAATATAAAGCCTTTTTTAAGTCGCCTCTTTGACCAAATTACTTTATCTGCATGTGGGGATAATGGCTAAGTGAGCTAAAATGCTCAACTTTTGGAGTGGGAAAAGGTTTAAAGGTATTTCTTAACTTTGTCCACAACTTTCCCAAAACTCAGCCGATTTTCAAAAGCAGAAGTATTTTGGGCTTGTTTAGACTCCTTAATTAATCCCATATTTAATATTGAAAATGTGTTTCTGCGTTGAAACTCCTGTAAAACCTTTAGCCCAAAAAAAAAAGACCTTTGAACATGGCTCAAAACTTCTCTTGACCACAACTGTGTCAAAACTAATCCGATTTTAAAAAGGAAACTCATTTTATTCATGATTAGACTAATGCTAGATTAATGCTATATTTAAATTTGAAAACGTGATTTGGAGTCAAACCTCGCCTAAAGATTCTAGCCACGGAATTCCAATACTAAAAATGATCAACTTTATCTGCTCCGCAATTTTTCATCTTCCGTTTCACTCAGCTTACTTTTACCAGCTACAAGTGAAATTTGATAATCTATTGCTTATCTACTCGCTTCGTATTATTTCTGAGATATATATATATATATATATAGGGAATACATAAATGCATGTGGTGGCTCTCCATATGTATTTATGTATAGAATATAATGTATTTCTGTGCAACGAAGCGAAGAAACGGTTGCGGCCATCAAAGCGAGGCAGCAGCAACAACAACAACAACAACAGCAGCAGCAGGAGCAACAACAGCAGCTGGGCAATGCTTGCAACATGCCACATCAAACTACGCAGCCAACTAATGGTCCATTCGTGGCACTTGGTTATTGACGTTGGACTCCAATTGTATTAACAATGCATGGGGCCAGCCAGGAATCGGCAGCCGGCAGTAGCTGCAGCATCCACTGGCCACTGAACTGCAACTGGTTGGGGCAGGGGTGGGGGGGGGGGGAGTGGGGTGGTTCGGTGGCAGGTGATTGAGGTAAGCAGCGATTGCAACTGCAACTGCAACTGCTGCATTTAGCTTTGATGCAAAATCGAAACGTGGTCAACTTCATTTCGCTTAATTTCGCGTTTAGCTCCAGCACTCACACACACACACACACACACACGCACACACACACACGCACACTCACACGCACACACAGAGCGGCGCGCTAATCTGCCAAAGGGGCTCAGTGGTTGGGGGTGGGGTTTTGGGGCAGGTTTCATGACTGCCACTCAGGTATGACAATTTGGCAGCGTCGAATGCACCAAGACTGTCAAATGAGTTGTAATGAAATCTCGTGCAGTGCGTGTGTGTGTGTGTGTGTGTGTATGTGTGTGTGTGTGCAAGTGTGTATGTGTGTGTGGTGTGCTGCTTTTGGTCAGTTGCACATATAATAAATAAATTATTTGGCATTTGGCGTACGTATATTGAAGGCAGGTGGATAACCAGGCACACACACACACGCACACACACACACACACGCACACGCACACGCACACACGTACATACACACACACACACATGTGGCGCCATCTGTCGTCTGTCTTTGCGACACACAAGCTTGCGCATTAGCGTGATTAGTCTCAATAGTCGCTCGCTGGCATTTAGACTCGACAACAACAACAACAACCAGAAACAACAACCAGAAACAAGAACAACAACAACTTGTCCATTTTCCCTCTGCTTTAAGCGACAAATTTAATTATCCAAAATTTCGCTGCGTTTCCGCCATCTTGTCTGGACCGACAAAAAATATGCGCTCGTCTATATATCTCTATATATATATGGGTATATATATAAATAAAGAAAACGCCCCCCAAAAAAGTGTCAGGGAGCCAGGAAAAGGCGTTGCACTCAACGCTATTGAAACCTTTGAGACGTGCCCCCCTCTATTAACTCCCCCCCCCCCCCCCCCGCCCCCTTGCCACCCACACATTGTATAACCGTTGAGGCGTTAAGCGCACGACAAATTGGGCGTAAAAATTGCCTCCTCATCTAAAGCAAAGCAAACCAAAGCAATCCAATCCAAACCAAACCAAACCAAACCAAAGTGGGCTCATCCCTCAACTCTTCTTGACTTCCACTTTTGTGGCACTTGTGTGTGTTTTGGGTTTTTTTTTATAGCCGCGGGGTGTGCGCCACTTTTGCGGGTTGGTTCCTGGCTGGCTGCTGGCTGCTGCCCGCCCTGCCCCGAAACAAATCTGGTGATTCGTTCAGCCTGAAGCACCCACAAATGCAATTTAAACAAATTCACAGCAGGAAATGTCAAATGCGGCGAGGGCAACCCAATTTGACAGTCTCACAAGATCATCAACTGATGAATAACAAATGCAGCAATGGATTTCATAATGATAAAAGAGTTGGGAACAAGAAATAGTGCCAAAATAGGTTGGGTTAGATAGGTTAGGAGAAGCATCCCATTGAAAACCCGCTTGAGATAAGTTTGGCAATCTTTGCTCTGCTTTTCCTCGCTTTGCTTTACAACACTGAAATTGATTCAACGTACTCAATTCGGAGACTTGCATGAACGTAGCCAGTTGCACATCGGAGAGATGTGATATATTTGTGAAGAAACATACTGAAAATTATAGATGAAATGCTGCTTCGATTCCGCTCCCTTTTGCAACATCAAAATGACAATCTGTCAATCAATAAAAGATTAATCAATGGAACCCCAAACATCAAATAACGAAAAGATTATTATAGATTTTAGGACATTCTAAAAAAATACTTGCAACAAATGGTTTTCATTATTGAGACGCTACAAAATAGTAGAATAATTTGGAAAAGTATGCAAAGAAATCCAAAACATGTGGGCCACAACAGCAGCACATCCTTGCGGCATTAATTGGCTATGAGTGACACAATTAAAGCCATTTTAAATCCCATTATAATAGTGACAAGTTCATACCATGGTCTTCAACATGCGTCTTTGATCATTTGCATTTGCTGATTGCGTTCAACAAGAACTAAAGCCTTTTCCGACACATGACATATTTTACTTTAATATTTTAGGTGTTTGAAAAGCCTCATTTTTGTAGAGTTCCTTGTTCGTCTATGTTTATTAAGGTATACAAATGTTTTGGTGGGTAAAGTAGCTATCATTTCGTGCAGCAGATTCAATATATATGTCAATTCCAATAGTTTAATCAGAATTTGCAAGAATTTGCCATTTTGTAGCTTTAAGTGAGGAATGCGGCACTTCTGATTTTCATGCTCAATTAAAGAAGTGAACTGCAAATTCAAGGATGCCGCACAGGAAATTATTCAAGTGTCACACATATATATAAATTAAGATGTGTGTGTGACCAAAAATTAATTAGCGTGAAAAACATTATTGAATGTTTGAGATTAAGCGAAAGCAATTGACAAAGAGCCCGAAAAGCCCAAAAAGACGGATGCTGGCAAAAACTTGCATTAGTTTTGAGCGAGCTCATTTCCTAACATGTGTGTGTGTGTGTGCGTGTGTGTGTGTGTGTGTGTGTGTGTGTGTTGCCCTTTTAATTTGATTTAGTCGCAAAACTTGCTTGCTTCATTAAAATTCGTGCAACGGCAAATAAAACAAACTTGGTGCCTGGCGAAGTTTTTGGCGCGCGCATTTTGTGTGCTACTTGAAACATCAATTACAACATGCAGGCTGCAACAGCAGCAACAGCAGCAGCAGCAGCAGGCAGTAAGCGGCATCAACAAGCGGCATATTTCCGTGCAACATAACCCACCCCGCCCCCTGCACCCGTTTAACCCTCAGGCAAGCCAACAAGCGTTGTGAAGTGTGCTACGATTTCACTTGAAAACTGCAATCAAGTGAATTTCGATGTGTATGTGTATGTGTATGTGTGCCATGTGCGTGTGTGTGTGTGTGTGTGTGTCCGGGCCATATAAAAACTTCATGGATTTAATAATCAAACCATCGGTGGGTTCGAAGGGGGAATGGGTGGGGGGTATTGAAGGGGAAATGAGGACTTCTCTCTACACTTGTTCGTCATTTCCTGTACAATTTTATTATATTTCATATAAGGATGAATGTTCCTGTGTGTGTGTGTGTGTGTGTGTTTGCGATCGGCAATAACAGCTTACTCTACACATGAGTACTATATGTGTAGACGGATGTGCACCAGTCCTAACCCTAGCCTAACCCCTGACCCGAAACTCTATCAATAATAGGCAAATGTTGCCGGCATATAAGTATTTATATGAAAATATGAAACGTTGCTACATTATAAAAGATGCTCTAAGTATGTGTGTGAGTGCGTATGTGTGTGGGTGTGTGTGTGGGTGGGTGTGTGCGAGTGTTAGTGTGTGTGTAATAATAACAGAAAAATCATTAAGTACTCAGACAACAGTTGAATTATTTTGCGCTGCTGATGCAGGCAGGAAATTCTGATATGGCAAATTCAGGTTGTTGATTTCCCAGCATTATTTATAATTATGTTTGTTTTTTTTTTGCGCTAAGCTAGAACATTAATTAACAAGGGTCGGCGGTGGCTTAATTTACTGGGCTTTAAATTTCTTCAACAGTATTCTGCCTTTTTATGCGAAAGAACCCATTACAAATGGGAAACGGGGAGCGGTGAAGCTGCGCTAGAGTCTGTAAGGAGGAATATAATATTCATTAAGTATATATATTCCGCAAGAGCCGATTTAATAGATCGCGATTAACGATTCAAATCGATATCCGATAGCAAAAACTACGCAAGTGTAAAGCTTTAGCCTCTAACTAGTCAGCAAACTTTAATTTATTTTGCCTTACAGTCTTTATTTGTTTTTTTGTTTTTGTTCTTTGCATGCGTTTTGCACTTTACAGACTAATTGCCTGCAATCGCAGGATCTGCTGGAACTAACCACTATCCCTCCATAAAAAAAAAAACAAACAAAACAAGCAAACTTTAATTTTTTATCATTGTTAAAAACTGCGGTAATTTATACAACCGACAGCAAAAAACAAAAAACTTTTCCCAGTCTAAAACGAAGCAAGCGATTAGCAAATGGGAACAGTTAGCAGGAAGCGGGCGGAGCGGGGCTTGGTGTTTTGTTATAGCCACCAATCAATCGACAAAATAATGCGTTAACTTTTGAAAAGCACCGCACACACACAGCTGCAACGCACACACGCAACTTTTCACACACACACACACACACACACACACACACACCAACCGAGGCAACAACAACTTTTTGCTGCCCGATTAGAAAAACAAAACAACAAAAATTATATTGCACGGGCAACTGGGTGCAGCGCGGGGAGGGCCTTAGGCCGACGCAGAGGAGCAGCCTCAATAACAACAATAAAAAGTTTAAAATATTGCCATCGACAAACACACAAGCACACACACACTTACACACTTACACACACACACACATGTGTGTGTATGCATACATATTTATTTAAGTGCAGATACGCATTACAATCAGTCTATTTTCAGACACATTTCTGTGAAAGATTGTGGAAAACTCTGTGAAAATGTTTGGGAAATTGACTTTTAAAACAGTTGGATTTAAACATATTTTAGTTTAGGTTTAAGTATTATTATTATTATTATTATTATTCTTATTTTATTATTATATTCTTTTCTTGCGTCGAAAAAAGTAGCTTACTTTTTTTACTACACTTTTCTACCTTGAACCCATTTTATCGATAACTTTACGCGTTTAGCGAATATCGATATTTATTGATGAGCGATAGCAAAAAAAGACAGAAAGATGTATATTTCTTATCGTTAATGTATATCTCTAAGAACTCCATTAAAATCTCTTGGGAAATCCGCAAGAAAATCAATTTATAAAGCAGCAGAAATACGAATTTTGTGCATATAGACAAGGACTTATGATAGTTAAAGTCTTATCTTTAGGGTATCTGGCAGTCGAGCACTCTCAACTAGGGCATTCTTAATTGCTCAGATGGATAATTGTGCGTTTCAACCGAGTTCTAAGAATAAGTGTCGCCTGGTAGATAGAAGTGTAAAAATAGCAAACATTTCCAATAATTTGCTGTATCACATGCCGTATCTCACTCAGACAATACACAAAAAACGATGCCAATTAATTGTATTTTTGTTATATGACACCATTTCTTTAACTATCCACTCCAAAAAGAAAAAACCCACTCAATTTGCATAGGAACATATTCAATTTCCGGTCAAAATAAGCAATTCCCAAAAGGCCGCCGTGTGCCACATCACTCGATTTGTAACGGGTAGAAAAAAGAACAATATTGTATTGTCGATTAACACTTTATCAAGCCATAAACAAACTGGTCATATTTCGCCAGCCCCTTCCCCTTTCCCCCCATTCTGTTGACCAAGTAAAAACATTTAACTTACTGTTCATGCAAAACGGCTGCCAGCATTTTTTGTGTGTGCGATGCGGTTTCAGTTATAAATCACGAATCTTTAATAGTCTCTGTCCACCAAAAAAAAAAGAAAACAAACAAATAAAAAAGAAATAGACTCCAAAATATTGAAAATCATTTCGACCAGCTCGCTTACCTATTGGAATATCAACTCACACACACTCGCACACACTCGCACACTCGCAAACACACACAAATTGCGATATAAAAATCGTTGCCTATTTTTTGGCGCACAAATTGCAACACACGATTCTTTTTATGCATTTTGTAGCTGGCTGTGTTTGTTGTTATCGTTGTTATCGTTGTTGTTGTTATCGTTGTTGTTGTTGTTGTTGTCGGCACATTACGCGGCATGCAACGTCCCCTCGCAGCACCAGCACGTGCCGCACATCACAAATCGAGGGGCAGCAGCAGCAACAAACACAAACAGAAAAATAAAATTGCTGCCCAGCCGCGCGGTTTTTAATCTAATAAGCAATCAATGATGTGAAAAAATGACTGCCAAACCATTTTAAGCGCTGCGGTGCACCACAGTCGCGGGGGAGGAGGTGGCGGGGTGGTGGGGGTATTGAGTTCCGTGGGAGATTCGCGCCACACTTTTCCCTGACTTTTCCTCTATCAACATTTTTATTTTGGCATTTTGCTTGCAGCCACTTTTTTATATATTCCATTTTTCATCTGGTTTTTATTCTTTTTTATTTTTGTTGACTGCACACAATTGTTGCATGCAACTGCGCTGCTGCAACTCGTGTGAAATAAACGACAGCAGCCAGCAGGAGACAGGAAGAACAGTGGCCACTGGCAGCTGCCCCGTGTGGCTTTTGTTGTCGTTGTTATTGCGGCGCATGTGGCATGTGGCACATAAACTGTAAATGCTGCACAATGACACTGTGTCCAATTTATTAGGTGCCACAATTTATGACGTCAGCATCAGCTACCAACCAAAAATAAAACCAACTCAGCTGCCCATCTGTGTTCCTCAATATTTTGTAGACATTTTTGAATAATTTAATCGCTTCTAATTGATTTATACAATTTGCATTTACAGCGTGGGCAATTAGTTAATAACTTGCAAATGAGTTCATTTAAACGGTATATACAAGATATATATATATAAGATAGGAAAACTCCTAAATTATCTTAAACTATCCACCTCTATGATTATCTTACCTAAGACTTCTTATCTAGGTAAAGGTTTGCTGCTGCAAATGCAGCTGGACTCATTATTCTATCACTTTATTTGCTTCAGGGAACTACATCTCTTCTCATCACGGAACTCCTATACCTTTCCTCTCAGTGTATTCATTTCGAAATTCTTCGCAGTCCAAATTATTATATTTAAGCTCATTTCTTGCAGAAAGTTGTTTCACTTATCCATTCAGACTGAAAAGTCTCTTTGTCAGCTGCCTTACTTCTCTAAATAATGTTTTCAGATTCTGCTCATTTACTTTTAGCTATTTTATATATATATATTCTTATGCTGATCAAGCTGAAGTTACTTTTTTACATGCTTAGCTTAATTTTGCAAGAATTAAGAAAACTGGCGCAAGGCAAAAACAAAAAAAGCTCAAACAAAATATTTTATTCACTTAGCCATTTTGATGTTGCTGCTGCTGCTGCTGCTGCTGCTGCTTGTTGTTGGTTAACTCCTTGCTGTCTACCTTGGATATTTTATCTTATCTAAGAAATCCCTCTCAACCGCCCCGCCGCCCTCTCCCCATATCTCTGTCCGGGGCTGTACCCTGATGAAAAATGGCGAATGTCTGGCGGAAAATGTCTGTGTTGCCGCGTTGCGTTGAAGCGTAGCCAAATTTAATTTTAAATTTTATGAACGCACATCAAAAAATAAGTATGAGATTGTGGATGGGAGGGGATGGGAGGGCATTGCTACTTGGGGGTTGTCGTTACACCAAGTTGTGGCATTAAAATATGAAAAACAATTAAGCCGCCTGCCTTCGTCAGCGTCCTGGCCAAGTTTTGGTGTCTCAACGGGGCAACGGTTGCATTAGAAAATGGCTGACGGTAAATTAAACATTTTCCTCGCCTTCTTCTTCCTGTTTAAAGCAATGACGATTCCTCATGTTCCCCCCTGCCCCCCGCCCCCCGCCCCCAAACCAAACTCATTTTCCGCTTACCCCATTTGGGTATTCAAATAGTGGAACAAAATGAGTATTATGTACAATATTTCAATTCATTATGAATAATTCAACGTGTGGCATGCATTTTATATAAGACAAAGGCGAGCTACCTTACCTTGTTGGAGAGAGGGGAGTGGCAGAGACAAGGAATGGGGGGGGGGGGGGGGGTGGGGGTATTGCAACAGAAAGACACTTTGTTGCCAGCTGCAAGTTTTGGGGGCATATTATGGTAAATTTGCTTGTAGCCAGACAACTTGACAAGCCGCATCTCAATTCAGTTTGTTGTCGCGTTTGTTGCAGTCATCGTTGTTTTTGTTGCTGTCATTGTTGGTGAGCAATAAAATGTAATCAATTATTTAAGCAGCCCAAAATGCACATTTGTTAAAACAGCAAACTTGGCCAAAAGACAGGCAGACAGACGAGATCAGCATCTGCTGAAAATTGTATTGTCTTTTCTGATTTTGCCCACAAATTGATTTCCCATCAGCTACAATTCGAAACATTTTTTTGAAAACTACTTTCTGTTGTCAGCTTTGTCTTTGTATTCCTTATTTTATATATGTGAAAGGTATGCAAAGAATATATAGATTGTTGGCTTGTGATTTAAAACAATGGTTGGTGTTCTTTAGAGCGTTTGTTCCTTGAAAACAACTCAAGCTGATGAGTGAACTATCATTCGATATTAATCGATATACTGAACGATAGACGAGAGGCAAGCCCCAAATTCTTTTCGGTTTGAATACTATTAATAGTAATAATAATAAGCTAACTCTAAAAAATTATTTAATTTGTATTATAGCTATAATATTTTAAATATTAATATAATTAATAGTTGTAGTTAAACTATTTTCAATGTTTTCTTTTAGCGTTTTGGCAGTGTATTTCATGCTTCGATCTAAAATATATTGTTTATTTGGCTGCAGCCTTAAAACATTAATTTTGGCCAAGAGGCAACAAAGCGTTTTTTTTGTTGTTGTTAATCTATTCAACAGAGAGCGAGAGAGTGAGATAGATATACAGAGAGGGAGAGAGAGAGAGAAGCACAGGCAGGCAAAAGTATTTTGCATAGTAAAAGTGGCAAACGGTGTAAACAGCATACTATGCTTTAGCCATTGTTATTGTTGGAGTTGTTGTTGTTGTTGTTGGCCAGAGTTTATGGCTCTGTTTTTGTTGGGCTGGTTGGTCTGGCTTGGTTTGGTTTGGTTTGGTTTGGTAAGGCTGAGTTGGTTAGTTCGCTTGCCACTTTTTAGGTCATAAGACGTTACGCTAAAAGCGCCGTTCAACATTTCGTTCTATTTTAAAGACATTTTGCCCCACGCTCCATGTTATTTTTGTGTGTGTGTGTTGTTGTTGTTGGTCTTGTTGTTGCCGTCAAGACTCAAGATTGGCACTTGATTGGCGTATATTTCCTGTTGCATATTTAAGTTTGCAGCTCAAGTTATAGTAGACGAAAGCAGCTAGCCAAAAACACCTTGGCGGCTAAATGCATTTCTATTTGTATAACTGGCATACACAAATTTGCATTGAGCGCTGCTGTTGTTGTTGTTGTTGTTGTTGCTGCTGTTGGCCGGGCTAAATGTTAACGCCGCTACTTGGCCCATAACAAGTGCTGTGTAGCGCCTCTGAACTGGTGCTCCTTAAAGCCAATGTGTGTACTTGAAACCCTTGCAGAGAGTATTTTAAAATAGTTGCGATATTTGTAACCTATTGATTTTTATATATATGCTTGATCAGCATCAAAAACTGATCTCAGCGACTAGACTACAAATAGCGCACTCAGTTTTGGAATATAAGTTCTTGTATACCACAATCAGATCAAGTTTATTTCATTTTGTTGTTCTGTTTCGCAATAATCGATATAGATCGATTATCGATTGCAGTAAATGTCGCAATGGAAAAGGTAAAGCCTTTCAATTGATATCTACCACGCCACAATATTGACAAACTTTAAAAATTGCATTAAGATCGGATAAGAAACGCAGATTTTTGTAGAATTCATCTTAAGCAAGCTTACTTTGTATCTGGCAGCCGTGTGCAGAGTATCTCCTAGTCGAGCTTGGAGTATTCACACTTGTTAAAATTTAATGGGCAGCCTGTAAGGGTATTATATTTTTGGTGTGCCTTTGTTTTTCTTGTTCTCATTTAATTAAATAAATGCAATAAGTAAGCGTCCAACTCATTGACATTTCATCTGTCGCGTAATTTATAATGTATAAATCTTATATGCATATATCTGTGTGTGTGTATCTGTGTGTGTGTGTGCGTCTGTGTGTTGGTGTGTGTGTGTTGGTGTGTGTGTGTTGGTGTGTATGAATTCACAGCAGACGTTGCAGCTGTGTGTTGCATTTAATTTGATGGTGGTTGCTGTTGTTTTTGTTGTTGCTTCCATTTTGACTGCGCTGCAAATATTTCACATTAATATGGCGGAAAATCCATAATCGAATTACAGAGTTGCGGCTCTTTTGTTTGCATGTGTGCATGTGTGTGTCCGTCGAGTGTGTGTGTCGAGTGTGTGTGTGTGTGTTGAGTGTGTGTGTGTGTTGAGTGTGTTTGTATCGCTTTAATTGAATCCTTAACACTTTTGAGCTACTTACGGCCAACACGTTGCGTATGCGTAACTTATTATTATTATTGTTGCTGTTGTTGTTGATGTTGATGCTGTTGTTGTCATTGCTGCTGTTATTGTTGTAATTGCTGCTGTTGCAGCCACAGCCAGGGCTGCGTACAAGCATGAAAGTAGCAAACGAACTGACTACATAACTGTAGCATGACTTTATTATATTACTATTGATTTCCAGTACCAACACGATACCTACTAAATTATTTGCGTTAATCAAACTAATTAGGTTAATAATTTGCTTATGTAGCTGTTTAGTTAAGTTATCGAAGTCAAATTTAGTTTCCGGCTGTGGCACAGAAAAGTGTCGGTTAAGATTATGAATGATTGCTCAATTATTCTCTTGATTTTGTTCCTTTCCAGAAGTGCTAATTTCGGAAAAGGGTTTCGAGTTGACAACTTGATTATAATAAAGCCAATTGATACTTAAATTAATAATTGATAATAATAATAATAATAACAATGATTTAAATAATAATAATTGTAATAATGATTTTAATAATATATCAGTAGCAATATCAATAAATCAACAACTTCTAATTCTTATTTATAGCCCCATCAATTGGTTGGTTCTCTGCAGCCCTGTGGCATTCGCTGGTTATTCAATTGATTTGTCTGCATTCAATAAACTCCAACAAACAAGCAAACAAACCGTTCAATCTATCGGAACGAGTTCTTCCATTCCATGCAGCGTGCTTCTCTTCCTACTCCCCTGCCCCATCTCCCCTGCCCCATCTCCCCTGCTTCATTTCCCCTGCTCCATCTCCCCTGCTCCATTTGCCCTGCCCCATCTACCCTGCCGCATCCCTCCCCTCCTTCAGCCCAGCTCAGCTCGGCGCTTTATCCATGTGTCTCTTAATTTGTATTTTTATATATATATATATATTATATGTATATATAAATTGCCACACGCAGCTTATTGGCATATTGACAATTACACGGGCGATACATATAAATTAAGCAAACGGCCGATCGGCAAACTGACGCCTGGCCAGTGGCAGAGACGGTGGCAGTGGCAGAAATGGTGGCAGAGAGAAGCTCAGCTTGATGCGGCTGGCCAAATTTAATTGACAACTTACTGTTGTCCAGGTCATCCGGCCAGGCTGTGGCAGGGGTCGAGGGGGCAAGGGACGTGGCAAGAGACAGGCCGCGCAATCTGTCACAGCTCAAAGACACACACACACACTCACACACACACACACACACACACACACACACACACACACACACACACACACAGTAGCATATGCAGGTTGACCTGGGACGGCTTACAAATTAAAATTCAATATTAACGCTCTGCATAAAAAAAAATAATAATAACAACAGCAAAAACGAAAATAATATAAAAGCAACAGCAGGAGGGCAGAGGGGAGTGTGGGGGATTTGGGGTTATATTTCCATAATCGTGACTTCATAAAAATTAAACTTCGATTTAAAAATAATGAGCAACATGACGTGTTGCAGTTGCAGTTGCAAGCGTAGGAGTTGGAGTAGAAAGCCAGCCAGCCAGTCAATATTATCATTGCGTTGATGATGAACAGATAATTGAGTCGAAATAAAAATATGCCAGCAAAGGCAGTAGATTAAATATGTATATGTATATGTATTTGTGTGTGTGGTAAGTGGCAATCAATTTAAATTTAGAGTTATTATTATTATTGCATATTAAAAGACGAATTAATAATGTGCACCACAATCAAATGTGTACAAATATAGACAATGTTGTACCCTATAAATGGGTGTTGAAACGCTAGAAAGGAGTTTGTCAAATGTAGTTTTTGTGCAAGTTGTGCAAGAGAATGCCACAGGTAGAAGGAGGCAACTCCAGTAAGTCTTGATCAGTATCGAAAGCAGAGTCTGTCTGCAGATAACCCAGAAAGACCCAATCAGATCAGATGGCTAAAGATTTATGGATTCATAGTATCTCCCAGTCGAACTTTCTCTCGAGCATTCTTAATGGTTATAAATGCAACAAATAAATGGCTATTAAAAAGCTAGAGAAGAACTCGTCAGCTGAAATTCATTTGAGACTATTTACACTACAGTTGGGAGTATTAACCGGTACAGCAGATAATTCAGTTATGTTCCCTGGACTGACTTCATTGCAGAAATGTGAAATGCAGTTCAAATATCAACGATATCCTTGGGCGGATGGGCTCCTATTTGTCTGGTTGTTTGTCCGCTTCAGCTGGGATTGCGTTGCATTGACAACCAAAACCAAAACCAAGCAAACGACATAACGATGACCCCTGACCCTGCCCCCAAAAAATACAAACAATGGTGTGAAAAATGCAAACAGTCGCGACACCTTCGAGCTGAAACTGGATGAGCAGAGTGGTTGCCTCTGTGTATATGTGTGTGTGGTGTGTGTGTGTGTGCTTGTGGGTAAATATTTTTAATACGCGTCGCATTCAACCGCAATACAAGGCAATTAAATATTTGAAGCCGACCAACGCCTCTCACATCCGCATCCGCGAAAGTTGAGAGCCAGTCGAGCTCAAAGTGAGAGGCAGGCGGCATTTCCACAAAAGCAGTAGCAGCAAACAACAACAATTGTATTTATCCTGCCAGTTGGCGGTCAGGATGCAACTGCTGCTGCTGCTGCTGTTGCTGTTGCTGCTGCAACTGTTTGTGGGCAACGACTGCCGCTTGATCTTTACAGCTCTTGTGTCTGTTTGTTGTTGTTGTCGTTGGTGTTGTTGTTGCTTGTCCGTTGTCCGTGTGAGCATCGTGTTTTTCTCGCTTTTGTTTTAATTGCCGCCCAATAATAATCAAATAATTTGTTTATTGAAAAACATTTTTTACAATTATGTAAACAACAAATTGATTTTCACCCATGAATAATTGCCTTTGCTTAAACCTGCAGCTGCATTTCACTTGCTCGAGCTGCATTTACCGGGGAATGCAATTATTATTGAAACGGCGCAAATAACAACAATGAAAAATGGGCATGGCTGTTGCGTGATGGGTGGTCTATGGTGGATCTCCTCAGCGCACCACCCACCCAAAAAACCCACTAAAGCATCCACTGAGCATCCTTCGTTGTTGGCGTCAATTGTCGCACGTTTTTTGCATATTTTTGTGCGAGTGTCAAAATGTGCTTATTAAAAATTCCACACAACAGCAATTGGGGGGCCGATAAATGTGTGTGTGTGTGTGTGTGTGTGTGTGTGTGTTGGTAAAGAGGGGCGTTCTCGAGTAACCGAAATAAAATATTTAACAAATTAATATGCTGCACACCAATTTGATTTATTTCCTGCTGAATCTGTATTTGTGCATGGAAAGTGTTGTCTACTTTGAGGCTGCCACAGATTAACCTCAAAATATATGTTTAAAGCTATAAAATAATTTCAATTTACATTTAGCGAAAAGTCTTTTGAATTCTAAATAGATATAAATATTCCTGATCGATTTGGCTGACTGTATGAAGAAGCCGACCTAAAAGATCCGAGAAGCTGGAAACAAACGAAGTCTGTGGCAAATATCGATATAAATCGATTTCCGACAGCAACAAAAGATACAATTGATTATCAAAGCACAATTTCGACATATTATCAAAACATTGCTTTTTGTATTTTACTGTGAAGCAGGAAAGGTGGAAACCTTCTACACTTAGTGACTTATTATCATTATGAACATAAATATATGTTTGCAACTTTCCCATTAGAGCATTTAAAGCTAAATTGAAGGCCAGATCTGGGCAAGTTTTTCGCTTATGGAACGTGTAAAGCAATTTGAAAGCTAATTTGTGCTATGTGCCCTGGCGACCAATGAGAAGTTTTTCGACGGGGTCTGAGAGGGTCTATGAGAATGGGTGCAGCTAAGAGGGAGAGGGTTGGGGCTGATGGCTGTGCAATGCATTTGATAAACTGTCACTGGGAGTGGCTGCCACTTCACTTTGGGCATATTTAATGAAAATGTTGCCGAATCGTGGGTGGATATGGCGGGGGAAGGCAGTTGCAGTTGCAGTTGGAACGGATGCGGAGGGAGAGGACATGGAGGAGATGTGACGGATATGGAGTTAGGGGTTGATTTTGACGTAACACTTTGGTTGCGATTTGACATGCCAAATATGTGCATTGCCTCGTCCGTTGCATGCAGGACGACAAACACACGGGGGAGGCAAACATGTGCAGCCCGAAAACATCATTGTCAACATCATTACGATTGTCGTCATTAGCATTATCATCGTCAGCGTTATCGTCATCATCGTTTGCATTATCATTATTATTATTATCGGGATGCTGTGATTATCGTGCTTGAAGTGCGTACCCATTTTGCATTTGCGCATTGCATGATTCAATAATGATTGAATTAATTGCGTTAATAACTGACACTAGCACCACAGCAGCAGGCAGGACGACAAACTGCAGTGCGAGTCCTGTCTGCCTGTCTGTCTGCCTGTCTGCCTGCCAGCCAGCCTGCCAGCCTGCCAGCCAGCCTGCCTGCCAGCCAGCCTGTCAACCTGCATCCTGGAGGAGTGTCCGTGTCCGTGTCCTGCGTCCCTTGCCCTCTGTCTGGGCTCAAAGACGCTTTGCGCCACCATCTTGCGTGGCAGCGTGTGTGAGCCCGTGTGGCAAAGCCATATGTAGACAAGCTGAGGCATACAAATCGAATTTGCTGCTAAGTAGCCGCAGCAGCAGCGAGTCCGAGTCCGATTTCGAGTCCTGTGGCGCCACCCCGCCCCGCCGCGCCCCCTCGTTCCATCTGCGAAATTAGTGATTTTGATTTGCACATTACGCATACGCCATGTGCGCGCGCGTCTCCCCGTTCCTGTTTGTGTAGTCGACATTTGATTGATAACACACGATTAATAAAATATTGAATATTGCACAAACACAAACTCGAAGCCAAACTCAGCGCATCTACTGTTATTTTGGTTGCCACATTGTTGCCAAAAAAACATAAATCAGTTTGAAACAATTAATTTATAATAAATTGATGTCTCCTCAATGGTATATGTCCCGCTTGCCTCTAAAATATCATTTTGTTTATTTTTCAGCAGATTTTTAATGCGTGTCGATTCTAATAACAGCGAAACAGGAAAATGCTTTTAATATGATTGCGAAAAATGTATTATAAGCTGTGGGGCAATTAAAGTTGCGACTCTTGTTTTTATATATAATTTAATATGCTTTTCATTTTGAATGCGTGTTTAATGTACACACTATTTATTGAGCATAGTTCTTAGCGACTTTTAATTTTATCTTAATTATTTGTGGGCTCACTTAATAAAAACAATGACAGCCTTTTCACAAAATAATAGTTTAAAGCAGCACATGCAGACTGAGAGCACATTGATTAAAATCACTGTGATTACTTTGCAACTCGAAACTTTTTCCACACTTTCCCCTTATACATATTATTTACTTTTTTTCCACAATTTCTTCGAATTTATTCAGCATATTTTTCTGCTTCTTCGCCTGCTTGTTTTGGCTGAGAGTGTTTTGACTGAGTGTCTTATACATTTCCATGCTTATGATTATTATTTTTGCACCCGCTTTTGTTTCATATGCATAAGTTTTGCACATGTGTGTGTGTGTGTGTGTGTGTGTGTGTGTGTGTGTGTGTTGCTAAAGGAAACAAAAGTAAAGGGAAAGCTTGCTCACGCGTTAGCTACAAGTATATTAAAAATGTCGAATGGGGCGCGGTGTGGGCAGAGTGGGGGAGGATGTTGAGGACTGACAGACATCAACCTTTTGGCACCTTTGTCTTTCTGCCGCATCTGCTTCACACTTTTAATTTGACACACACACCGACACACACCGACACACACTCACACACACACACACTCACACACACTCACACACACCTGTGCTGTGCTAGACAAAGGCACAAAGTTTTGTTTGATTCCTTTTGTGTGTGCAGCCAGAGCGACGACGACAACAACAACAACATCAGACAAATAATTATCATTGATACAAAAGCATAATGCACACAAAATACTCGAAGCATGCATATGTTTATAAACATATACACATATATACTATATACATTTGCCTGATTAAAATGCCAAGCTATCTTTTTTTATCCTGCTACAAATTTGAGAGCTTGTAAACAAAACAGTTTTCCCAGCTGAAAAATTTGTATTTATAAACTAACTCACTGAATGTAATAGCTTTCATTTGTTGTGCGGATCAAAAAGATATCCAAACAATAGGGAAAAAATGAGAAATTTTGCTTTGCGTTGGCTTTAAGTGTTGCCAAAAAAATCAGTAAATTTTATATATATTTTCAATAATAAATTTGTATATTTTTGATGTGAGTAATAAATATATATATATAACTGCTCAACGCTATAAATTATAGTCTAAGGCACCCCCACTGCCATATGGAATTGTTTTTGGGGCGGGGGTTGGTTTCTGTCTGATTTCAGTTTGTGGTTTCGCCTTGAGGCAGTCATGCTGGGAAATGCTTGTGCCATACTTGAAACTGACGCTCAACTAGCCATGAAACCGCACACTTATTGCGCACACTTGAGTTTACACTCGCACACACTCGCACACACAAGCACACACACACACACGTATATATAAAGACTCTATGAAAGGGATGCCTGCGTGGCTGTTGCTGGTCGCCCAGGCGAATGTGCCACAAATGTGCGCCCGCAAAGTATGCTATGGAAAATTGGCTGCCCTCTAGCTACTAACTGGGGCTGCTTAAGTTTGGCTTGCTTATATATATATATATGTATACATATATATGTATATATATGTGTGTGTGTGTGCATTGCCAGACGCATTTAGATTTTGTTGTGGGTATTCTTGTTGTTGTTGCTGTTGCTGTTGCAGCGTCTCAAATGCAAATGTCCTTGCAGCTGCTGCGACTGCTCGCCTTTTGTGCAGCGCTCAGTTCTCACTTGACTTTTAAAGCGAATGCTCAACAAGTGGCAGCCCAAGTTGCAAGTTGCCCAAACAAAACAATAGAAAGCTACCTTTTTTGTTTTTTATTATTCTTTTTGGGTAATCCCAAAAAAATCACAGCATAAAAAACAATAAAAGCGCACAAATATCATGAAAACATGATGTCGACACACTCAAAACTGAACCTTTTTCCAAAACACAGGGGATGTGGCTGGCTGGCAGTTGAGAGTGTGGCGAGTGGGCTGTGGCGGATTGTCAAGTTGCCACATTAGACAGCCAAAACCCAACAAGTTAGAATGCGCCAGTCGAGAGAGAGCTCGACTAGGAGATGCCCTAGGCACAGCTCTTAAATAGAAATTAAGCTTATTGCTGGTTGTTTGTTTAGTTTGAAAGCAAGTCAGCAAATCTGTGCTGCTTTTGCGATGTTAATTTCTGCAGGAGCTGCAAGGAAGTGGAAGAACAGCAATTCCCAGAACACTTTCTGGCGCCTGCTTGGCACTTGCCAGGATTCGATTGGGCATCCGAACTATTGCAATTAGCAGATTAGTACCAGTTAGTACCAACTAGGATTGCAAAATTCATAAATTCATATTTCTGCTAGTGTAAAGAAATTGGGTTGAATCCAACTCACGTATTCACAACGTGCCCAATTTGGCCCATGTTTATCATATTAATGATATTTAATCATGTTTTGTTGACCAATTATTGTCTGATTATGCTATCAATATATCAATCACGAAATCGATTAGGGGTCAGTTATTGATAAAATGAACGAAACTTGATCTTCGTAAGGTATACGATAATCCATATACCAATCATTGAAGCCTCTACTTCTTGCAATCGACATGTTTATACAGACAGACAGACATGGATATACCAATTTAAATCTTGTTGCTGATCAAGAATATATATATATACATTATGGAACCATTACATACTTATGCACAGCTACGTTATGCCCCTTTTAGCCATTTGTCTGGGCACAGGGTATGAAAAGTAACCCGAAAAATGGTTTGGCAAAGTGCCGCATAAGGATTCAAAAATGGGGTGACTAAAGCACTTGCTCTGACTTTTTTTTGGATGGGGGTGGAGTTGGCTGTCTTTTGGCTCTGCTTTGCGGCTCTTCTTCTTCTACTTCTGCCGTTTTTTTTTTGGGTGGTGGTTGCTGGCTTGTACTTGACCTTGAGCCAAAAGCCAAGGCGTCAACACAAACACACACAGCAAGAGAGAGAGAGAGACTCTGGCAGACAGTAGCATACTTTTTTTAAGGGGGAGTGCTGTGTGTGTGTGTGTGTGTGTGTGTGTTGTGGTTGGCTGTGTGTTGTTGCTATCGCTTGTTGCTTCTGCTGCTGCTGCTGCTTGCTGCCTGCTTCTGTTTGTCGCACGTATTTTGTGATTTTGCGTGTGTTTGTGCGACTGTAAGTTGTGCCAGGATAACAGCTACAACAGCTGCTCCTCGCTGCCTGGCTGACTGGCTCCCCGCTGGCTGCTTGGCTGCTGACTGTGTTCCCTTCTTGCTCCTACTGCGTCTCCTGCTTCGTCGCCATCTTTGGCTACTTAAGCTTTTCTGTCGCTCTCCTTCGAGCTGGCTGCTGCCTGCTTTTTGCTGCTGCCTTGGTAAAATCTGTTTGCGTTGATTTCGGCATATTTTTGGCAATGTGTGCGTGTGCGTGTCTCCTTTTGCGCCTACTACGCAATGCACAGCAGCAGCAACAACAACCACAACAACATCGAAAGGGACAACCACAACAACAACAATAATAACAACAACAACAACAACAGCGACAACTCCGACAACAATAACACATAACAAATGGCAGCTGTTTGGGTTTTTGTTATTTTGGTTGTTGTTTGTGCCGCAAATATTTGTGGTTTCCGGCTTTTTGTGGCAAGCGCAACATGTTGCCGGACCTTTTTGGTCACACACCAACACACACACACACACACACACACACACACACCAACACACAGCACTCGCTTCGGCAACTTGTTGCTTGCCTCTGTGTTTGTCTGATTTTTTACTCCTCTCATTGCCAAATGCAATATTTTAATTTGTTGATTTACTGCTCGAACACTTCATTGACAAACACACACACACACACACACACACCCAAACACACCCACACACACACACAAACACATGTTTTATAGGCCTTTTATTTGGCTCTATAAATATGTGTTTTTTTTTGTGGTTTTTTTTTATTTTGTCCGTTTAAGTCGTGTTTTATGTTTTGCATTTTTAATGTTGTTGTTTTGTTTGTGCGTTTTTGCATTTTGTCATTTGTGCGCTGCATGTGGCAAGTTGTTGCATTGTTGCATGCACACAATCAAGTTTATTAATTTTGTAATCCAATGTTTTTGCGCATTTAGCTAATTGCTCTCACAATTCCAAATCGGTTTTTTTTTTGCCAACTCTTTTTTTTTCGATTTTGTTTTCTGTTGCATTTTGATTTTGTGGCCTTTTAATATTTTAAGGCCAATTTATCACAGATTGTGGCAGTTTTTAATGGAATTTGTTAAGCATTTGTGAAGTGTAATTAATTGAAACTGTTTACCGATTTTGATTAAGTAAATTTTTGTAATTCATTTGTTTGCAGTAATTGGAATTTTTAATTAGTTGCATTAAAGGTTTTGACCAGCTTGTCAAACCGAAACGCATTTCGTTTCCGCTTCCGTTGTGTGAAGTGTTCTGAAGGATTGTGGTAAAGGATACGAGTTGGTGTCATTCCGGTATTATATATGGACTAATCATATAGGTTGCTGCAACTTGGAGACAGAGGCGTTTCTCAGAGAAACGAAGAGAGAGAGGCACTTGAGGCGGGCAGAGGCAACAGGTTCCAAGATCTCAGGCAACTATAATCAGAAATGTTTTAAGCTAGCAATATTCTTGGCGAAGAGTGTGATTAGAATAGACTAAGCAGTTTCATAAGTAAGAAGCCTCTTCAATAATGACAATATTAACTGGTTCCTTAAACACATGTTAAACTTCGGTTACGATTGCGTTTCTGAATTTCAATCGGTTCAGGTTTCGTTTTGACACCTTAGTAAAGAGTCATAGAAATAGTCATTCAATGAAATTTAGATACGTTTATCTATATAGTACAGTGAAATACTCAATTCTTTTTCTATACACTTTTTTTTTGCCTGACAATCCAATATTCTCAACAAAAAAATGAGTTATTCAAGAAGTGGCAGCTGTTTTTATGGCTACAGGGTATCTCGCATCAAGGCAAAACTGAGCTGGTGTGCCACCTTGCCGCCTTGCCACATTGTCTTTAATCAAAATGTGGCACTTAAGTTGGACGAAACTAACAATTGTTGGACCGTTAAAACAAAACCATTAATAATAAAAAAAGAGGCAGGAAATCAACGGAGGCTTTTTAAGAGCAGCAGCCCACAACTAAAACTACATTTTTGTATTTTGTATTATAATAATAAAGTGGCAATGTCGCAAGTGGCAAGCGGCAAGCGGCGTCAAGTGTAGCAAGTGTGGCATAAGTGGCAAGTGGCAAGTGGCATAAATTGCAGCCTCATTCAAGCGACTGTGTGGCGGAAGCAGAAGTCGTAGGTAGGCCAAAGTGAATTGCGTAGAGGAGAGACAGATACCCACCCCTCCCCCTCCCCGCGGACCCGTCTCCAGATATTTATCTGCATATATAAGTAAAGAGTACGAGTTTTACTATATATATATATAAATATATATACGTGTAGATCTGTAATCAGCAGCAGCAGCAGCAAAGCGCCAGGCGAGGAAAGCAACATGAAAAGCGAAAAAAAAAACAACAACAGAAAAACTACAACTACAACATGTGTAATGTGCTCTGTGTTGCGGCAATAATCACTCCATGTTGTTGTCGCTGTTGCTGTTGTTGCTGCTTGGTGTGCCACATATGAATGAATGCCTCTTTATTGCTGTTGTTGTTGCTGCTGCTGTTGTTGTTGCTACACGCCACTATGTGTCGGCATTTAACTTCTCAACTTTTTTCACTTTTTTTTTTATTTCTATTTTGCATTGTCCGTTTGACGTGGGCGTTGGTGGTGCGGAAAGGGGAAAGGGGAGGGGGAGGCGCTAGGGGTAGCAGTGGTTGGGGAGAGGAGCTCGCTTGGCAAAGCAAGTGCAGGAAACTACTTTGCATTTAATTGTCTGTAATGACGTGCAATATAAAATGTTAAAATCTAAAAATGTAAAAATCCAACACACACACACACACACACACACAGAGGGGCAAAAAAACAATGTCGACACACACAGATACAAGTGGAAACGTGTTTTACAGTTTTCATTTTGCATCGGCCTTGCCGTTCCACACACACACACACACACTCAAATGTGTGCTGTTGTTTGATGTTTAATATGCATTAAAAGTCAGCTGCTTCACTTTTTTTATGCACATCCAAGATTGGCATTGTGAGATATTGTTGCTTAGTCTCATTTTGGATGCAGCCAGAAAGAGAAAGAAATTATGAGGAAATGTGATATATTCATATGATATTATTATGTATTTATTATGTTTTCCACCTGTAATTTGAGAGGGCTTTCTTCAACCCAAAAATGCGAAAAGGTTTTGTCCGAATTTGAGTGTTTTTTATTTAGCTTATCTGACTACTATTTGTCAATTTAAGCTTATAGAACTGGCCTTCATTCACTAACTAATTATGATCAATAAACTGTTTATTCAACTACAACATTCATATTCTATTTTAATAAATAACTCCTTATAAAATGCAACATTTTTGTGAGAAGACTATCAATTATTGAATTCTTAGTACATTTTCATTTTTATTATTATAATGTTATCGCAAAGTTGCTTACCCATAAGGTATATATATTCTCAATCAGCACTACTAGCCGAGTCGATATATTCATGTTCGTCTGTTCCGATTTCTTATACCCTTTTTCTCGACTTCGACGATTCCTTCTTGTTTATGTGTAACGACTTATTTTTTTGTATATTCTGCGTCCTTACAGCTACGCGATGCTTTTTGTAAGCTGCTGCTCGCTGTTGGTTGCTGCCACACTTGCTGCCACAGAGTTGCTGCTGCTTAACTAAAAACATTGTGACAGGTTGTGTTTCTTTTGGCGGTGCATGCCACACACACTTCTTGCTTTGCGTCGTTTTCCCATTGAGGTCCGTCCTCAACTTATTTATTTGCTGACAGACTTTGGCGAGTTGTTCGAGGGTTTTTGCTGTTGCCTTTTGATTTATGGGTGGCAAACGTTTTTAACGACTTCTAGCAGGGTAAAATGTGAAATGTGCATTGATTGCTCCACATTTTGCAGCACTTAATTATGGCAACAAATTATCGTAAATTAGCTTCGCTTCTGGCCACTAAAATTGTGCATTTTATTAACAGGCCGTGAGTAAAGCAACGGTTGTTTTTTCACATCATATGTGAATTCTATGAATAATGCCTCAACCTTAGCGATTTCTAAAAGAGTCCAAACTCAAGCCACAAGGCGTTGCGAGTCCACGCCTCCCCTTCCAAACCCTCTCCACTCCCCACCCCGATTTACAGGGGCTTACGTGCGCAATTGTGCGCTAAAACCAATATGCAGATTTTCACTTATTATTTTCATACATCGAAAAAAGAAAGCAAAGAACACGAAAAAGATTGGAAGTATTCGACTATGCAGTTACCAAGTATTTGCACTTTTCTTAATCAATATATATATTGGAAATGTTGTTCAATTATTGCATAGCTGTCTAATCAACATTTTAGAACCTCTTCAGCATCCCAAGGATGCATGCTAAGAGTTTCAAAGGATTGATGTAGGAGCTATAGGCCCAGTAAGGCGTAGGTCGCAGTGCAGGTATCCCAATTATAATAATAACCTCTTCATTTTAATTCTATAAAAAATATATTTAATTCGCATTATGCTTTAAGTCCTCTAGTCAAGTTACTATACCCTTTGGCCTTTATTTATGCAGGGCATACAAGTTAGAAAAAAAACCACACACAGCAAATCGACACACACACATCAAGTTTGCCGCCTCAGCCTATATATATATGTATATATTTCTATATATGACGACTCTGTCGATCTATTGAGCCGTGAATATGTTGGAATATATAATCAAGTGTAACGCAACACGCCCTCTGCCAGCAGTAGCAGCAGCAGCAGCAGTAGCAGCAGCAACAGCACCCCTCTGTCTGACACGAGGGTAGCGGGTTAGGGGTTGGGGGGATGGGATGGGATGGGCATGACACCCTTTAGTCGTGACGGGTCGCACATGACTGAGTCTCAAGTTGAGTCAATCACCGCAGCAGCAGCGCGAGTCGATTCGAGTCAACTCGAGTTGATTCACAAGGCAACAACACTTGCTTCGTTTGCCGCACAAGTGAATCATAATAATATTAAATTTGATTTTTAGCCGGCTGCTGCGGTAGGCAAAGGCAAAGGCAAGGCAACAAAAACAAGCTAGAATGTGCCCGTCGAGAGTGCTTGACTGGTAGATACCCTAGGCTTGCTGATAGTGGTTTGAAATAATATGAAATATGAAAATAAGTTTTGGCTAACAAAATCTGAGTGTTCTTAATGAAATTTGTACAGTTGATCAATTATATGCATAGCTATATAATATATATCAATTGGAAGGCTATATCCTTCCAGTATTGTTTTTTTTATGTTATCGAACATCGATTTGTATCGATATTCGCGAAACGGGACAGTTATCGATACAAGGTATTAACTCATATAGTCTCTGAGATCGACTCGACATGACTAAATTGGTTGTGTTGATGTCTGTTGCTGCTGATCAAGAATATATATAAATTTCTCGTGCATGTTACATGTAAACGGACAACTTGATTATATCCTTTTGTACAATTTTTAATGGGTTTAGAGTATTAAAAAAGAAAGGACGATGTCGTCGCGTAGAAATTGCGCTGATTGCGCAAAAGTATCGATGACTTCTTGAACGCGTCTCCCCCCACGCCCTCTTCTTGTGGGCGTGTCGAGAGCGTAACTGAGTGCCTCTGCCTCTGCTGCTTAATCAAATTTGATGGGAGAGCGAGAGAGTAAAATGTTCGACTTGGGCATACAAATAATGCAATTTGCCAGCAAAGAAACAGAAGTGCCCGGCAACATTGTTGTTTAAAATAATTTTATACATCTATATATATGTGTATGTATGTATGTATGTATGTATGTATGTATTATGCATGTAGCATACACACACACACACACACACACACAATAGTTAAATAAATAAAAGGCAAAAAGCGTTGGCTGCCAACCATTTGGCGTCTGCATTTTTATGGTTACTGCTGCGTTCTTCGGGCGATGCATTTTATATAGTTGTGGCTGCCTTTTATGGCTATGCCGCCAGCACCTGCCCAGAACTTGATGCAGCTACCAGTTACCACCAGCTACCACCATCACCACCAACGCCATCAACACCACCTGCACCACCCACAGTGGTTGTAAATTTTATTTGTCGGCTGCCTCTCCTTGGCCTTGGCAACATTCTCAGCCGCTTTGGCAACAATCTTGCCAACGTTAGTATTTTACGACTGATTCCCCAGAGTTTATCTAGCACTCATGTGTGTAAATTACACACTTTGCCAAATTCCTTTTCGAAACTAATACAATAGTTGCAACAAAGCTGCCAAATATCGCTTCGCTATGCGATGCCCACCTACAGGTGGTTTTCGACTAGCTGAAAGAAGAGAATGCAGAGAAGTGAGTCAAGTATTCCGCTGAGTGTACAAATAGAATCAGCTTCTGGTGTGCCAGACCAGGAAAGGTTTATGGAAAAGGCTTTTCCCGAAAATTCCCACGTTTTCTGAGAAATGCGGAGTAATTGCTGGGTGGGTCTTGAGACCATTTCTGATTGGTGTCAAAATAATAACTAATAATAACTAACGATGATAATATCGTACACAATCTTAAGGTGATATGGTGGATATAGCATAGTATATATTTAACTGCGATTAGCAATTTATTAATATTTTTAAAGTGAAGATCTGTGAGAATTTTGAGTTGAGTTGACAGGTCAATGATTCCTACAAATATCTGGGCAATTGGTAATTGCTGTTTAATTATTTAGTCCAATATGTATCCCCCCTGTATCTGTGGTTACAAATTTATATATGACTACATTTTTTATACTCTTCCAGAGGATGTTTTACTTTTGAAGTGAAGGTTGTCTCCCTTTCTCTCCGAACATTTGGACCACAAATCATCAGCATTGAACTACTAAATCATATAGCTTTCAATGCGAATATTCCGAAGTGTTTTTTAAATTTGGCACACATTTAAAATAGCAGTTTGAATTCAATCTGTAAGAGTTGTAGCCCTCCCTCTGGTGCAACATCAGATTTATGTTGTCTTTAAATAGAATATTTTACATTTAAAGCAATTTTATTCTTGCGTGCAGTTAAAATAAATCACTGCTTTTTACAGCTTTCTAAATGAAATCAAACTGACGCATACTAAACTGTCAGATGAGTGCGATTATTTATTGCTGGCACTGTCTGCCTTCTTGTGTCTGGTGTCTTTTGGCCTTTTCCCGCTGCTGCAGTTGCTCGGCATTTGAAAATTTGATTATTTAGCGGATGTTTAATTGCACCTATTTAATTTTCGCATGTGGTACGCGGGCTAATTAGTATTTCTATGTTTTCATTTTCATTTTCATTTGCAATTGTCATTCGTCATTTGTATTTTTTGCAACAACAACGAAAGTTGTTTGCTTGTGCGCTCAGCACCGGAGAATAACAATTAAACTAAATTTAAATTATATATATGTGTAATACTTGCTGCTGTCTGCTGCTGCTGCTGCTGCTGCTGTTCTCCCCGACAACCTGTCCGCCTCCCCTTGGTGCTGCTGCTGCCATAATTATATCTACTACATATGAAAACTATAGCAGAGGAGGCGGCAATCGTCAGTCGCAACATTCGTCATCGTCAACGTTGCTGCTGCAGTTGTACTTATTGTTGCTGCTGTTGCATATTTATTTATTATTATTTTTGTAATGCGTTGCTTTGCCGCTTGTTCGCTTGTTCGTTCGGTCTTTTGTTGGCTTTTTATTGTTGCATTATAATTTCTACTTAGCAAAACTGAGGATGTGATGCAACAACTGTTGCTGCTGTGTTTCTGCTGCTGCTGCTGCTACTGTTGCTGTTGCTGTTGCTGCTGCTGCTGCCTTAATTTCATTACAATTTTTTGCTGTTGCTGTTGCTGCTGCTATTTGTAGTTATTTCTCAAATAAATCGCACACATTTTGTATGCAATTATTTTTTTTTTTTTGCGCTGACAAAAGGCCGCCGTAAGTCAATGCAAAGAAAAGTTGTTGTTATTGCTGTTGTTGTTGTTGTTGTTGTTATACCCTGAACCCATTAAAAATTGTTAAAAGGTATGATGAAGTTGTGTAAGAGAATGTAACAGGCAAAAGAAAGCAGTTTCTTGCATATCGATGTCAGTCGATTTCCGATAGCAGCAAAAGACACAAAAGTTGTGGGAAGTATATTATTGATCTGCTGTAAAACGCAGATTGTATTTTTCATATTGAACAAACTATCAGAAATTATCTATTATTATCAGGGTATCTCCTATTCGAGCTTCTCGTCTGGCGCATTCTAACTTTTTATTGTTACTGTTTGAGAAAAAGTCATTTGCATTATGCAGCCCCGCCGGAAATTGTTATTAGTAGTTAAGTATTTTTTTTTCTATTTTTTTTTTTTGGCCCATGAATTGGACTTTTAAATGCTGCCTTTGACTTGGCATATTTTTGCCGTACAATCGTTTTTATGTGTGTTTTTTTTTCATTGTAATCACATGAAATTTATTTATATGCAAATGGAATTTAGACAATCAAATGTGCCAGCAGATTGTTTCACATGTGATTACAAACACACTTAACAACGCGTATATATTGTAATTCATATTATATATATATATATATATATATATATATAGATATTTATGCAAAACTATGCTGAGCAAAACTTAATGATACTTAATGGTTGACTTCCTGCACGTGTTTGAAAATAATCGACTCGAATGCAACAATATGCAAGTTTATCGCCAGCTACGCCACTTTGTCACATGCCACGGCCAACACGGCGTTAACAAAAGTTTAAATAAACTGCCAGCATAAAAATCTATACAGCCAGCCAGCCAGCCAAGCAGTCAACCAGTTAACCAGCCAGCCAGCCAGCCAGTCTGTTGGCCAAGTTAGCTGCGCCCTTGCCAATGGCGTCATTCTCGTCGTCGACGTCATGAAGTTCGCGGCAAAGACTTAACCAGGCACGAGCCAGCAGCCAGCCAAGAGCCAGCAGCGAACAGCCATGAGCCAGGCTAACACAAAAAGAAGGGAAGAAAAATACAAAAAGTGGCTAAAGTAAAAAGCTGTGAACAAAGCTTTAACTTTACAGCTTTCAACTAAATTAATTTACTTTTATGGCTGGAGCCTTGTGGCCGAGGACAGCGTGCTCTATGCCAACCGAGTGCATTGTGCCTGCCGTCTCTCTCTCTCCCCCTCTCCCTCTCTCCCTCGCTCTCTCTCTCTCTCTCTCTCCCTCTCTGGCTAACCATGGGTTAAGTATTGTTAGCCAAACACTCTACAAGTGGGCTTAGTTAATTTGCGGGCTACTTTAGACTTTGTTGCTGTTTTAAGTTTTACATGATATAAACAAATATTTATAAAGCTCAAAACTATAATAGGATATATCTATAACTTTGTCAAAAGTGATCCGATTTAGAAAAGAAGGAGCTTTTTGATCACTGTTTGATTTCTAGAACATGGGCCAAAACTTCCCTTACCCATTACTCTTACAAAACTCATTCGATTTTCAAAAACAAACTCATTTTGATTATTGGTTGATCTCCAGATTAATCCTACATTTCAGATTTTTTATCATGGTTTGACTTCTAGATTAATCTTACATCTAAATTTGGAAACGCAAATATGAATCGAAACACATTTTATTGTTGTAAGCAGAAGCATTCGTTGCAGCTATTTTCATTATTATTTACTTTACCACAGTCAAGAATATTATTTGCGAAGCTCAACTTCAAACTTAGCCTTTTTACAATTTCAAACAATTTATTTTATCAATTGAACTCCAATCAAGCAAGGGTATTTCAACTGGCTGCACTTTAACAATTACGCCACACTTTCCCTTCAGTTGCTATTGAGGTTTTAAGCGTGTTAACCAAGCGGTCAAGTTGGTTCTTGTTGCTGTTTTTGGCTTTGCACAAATTGTTATAAATGTAATACAATTAAATATATTGGGTGGCAGGTCTGGGGTCTGCAATGCCCGATTACGTATGCGCCTCGTTGAGCCGGCGCCAAATCAATGCTATATTGTGGCAGCTGCTGGAGCCGGCTGGCTAGCTGAGGCCACAACTAATTCAAGCCGGCAATAAGTCAGCGGGGCAAACAAACGCTGACCGCAACAAAAGCCGCAAAGTGTCCGCAGTCGACGACCAGCGACAACAAGAGAAAAACCCAGCGGAGTAGCGGAAGGGGATGGGGAGGCAGGAGCAGCTAAGTGCGAACTGCAAGGACTGACTCCTATTTTTATTATTTACTAAATTGGCGACAAATGCAAAGCAACAAAAAAAGGAAGAAGAAACAACCAAACAATGCAAAGAGAGAGAGCAAAAAAAGTCCATTTAACTGTAGTTTCTCTAGGGGGTTTTTGCGGTAAGTGTGTGTGTGTGTGTGTGTGTCAATAAATACAAGCATAATAAAAAATGCCAAGGAAATTGCAGAGGAAAGCAAATAAAATTAATTGAATTCCAATCAACTAGAAATGCAAGCAAGCCAACAACTACAAAACCAGCAACAACACTGCAAACTTGTAAAGGTGACCGGAAGGAAAAATATTTAAAAAAAACCCCGCTACCAGAATAAAAAAGAAAAGTATATATAAAAAAAAGTCAAATACGGCAGGGAGAACAAAACAAAAATAATTCCATTTAATTGTAAAGCAGAAGGCGGCAACAGCCGCTCTCCAAGCAGACCTGCTGGCTATTTATGGTATACCCTGTAAATGGAAAGTGGCATACGTCTAGAGATACTCGATCACAATTCTAGCTGAGTACTGGGTATCTGCCCGGGCAGCATTGCCAGCCTACCGCCAAAATCTACTTGCTTATTATAATGTAATTTTATGATTTCGACGCCATTTTCTTGCTAAATTATAGCATAAATAGAAATAGAAAAAGAAAAAAATTATAATAAAAACGGGCCAAGAAAAGACGAGAGGTGTGGACCAGAGGGGAGGGTCTGCGGGCGCTACAAGCAAGAAGAGGGGGGGTGTTCGGGGGCAGAGTGTTGGGCAACGCGCAGTCAATTTGCATAAAACCGATCGATATTTTTGATTACATTTACAATACATAGAAAAAGAGACAGCGCACCGGTTTCTAGTCGAGGTCGAGCTTCGATTCGGCAGGGCATAGGACAAAGGAGTGGGGCCGGAGAGCACGTGAAGAAGGGGAAGGGGGGCAGCACTAAATATATAATTTTGTCATTTAAATTGCCCTGTCGTCGTCGTCGTCGTCATTGTTGTTGCTGCTGCTGCTGCTGCTGTTGCTGCTTTTGCTGCTGGCTTTCAACGTCTCTTCTTTAGATTTAAAATGCGCTTAAATTCAAAATAAATATAATTATGAGTACCTACAGTGAAATGCAAAATTAAAGGACAAAGCTGACGGCATATTAATTATTACACAAGGCACAATTTACCCGAGAGAAGGGAGAAAAAACGCAGAACTCTGTGCCACCCTCCCGCCTGGATGCTGGGCACAATTTTTTATATTTTCTTTTATTATAAATATACAATTATAATTTGATCCTTGGGCTCAGGAGTCAACGCCAGGGCCCAGCATGAGGAATACCCTCAAAAAACCCTCTTCGGCTCAGCGAAAGACAATGGAATGCGTAAGCAATCAGAAATTGACTAACAAAAGTTTTCAGGTTCAGTACTAAATGCGCCCCACTTCCCCCTCTCTCTCTCTCTCTCTCTCTCACTTCTCCCTCTCTCTCTCTCTCTGTGCTGAAACACTCCCCTCATATTCCTGAAGGTCGGGTCAACAATTGTCATAACATTGTCAAAACTAAAGCTAAAGTTTGAGCTCTAGATTAATTCAACATTTTGATTTGAGTCGAAACTCATGTGAAAATTCTAGCTCAAAAAAATCCAAACTTTGTCAAACCTGATTCGATTTTCCGTTCATTGGTTCTGGTTTGACTTCTAGATTAAGCCTATATTTAAATCTGAAAATGTAAAATTACTGATCCAAAAAATAGCATTTGAACATAGATCAATTTTCTCTTAGTCATAACTCTGTCAAAGCTTGGCTTGCCTAGATTAATCCTACATAAAGTCAGGTAAAAATTCAACTCGTCTGTTTATACAAATAATCATCCTTTATTTTTATGGCTTACGTCAAAAAATATAATATGAATTTTGTTTAATTTTGTGACCTTTAACGAGGAGCAATCGAAGTAATTGTCATATGGCCGAATGGGAATGGATTATGACCAAAAGTGCGTGTTGTGTGTGCGACAAACATATAAATATCTTTGATAGTGTGCAACTTGTGTGTGTGTGTGTGTATGTGTGTGTATGCGTGTGTGTGTGTTGCGTGCTATAATTATACATATTTGTGTTTCCAATTACGTTCGGTGCAGCGAAACAATTTTAAAAATTCAATATAATGAAATTTACTTAATTGTATAACGCTCGTAATTAATTCACTTTGTATGCTAATTCGTGCCTAAGTGGCGTATTAAACTTTAAAATGTCTTCAATATTTATGTGCTATGCACGTGTCGATTATTACACGCAACAATCCCAATGTGTGTGTGTGTGTGAGAGTGTGTGTATTTATTGGAGTGTGTGCAAGTTCAATTTAATGTACATTTTGGCATACATCACTAGGATGATTGGGAGTGGGTTGGTGCCGTCTAAGAATATGCCATTGTTTCTTATAATGGTTATTGGTGAAATTATTCAGCGCTTAATTGAGTCAATAAAGCTTCGAAAACATTTCGAGTCAACTTCAATGATAATGAAATGTGATAAGATTAAAATTGAATGTCAGCATTAAATGACAACTTAGTCGAATCAACCAAAAGAGCAAAACATGTGTTTATACAAAATCTTTACTGCTTGCAAGCAACTGCAACTGCAGTTGATAGTCATTCGCAGATATGTTTAAGGATATGTGTGAGCACTGAGAGAAAATCGTTGCATTAGCAACGCAATATAACTGTTCATGTTTTGTTGCACAAAGTTCAAACAAAATGGGAAAATCACTTACAAGAAAAAAGAATAATCTTAAGATTAGAGCATCAAGGCTTATTCTCATTGCCCACATTATGGCAAATTTTGTATATGAATTATTCAATCATTTTATAGTGGAGTTTGTAGGGTATTAAAGGAGTCTTCGCTGAATCCATAAAGAATAATCACAATCGCTTAAGTGGTAATTTCTTTTATAAACACCTTTTTTGTTTGCCAGGTTATCCAAGGCAAAGTCAGCAGTAACAATTGGACGATAATTAATCAGCAACGGCTTGCAATATCTAATAGCTCCCCCAAGAATAATCGGTTGCTTTATTAAATATATAGTGCAATTGAAATGCTTGCAGTTTGACTCCGCTCTGCAAGGGTATCTTCTCTTCGGCGTATCTAATCTAATCGCTCTTTCCTCTGTTCTACTGCATTTGTATACATATATATATATATATATATATATATAGTCTATATATTTATATGGTATGTATTGGTATGCAGGCAGTTCATGTTCATGTCGCCGACTCCGAGCTGGAGGTGAGCACAATTCCAAGCACCGTAAAACAGTAAAATTTACAACAGAACTACTCAAGTCTGAAGCGTAATAAAATATTTGCGTTTTTGCCAACTGCACAGCACAGACACTCACACACACAGCCACACACAGCCACACACAGTCACACACACTTGAGCACACACACATACAAAGTCGCCGCACTGACATTTTAAGGACTCCGGCCACCTTTTGGCAGACAAGCCCAAGCCCAAGCACAAGTCCAACTCCAAGACCAAGTCGTCGTCCAAGCCCATTGGCGACCAGGCTCGGCCCCGGCCAGGCTATGACTCAGGCCTGGTCCGTTTCCGTTGGGCGCTCCCCTTCACTACCACCCACCCTCTCCCCTCTCTCCCTCTCTCCCTTTCACCCTCCTGCCATCGCTTGTCAGCCAGTTTACAATGTAAACGCGAAAATGCGACAGCAGTGCATAAAACTCCTTGGCCCTTTGGACGCTTGGCCATGGCAATGGTGATTTTTATGCGTTTAAACATTTTCATTACAAAAATTGCATTGACTGTTGTGCGAGGGATGGTGAGGGGGGTCGGAGGGGTGATGGGCGGGGTAAGCAAGTGTTTCGTTGTCATTAAATCTGCAGCGATAAAATCAATTTATGTCAATTTCCACTTTTGATTATAACAGCAATTCAAGGCCCCTCCCCCCAAAACCACCACCAATAACAGCAACAATGACAATAACAACAACAACAATATCAAAAAGAAGAAGCAGCAGCAGAGCAGCAGCAGCAGCAGAGCCAGTGTCATTGGTTTTTAATTAAAAGCGAAAAGCTCGAGTGTCCAAACAAAACATTGTCCAGATGCAACAAGCAAACAAGCACATAACGCTTACCCTCCGCTCTCCTAATCCCTCCAACTGCCCCTCCCCTTCAGTTGGTATTGCTGTGCCCTCATCTTTCATCAATTTATGCAATTTATAAAATAAATATAAAAATAAAATGAGAACTCCTCGCCTCGAACTGCTCAGGCTCGAAAATTATATATATGTAGTCAAATGCACGGCAAGGAATTTATTAATAATGCAAATACATAAAAACACAGAAATCAACCCCTGATTATACAGATACGAGTATATACGAACCAACGCAGCAGGCTACCACCCGCCAGTAGAGCAGTATAACCCCCTCCACTTCGCTCCTCTCCTCTCCTCGCACAACCCACAACCTACAAGCCAGCAAACACCCAGTGAGCACAGTATACAGTTCTCACAATGCCGAGTCCCGGCTGCCTGCCTTAATTTATTATTTAAATATGAAAAAAAAAAGACGACGAAATATATGAAAATAAAATAAGTTATAAGACTTGATGGGCACCGCAGCCAATATACTCTATTGGCTGGAGACAATCACGAGATGAGCAATGAATACCGATGATGATGATGAGATGAGAAGTCTGAAAAGGGCCAAGTTACTTTTTGTATTTTAATTTATTTTCTATATTTCTACTCGATACACCAAAGCTACGAAATACCGAATAGCCTTCAAACGATTCGTAAATATTCAAATCAGAACTGGAACCGTTGAACAAAAGTGTGCATAGCAATGCAGAGCTGCAATCGGAATTGGAATTCAAACTCAACTTTTTTTAGGAGCCAGTTATCGGAACTGATAGTCCCAAAAATACGCAAGAAGGTGTTTAATACGGAAACATACCATAATCTTCTCGACATTCTAATCGATATCTTTGCATTTTATCAGCATCTTTGTTCCTTAAAAATATTCCCATCTAAGCATTTTAGATGAGATGAGATGAGAACACAATTCCAGTAATATGATACTATTGATGATTACTCTTAAAGATTTGGGAATTATTTTATTTCAAAGATTGCAATCAAGTCAATTATGACTGATATTCGAGAAAAGGGTATGCGAAAAGGGAATATTGCTAGTAGCTACTTACTAACTGTGGCACCCGTTCAACGTAGGGCTTAACAATGAACAATTTTTGCGACTTTGGCATCATCTAATATTTATACTTATATATGTAATATAAATATAATGATGCTATATAACGATGGAAGGAGGCGGGGCGGGGAGGGGGAGTAGGTACTGATGCTGGCAACGCGGCAAATATTCAATAATTTATAATTTAAATAATACCCACTAGAAAATGGGGCAAGCGCTTGCTGCATAGGACAAAAGCAGTTCAGTTCAGGTCAGAGTCAGAGTCAGAGTCAGACAGTTTGTTGGGAAAAGGGGTGGAGGGTGAGGGCCTCAAGGTGAACTATGCAGGCGAGCATTTGAATTTGAATATTAAACACGCAGACGCAAGCAGCGACGTCAGCGTCGCTGTCGATGCCAGCGTTGCCGCCTTTTATAATTTTTCATTAAACTTGGCAATAAAAGTTTTTTCCAGCGCTTTCCCCAATGCGGGCGCCTTCAAAAAGAAAATGTATAAAAAAAAAATAAAAAACCTATATAATAAATGACATTATGGCATATTTATGACTGCTAATAATTTATATGCAGCCATTGCTCGCGACCTCTGCCGCTGCCGGTGCCGCTGCCGCTGCCACTGCCCCTCCCACTGGCGGCGTCGCAGTCACCGCACTCGCCACAGTTGCGAAAGTTTATTATTATTTTTTTTTCATTCTTTCTCGCGGTTTTTGGTCTAGCTCAAAAATGGCAGACGGGCCGAGAAAAATGTAATTTTAGCACACATTGCAGATAGAAACCACTTTCAAAATATATATTTTGGTTCACAAGTAAATGCAAATTCTGTGATCGGGGTTGTAAAAAATTCACGCATCTGGCGAAGGGTGCCGTTAAGATTGGAAACACCCATTATAATCTATTTAAAATAAGAAGTGGAAGCTGAAAATAATATCTATATAATATTGGGGGTGTGATGTGCTTAAAGTTGGCTATGGTTATTTTTCTTATGGCGTGAAAATGGATGAAGTTGATTGAAACTACGTAGAAGACAGAAGAAAGCATTTCTGATTCCACAATGTATGCATATTCTTGATCAGCTGTAACAATTTCATTAAGATCGAATAAGAAAAGCAGATTTTGTTAAGCAAAACTCATTTGCATATTGATGCAATACAATCAGCAAGTAAGTATCTGAAAGGTGTACCAGGTAGTCGAGCTGTCTTTGGTGGAGCATTCTGATTTGTTATTCCATTATATATTTTATTTTGGTTGTCTTTTATTATAAAATTGTCTAAAACGACTTTGAGTTGAGGCATTTTGCTTTTTGAGTTTGAAACAATTTTTGATTGTACGTGCAGCTTATGTTGATAATTGTTGGCTATCATGGCTTTGTTTGTCACCGCAATTTCTTTTAATATTTTATGGTATTTATTTTTATTTTTTATTGTTGTGTGCAATTCATATAAATGCCTTGTTGCCTGCCTGCCTGCCTGCCTGCCTGACTGTGTGTATTTAAATGCAAACATAAAATTTATGTCAAATGTCTGCTTGACACGAAATATTTAAGTCAAATGCGCGCTGCCAGCTCAGCCAGACAGCGCAAATACAATATTAAATATAGATAAAAACAACAACAACAAGTAGAGTAAACAAAAACAAAAAGGACTTGATAAAAACACGAAGGAAAATGCGATACGACGAGGAACACTCTGCTGCACAATCTGCTCGTAAATATAAATAATGATACAGCGCCGTGTGGCATGCTTAATAATTTATTGTAATTTGTGGCAAGCAATGAATAGAAAAAATATCACAATAAAATAAATATACAAATATATATATCTGTATATATATATATTTATATATGGATAAATATATATGTATATATATAAAAGCGTTACCAGTTAATTAAGTCTTCCTCTTGTCGATCCAAAGTTTATTTGTATACCCTGTGACCATTAAATATGGTTAAATTGGTGGGTATTCCAGAAGTGTGTGATGGTATGTGACAGGCAGGGAAGTCATCTTAAGAAGCTGATGAGTATGTTAATCAGAGACTATGAGAGATATGGTTGGAAACTATATATATATATATATATTATGCAGTATGCCAAACCGCATCGAACTTAAGTTCAAGCAGAGAAATAATTCCTCATAAATAAATGGGTATTTCAAACTAGTCGATCAGATCTCTGAAACTATCATAGCTATAGCTACAGCTACAGCTACAGTTCGGTTTCCTATTCCGATTTGGTTAATGGATTGACAACTTATACTACTTAATAGTCGTACTCGTCAAGTTGATCAAACTTATCTCTCAGTTCTCTAAATGCAACACACTAAATTATGAATAAATAAAGATTGTTGGGTTCCACAGGGCATCTCTTAGTCGGGCATTTGCCACCAATTTTTGGCTGCGCTTACTTGGCTTGATTGTCATTTAGTTGCTGTTCTTGTTGCTGCATTATAATTAACTCAAATATGTGTATAATGTTTATAGTTATGAGTCGCGGCTGAGCGTGAGGGCGATGAGGGGAAAGGGGAAAGCAGTTTGCCCTGCCCCCATATTTAAACTAAATGCACAAAAAAAAACCATAACTTAACTGCTGGCTTTTTGTTTTCCATCTTTTTCTATCATTGTCATTTCAGTTGAACATTTCCCTTAGTGATTGTGTGGCTTGTTTTTTTGTTGTTGTTTTCTTGTTGTATTTTTTTGAAAGGGGAGGGTTGCTTTTACTATATTCCATTTATTTTTCTATTTTCAGTGCTTTTCGGCTGTAATTGTTTGTTGTAATTAAGGCTGAGCAAATAAAGTGCTTCCGTTGATTTCTTTCAACGCAAATAGTTAATTGCCAGCCATAGGCAACGCCAAACTCATTTCGACAATGCAGCATTGATTATTGTTATTTTTGTTATTGTTTTATTGTTGTCACAACTTTTGTTGTTATTTTAGTTATATTTGCTGCATGTACCTTTCGGCTGGGGGATGGGTCTGCAACGGCAGCTTAATCGAATAAGAAATTCGAAGTGAAATTAAATGGAGAGTTGACTTGATAAAAGATCACGTTGAAAACCTTTTTGAACATTTCTGAGGCAGTTGGTTGTCAGTTAAATAGTTAAATATTAAGGGTGTCAAATCGAATCGTATTTCTTAGTTAAACAAAAATCGACTTTTTATTGTAGGGTATCCCGATTCGCTATGTTTTTCAGCTTTGTTGCTATGGTTATTGTTGTCTAGGTATAAAAACTAAAAGACCAAATAAATGCAAACTTCAACTATAAAATAAACATTAAGCAAGCTAGAAATGCTTTTATGGCCGCCCAGACGAACACGCCGAGCGATGAAGATGCTGATGGAGCGGAGAAATAGAATTGAGGGATGAGGTGGCATGCAACTGAGGCAGGGTTAAGTCGTGGGGAGGAGGGCGAGGAAGGCGTGTGCCTGATGCAGTATTTACAATAGGAATATTTTGTTGCAAGCCTTAAAAAGAGTTGAGAGCCAAAAGCGGCCGCCGAAAGCTGCAAGTGCAGCTGCAACAAACACGTACACACACACACAGAGATAGAGTCACACGACACACACACACACACACAAACATAAACATGGCCCCAAACTACAATTACAACTTTTATAGTTTAATGAAGACGGCGGTGCAATAAAATTTAATTAAATATAATTCAGCAACAAAGTCAGTTTTATAGTTGCAACAACTCGGCAGCGGCAACAGAAACGACGACGACGGCATTAGAAGTTGCAGAAAACCCATTCAATGCGCTGTAAAACTTTAATTGTCATGACTGTTGTGGAGCAGGGTGTATCCAGCCGATGGGGTGTGTTGGAGCACTTGTGGCAGGTGCATAGTCACAATAAAATATTCTGCTCCATTTGGATGAGCAAAAAGCACTCAAGCAACAATACATTGTAAACGACATTTCACATCGGACTGAAAAAGAGTCCAATAACTTAACAAATATATATATATATATGTGTATATATATGTATGTATATATATGTATATAGCCCCCTACTCGCCCCCACCCTCGTACAAGCCAGCATAATTAGATGCAGAGTCATCAGCAGTTGTTGTTGCTGCTGCTGCCTTGAAATGAGAATTTATTTTAATATTGCTGCGCAATTTATTTTAATTGGAATAATTTTATTTGTCTTTATGTTTATTCATTATGCGGACTAATGAATTTTCCCAACCAATACCAGCGCAGGCAATTTCACATGCGTTATCTATACATGGACACTCACACACGCACACACGCACATCTATATAGACAGAGGGCTATGGATATTAGTGGGTCTGGGTAGGTTCGTGAATCCTGCTCCTGCGACTGGGGTGCCTGGCATTTGAATAATTAACGAGGGTGTCACCCAGCCCTTGCTGTGCATGCATGTGTGTGTGTGTGTGTGTGTGTGTGTGTGTGTGTACACGCTCATAATATTATTATATGTTATTTACCAAGAAAATGCTTAGTCAGCCTTATACAAATGTCTATGAATGTTCAAAATATAATTATAATAATAATTGAATTAGATTTATTGATTATTTGTACAGGGCAATAGCAACACCAACAACAAAGCAGACCTTGCAACACACGCACGACAACACAACAACAACAACAGCAACAGCAGCGACAACATTATTCATGAATAAATCCATTTACGAAGGGTAGTTGAGAGTCAAATAATAGCGACAAAGAAACACAAGTCAAATTATGTTAAATTAGTGGGCAATATGACAATAGACTAGAACATAACCTAGAAATGATTTGTAGGAAACTATTAAGAATTAATAATCAGTATAAATATCCATGTGTTTTCAGTATTTGGTTGAAATTTGACAGTTTAAAAAATAGACTATTTTTAAAAATAGCTAATAACTTTTAGTTAACGGCAGCTACACAAGTTCCTTACGATTGATTAAGCGGAATAATATTGGCCACCAATTCACAGCCTTGCAGGGAACGCTTACACTTTACACACGAACCGGAAGCGGAAACGAAATGCGATTCGGTTTGACACCCTGGTCACACAGGGTATATAAATTAACCAACCCATCTGATGGCAACCACAAAACTGATGACGAAAGTCAACTAATTTAAGTATTGTCTGCAGTAGTTGCTTTTGTTGTTGTTGCTGTTGTTGTTGCTCTTATTGTTGTTGCTGTTGTTGCTGCTGTTGTTGCAAGTGCGTCGCAAGCAAACGCAAGCAGCCCTCGAGCCAAAAACCGAAAGCCATTCAAAGGGAAAACTTAACTGAAACTAGAGACGATGGCGTCATAAACTGTCTCACACACACACACACACACACACACACACACACACACTGGCACACTAATACCTCGCCACACACACTCACACACACACTCACACACACACTCACACACACACACACACACACAAATACAAGCGCTAAATTTTGCGCGCGCTTTTCTTAAGCGAACATCTTCGTCGGCGACTTTGAGTTCGACTTCGACTTTGACTTCGAGTGGCGACTGCGACTGCGATTGCGTGAGAGTGGGAGAGGGATGGAGGGAGGGTGGCAGGGTGGCAGGGCAGTGGCAGCGGCACTGGTGGGGTATGGAGTATGGGCTGCAAACTGAGACTTGTGACTGTGACTGCATTTTGCTGCTGGGTCGACCTCGACATCGGCAAAGATTTCAATGCTGCTCTGCTGCACATTGGAGGACGGTTGGCAGCTGAGTTTGCTGGTCGCCTGGTTTCGGCGCAATGTCTGCATTCAACTGCATTTTTGTGTTTGCGGCTGCTGCCTGCCCCACTAGAAAAAACTGCAGCGCCAAATGCAGCACGCACCAAAAATCTCGCGAGGCGGTTTGTAGAAGTTGGTATTTTCTTATTTTGTGGAAGGTTGCAGCCAGCTTGGCTGCCTCTAAAGTTCGATGCATTTTCGCATCGATTTTGTCAGCTGTTTTTTGGCCTTACTCGAGTAGCCATTTTTTTTTCGTAGCACTAATCATTTGGAGGGGTTGGGTTTTCTTTTCCACATGGGAAATTTGCGCTCGCTGCAAAGTTTCGGTGTGCTGCAAGAAAAGAGCGCAACGTGCCACTTGCAACGTGCAACGTGTGAAAAAGTTTTGTGCACTTGCTGAACGCAGTTTTCATCTTTTCTTTGTTTACTTTTCATATGCTTTTTTTTGGCGTGTCGTTGTTATTGTTGGCAAACAATTTCAGTTTGTTTTAGTTGAATTATTATATTTGTAAAAGTTCTGCTTATGAATTATGGCTTACTAGCTGTAAATGTGTGTGAGTGTGTGTGTGTGTGTGTGTGTGTGTGTGCGTGTGTGTAACCGATGGCAATGCACTTGTTCATGGGTCCATTGCAGTTCAATGCATTGTCTAAGTACAGATGTCGATAATATATCATTCTCTATAAGCATCGTAAAAACAACTTTTGTTTTATGTGTTTTCTGTATTTTCCAAATTTCAGATAGAGAAGGAGACATATCCAAAGCCATATCGTATATATTATTTACGAAGGAAGCACCTCGCACCTCACAAATTTTGTATTTTTTTTTATCAACTTCAAATTTCCAGTTGATATGGTTATGTTCGTCTACCCCTCTGTATGAACAGCCGATCTCTGAGATTATAAGAGCTAAGCACTTCACAATTTTAAAGATATATCTTTGTAATCGGGAATGAATATATTGATTATCTGTGAAAATCTCATCAAGATCGTTTGAGAAAAGTAAATAAATTTTACTGCATTGTGTTATCCTGAATATCTGAATTCGTACGTCTTATTTTGGTAGGTTGGTTTGAGGGTATCTGCCAGTTGAGCTCTCTCGACCAGAGTTTTCTTACTGGTTTTCCATTACAATAGAGAAACACAGAAATAAATGTTGTTTCTAAAAAATGTTGACATACTTGATGAGTCAACTACAAATTTGAAACCCCTTCTGCATTCTATATGCTTTTATACCTGCCAACAAATCAACATTTCCATTTATGTTTTTTTGTGTAATCAGCAACTTTGCATCTCTTCATAATTATCAGTTGGCAACAATTGAGTGCAAACGAAATGTTGACCAACTGTGGCAAATGCTGGTTGAATTGGGTTGTTGTTGGCTTTTTGCTTTTATTTTTTGTGGCACGCACTTTTCACTGATGAGATATGAAACACATTTAAATAATGAATACATGTAAATAGTGTGTGTGTGTGTGTGTGTGTGTTGACAACACGTCACTGTAGTAGGGCATCCCTGCCCCAGTCCCTGGTTTTAAGTGCCGCCCAGGGTTTTTGCTGGGTGCGCATATAAACAGCAAATCTCACTCAGCCATCTGCATTCATCTTGCCTGCTTTGATGCCGATTATTATGTGCGTCATGAAATACTTTATTTGTTTAATGTGGATTTATATATACCCAAAGTTATATGTATATGTATATTTATATATATTTTATTTTTATGCTAAATACGTAGCTAAATCCCTCAAGGGCTTTGACAAGGGCAGTTTTTTATTATATTTTAAGGGTTGCACTTTTGCTTGACTGTTTTTTTTTGTTTTTTTTTTTGTATTTAGGAACCACTGTAACAGAGCCAAATGTGCTTGGCTTATTTGCGATTTGTGATTTGCATATTTCATGTGTTGCTCTTGTCCCTCTCCCTCTCTCTCTCCCTCTCCCTCTCTCTCTCTCTCTCACTCTCTCTCTCTCGCTCTGTGTGAAACCCTTTTGATATGTAATCGCTGGCCCAAACACACAATTAGTTTTTTTATTGTTGTTGTAGTTGGCAACGTTGAAATGAGAATTACAAATTACAAATTGCATCTACATAGATTATGGATTTCTTAGAGTTTTGGTGTATAATCATGTACCGGATATGAATTAATTTCTCTCTCTCTCTCTCTCCCTCTCTCTCTTACACACACACACAGTCTGTGTTTTTTTATTATCATATTTCTCGCGCGTTTGGCTTTGCTTTCAGCTGTTATACTCTTTAGGAAAGGTAATTTAACTTTGTTGCTGATGCAAATAAATAAAATAAATATTAGTTAGAAATATGACTTTGATTTACAACAAGGTTAAGTTAAAGGCCTGCTCAGCTGGCTAGTTAAAATCAGTTTAGGTTGAGGAATTGCCAGTCTTTAAAGTTTGCTTACATTTAAAAGGACTTTTTAAAAAGTTAGAGAAAGGATAGAATTTGCTTTACTTTTCTCGTTGTTATCTATAATTATCTTAAAAAGGAATGTTGAACTATATCTTTGAATTTTATTTGGTAAAGCTTCGAGGTAGTCTGAAGATTTTGTTATGTTGCAATAAGTAGGGTATTTCATAAGGCTTACTAGCTTTTGGCTGCACATTTAACTGAAAGGTTAATTCTTTTATTTTATATTATTTTACAAGCTGCAGAGTATTCGCTATTCGTTGTAATCTTTGCTTAGCCAGCTCAGCTGTGTTCCCTTTTGCTTTGGCCATTTGTCGTAATTTGTTATTAGTTTTCTGTATTTTTTTGTTCATTTCTTTCGCTTAGCTGGGTTCGTTGTGGCTGCTTTCCATTGAAATCATTTACATATTGCAAAAGTCAATTGTAGAATGCACAAGCACATGTATATATTCAGTTAAGAGAGGGTGGTGGGGTGTGGGGAGGGGTTCAATCAGCTGACTTGTGTGCCCTGCATTATTTGCTTTGGCCATTACTTACGACCTGGCCAACGATTTGTTATTATTATTATTGTTGCACGTGTAGTACGTGTTACTGTTTTGTGCTGTTGCTGTTGTTGCATTGAGCTCTGCAGCCAGTGTTGATTAATTTGCGCTGAAAACCCCCGTTTTTGGAACACCTTGTATTCTTCATAATTGGACCGAGCCATATTTCATCAGAGCTGAGTTGTTGCACTTGCAGACTTGGCAAATTGCGACTGAAAATTGTTTTTTGAAAAGTGACTCAAATGTCAATTAAAGCTGCTTGTGATTATAGTGTGTGCCTTGGGAAGGGGTGTGTGTGTGTGTGTGTGTTGTGGGCGCAGAGATTGTAAAAATGATTGCTGCATAGTTGGAGGCGCACATTCTGTGCAATTCTGCGTATACGCAATGCCAACTTGGCGCATACAGCCAAAATCAATGTGTGTGTGTGTGTGTGTGTGTGTGTGTGGGGGTATATATACTATTATACACTCCAGACAGAGACGACTCCACACATTCTGTTGCTCAACGATATCCATAACATTTTTGGGCCACCGTTTTGCGCATTCTGCCCAAAAGCCAGGCTCGTCTGCTGGCTTCTAACGGTAAAATAACAGCGAGTCAAATGCATTTTCCCAACGCGTATATATATATATATATATATTTTGAAATATATATATATATTATGTGGCATATCTGTGTATGTCTGTGCAGATATAGAGAAAACGCGTTGCTAACGGCGACCGCAGCAGACACACGGCTCTCAATATGGTTTAGGCAGTGCCTGCCCCAACCTGCCTGCCCCTAACAGCGCCTACCTCGAACCACCCTACACCCGCTCTCCTCTTTTGGCTGCGTCTGCGTCTGCTGTTTGCATATTAGGTGCTGCAAGCCTCATGCTGCATATGCAACTCGAGTTTCTGCTGCTGCTGCTGGTGCTGGCGCTGCTGCTGCCATCGAAAGGAGTCGTAGGCTGGGCAATAGCTGTTGGTCATGTTCAAATACACACCAACACACACACACACACACCAGCACACACACTAGTTCGTGCGTGGCAGTTGCCAATAACAGGCGCAACGTTATATCCGTTGAGCTTGCTTTTTTCCTTTGACCAGCACCCTGGCGCCCTACAACATACAGCTGCACATTTGTGGCACACACACACACACATACACACACACACACACACATCTCTTTAGGCACCCAGCCAGCCAGACGCATTCATTTGTAAAGTTAAAACACGTGGAGGGGTTTGGGGTCTGGGTGACAAACCCATTTGCTGCTCAGGCTTTTTAACGCACCTTTTGGGAACCCGAAAGTGTTAATGAATCACATTTGAGACCATAAAACGCACAACTCACTGTTGCACTTCAAAAGCAATTTTATGGCCATAAGTTCTAACGGATAATGTATGCATTTCTAAATTAAACAAACCATCTTTGCGAGTGAAGGAGTCCATGCAAATATCTATTTGCAAGTTGCACACTACTTATTACTTATGCGCAAAAGCAATTTAAGCAGACTTGGAATAGACTAAGAAGTCACCCAACCAAACTGGTTATAGTCAGTTGGAGAATCTTGCTGATTTTGTGAGGATAATCCTCTTAGGCAAGAAAAAGATGGAGTATCTTGGCGAAACTTGTTATCAACTCGAACGAGATAGAAAACATCAACTCCAAACAAAGTTTCTTGCATTGGTTAAAGAATTGGGGTTGATGGAAAAACCATAGGCTCAGCAGGAAGCACATTAAATCTTATATATCGCAATAATAATAACAACTAACTAAACCAATATCTAGTCTTATATCTTATTTCAGCCAACTGTAAAAAGCTATCAGCCTTAAGAGGCAAGGTGAGTGGCAACAAATAGAAGACATTTAATTTCTCTTGACTGAGATAATGATTTTCTTTTCGTAATTCTTAATTATAAAATATACTAAAATATACAATTATTTGGAATCTATGTAGAAGGCATCTAACGTCTATAATAATGCACAGTTATCGGAGAACACATCTTCATTAGTAAGTTTTATATCGGGATAATGTTAAATTGGCCATTGGCAGCAGTCTTAGGCTGAAGTATTGTATCTGCAAGTTGCAAGTATTCTTCGATTGTAATTGCCTTTTTTATATACATTTTTTCTTTACTTCAGTGAGATTTTGTAATTTCCCCGCTTAAAATGTTATTATTGGCACTTTTGCTTTGTCTGTTGAGTCTGGGCAGGATATATGCCGTACCCGCTGCCATATAATTTCATTAGTATTTATATTTCTAAATATAGCGCCAGGCGTCAGTTTGTCATATCTTTTTTTTTTTTGTAATTTTTTTTTTTTTTGTTTCGTTGTTGTCGAAAGGCAGACAAGAAAAACGTTTGCGTCGTTCACATTTCTTATTTCTACTTGGCCTACACACAGCCTGGCAGTTATTGCTTTTCCTATGCCAGTGTGTGTGTGTGTGTGTCTCTGTGTGTGTGTGTGTGTGTGTGTGTGTGTATGCAACATTCCAGTGTCGTTTCCCGGTTCCCGACGTTCATTGGCAAAACGCGGCATAGAAATCGAATTAGATTTTTCCGATTGAATTTTCTACATTTTTAATTGCTTTCGACGTTTCAACTTGTCGACATACAGCCCTCTTCCCCCCAACCCCCTCCCCTGTTGCCACCTATTTCTACGCTCCCCAAAACTGACCCATGCATTTTCCAAACTCATTCCCATTCCCAGAGTTTCGCAGCTGGGTTGGCTTTTCAGCCAATTTGTGACGTCGCTGACATTTATGGCCATGTTGGCCAGTTATTCATGTATTCGTCATTCATTCGAATATTAAATGCAAGCAAGTAAATCAAATATCTGCTCATGGGCCAATTTACTTTGGGCTCAGTTGCATTTTTGCCAGCTCAGAACAGTAACATTCATTCACAGACTAAGTCAGATTAACTAAATAAATGAATAAATAACGATTGACGAGAAAGAAACAGACTTAAAGGCATATTAATCCACAAATGCTTGATTTAGTCTTGTAGTGAAGTTTATACAGCATTGAAGGAGGCGTCTAAAGTATAATGTATTTTTGATCTTAGTTATGAGTTTTTCGCATACGTTTTTTGTGTTGCAAGTGTTGCCCATGCTCAATGGCAATTTATTTGTTGAAATCGAAACAGAAGTATCTGCCACAAGTTCTGCCACTTTTACTTAATTTATTTTTTACTCGTGCACTGTGTGTATCTATATCTGCATCTGTATCCCAGTCTGACTGGCAAAATAAATAGTTAGCTGAAGGAGCACTCACTTATTCCCCAACAGAGATTTCTCATGCATTTAAAATGAATTCAACAAAAAACAAAAAAACGAAACAAAATGCAAGAAAGAAATATAAAGTAAATAATTGCGGCTGGCTGCAATGGGAAATGAAATCGAAAGATATTTATCTAAAAATAATAAAGTTGCGTTCGAGGCCATCTGCAACTGTCCGACTGTCTCTCCGTCCATCTGTCCATCTGTCCGTCTGTCCATTTGTCTGGGAATACTACTCTGATACTGTGTTACTTCGCAATGAGGCAGCTGCCTTAATTTGTAAATCATTTTCGAATACGAAACGCAGATGAAAAATTCATATTTACTTCATATTTTTAATATCAAAATCAGCTTATAAATACTTTTTGGCTTTCCCACTTTTTCCAGTCCATCTATCTATCTTTTATGGATCCGCAGCAGCAGCAGCAGCGGCAGCAGCAGCAGCAGCAGCAGCGGCAGCAGCAGCAGCATCTTCCGCATTTGTTTGTAATTTACTTTTATGCTTTACTTAATTGCATTTAGATGCATTTTTATAAATTACAGCACATGTTGCCGCCGTCTGTCCGTCTGTCCGTCCGTCCGTCCGTCCGTCCGGCTCTGCTCCCATGAAAAATGTGTGTGTTTGTCCCCTTTTCCCCCGATCTGCCTACATCAAAGTTGAAGTAAACATTAAAAACAGCATTCACATCAATTCGTTGCCGACACTGCACTTATGAATTTTATTATTATATTACCACAAAAAAAAAATGTATTTTTTTTTTTTTTTTTTTTGTAAAAGCGGCTTTTGAGAAAAAATTCAATTAAATATTACAACAATTTGAGTCGTTCTCTCTCTCACTCCGCCAGCATTAATTACGCCAAATGTAACTTGCTGTATCTCTCTCGATTTGTATGTGTATGTGCGTGTGTGTGTGTGCGTATCTGTATCTGTATCTTTGCATCGGAGCGGCAAACATGCTGCATAATATTAGTTTGTAAGAAGGCCAACGGCGGGCCATATAATAACCATATAATGAAGCAAATAAATGAGCTAAGAACAGCAACAACAACAACAACAAAATTTTTCTCTCCTCTTCTGCTTCTTCTTTCAGTACTTTTTTTTTTGTGTGTGTTTGTACTTGCATCTACAAGATACAGATACACGCGGCTCTCCTACAACAAAAACAATTAGCCTACTTTAGTTTCTTGCCTGACAAGTAGAAATAAAATTAAATACAATATGAAAACAGAAAAAAAACGGGAGCGTGCGTGTGTGTGTGTGTGTGTGTGTGTGAGTGTGGTACTTAGTTAAATGCAGCTACAGCAACATCTACTTTTATATCTGCAGATACATTATGTTTATACATCTATCTATGAGTGTGTGTGTGTGTGTGAAGCAAACTGTGTTCCTGATATTTGTTTAAATGAAGCAACGGCAACAACAACAACTATTAGGAATGCATCAGAGAGCTCGACTAGGAGATATCCTGTACTAAAGTCTGCAGCTATCCATAAGCTTACAAGGATATTGAAGATATTGTTTGTGGGAATGTTATGAAATTTGAACAGGTGCTTATCGATTATAGAGAATTATCTTTCAAAAAGTGTCTTTTATTGCTATCGATAATCGATAATCGATAAAATTAAATCAATTTCATATGTGTATGACATAGAAGAACCTATATTCCAAATAGCTAGCTTTTATAGTCTCTGATATCACTTTTTTTATATTGGCAGACTCAATTGTTGATCCCGATTCGGAATATGTATAATTAATGAAAATCTCCTGCTGCTTGTTACATACTCACACACAGCTGCATTATACCCAATTTGTAGACATTTTCATTGGGTTCAGGGTATGGCAAAACACACGAATTTAATTACAGCTTTTTGTCTGTAGCCGTCATATCTTTTTATCTGATGCGACGCATTTGTATCTGTATCTGTATCTGTTGCTGTTGCTGCTGCTGCTTCTTCTCTATTTGTACTCAAGTAGTTTTTAGTTATTATTGTTATTATTTTTCCATTTCTACATACGTGTTTTGACGACGACGACGACGAGTGCTGCGAGATATTGAAATTTATCGCCGCTATTTTGTAGCAAATGCTCGTAATAATTGTCTACCCCATCTCCCCACCTCCCTCCCCATTCGTGCCCCGCACCACTCCCCTGCCACTGTGCCTGTTTGCTCTGTTTGCCTTCCTGCGAGTCATCGTTGTATAGTTCAATAGATAGATAGATATAGATATATATATACATATAAATGTACATGTATATATACTTTTGTCTTTTCCGTGAATTTATCTCACACTCGCACACACACTGGCACACACACTGGCACACACACACACTGGCACACACACACACTGGCACACACTCAGTTACACACTCACGTATCATCATTTGGCATGTTTTTATTTTTGCTTCATCTTTGGCAATGCATCTTATTATAATTTTAATTACACGCTGTTATGAGGAAATGTTAATTGCTTCCGTTTACGAAAGCCGATAGTTATAGACCCGCATATATATATATGTATATATATATATTGAATACATGCCTAAGCGTATTGCCTTATATATATAAAAACATTTTATGGAAAGCTGCAGCCAAAGTTCAGCTACTGCTCTGCGATTGTAAATTGTTAGTAGTAAAGTTTTAATGAGTGATTTTGTGTGAGCCCTTTGCCACTTAATATACACAAGTTATTGAATGGATAATAGCTAAAGCCGATTAAAGTAGATTAATATGCATAGATGTTCAAGAGAGTGTGTATAACAGGATGAAGAAAGCGTCTGCGATCCCGGAAAGAATATATACCCTCGATCGGCATCCACAGCCGAGTCGACTTAATTTTGCCTCTATGACAAAGCTATCTCAGGGATATAGAAAGATATAGATATAACCACCCATCATATATAGTTCTTAGAAACATTATTAGCCGCAGGGAAGGCTGAGAAAACTTCACTATTATTCCACTACTAATATAAAGATTGAATTGAAGTAATAATTTAATAAAAATATATAGAAATTAAATAGAAAAATTATTAAATTTAAGAACTTTTAATGTTTGTTTATCTTCAGTATTGATTGCTTGTGCTTAAATAAAATTTTAATCACTTTTGAACTATATTTTAAGTATTTTTTTTTGCAACAAAAGATGTGTAAGGATTACATCTAGACCGATTGTGATATATATAAGATTAGACAAGATTTATAGATAGATCAGGGTATCTGCCAGTCGAGCTCTCCCGATCGAAACCTTCTCACGCGCCTTATTAAGTGAACAATAATTAAATCAAGCAACATGTACATTATTTTATTTAATAGTTGTCATATTTACGATGCAATCACTCCATCCATCTTACTGCGAAATGGCGGTTTGATGCAGTTAGTAATCAGTAATCAGAATTGCATTCATTATGAATTTCCTGTTTGTGGAACCCTTCTTTTCTTGGCCATTCGTCAATCTGTTGGCATTAAGATCTTTTGGTTTTTATCGTGGCTTTCTCAGCCAGCCAGCTAGCCAGTCAGCAACCAGGCAGCCAGCTAATGCAGGCAGCATCATCAATTAGACAAATGCTAAGCTAAGCCCGCCTCGCACCCCCCTCCGCGCAGCTCTTCCCCGCAACCTACTTCTCCCTTGCCACGACTATGTAGGCCAACTATTTGCCGCTTTCTCGCCCATTGCTATTGCTGTTGCAACACATAAAAATCAGCAACAAAGTTGCGGCTCATAAAAAATTGCACACAAATAAAAAAATAAAAAAATAACAACAACAAGAACAAGAACAAGAACAACATAAATGGCATGAAATAAAATTTATATGAATAACAAAAGCAACAAAAAGCAAGAGCAACAAGGAGAAGAAGAAGAAGAAGAAGACGCAGAAGAAGAAGATGAAAAACAGTTTACTGCTCTGCACTCTCGGAGAATGCAATGCGAAACGTTCGTTGCAACAAACAACGTGCAACGTGCGTCCGGCATAAAAATTGTGTTTATGCGTGTTTGGTAATTTTATAAAAGTTAAATTAGTTTTAAGACCATAAATTGTGCTGTTGCCTTTGCTCTGTTTATGCTCTACCTAACCCCTCCCCTCCCCATCCCCACCTAACCCCCTCCCCATCCATCAACCTTTGCTGCCCATTTTAACTTTTATTACTTTTAATATAAAAAAGCTGGCGCTGTTGCAAGCAAGAGGAGCCGCTAGCCAGCTGAGCTGTAAAACTGCACGCTGCCATAAAAAGTTGCAAGCAGCATTTTCACATGTTGCTCGGCAACATAGCCTACTACTACTACTACTACTTGCAACATTGCATCAAGAAGCAATTGCAATAGCAGCAGCAGCAGCAGCAGCAGCAGCAGCAATCGTAAAAATGACTCAAATGCTCTGCGTTTTGTTCTGCAATTTTATTTTTAATACTCTTGCCGAGGGTACTATTGAGAAGTCTACGACTGCATAAGACATAAGACTATATATATATATATATATAATCTGATAGATTCTGATAGATTTTACTTCAATTTCACATAGATCATTTCATTTCATTTTAGAATTAGCCTTGGCTGCAGAGTATCCGAAAGTCGACCTGCATTGAGTTGGGCACTGTTAATTGTGATGATAGCCGCTTGCCACACAATGTTGCATCGCACACACTTGTGCAAATGATTATCACATTTTAATGATTAATTCTAATGATATGCGACATGAAAACGAAATGGCTATCAATAAAATCAGACATTTGCTTTACTTTTTTTCTCCTTCTGCCATCTCACTTTGCTTTTTGTTTTTTTTGTTCTGCTCTTTTTTTTCATTCGTTGTTTGTGGCGCCACAGGCAGCGTTCGCCATTTGGGGGCCCAAGTTAATTGTGGTAGTTATTTCTGTTATTATTCCAAAGAGTTTTGCTCTACACAGCGGGGCTGTGTGTGCGTGTGTGTGTGTGCAACAATGTTGCAAGTTGCATTTGACGCTTTTACGAGCCATTTTTATATGCTTACTTAGTTGATTAAGGGCGTGGCCCCAATGGGCAGATGTTTAGATTTCGCACACAGCTATTACTACAATAACAACAATATCAAAAGCAACAACAACAGCAACAACAACAGCAACAACAACAGCAACAACAACAACAACTATGGCGTGCTAACGCCGCCAATGAGTTTTATGACCAACAAATACAAATACAACAAAAGAAAAAAAATTATTTTCAAAATGTTGCAGCTGAAATATTTTATTACACCTCCTCTAATACATTTCTCACTCACACATATATATATATATATATATATATATATATCGTATACCTGGCCGTGACTTACACATTTGTAATTTATGAGTGAAGCCATCATAAACCGATATACAAAGAGAAACCATATAGGAAGGTACCAGAAGGGCAGAGAATAGATGTGCAACTCAAACCAATAAATAGAAAACTTGAGCAAGAAATGAAGGGGGTAAAATAGAATAAAAATTCAATTATAGAATAGATGCAACAAATAGTAAAGTGTTTCTGGGAATTTTAAATAAGTAAATTTAATATATATATTTTAATTTCGAATTTAAATTTAAACTTTAATTTTCAATCTACCCCAAAAATTAGTTAACTTTATCTTTAAATGCTGAGAGATACGTGGTCTTATCGATGTAGTCAATTTCCCAGATCTGGACATAGTCGAATATATATTAAAAGTCTTTCGACTGTTTTACCTTCCATGGAAGAGTACAAAAATGCGTAAAAATATATTTCAAACAAAGCTTTCTTCAATATTTATTTAAGTTTGATGTTAATTACCCAAAAAACACTTAGGCTTAGCCTTTAGTTGAGACAGCGACACATTGATTCGATATACGCTTCAGCTGACTATTCCAGGGTATGTTAAATGCCATTTGGAATTGTTTGTTTTATTGTGGCACGAAAATAAGACTTCCCATAAAGTGTTTGCAATAAAATATATGCATATATATTGTGAAATTTATATATATATATATATTATGCATATATCTAAATAAATATTAGGCCAACTGTTTATTGCCATTGTGTAGATGAGCGCTTGTGTGTGTGTGTGTGTGTGTGTGTTTAAGTAGATGTGGGAAATGAGAATGAGAATGTATCGTAATTTGTTTTTATGCGCAGTTTGTTGACGACTTTGTCGCTGGCGAACTGAGCAATAAAACTTTATGCATTTAGTTATAAATATAAATAATTATTATCTACAGACTTGTATTGGATTTCTAAACACAGATACAGCTACAGATACAGATACAGATACAAAAGGGGCGGGGAGAGGGAGAGGGAGAGAGGGGATAGCAAACAAATTCATATTGTATTTGCTTTTGCTTTTACGACTTGCCCCTGTGCGACAGCTAAAAGCCAAAACCGAACCGAGAGCCAAACCCAAACCCAAACCCAAACCAAACTAAAGCTAAAACCGAACCGAAACCAAGTCGAGTTCGGCCCATTATAATAATAACAACGTCAATAATGTTATTGTTATAATAATAATTTGAAATTCGTAACTTTTGTCGTTTTATTAATGGGTCGAACGTGTGCGAGACAATTCCACTCTATACATATACATAAATAAATATATACATATATATACTATAAGTGTTACCGTTACATGGCCAGACCATTGACGTTGACTTCCTCTCCGCCTCCAACTCCAACTCGAACTCCGCCTCCGCCTCCTCATCCTCCTCTGCCACAACCATTGCACTTACTTCAATATTTACATTTCACTCTATTTAAATAATAGCTTTAAAGTTTTAAACGCTTCAAGTCACAAATATTTACACAGCCCCAAAGACTCAGGCAGCCAAGACAATGCACAAACACTTGCCTAAGACGGTTAATAGAGAGAGAGAGAGAGAGAGAGAAAGAGAGAGAGAGAGAGAGAGAGAGAGAGAGAGAGAGAGAGAGAGAGCGGAAGAGACACTTGCAATGTTTGCTCGACTGTGTATACCCTGTTACCATAATATGGAACAGATAAGCAGTTGGAGTTGTATAATATGCCATGATAAAGGCTAAGATGTGAAAGCAAAGTGCGACTTTAAGTCGTGTTAACTTCGTATACCCTGTAATCATAGGGCTACGAACGATAAGTTCAAGGGATATCAAATATGTGTGTAGATTCTTAATGTATCCATATATGACGATAACAAACCATCGAAAATCAGAAATTATAAATATTTGCCAAGAAATTCAAAGGTACAGCTACTTAGGGTATTTGCTAGTCGATCAAATGCACTACTTCGTCAACATTTTTACTTTGTTTTAGCACATTTTATTTGTATTTAAGTATATTGATTCGAACACAGGCCAAGCTGTTATGGACTTTATTTAGTTAAGTTGTGTTTTTCGTCTTTCAATGGAAATTTTTCCATTGCTGTTGTCAATGTTGTCAAAGTTGCGAAGGGAAGGGAAAAGCGTCATGATCGACTTATTTGAACTATTTTTGAAAATGTGGCATATTCAAAGCTAAATTCTTAACTAGTTAGTTAACCTTGTGGTTGTTGTTATTTTGTTTTATCTTGGCTGCTTTTCGAATAAATTCTGAGCACTTCAGTGTCTATATGTATGAATTGCTTTGTTATTTCCTTGGTAAAATGGCGCCTGCCATAAATTGAGCTCATAATTTTTCATTGCATTTTCTGGCGTTCTCAATTTTTCCCATTGCAAAAACATAATAAATAAAATATAAGTATAAGTAAGTCGTAAAAAATCGCATATAAAATTTAATGCGCTTGAAAATTATGCGCAAACTATTTCAGGCATTACACACACAAACACACACACACACACACACACACACACACACCCCCTCTACCAGTGCCAACACATTCTACACATCTTCTACTTATTTGTAGAGTACACAGTTTTCCCCAAAAAAAAAGAGGAAAAAAGTGCGCACGTTCAGCGTATGCGTAATTTATTTGATAAGCGCATAAATAAAAATTCTATCCAACGCCCTCAACCCCCTCAAAAACTAAATGCAATAAAAATGCGGAACGAAGAACCGAAAATACATATTTAAAATAACAAGCAATTGCGCAAAAGTAATAACTTATAAAATATTAAAAATGGAAAGAAGCGAGAAGAGTGAAGAAGAGCACAAGAGAAGCAGCAGCAGCAGCAGCAGCAGCAACAGCAGCAGCAGCAGCCACAAAATTTATTGGCACACGTATTTTGTTTGTATTTGGCCAGCAGAAAAAAAGGTAGCCGCGTTTCTAGTCAAAACTTTTGCGGCTCACAGCAACTAACCCAAAGCTGCAGCTACACTGAGCAAAAATGATGCCAAAAATAAGGAACATATCGTATCAAAAGTAAACAGAGGAATAAACATCTTTAAATAGTGCAGATCAAATTTATTTCATTTTATATGTCGATATTTCTGATAGTAATCAAAAACATATATCTTTCCTAGCAGGAATATATATATCTTGATCAGGGAAGAATATCTTACTGTCATATTCAATTACACAGTAGTAAAAGATTCTGATATCGCTCAGACGATCTCTCTCGACACATAGTCATGACTTAAGATTATATAAATCTTAATTAAGGGCTTAGAGTTTTATCATCCTTCAAGCTTTGCAATTTGGTTTTTTTCTCTCTGCATGCAGCTTCAGTTATAGCCACAGATACAGCTACAGCTACAGATACATTTGGAAAAAGTTGTGTTCACAAAACAAATCGTACGGCATCGAAAATTGCCAGCCAACAACAGCAGCAGCAGCAGCAGCAGCAACAAGAATAACAACAACAACAACAGCAACAACAACAACAGCAATAATATTGGCGTCGTGTCCTGCACCTTGAATTGACTGGCTGCCTTCGCTTGGCGTACGGATAATAATTTCTGAATTCCTTCTCATTTTGATTGCGCCTAATAACTGAGTACTGGATGCCGCCTCTGCCTTTGCCTCGTCTGTCTGCCAATTTGTGTGAGCCAACTCTGCCAGCTCGCCTCGATTCGACTCCACTCGATTCGTATTCGATTTCAACTCTAACGCCGCCTGGCCGCAAAAGGCCAAGACATGAGCAGAGAGGAGGGGCCGAGAGAGGAGGCAAGATTGCTGTCTGTCTTGGCCAAGTTTGCTGCGAGTCTGCCGCGCGTTATTTTTGTTACAAATATTTTATTCCAATGCCATATATTTTATTTACCGTGCCTCTCGCTCTCTCCCTCGCTCCTGCCGCATCGCTCTCTTTCCCTCCGACTATCTGTGGCCGCCTGCCTTCTCGCATCGGTTCTTTTATTTTATTGCATTGTTTATGCAGCCGAAAGTAAATTATGTTTTGTCCGCGGCATCGCGCTGCAAACTCGAAACAAAACTCGAAACTCTCAAAGTCGTCGTTGTCGCTGCAGCTTTTGTCTTTATTGTACAATGTCCGCCCAAAGGATCGATTGGCTAAGTTGAGCGACTTGACAGCCTAGCTGAAGAAGCTACAAATCATATTTTACTTGGCAAATAATCATTGAAGTTATCAGATATCGGGGCAACCTTACATTATCTTAGAAACACAAATATTGTCTAAGCTCGAATTTGTTTCGAGTTAGAGAAAAATCAAATTGGGAGAGTTTGAGGTATTAAATAAACCAATAAAATATATGTTTGATTAAACATTTTTTATAACACGATGTTGAACCGGATCGCATCTAGTTTCCGGTTTTAACTTTTGATATTAAGAATTAAGAATTTTGTTTGGTATTCGGTTTTATATTGGTTCGGTAAACGGCTCCGATTCCGATTTTAGAATCCTGTTTTTGCCAAGGAAATATTACAAATTGTAAAGGCTCTGCAAAGGTTTCTGCAACTGTTTTTCTTTGTGTATTTAACTATACTTTTTTTGCTGGTTTTACGGGTCGAGTAGTTTTTAATATACTTAAATGTATTTCGAATCTCGAATGGTCTTCAAGGAGAGATTAACAGCTCCATTATTATATCTTTTGCTTATTTTTCAGCACTGTGCAACTGTGTTGCACCAAAGAGCATTTCAAGTGCGCTGTGGCACGACGCTAAATGGTTTTTGCAGCAGTTTGTTGGCTGTCATTTTGCACAAGTTATTGTGCCAGGTGGTTGTCGCTGTTGTTGCTGTTGTTGTTAGTGTATTGCGTATGTTTTGTTGCTTTTTGCGGATAATACTTGTACGAACGTACAACAGTTAGTCGAGTTCTGTTTCTGTTTCAGTTTCAGTTGCTCCGTTGCGACTGTGCCACATTTCAGCAATTGCTTTGCATATTTTATTGCTAAATAATAAATGCCCATTAAGTTAATTGGCAAATTAGGCAACCACACACTCACACACACACACACACACATACAATGTGCAATGTGCTCAAAGTTTTTTAATTGGATCGAAGACAGGGCACATTATACACTCGAAAAAAACACAGAGAATAAACGATTAGTTGCTCGAAGTTGTTAACCCATTTTTAAACGTTTTGCATATGAAAATGGCGAATAAGCAATAAATGAAAAAGTAAATAACTAAATATTTAGGCGCCAACCCACAACAAAATCGATAAACAGCGCCTTGGACAAGCGACCACGCCCCCCCGTCCATCCACACCGCCCACCATCAGTGCAATTTGATACAATTTGTGAAGTGCGCATGAAAAATGTTCATTTTTCTAAATGACAAGGCACAAAATGCGTTTTGCAGCGAATATGCGAGAAGTGGGCAGGGGGGAAATGGAGGGAAAATGGGGAAAATGCGAAATACGAAATACGAAATTCGAAATGTGCCCCGCTGCTGTCGTCTGACAAGCAAACACAATTAAATGTTATGCAGATGCAATCTAAAATGTCATTATATCAAATTCATTAATCCCCAATACAGAGCACAGCACCAAACCCCCAAGGCAACTGACAACAGCAACAACGGCAACAACAACAGCTTGAAGAAATGCAGCCAAAGGCAACAACAACAGCAACAACAAGAGCAACAACAACAATAACGTTAACAACAACAACTATGACAACGACAACGACAACGACAACGTTGTTGCGCCTGCATCTGCACTCATTTATATTTTCTTCTTCTTTTTCTTTTTTATGTTAAACTCACACTCATAGATACATTTACACACTTACACACACACACACACACACACTTACACACGCACACTCATATGTTTTTAATAATAATTATTTCTTCTTTTCTTTTTTTTTTGCATAGCGATTTTGAGAGCAGCATAAATGAAAAAAAAATAATCAAGCAAATGTGCAATTGCTGAGAGGGATACGCACTTTGAAAATACCCTTTAAAATTGATTTTACAACAATAATAATAACAGTGACAAGAGTACCACTCTTTCTTGAAGAAAATAAAAAACTGGAAGTGGCCTCAAAATGCATTTAGATTTCACAAATTCTTAGAACTTTTCGGTGCATTTGGCTATTTTATGTCGTCGTTCCTATTTGTACTTTACTTAAGAGTTGCGATTCACAGCTATCGATTTGTTTATATGCCAAAGTGTAAAATTGTAAATATACTCATTAAAAAGCTATGACAGGCTTTAATATACCCCATGCTTACAGGGTATTTGGTAAAAAAATGCACTGCGCCCCGCTTTTTGCTAGCGATTAAAATCGCTGCACGTGAATATTTTAACGTCAGTCAATCAAATGGCTTAAAAATGCTTTGTCATAGCTTCGCAGCGGTGCACTGCATGCACCACTCCCCTCCCCGCTCCCCGCTCCACACTCCACTCCCCACCTATCTTTGGCCCTGGGTCTGGCCCTGCCTCTGCCTCTGACTTACAGATACTTCAGATACAAGCGGCGTGGAGCACTTCACATGGCGGTCTCCTCTGTGTGTGCAGCTAAATCGCCTTTGATTTGATTTCGTTTGATTTGATTAATCGCACAACGTCGACGTCGTCGTCGTCGTCGTCGTCGACGCCGACGCTGCCTGATAATGAGATACGAGGCTAAGGCAGCAACAGCAACAGCGACAGAGGCAGAGGCAGAGGCAGCGACAGAGGCAGCGACTTGCACGCAATTAAGCCAAATTAAACTCAAAGCTAGCAACCTACAAGTAAATACGTGTTAAGATACTTATGTGTGTATGTGTGTGCGTGTGTGTGTGTGTGTGTGTGTGTGTGTTTGAGTAAGTGTATGTGTGTGTGTGTATACAATACATGGGCAAAGTTCAATGCGCTTCGCCACAGAACTTAAGTTTACAGCTTTAAAAATTATTGTTTACAATATTAATATAAATGATTGCATGTTAACACACACTCGCAGACACACACACACTCGCACACACACACACACTCGCACACACACAGACACACACGAGTAAATAAAAAAGAATTATTCCATTCATCGTCATAAACTTCAATTTTCGAAAATCATTTCCTTAACAGCTGCGTGTATAACAATAAAAACAAAAAAATATATATATATACACACAACTGCAAAACAAAAAAACCCGAAAAAAAGAATAATAATAAATAATAAAAATAAGAATAATAAAAATGAATTAAGATTCACAGTGGAAATGAGTTGCCACAAAGTTGAGGCCTGAACTAGATTGCCGTTGCTGTCGTAAAAGCGATTAAAAAATAAATAAACCGGGTAATTTCAAAGTCAACGCGCATTAAGTTAATCATTTGATCAGTCATCACCTCAAACTAAATGAAGATTAATAGATTAGATACTTAACAAAGTTACATAAGTAACTATAATTAAATTTACATTTAACTACAGCTGCATTCGTTTCCACATTGTATTCTATGTGCTGCGATAAAAGTGTCTGTGTATATATTTACTTTGACCCAGGTATCTTTATACCCTGAACCAATTCAAATACTGGAAAAGGGAAGTGAATATTTGTATATATATTTAAATATATTCTATTCCATATCGGCAGAGATACACGAATAGGAAAGTTGTAGATGCATTTTTCTGTAGAAGACTTTTGGACTTTGGGTAAGGGTTATCTTCTCGTCGAGCATTCTTTCTTGGCTACTTTGTATTTTGTTATATATTTTTATATGTATATTTTTCTTATCTTCACATCTGTATCTTGTTCTATATTTGGACACACATTAAAGTCTTACATCCATTGTCATAACTACACTTCGCGTGGGCTATCTTTTTTCATTTCTATAAGTGTATCTTATATATATATATATATATATATATATATTTTATTGCTGTATGACATTGTATGCGCACTTGTGGGGCTAATGCAGAGTCGACTTCTGCACTTTGCCACTAGTTTTGCTAATTGGCTCCACTGTGCAACGTGTGCGCAGTTTTTGCCCTTTGCACATCGTTAAGGAATATTATAAATTACTGCAACAGCAGCAACAAAGTTGTGTCGAGGGGTTCTTGAAATATTTATTTTATATTACGTTTTTCGTTTTCCTTTTTTTATTTTTATTTATTTTTATTTGGTTTTTTTTTTTTTTCTGTTGACTCTCCTCCTTCTGCCCAGATGCGGGGCCCGGTCTAAATTAAAGAATATTTCTTTTCGCTGCTGCCTTTACTGCTTCATCTTCTTGAGTTTTTTTTTTATTTTATTCCGTTGTGTTATTTTATTTATTATTATTTTTTGTTGCCCCTCCCACCCCACCCCACCCCGTCCCCTGCCTGCTGCACGCCCTTCTGCTGCGCTCTGCTTCTTGTTGGGCAAGAGTAGCCCCGTCTTTCGTTTAAAGTGCGGTTTCTTGTCTTTCTCCATATATATTCATTATTATTGCTGCGACTGCCGCTGCACATAACTTCAACTTTGTATCTGTATCTTTGTATCTGCCAAGCGCGGCAATGTGTGTGTGTGTGCGAGTGTGTGTGTGTGCCATGTATTTAAGGAAAAAGAATGATGCAAAGACGATAAAATATAATTTCGGCTTTATATTTTATTTTAATGATGAAAAATGTTGAAACTTTATTACGAACTCATAAAAAATTTAAACGTAGGTACACACACACGCAAGGCGGGAGACACCGAGGAGATCAACACACACACACACACACACACACACACTCGCACACACACAACCATTCTTCTTCTTGTGCTTCTTTGCCTTGTGCCCGCCTCATAAATAAGAAGAGAGGAGAAATGCGCTGTGTGTGCTCAATGTTAAATGTTATAAAAATCCAAAAAGAAGTATTTATTTTTATTGCACAATGCTTGCAGCATAAACGTTGTATCTTATACAGATACAGCTACAGATACAGCTGCAGATACAGCTACAGCTACAGCTGCCGCCGCTGCTGCCTTTGATGAGCGCACAACAACTCGCAACAATTAAAGGTGTGAAAATTTATGTCATAAGATACAAAATGTATCTAATTGAATTGAATGAAAGCAGCAAGCGGCAACTCGAGCAGAGCAGAGCAGAGCAGAGCAAAGCAAAACAAAGCAAGGCAAGGCAAAGCAAAGTTAACCCAAAGCAAAACAAAGCAAGCGAAAGGCGAAAGAATGATTTGTTCTTAACACGCAGACTGCCCCAACCTGCCCCTCCGCGCACCTCCCACTATCAGCACCACGCGCTGCTAGTGGAGCGTGAGATTTGCGCACCTCCCTTTCCATCATCTGCATCTTTCTCCCTCCCCCCCCCCTCCCCTCCCACTCCCTCTTTCACTCGCTTTGGGGCCTGCCTGTCCATTTGGCAAGGCGTGCAGGCAACGCATCAAAGTCAAAGTCGACATCATTGAGAGCATTTCGTTGTTGTTGCTGCTGCCGTTTTTCGCTGATTCATTAACTGCCTTTTTGGGGCACATCAGCTATGCGTTGATATATGATATATATCCATATATATCTATAACATATACCCATATTATGTTATTTATCATATTATAATTATTTTATATACATTATATCAGTATTATGCGATATGTAATCATCAGCTCTGGTTAGCTGTTCTTCACACATTGTAAGAACATCTTCACATCTATATCTTATCCAGTATATAGCTTAATAGTTGGCTACCCATTTTTATTTCTATTTAAAGTGACTACATTTTTCAGATTCCTATTTTTTTTCATCTACTTTCTGCTTACATTTTAAAGGGCATACAAAATGCGCTTTGTGATATTTTTGCTTGCGGGTTTTTTTCTCTTTATGCTGCTTGTTGCCACACGCGTTTTGTTGAATGTTGCGGCAGGTTATGGCTCGACACAGACAACAGACAACAGCAATAACAACAAGAACAACAGGCACAACACGCACACACAATAGCCCAAAGCTTGCGACAACAGACGTTTAAGGATGATGATGATAAAGATAACAAAATGAGCACACAGCTGTGAACTATAAACTGGAGTCGAGTATCTTTTGCTGGGCGTTTTCCTATCTTTCCCCAATTGCATTTCTAATCTGATAGAATTACGAAATAGTTTTCTGTTTTTGGGTCGAGATAAGCAGTGCTAAACCATATCTGAAGGCCCCAATCAATTATTGGCTAATTTAAAGTTTGCTTTATGCTAACCTTTATATTATATAACATTAATTTGTGTGCGTAGATTACGCCAATCGCTGTAAAACAATCTTATCGTCTGCAATAAATAAAATAAAAATTATATTTCGCAAGCAACTTTGATCGATTTCCGATGACTATCACGAATTTGTATGTGTGTGTGTGTGTGTGTGTGTGTGCTCTGTAAAGAAATAATAACAATTAATACTGCGACAGCAATTGTATTGTAAATAAACAAACGTAATTACAAAAATTGCTGCTGCACTGACTCAGCTGACAGTAAATTCATAAGAGTTCATTGTAAAACAAGAACGCTCGAGTCGAGAGAGCTCGACTGGGAAATACCCTCAATAGTCTTAATCTGAATGCAGAATATGCTTTATTTGCTGAATATTCTTGGTTAGACAGATCTATCTTTAAAGTTATGGCTTTCAACTGAAAATCGATCAATATCTATATTTTCAAAACCGGTTAAAGTATCGATAGAATTAAATAAACTATATATAATATTATATTAAATACATTCTATATATATAAACCAATCTATACTATATAAGCATATAGTTATAGACCATGCAGAGATACTTTATGAGATCACCGATGCTTTGCTCTTCCTTCAACTTCAGCATACCCGTTTTACTCATTGTCTTTAATGGGTAGAGTGTATAAAAATCTTACGTCATTCGCTTAACTCCCACTCTGCCGCTGACCCCTGCTCCCCCCGCTTCCCCCTGCTGGTGAGCCTTTGTCTGTCTTTCTTTGATTTGCTCGGCTGCATTTTTAATTAATTTATTTTTGTCGATATATGTTTTGCAGGCGCAGTCACAAAGCCAATGCACAAAGACAAAAGCCAACTCAAAACTTGCATCTTGAAGATACACACACACACACACAGACACACACGCACACACACAGACACACATATATTTTTCTGTTGTTGTTTTTTATGTGCCGTTGTCGCTGTCCTCGTTACTTGCCATAGCGCTGCCATTAATTTATTTATTTAATACTCTCCTCCCCCTTCCGCCCGCTGGGTCGTTGTGCGTGTGTGTGATTAATCGGCTGCTCATTGTAAATATTTGTCTTTAGTTTGTTGCACTGTTGCATCGCGAACCTGCCTTTTTGTCTCTTCCCAGATAAACTCCTGTGCACATCTTTTTCTTGCTTTTGTTGTTGTTGCTGTTGCTGTTCTTGTTTTCCCAGCGACTGCCAGCGACTTAAACGCATTTCAAATGCAAACCGATGCCAATCGAAAGCAGGCATTAACTAAAAATCTGCCGGGGAATAATGTGCGAGATATTATTGATACCCATTGAATCCATTGAATATATTTAAGAGGGTCCAATGAAGTTGTGGCAAAGTATGTGTAGCAGACAGAAGAAGGTTTCTACAACCCTAGAAATGATATATCTATATCTGTATCTATATCTATATCTATATCTATATCTATATCTATATCTATATCTATATCTATATCTATATCTATATCCATATCTATATCTATATATATCTATATCTGTATCTATATCTATATCTATATCTATATCTATATCTATATCCATATCTATATCTATATCCAGGCAAATTGAGTTTTAGAGTTATTTCAGAGTGAAGAGCTTTCTGCGATGCAAAGTTTATTTGATATTTATCGGCTTAGTTTACTGGAATTTCAACGGGGAAATAATGAAGGAAATCACTTGCCACTTGGCTTGCATCCCGACCGCGCCCCAAAAATATCTATTTCGGGCCTGGACCGTAACTTAAGTTGCCCAAAACGCTGCTTGTTGCGGTTTGTTTCTTTTTTTGTGGAGTTTTCAATTTTGTTGCGCTGAGACTTTGTTATATTTGTGAACCGTAATTTATAATAAGCTATTTTCTTTACGCACCTTTTTTGCCTGAGCCACAGCCTCAGCCTGTAGCTGTGTGTGTGTGTGTGTGTGTGTGTCTGCAACTGAGACTGTTTGCTGTGGCTGTGGCTGTGGCTGTGGCTGTGGCTACCCCCTGCCCACGCTCACCAAAAAAGACAGGCAACAATAACCGAAGCAACAACAATCTCAAGACAAGCCAGAGAATTCTTGGCATGAGGCTGCGTTGGAGGCTGACTTACAACTAATGCAATATAATAAATTTATACAAAGTTACAAATAAATGCCTGCTTGTGTGTGTGTCTCTCTGTGTGTGTGTGTGTGTGTGTGTGTGGGTCGAAAAATAAATAAATAAATATTTTTAGAAGGATATACATACATTCGAGAGCGCAGACAAACTTACAACAAGGCAGACGTATGAAAAAAGATTTGATTGCCGCCCAACCCTTCTGATTTTCAAGCCTCCTTACCCCGCCCCCGCTCGTTGCTGCCCCCCCCCCCCCCCCCCCTCTTTGCCCCTTGCTGGTCTCCGTCAGTTGGTTGCCTTTGCTTTATGATGGCTGTGCTTGGGTCTCTCTCCCCTCCCCTCTCTCCCGCTCCCCAGCCAGAGTCGGAGTCGACTCTTGTAACTGTGGGGCGCCCCTTGGTGCTTTATTTTTTGTATTTTTTGGTTTTGGGTTATTTATCTGCATAAATTATTTATGCCGCATTACAAGCATAAAAATAAATAAAATAAATGAAGCCCGAACCAACTAAATCCGATTAGAATATACAGAAGAGGCAACAACAACAACTGGCAACCGGCAACCGGCAACCGGCAACTGGCAACTGGCAACAACAAGAGGTAACAGATACAAATGTATTTCTATAGATTAATCAATCTGTATTTACTTGCCACTTGCCACTTGCCGCGTGCAGCTGCTGCAACTTTACCTACTTACAGATACAGATACATATATAGATATAGATAGACAGATAGACACATTATATACAACATTTATTTAGCTTAGCCATCAAATTTAAATTGCGCAAATATTCCAAGTTTTTTCTTCTTCTCATTTTTGTTGTACAAATATAAACACAACCTATTTTTTTATGGGATTTTCCTTTTAAATTAAATGTTTATAGAAATGGAAACTAAATTAATGTATCTGCAGCTGCTGCTGCTGCTGCTGCTGCTGCTGCTGCTGCTGTTGCTCTGTATCTGTATCTGTACCTCAGCTAAAAGGCGTAAATGTAAAATTACTTCAATTTCATTTTGGGCGGCTCCTCCACCTTCCATCCATATGTGGCTTTTGAATATAAACAAGGGAGAAGGCAGCCAATGTTGGCAAGCCGAATTTGGAATACCCCTGCTGTTGTCACAGTTGTAGAGAGTAGCCAGAGTTTAGAGTAGTTGGCTTAAAGCAACCTATCAACTTAAAGTAAATAAGACTCATAAGGAATACTAATTATAAATGGTATGTCTGCTCAGATGCAGCTAGAAACGGAAACTGAATTTTACCGACTGATATTCGGAACCAATTGGAAGCCTTTATCTGTTATACATATATAATAAGCATCGTATATAGTGGCAATCTAATCTCAATGTGAATCGGAACTTAAAAATTTAAAGTGTTAGTTTAGCTTAAATTTTAAATAAGGAATAACCAATATTATATATTAAATTATCATTATCATATGAACTTGATTAGTTTGGTCCGAATGAAATGCGAAAATGATTTATAGTTATTTAACTACTGTTTGTAACTACTAACTGGATATGATTAGTCAAGTTTGAGTGCAATATCAATCAAATCACAGACAATAAATAGATTCAAATACTTGTATTGATTTGTGCATAAATATACATATATAAATATATAAATATGCAAGAAAGCTGCAGTATTCATTTGACTGGCTCTTTTTTCATATTTCCAACTTTTTTAACTTTTTTAGTTAATGTGTTTTTTAAGCTCCACCGACTTCAATGTTCACCTGTCTCAAGTATTGATTGCCCGTGTTTAAATAAATTGTTTATCATTTTTAACTATTATCCAAAAACATGTGTGTGTTACTATTATTCTAACCGCAGCTGTGCACACATAAATATATACATTAATACATATGTATGGACAATAACAGATACATATAGATGATATATATATATATATAAAATACTTTTATGGCTCAACGAATAATCGCTTTGCCCTGAAATTAATTATACCCGTGTCTCTGTTAGGGTATGGAATAAAATATGCCTGAATAATATAAAACAGAAGGCGATACATCAAAGCGGATTATACAATTTATATTTGCTCTTATTTTTATCCGCTGCTGTCGCCGTCGCCGTTGCCGTTGCTGTTGCCGTCGCCGTTGCCGTTGCCGCCGTCGTGCCACAGATTGTTGCCTATTTCTTCTTCTTTGGCTGCTCCTTCTGCTGCTGCTTGTTTCGTATTTTATTTTATTTATTTATTTTTCATTAAGCGGCAATGTGCAGCAAGAGCAACACGCTTGTATACAATAGCGCACAGCCAGCCAGCAGATGCAAGCACAGACACACAGACACACAGACACACAGATACTCAGATACACAGATACAGATACATTAGTTAGATATAAAGGAGAAGAAGCAGCAGCAGCAGCAGCAGCAGGAGAAGAACAAAACACACGCTGCGCTTGTAATAAATTATATTATTTATTATATTTTATTCAATACACACACACACACAGACAGACAGACAGACAGACAGACAGACAGAAAGACAGACAGACACACAGACAGATAGACACATAGACAGCCAGAGACGGAGAGGCAGGGAGCAGCGGAGACTCGAGTCTTGAGTCTCGAGGTCTTTTCTGCCACTTGAGGCCAATTTAGTCAGCAAAGATCAGTTGCAGTCAGCGTCGCTGTCGCTGCTGACGCACAGCGGAAGCGTCGAGCGATGAGAAGCAAACAAAAAAAAAAAAAGGGAAAGAAGCTGTGCAGCAGCAGAAGGAGAAGAAGAGGAAGAGAAGGTGCAGGATGAGGATGAGCAGGGGGCAGGCAGCAGCAGCAGCAGCAGCAGAGAGTGACGAGTGTAATGACTTTTGTCGATTGGGTTAAGTGGCTTGTTGGCTTCCTTTGCGCACCTACACAGATACAGATGCAGATGCACAGCTACACACACACACACACACACACACGCACACACACACACACACACACGGCTACAAATTCAAATGCACCGTGCGAGATTCCTTCAACTTGTTGTCTTATTTTTGTTGTTGTATTTTTTATTTTTTGAGTTGCATCTTTTTCAATTTTTATGCATGCCACACATTTTGCTCTCTGCTGCTTTTGCCTTTTTGATTGCTGCCGTTTTTTTTTCTTCACCTTTTTTTTGTTGTTGCCGTTGAAGTAGTTTGAATGTGGCACGTTTGTTTCTTCTTCTTGTTTTACTTTTCTTTCTTTTTTTTTCTGTTTTTTGGTTTTTGCATTGTGTATCTTGCAGCTTGTATCTCAATGTATCCAGCTGAGGCAATTTGTCTACACAACTTTTTTGTAAGCGACACTCGCTGATTATTATATGTTTTCGGTTCGATGTTCGAGGCTCGATTTCCAGGGTGGATATGCGTGAGGCATTGGGGATGTGCCACATCAGCAAAATTGAGCAGCCAACCTCTTATTTCTTTTCCTCTTTCTTCTTTCTATTTTTTTTTTTTCTGCTTGCCACTGCTTGGGAATTGAAGGCGCTGCTTCTTCTCTTCAATGTTGAGCAATTAAAAATATGCGGGTTATTTCCGAATTCGGATTAAATTGTTAAACTTTTTATTCTTGCAAGTGAAAAGTGGCCAAGAAATGGGCTTAATTATCTGCGAAGTAGTTTGGCAATGCCAAGTTTGCCAAGTTTAGATTTGAAATTGAGAAAGATATACCTTAATACATATATATAGAAATATCTATACACATATACGGACTATATAGCTATGCCGATCTGTGCTGTGCGTTCCCAGCAATCTATCAACAACATTTTACGACTCTATCCTCAAAACCGTTCTACAAATTGTTTTTATGAATTTGCGATTACCGATTTTATTTGCCAATTTTAGCACTTCGACGCGTGCAGAGATCAATGTGTATTCCAATTTTATATAGAGATACTCTTTCTACTCATCTTTTCTATATTTCTCTATATGCTCCTTCTTCATCAATCGGATTATGAAAAGTTTTTACTTTTAAAGGCTTTACTGATTACGTTCTTTTTAGACTCTTCACCTCGATGATGCTGCACTTTAAATAAATAAACAGTTGCCTCCTCAGCATATTTATGTTTTTCTCATTCTTTTCAACATAAATCAATTAAAATTTAATTAACCCTCATCACCTACACCTTCCCCCCCTGTTTCTCCTCCATCTGAGCGATCTCTGCTAGAAGTTCACTGAACCGAGAGAGAAGGATGGAAAAATGTGGAGAATAATAAAAATAAAATATTTACTCTAATGATGCACACACAAATAAAATGCAGCCGCAATAAAATATGAAAAAATAACAAGCATAAGAAACCAAAAAAGAAAAAACAGAATAATAAAAAACAAAACTAACAAAAGAGGGAAAAATGAGAGAATATCATAAAAAGTGCAATTAATCACCAGAAACCGAAGCGGCTGCGAAAGATCATCAAAAGGCAGCAATGTGTTGGGAGAGGGGGAGGGGCGGGGGAGGGGTTAAGGTAACTGGTGATGGAGACAAAGGCTGACACTTATCGCCTTTATCTGCTTATGTGTGGCAATGTGGCACAAGAAGAGCGACAGAGGCAGAGGCGGAGAAGAGAAACAACTTATAAATAAATGGACATAAAGAATTAAAAGTATGGGAATTGATTATTTTGCATCTCGAACTGCGGATGCTGGCTGTCAATATTTGATTTTTATATATGGCAATGTCTGACAGGCGCACCGATGACGGGGGAAGGGGCAGGGGGCAGGGGGGAGGGGCAAGAAGCGATCGCATCGAGAAATGCATCGATTTTTAATAATAAATGAAATGTGTAAATAAACGCCTCGGGCACAAAAGCAAGCAGAAGCTGGGAGCTGGAGGAATTGGGTAGGCAAACAGCAGGAAAGCATAAACATGGCCAACACACACACACACACACACACACACACACACACACACACACACTAATACCGATGCAAACAAACAAAGATGCAGATGCATTTCCAAAGAATTTCTAAGCACATAAAAACAAAAACCAAAAAAACCAAAAAGAAAAAAAACGAAAAAAAAAAATCAAAGCCAGCGGTCAGCGTTGAAAAAATATTTAAAAATGCATAAAAACAAAATATTTATTGAACAAGAGCGCTGGAGTGGGTGAAAAGGGGAGGGGGGAGTGCGAGTGTGGGAGTGGAAGGGAGAAAGGTAGATGCTAACAAGCAAACGCGTGTGCACTGTGCGAAACGGGCAGTTTGAAATGCACAGAATACGTTTAATTCAATAAATATAAATGTAAGAAATAAATAGAAATATAAATATACAAATATTTTGATGAGCGAAGCATGTCTTATGGCATAAAATATATATATTCTTGATCCGAATGCACAACGGCGTCCATCTGCACATATCTTAGAGTCTATATGAGAGCTAGATACTTCAAGTTTTGATTATTATTTCTCGTCTACTTAAAGCAGCTCACGTTTACTTCATTCTATCGATAACTGCCTACGTTTCACGCTCATCGATAAAAATCGATTTCGGATTAGCATTTAAATGCACAATTGCAAGGCTAAAGTCTACCAATTGATACATGATAAACCTAAATTTATTATTTATCAGCTGTAAAGATGCCTTTAAGATTGCATAATCAACGCGAATTAAATATCAGATATTGGCAGGTTTAACATATATTTAATAGTTGAGCTAGGAGCATCTTTGAATCGAGATCTCTTTATCGCTGCCTTCTTTAATGAATTTCTAGCTGTGTATGGGAAATATGAAATGCGCTGAGCAAACAACAAGCAACAAGCAACAAACAACAAACAACGACAAGAAAACAATTTGAAATGCGAACAGAGATGAGCACGCTAATGCGCCCAAAGAAAAAGAAAGAAGAAACCAGTCAAGAGCAAGTCTCTGATCTTGGTGCTTGGTGCTTGGTGCTCGGAGCTTGGAGCTCTTAGCCATGTCCCTTTTATTTGATTAATGCACTCGACAAGCGACAATAAACAAGAACAAACGCACATATCTAGCTGTGGCAACTCTGGATTGGGCTTGGGATTGGGATTGCGATTGGAGTCGACTCGACTCGAGTTGAGTTGAGGCGAGCCGAGTTGAGCCGAGTCGAGTGGCAGATCGCGACAGACAAACAAATATCGCATTCCACACAACAAAATCGAATCTGAATGTTGAATGCTCAATTGGAAAGAGCCCTCTGCACTCGAGGCTCGAAGACGGAGACGGAGACGGAGATGATGATGATGATGATGATGATGATGATGATGATGATGACGATGTCTATTAGATAAATAAATATAAATCGTCTTTTATTAAAGTGCGAATTCTGCGGTGCGCTTAATGTGTTGATGCAACTTGAGGCACTTGGGGCAAGGCATTAAGGCACCATGCAGCACCAGCGTCAGCAGGCAGCTGGTAACCGGTTTGGGGCAACTGTCACTCCGAGACGGGGTTATGGGGCATCATCAAACTTGATAAACGCGAGGCAAACAAAATATTTTCTAGAGAATATTTTCATAAAATCTGAGTTATTTTGTATCTTTCTTAATTGATCTAAAACATGTCCATTTTATTTCTAATTATGCTCTTAACAATTACAAACCATTAAAATAATTATCGTTGCTCTTGAGGCAGTTTTAAATAATATTGAAACAGCCTCGAAGCGATTCTGACATGGGAAAGCTTCTTCAAAACTGTTTTCTATTTAAACATATGTGCATATATGCAATTATATTTTTTATATATTGTAAATATATTTCTAAAATGTGTTTATTGATCTAAAAAAATTAAAATTTTATTCAGAGTATAAATATATACTTTAAATTTATCTATAAAAATATGTCAATAAACAAAAATGAATTATAGAATATAATATTGAATGAATAAATAAAGTTGTTGGTAATTTTCTCATTCTGACTCGATACTTTTAAATATATTTAAGTAATTTAATATATATAAACAACACTTAATAGGAATATAAACTTAGTTAATCGATCAAGGACATTCTAGAGCATGAAAAAATCAATAGCTAGACTTAACTTTAAACTGATTAAGAAATGATGATGTTAAAATGTGATTGAATATGTGTTCAATCAATCAATCAACAAAATATGAATATTTTCAGTTAATTTTTCGACTTGCTTTACATTGAAACTGATTAACAAAGTAGCAAGAAAAAAAATGATTATGTTCAATCAATCAATCAATCAAATTTTAGACAATTTTCAGTTAATTTTCAATGCAAAGCATTTTTTAATAGCTTAATGCACATTTCTCAGTGGCCTATTTAAACTCAATTAATGTTGTGTGCTGTGTGTGTGTCTGCGTGTTTGTGTGTGTAGAAATCCAGAACGGAACCTACGACAATAAGAAAATGTTTGAATGGGGTCCCCCCAAAGCAACAACAACAAGAACAACAACAACAACAACGAATGATCGCGAGCCAAGCACCAGCAGCGGCGGCAAACACGTCGCGACACGTTGCCAGCCACAACAAAGAGCAGCAGAAAGCAGACGACGTGAAGCACGTGAATGCTGTCAATCATTGGCGAGGCGAGGCGAAGCCAACGCAACATTCCATTCGAGCAACAGTCGCGATGACAAGCCTATTCTGTGACGTCACGCGGCGAAATGCCGACGGCAAAAAAAAAGTAGCCAGCAGCAGCAGCAGCGGGGCAAAGTCAATGCCGAAGCCGAAACAAAATGAAGATCGCAAACAGTTCGCGCGCGCCAAACGTAAATCATAACAAAGCAGAGAGCGCGCCAGAGAGCAAGAGAGCGTGCTAGCGAGAGAGCGCTGCTGCTGCTGCCGGTGCGGAGCAAGATAGAGAGAGAGCGCCGCGTTGATCGCGCGCCATGAATGAAACGTGCATAAGAGAAATGAGCTGCGCTAAAGAGAGAGCGCAGATGTGAACGGCAAAGAGCGGGCAACTGATCCACGACAGAGAGTCAATGAAAGAGAGCAGTGATCGATGACAGTTGATCAGCGATCAATAAACGATTAAAGAGCAAGACTCAATTAATTAAGAGCGAAATTAACTCACCCGTTCCTCTTCGCGAATCATTTCCGCAATGCCCGGCTTGATCTCCATGTCGTCCGCCAGCGACGACGACGACGACGCCGCAGCGACGCTGTGATGATGATGATGATGATGTGGCGGCGGTGGCGGCAGCGGCAAACGTTGCTCTGCCGATGCAGCGGCGGCAGCGACGCTTAACTCCATGGCGGCAGCGGCGGCCATTGCGGCAGCAGAGCCCAAAGGAAAACGCGTCTCGGCAGCGGCAGCGCCGGAAGCGGAAGTAGCAGAGTGATGTTGTTGTTGTTGTTGCTGCAGGTGGTGCAAGTGTTGCTGTTGCTGTTGTTGTTGTTGCTGCTGCTGCGGACTGGGCAGCGAGCGTGGGCAGCGACCCGCCACTGCTGCTGCTGATGTCGGCGTCGGCGTCGCTGCTGGCGATGGCATGGCGCTGCCGCCGCTGCCAGCGCTGGAGAGGGGCAGCGGCAGCGCCAACGTTTTCAACTCTCTCTCTCTGTCTCTGTCCCTATCTCTGTCTCTGTCTCGCTCCCGTTCGCGCTCGCGTTCCCTTTCGCGCTCCTTTTGCTCCTGCTCCAAGCGCTCGGCGGCAATTAAGCTGCTTAACGGACTTGCGGGCGGATTAAAAATGGCGTCCGCCGATGGCCAGCGACGCTTGCGCACATTTCGATTTCGCTCCAGCGGCGACAAACGCAATTCGCCGCAATCCCAATCGCAGCGCAGCTTGGGCGAATTTGTTGCTGTCGCCGCTGCCGCTGCTGCTGACTCCGTCTCTGTATCTGCTGTTGACGCCTCAGCCTGCGCCTCTGCCGCCGCCGCCGCCGCTGCTGCAGCCGTGTTTAACTCCTCCATTTGGGTGACATCCGCCAGGCCGCGCACCTTGAGCAGCTCAGCGATGCGCAGCAGCGGCCCAATTTGCTCCTGGCTCACATTGATTTCGCCGCGATACATAAACTCAACGATCGCCTTGAGATCGCACCAGCTGACGTCACGCATTATCACAATCGGATGCTGGCAGGGCGTCTCGGCGAGCAGCGTTTGAAAGTACGGCGAACAAGCCGATAAAACCATTTTGTGCGCTTTCATCGAGCGGCCGTCGCAGGCCAAGGTGACGTCGACGAAGGACTCGTTTTGCAGCAGCTGATCGAAAATCGTTGTCAGATTCGATTGATAATTGTTCCAGCGCAGGCAGAATTGCTGTTGTTGTTGTTGCTGCTGCTGCTGCTGCTGCGTTTGTTGTTGTTGTTGTTGCTGGTGCGGCGAATTGCTGCTGGGCGTTGTGTTTGGCGAACGGCCGCCAGGTGGCGTTGCTGCCGGCGTTACGTTCTTCTCTTTGTCATCGCTGTTATCCTGCTGCGTCGGCGTAGCGGCGCCGCAGCCGCCGCCACTGCGCTGTCGCTGCGCCGCCTGCGCCTGCTCCGTTTCGCCGCTGTCCGTTTGCAGCTCGGCAGCGGCAGTTGCTTCGCTGCTGGCGCTGCTGCTGCTGCGATCGTTGGCGCTGCTCGGCGGCTGCTGCTGCTGCTGCGGCGTCTCCGCGGACGCCATTTTGTTGCCCAAGCAGAGAGTGTGCGAGTGAGAGAGAGAGAGAGGGAGAGGGAGATAGCGAGCACACACACGTAATCAAAGTCTATTGATCTTCTTGCTGTTCTTCTGCTGCTTCCTCTTCTTTTAACTTATGCATGTGTGCTTGTTTTTCGCTCTCGTTGTGTGTGTGTGTGTGAACACTGCAATTTTAAGTCGCGTCGCGTAAAGAGTTACGTATTACAAATTAACGTTTGACGTATGTGTGAATACGTGTCTTTGTGCATGTGTAGCTTACGTTACGTTATGTTACGCGCACTACGTATGCTTCTGAGTGTGAGTGTGTCTATGTGTGTGTGGCTTACGTTACGTTATGTTACATTACGTTATGCGCGCTATGTATGTGTGTGTGTGGCTTACGTTACGTTACGCGCACTACGTATGTATGTGTGTAGCTTTTGTTACGTTACGTTAAGCTTACTACGTAAGTGTGTGTTGCTTACGTTACGTTACGCGCACTACGTATGTGTGTAAGTGAGCGACTTACGTTCTTTTCGTTACGTCACGTTACGCGCACTACGTGTCAGTGTATATAGCTTACGTTACTTTACGCGCACTACGTATGTGTGTCTGTGTGTGTGTGTGTGGCTTACGTTATGTTACGTTACGTTACTTGCACTACGTAGCGTGCAGTTTTAGGCAAACCGACAAAATTGACAAACATAAATAAATGTTTGTTGTTGTAATTGGAGTCTGTTTGTTGGTTTATTGGCCCAAAACTCTCGTCTGTGTCTCTGTGTGTGTGTGCGTGTGTGTGTGTGTTTGTGTGTGTGAATGTGTGTGTTTTGTTTTGTTTTGTTTTTGCTTGTGGGCAAACGGAACGTGCCACAAAAGTCTTTTCAGCACGAGTGTCTGAATTAGACTGAAAACGTTTTGCACATTTTGATACGGAAAAACTCAAAACAAACTTGACGATGACGACGACGACGACGACGACGGCGGCGGCGATGGCGATGGCGATGGCGACGACGTCGATTGGGGCTACGAAAACGCAGAGGCGCCGCTGCTGCTGCTGCTGCTGGTGCTGTTGCTGTTGCTGCTGCTTGTAGTTGCCGCGAGAGTTTGCGAATGCGAATTCGCTGAGTCGTCGTCGTCGTCGCCGTCGTAGTCGTCGTCGTTGTCGCGGCAGCGACCATCGCAAGTCGTAAATAGTGCGCTGCCGACGCGTCGCCGCTCGCCGCTCGCTGCTCGCAGCTGGCAAATTGCAGTTTGCATTGCAATGCAAAAGGCAAAGAAGGAGCGAAAAATAGTGCGGAGAGCGCAAAAGCAGCGACGGCGACGGCAACAGCGACGACGGCGACGGCGACAGCATTCAAATGCCGGCAAAATTCCTTTACTCGGATAACGCAAAACGACGAAACGAAACGCAAAACGAAACGAAACACAAACGAGACGAGACGAAACGAAGCGAAACGAAGTTCGCACGCTCGCTCGCCAAAATGCGACTTCGTGTTTACGCTGCTGTTCTCTCTCCCACACACACACACAGACAACCGGCTGTCGCGACTGCAACCTCCCCCTCACAACAAATAAAAAAGTAACGGCAAATGCATTTGCCGAAAATGCTCCGTGCAAGTAGATTGTTGGAGGGGGGGTGGGGAATGGACTGCCCACATAGATAGGCAATAGGTGCGTGTAATGCGCCTGAGTGTGTGTGTGTGTGAGGGAAGGCAAGCAAAGAGTAAAGCAAAACCTGAGCTAATTAACAAAAACGAAGAGCATAAAGATCATCATCAATAAATGCCTAGTCATTCACACACACACACGCACTCTCTTCACTCTTACGCGCGCTCTCTCGCATAAGAAAAAACTTGACAGCAGCAGCAGCGGCAGAAAGATTGTTCATTAATTAGTTCCGTTTGTGTGTTGTCTGCTGCTTGCTGCTGGCTGCTCTCAGTTGCTCAGTTGTTTCGAACCCAATTCGCCGCAATCTTTGACTGTGGCGCTCTTCTGTTTTTAAGAGATGCCAAATTCCAAATGCGCTCTCTCCTTGCTGCTTTGCTTGCTAGCTTGCTTGCTCTTCGCTCGCACAAAAGTGCCTTGTGCAAAGACAAAGCGGGGAGGGAGGAGAGGCTGGTGCTGCTGGTGGTGGTGGTGTGGAACAAACATTGCACCTGCAGTTTGGAGCGAGGTTTCGTTTCGTTTTGTTTTTTTTTTTGCTATCGTTGCTTCTGCTGCTGCTGCTGCTGCTTACAACTGTTGTTGTTTTTTTCTCACTCGTTCGTTTGCTGCTGCCTTTTGGAACTGCCCACATTGGAGACTGGCCAGCGTGTCTCTGTCTGTGTGTTTGTGTGTGTGTGTGTGTGAGTGAGTAGTTTCGTGTGTGTGTGTGCGCGCCTTGCATTTGTACGGTGCTTATTTGGCATATTATATGCATAAAATAAAGAAATACAAATCTAGCAAAAATAAAATTGCCCACACGCCAGAGCGAGACAGTCGCGTGCGAGTGAAGAGCGCCAGCGAGAGCGAGACAGACTGAGTTAGCCAGGCAGCCAGCCAGTCATAAATTATGCACAAATATATTTTGTGACTGGCAAATGGCGGTTGACTACATTATTTTAAATACATGCAGAAAGAGAGCCAAGCAGCAGCAGCAGCAGCAGCAGAAGAAGAAGCAGCAGCAGCAGCAGCAGCAGCAAAGATAGATAATTAATTGTATAATAAAAATGATCGAATGAAAAGCTGAGAATAGATTTTTTCTAGAGAAGAATTGGCAAATGGTTTCAGCAGCAGCTGTTTGCATTCATTTTACGATGACAAAGAAAAAGTCGAAAAACTTGCCAAGAAATGTTGAATATATGTTTAATTATTAAATGATTGTTTAATGATTCTAGCTAATAAAAAAAAATTGATTTGACAGCGCAACACTAAAAATATAACGACACTTAAAGTCTATGGCATAATTATACAACACACATTTAACAACGCACAGAACACTTTTCCACATTTATTTAATATATTAATCTTTTGCTTTTGACAGAGAAATAAACATTTTTATACGTTTTCCTAATGATTTTTGGAGGATTTTTAATAAATCAACTAGTGGATTATAAAACTCTGATTTGATGGAGAAACTTTTAAATGCCATCCACTTTTTCATAATTTTCAAAGCATATTTAACAAAACTTGTTTACATTTATTTAGTTTAATTTATTAATCTTAAGAATTCTGTTTGATTTCTTTCTAATTTGCAATTTCTTATTTTTTTATAAGTTATTTTTGAAACGATTTCAATCTTTATATATTTTTCGTAAGGTGGATTTTAATAAATTATTCTAGTATTTATTTACACATTTTTAACAGTTTCATTAAATAATATTAAACATTTGATATTATTTTTTTATATTTTCCATTTAAAATTCTATATGATTTCACTCTAGTCTGAATTGTTTCTAAGGTGTTTTCTATGAAATTTTTGAAACGATTTCTATTTATTTATAATTCATCAACTAATTTTATTTATTTTATTATTTTCTTATTTGTTTATATATTTTTATTAATTAATTTTTATTATTAAAACATTTATATAATTTAAACATTTTTATTTTCAACTTCTTCGTTAACTTATTCTTAGAAAGGATTTTAGTTTTTTGTCATATTTACCACTGTGCGCGATTGCAAATGCAACAAATTTGGTTGCCACACTAAAATGCAGTACGCACTTTGTTGCACTTGCAACGATGAACGATTGTTGCTGCTGCTGCTGCTGTTGTTGTTGCTGTTGTTGTTGCAATACGCAATTGTAGAGAAATGTGCAGTCGCCAAAAATGAAAATAGGTTTTCCTCTATATGCGTGTGTGTGTGTGTGGGAGAGGGGGTGTGCGGGGGGGAGGGAAACTCAAAACGCGTTTATACGAAAATTTATGTATTTAACTGTTGACGACGACGACGGCGACGGCGACGACGACTGACGAGCAAAACGATGACGCGGATCTGGTCACACTGGACACAACTGGCCACTAGTCAAGTGGGCAGTGGATGAGGGTGTGGCAGGGGGGAGGGAATTGTGTGTGCGCTGCCCAAAAAAGCGACGAAAGGCGAAATGCGACACAAGGCGACAGCCGCCGCAGCGATTCCTCGTTGATCGAGGGATGGGTTGAAGGGGAGGCCTTTGGGGGATGATGATGCCTATGGGGGCAGTGGCTCGGGCGGGGAGGGGAGGGGAGGGAGGGGTTGGTTGGGTTTCGGGAGAAAGACGACAACATTTGAACAAACGACAACGTCGGCAAAGAGGCAAACAGACAACGCATCATCTCTGAAAAAGGGATGGTCGAGGGAGGGGAGGCGGAGGGGCAGAGGAAGGGGTTTGTGGCACACATGACTGAACGAACAAGCAAACAAACAAATAAAACCGTGTGTCCGAGTGTGCGAAGGTGACCAAATGCTACAGTGGTCACTCAAAAATATTGAAATTATAAATATATGAAAAGACAGCAGTTTAGCAATAGTTATATAGATGGAGAGATGGATAAATGATAGAAAGATAGATAGATAAATAGATAGATGCACCGATTGATTGATTGGTAGATGGTAGTTATGAAGGTAGATGGCTGGAAAAATAATTAATAGATAACAAATATAAACTAAATAACAAATATAGAGCTAAATATATAGTTTGATATATAGATAAATAGATGGATTGATTGGTTGATCGATTGATTGATTATAGATAGAAAGATATAATGATGGATAGATAGAAAATTAATAAGTAGAAATAAAATAATAAATTTAGAGCCAAATATATAGTTAGATATATAGATAATTAGATAGATTGATTGATTGATCAATTGATTGATTAGGTAGACAGATATATAGATAATATAGGTTAGATAAATATAAAGATATATAGATAGAAAATCATATATATATATATATATATATAAATAGAGATATAATAATAAATTTAGAGCTAAATATATAGTTAGATATATATATAAATAGATGGATTGATTGATTGATCAATTGATTGATTATAGATAGATAGATATAATGATGGATAGATATAAAATTAATAAGCAGAGATAAAATAACAAATTTAGAGCTAAATATATAGTTAGATATATAGATAAATAGATGGATTGATTGATTGATCAATTCATTGATTAGGTAGACAGATACATAGATATATAAGTAGATAAATATAAAGATATATAGATAGAAAATCAATATATATATATATATATAAATAGAGATCAAATAATAAATTTATAGCTAAATATATAGTTAGATATATATATAAATAGATGGATTGATTGATTGATCAATTGATGATATATAGATAAATAGTAAGATATATATAAATAGAAATAGATACATATAAATAGATCGAGTTATCAATTGATTGATAAGATAGATAGATAGATGGGTAGACATATGGGTGGATAGATAAGCGGACCTGACTATATCCACTTTTCATTTCTGAATAATATTAAAAATATATTAAGTGAATAAAAATGTAAATCGAGTAAAGAGTATGAAATAAATTGTGTTGAGAGTAAAAATCGAAAATTAAAGTGAAGTTCTTGCTGCGGTCACCTATGAATTGCCGATCAGCCACTGTGCAGGCATCTGCTGGGCATCTGCCGGGCCTTCATGTTTGGGGGGGTGTGGATGGGGCTAGAGGTGGTCAAGGGGTGTGTGCGGCAGTTGCAGGGTAGTGAGAAAAAATGGCGCATATTAAAACGGCAAATAGAAGAGTGCAACAGCGAGGATAACGACAACGTCAACGACGACGACGACGACGGCGATGGCGACGATGGCGACTGCAGCTTAGAATGCAAAGGGAGCAGCGGCTTACAAGCAGCTGGGGCCAAACTGGAGCAGGGGCGGGAGAGGGAGTGGGTATGTGTGGCACTGGCTGGAACGCGTCTAAAGTTAGCTTACGCGCAACACAAAAGCGATGAGCGATGATGCCTCAAATATGCAAAAATGCCTAGCGCAATAAAACGAAAAGGGGGCAAGTTGGGGTTGGGGTTGGGGTTGGGGATGAGGGGGATGAGGGGGATGAGGGGGTTGTTGTCGTAGCAGAGGGCGCTCCAGCAATGAAAAAGGGCTTAACGTGGACGACGCAATGCTGACTGTGTGCGTCGGGTGTGTGTGGCTGCCACACACGACTGCAGCAGCAGCAGCAGCAGCCGTCGAGTTTTCTATATAAATCCAAAAACGAAGTTCGAATGCAGGCACAAAAGTTGCTGCTAACGATGCTCCGGCAAGGATTGAATGGCATCCTGAGGGTGGCGAGGTGGCTTGCCCGGGCAGACAAACACATAGATCGAGGGGGGAGGGATGGGGGCGAGCGATGGGGCAGTGGGCCCGCATTGATGGACAGTTAACGCGGCAGCAAACGAAACGCGACGCAAAATGTTAAAGGAAAGGGGCAAGCAGAGAGGCAAGAGGCATGAGGCATGAGGCAAGAGGAATGAGTTGCTCTGTTGGCCAGCTAGCCAGCTAGGCCAGGCAGGCTGTGCCTGCTGCTGCTGGTTTTGGCTTAGACGACGACGCAACTGTACTCGTTGTGCCTCCTCTCCTCTCTCTCGCTCTCTCTCTCTCTCTCTCTCTCTCTCTCTCTCTCTCTCTCGCTCGGGCTGTCTCTGTTGTGGTGTCCATGTCGTGCGCCCCCGAGGCAAAGATTTTCCGCGTGCGTTGCAAGTTGTGTGCGTGTGTGTGTTGCACATGTGTGTGTGTGTGTGTGTGGCGAGTCCTCCAGCGAGTCCTGGCTGTGTCTGTGCAGTTTTTGTACATTTTGCGCCATTTGATTGCATTGCCCAACTCCCCATGCCACATGCCGCATGCCGCATGCCCACATGCCCCAGGTGCCCCTTGCCCTTGCCACCCTCAATTGTCGCTTCTTTGGCGGCTCAGTCTCCACTCGCATTTATATACAAATGAACGCCTCCGCAACTGCCACCCACTCCCCACTCCATCCCACTGCCGCCCCCCTGCCACGCCTACAAGTGCCGTCAAGTGCAGACGCAGGCAAATACAATTCTATGTTGCGTTTAATTTCTTTTTTTCTAAAGCCTGCCTCGATTTTGTTGTAGTTGTTGCCGTTGTATTGTAACAACATCGACAGCAACTGTCGTTTGTTGTTGCATGTTGCGCGTTGCACGTTGCGGGTCCAGCGTGTGTCTGTTGTTGTTAGTGGTCAATGCCGCAGATGGTGGGCGTTCAAGGGTGTCTACGGGGCAGAGTTGTGCCCGGGGTCACATCCGTTTTGTTGCGGATTAGTTGCAAGCATCAGGGGGCATATGTGAGCAGCTGCTGCTGCTGCTGTTGCCTGCCACAGCTCCTGCCCCTTCTTGTTGCATCTTTAGCAACGACTTTAAGCGTTCAAGAATAATTTTAACTAAGTAAGCATGCGATGGGCGAGACAGCCAGGCTAGTAGATACCCTGTAGGCAAGTCTCCAGCAAAGCAAGATTCTGAAAGTTTGTAAATGAATATAAATAAATTGCTTTCCAGTTTCTTAAACGATATTAATGACATTTTTGAATATATATATATTCTATATTTATTTCTAATTAGAAAGGTACGTCCTTAAAATGACGGCTTTCGATAATCGATATATATCGATTAAATTAAATAAATACACGAAACTTGTATTCCAAATTTGAAATCTTCAGCTGTTATAGTCTCGAAGATCGTCGTTTTCGTGGGTAAATTGTATCAGATTTGCTGATGCTGATTAGGAATATATATTTTATGGAGTCAGAAGTGCTTAATCCCAACTCCATGATACCCTTTCTAGCCACTTGAAATGGATTCAAGGTAAGCGCTTGGGCTGCATGCAGTATTCACTTCGAAATTAGAATGCTTTAATTCCACAACTGATTATAAATAATTATAATAATAAAAAGATACATTCGTTGCTTATGTGTTATGTTTGTTTAATTGTTCTGCAAGAATCAAGAATCCGCAAAAATATCTCTTCGCATTTGAAGCTTAGCTGGCAACAATAATTGTGCAATATTTTGGATATAGCCAAGGTAACAATTAGCGAGGGGAAGGAGGGGGAGGAAGGTGGGTCTTGGGGTAACTGCGCTGATTGAAGTTGTCAAGGAATATGGTGATAAAAGAAAAGACCACAAGAAAAAAGCCGCAGACTAATTAAAACATTCACAATGACTGCAAAATATTAAAAAACAAAAACAAAAACCAGCAAGAAATGGAAACAAGACAAAAATTCTTTGAATGAGCTGCGCAAATCTTTTGGCATCTTTTCATGGAGAAAAAGAGAGGTTTATTTAGATGTGTGTGTGTGTGTGTGTGCGTGTGTGTGTGTGTGTGTGTGTGTGAGTGTGTGTGTGTTTTCAAGGAATTCCTTTTAATTGCTGAAGAAATAGTGAAGGAGGCATTTTTTGTTTGTTTTGCTGTCGTCACAAAGCGCGATTATAATAAGCAAGCCTAACAAGTAATCCCACAAGGGGATGGGCAAAGGGGGAAAGGGGCAATTGCAGAGGGGAGGCAGGAGTGGCAGGAACTGTAGGGGGTAATTACTTTGAAGTCAAGCAAACATTCTTCTCGTAGCAAGGAATGAGCAACGAGGATTAAAACATATGCAACAATAACTCTGATTGTGCAACATTTATAAAAATGCACGAAATGAGTCCAAAGGCTTTATTTATGCCATACATATTGGAAAATGTTTGTAGCTGTGGGAAAATTGGATTGTGGCAGAAGGTATTGGTTAGTTTCAGTGCGTAGCATGAGAGAGATGAGGAAGTTGAGGCTGGCATGGATGGCGGGGCAGTGGGTGAAAAGGCAAGAGACAAGAAATTGTCAAGTTACCTACTAAAGTGACTGAAGTCATTCTAATGAGCGGTGTATGGATATAAGTATTGATAGAGATATATTTATAGACAAAGTATATATATATAATTATAGCTGAAGATATAGATAAAGATACTGACAGAGATAGATAAATCGATTTTGAATTTGCTTGGCTTGTAATATTCTGACAAAAGTTAAATTGATGCCATATCTAGAAGGGAACTGGAATGAAACTCTCTATTAAAAATAAGAGTCATGTTTTGAATGCCTCTTTTATCTTTTCTCTATTCTTCTTCTGTCTTTTGAATCCATATTAACTTTAAATATTAACAGAGATCTTTTCAGTTCATACCAAAAACCCATTTAATTCTTATTCTTAAAACTTATTGATGAGTGTCCAGTTCTAAAAAATATTCTATTTTTATGTAAACCATTTAAGTGTGTCTTTCTATCACATCTTTAAGTAGTACTTAAGATCTTTGTGTTAATCTAATTCCACATTAGACACAATTCTGTAGACTAAATCAACTTTTACTTTTGTGGTAGACTTATAAATTGCGTTCCCAATGATAAAAGTGAATTTTAGCTGAACGCCAACATATATCTCTGCCCACCTGCCCCCTTCGCCACCGATTTGTGCCACATTTCGTGTGCCACATTTTCACGCAACATCACAAAGCATAACACAGCATTCAGGTCATCAAAGAAAAGCAAAAAAAAGAGGAAAAATTACAAAACTGATAAGCGGCAGTTGTGGTTGTTGCTGCTGTTGCAGTCAGCATTGCGTTCGCTGCAAGTTGCATGAATGAGCCGCTTTTCACATGCACCGAATCTGAATTCGAAAAACTGAATGAATTTGCCACACACAACACACACACACACACCCAACACACACACACACAGTGGAAACGCATGAATGAAAATGCGCGTTGCATGTGTGACGTCGTCGCGGCGCGAACAGCGCTGCCAGCAGCGACGCGTTGCAACAGCTGACAACAACAACAACAACAACGACAACAACGAAAAAAAGTCGCGTCCATTGACGGGCACGCGGCGCGTTTGTTTAATGGGCCACGCACGCAACACTCGAAGCAACACTCTTGCCACTCCCACCAGCCACCAGCCACCGCCAGCCAGCCTGCCCCCAAAATGCCCCAAAGTTGCTGCAGTTTGCTGTTGCTGCCTGGCTGCTGCCTGGTTGCTGTCGGTTGTCAATGCCATCGAAAAAAGCTGCGTCTCTATACGTGAGCTGTTTGGTTGCAACCAGCCCCGCGTGGCAGCAAAGTGCATTTTCGGTTTCACCCACTTCACTAAAAAAAACTGAAAAAAAAACAACAACAAAGGAAAGAAAAAAGTGCCTCTCGCGCACACATGATAATGATGATGATGTTGCAACAGCCACCGATTCGATTGTTCAGCATGCGGCACACGCGTCAAGGTCAGCCTTTCCTCCCATACCCTCCCCTCCCCACGACCCCACACGAATTATGCGCCCCATCCCCGCAAGCCTCCACACAACCTGCAACACCAAACTGCAACTCCTCCTGCAACCAGCAAACTGCAACCGTGTCGCTGCTGCTTGCGTGCAACGATTGCCTGGCGAAAAAAATTATCACAGCCAACTTTGACACATCGAATAAGGCATACCCTTTGCAGAATCGGAAAAAGATATATGTTCATGGGTTGAAAGCTTCAACCAGTCATAACTTTTTCAAAATATATTCGATCTATAAAGATAATCCTAGATTTAAATTTGAAAACATGAATCTGACGCGAAACTCGAAAATTCCTAGCTCGAAAAATAGCAGATGGACATGGATCTAAACTGCGCTTCGTCATAACTTTGTCAAAACTGATCTGATTTTCAAAAGGAAGAGATTTTTGATCCTGGTTTGATCTCTCGATCAGTCCTAAATTTAAAGTTGACAACGAGATTCTGAGTCGAACTTCATGTTAAAAGTTTTGATATAAAATCGACACACGGAAATGGATCAGAACTTCCCTAGCAATCACACTTCAAAGGAAATTCAGTTTGAGTATGGTTTGATCTCTACAATAATCCTACACTTAAATTTGAAAACATGATTTTTTCTCGAAACTCAAATAGAATTCCTGGTCCAAAAAGTAGCACATGGACATGGGTCTAAGTTTATCCAAGCCATCAATTTATCCAAACTCAGCCAATTTTCAAAAGCAAATGTTAAATCCTATAAATCCTACATTCTAAGTTGAAAACGTGATTCAGACTCAAAACTCATCTAAAATTCGCAGCCCAAAAACTATGATTTATACATGGATAATCTTGGTTTAGCCATAACTCTGTCAAAACTCAACCGATTTGCAAAAGGGGAGTTTTGATCATCGATTGGCCTCTAAATCACTTCCACATTTAAAGTTGAGAATGCGTTTCTTCATCGAAAATCTTGTAAAATTCCCCTCCCAAAAAAATAGTCTACAGACCCAAGTTTAAGTTGCAACTAGCCATAACTTTGGCAAAACTCAACCGATTTTTAAGAACCCAGCGCTTTTTATCATCTCGATTAGTAATGCATCAAAAATTGGAAACCCTGTTTTTGGCTGCAATTCATGCCCCAAATAATGTAATCAGCGCATGCAAGGGTATATCACAAACCCCACCACACACGTAAAAAACGTATGCCTCATGCTGCAGCACACACACACACACACACACACACACACACACACACACACACACACACACACACACACACACACACACACATCTCATTGCTTTTTTGTCGTCGTCGTTTGGCATTGCACTTTGATTGCACTGGCCGCGATTATCCGCATGTTGCATATCAATGTCCTGCCTGCCTGCCAGCCTGCCTGGCTGCCCCGCCAATCCCCCCGCTGAAGGTCATGTGTAGGTGTTTCGCCTGTTGCACTGCATCACATCGAGAGCAGCACTCTGCCTCCTGCCACCTGCCACTTGCCTCCCAACCCCCCTTGTCAATTACGTCCATTTTTGGCTGCGCTTCGTTGCGCATTTTTGCATTTTTTCCAAACATTTGTGGCGCCTTTTTTTGTTGTTGTTGCTGCGGCTGCCACTGCTGCTGCGGCTGCTGCTGGAGTTGGAGTTGGGCAAGTGCATTCAGCGCGCGATTATTAGGGATTTCAATCGACGCTGCACTTGACTATCAACACCCCCGTGCCACCGTGCCCCATGTCCCCGTTGTGGCGCTTGTTTGTGGTTGATGTTGCGTTTTTTTCCCACGCTTCTCGTTTTGTTTTTGGTTTCGCTTTTTTGTCGCTCGCCCGTCGCCGATTTTTGCATGAATTTTTGCAGTAGGCACAACGGACACGCCTGCCACGCCCACCTCGGGCCCCCAGCCCAATTGGTCATTTGAATTGTTGCACTTTTTATGCAACGGCCTGTCGCCTCTCCTGATGGAGCCTGCCACCATTGAAGTGCGAAAATGCAGCGTAAAATGGGCAAATCGACAAAAAAAGAGAAAAACCCCAAATGAAAATGCAAATAAAAATAAAGGTAAAAAAAAACAGGAAACGAATTTCGATGCTGGCTTTGGCTTTGGGCCTTTTTTTGTGTGGTTCGATGCGTTGATGCATTTTTGTTGCATGTGCAACATTGTGGCACACACACTCTGTGTGTGTGTGTGTTTATGTCTGTTATGTTGTGTTGATTGTTGCGGCAACAGCCAAAACCCAATTGACCGCAAATTTGCGGCTTTTGTGATCAGATTTTTATTGGCCCATCTGGAATGGGCTCGTTCGGTTGAGTGTGGCAAGTGTGGCACACTTTCCACATGCCACTGCATCAATATGCATATGGTTGACTACCACATTCTATTATGCTGCATATTTAATAGCCACACATATTGTTGACAGCTCATAGAAAACAGCAACAATAAAAACCACGCTGCTATTTTATGTTAAATGTTAAACACTTAATTGCCGTCAATTGCAACACATTTTTTATTCCTGCATTTGTCGAGTTACTTTTGCTATGTATTTATGATGCTGGACTGAAGCGAAAATGTTCTCGTTGTAACTTGCGGAATGTTAACACCTGCCTTATCAATAGTCTCTTATCAACTGCGTTTTTATTGAGGAGATTTTTCTCATTCGACATACAACCTAGCCAAAAAGTGAACTAATTTTGTGTGACTCAACACTGGTTTATCAAATACAAATATCTGATTTTAACTACTTAATTTTTAGTCTGTGGTTCTTCCCATATGTGCATAAAGCATTGCACACTCAATTCCACAATTAGACGCATGATAATAAGCCAAACAATTACTAATATAGAAACCCTAACATAAAGTCTCTCATCGGCATAATTAATCCAAATAGCTAGCAAACATCTTGATAAAAAGCAATGCTTTATAGTCTCCGAGATCGGCTTGTTCAATCAGATGGACATGTGTAAATCGATGCGACCATTGATGCTGATCAAGAATATATATGCTTTATAAGGTTGGATGTACTATATATATGTTGTACTATATATTATATATAATTTCGCACATTTTTAATTTGTTCAGGGGCTTATAGATATATATAAGAGTTAACATTCTATATCCTCTGTATCAAATATTACTAAATTGCTCTAATTTCTTATCAAATACTCTGCAGTAAATCAAAATGTTCTTCATATTTTTTGCTGATCAATTTTGTTGCTGATTTATATTGCATTTTAATTTGTATTCAATTTGTGGGCCTTCCTAACTGGACCCACTTTCCATTCCTCATGGAGATATTTATTTTTATCTAAGCTAAATCGATTTAAAACTCTTATTAAATTTATGATAAGCTTTTATTTATTTGCTGCTGCAATTCGCCCATTAATAGTTTAAACTATTAAAATTGCTTATGGTATTTGTGAATTTATTAAATATTGATTTATGGCTACGAAATCCCTTTGGATCCAATTGCACAGTAAATAAAACATCGTTTAATCTTTTTTGTTTGCCAACCAGACTCAATTCACATTTATTGCTGCTGCTGCTGCTGCTGCTGCTGCTGTTGCTGCTTTTATTGCTGTTGTTTTGGGCATATTTTTTTTATTGGAAATTGAAAAAGAAATCGAAATGGCGCCAAATGGTTGCAGCAATGCACAAAAAGATTGCTGACTGCACTGGTTGGCAGCAGCAATAGAGGAGCTGTTGCTGCTGGGTGTTGCTGGTGGCTGTTGCTGGTGAATTGGCCGTCAGACACCCATCTGTTTGCCCTTGAGTATTGTGTGCTGAACCAAAAACAGTTGCAGCGACTCAGATCTATTGCTGCTGCTGGCCACAGATCGGCAGCAACATGTTGCAGCTGTGCAATGCGGCTGCAATTTTATGAATGAAAACGTTGCCGCACGTGACAAATATTAGCTGCTTGCGGCTATTAAATGTCACTACAAAAGCCAGCAGCAGCAACAACAACAACAACGATAGCAGCAACAGCATGCCACAGTTGCAACGTTGATGCTGCTGCTGCTGCTGCAATTGTATGCTGCTGAAATTGCTGCTGCACAAATTGTGTGTGAAAAAGTTCATACATCAACGCACAAATACACACGCGCGCACACACACACACACACACACACACACAGACACACACACACACACAAGCAGAAAAGCGCATAAAAAGTGTTGCTGTCATGCGGTTGTTGCTGTAGTTGCTGCTGCTGCTGCTGCTGCTGCTATTGCAAGCAACAGTGCGTTTTGCTGCAGCACACACACACACACACACACACATTCACTCCACACACCTCGACTCAAATACACACACACACACACACTCAGTGCAATCACATGTTTTTTCGTTGTTGTTGCTGCTGCGTTTTGTGCTGATTTTTTTTTGCGCAATTCACGCGAAATGCGTTTGAAAGCGAAAGTGTTGGCAGGCACCCACACACACACACACACACACACACACACACACACACACACACACACACAGACACATACACGCACACTCACGCTTTGATTGTTGCTGGTTAACAGCATGTTGCACGTGTCAATAGTGCATGTTGCAGGTGGGGGTCGACAACTGGCAATTGCCAGTGGCCAATGGCCAATTGTTCGCCTCCCGTCTCACTTTTATAGCATCAATGGACAAAAATCGACGCATTTACTAACTTTATCACACGCGAGCGAATTGTTGTTGTTGCCGCTGCTGTTGCAATTGCAGTTGCAGTTGTTATTGTTGCAGCTGTGAAAACGTTTTGTTTGCTTTGCAGTTAGTCATTAAACTGTTGCTGATGCACCTTTTTTTCGAGTGTGTGCTGTGTGTGTGTGTGTGCGTGTGTGTGTGTGGCTGTGGTCTATTTTGGTTTTAATTGTTGCCCACAATGGGAACATCAACGACAGCAACAACAATAATTGCTACTGTTGTGCAGCCGGCAATTAATTAGTGCACTGTCGACGGCTGATTAAGTCAAATAACATTGATGATATTCCCCAATCCACGCATCCCCTCCCCCTCTCCACAGCTCTCTCTTTTAGCCCAATGCTCATCTTTTGGTAGCTATATTATGTAAGGTTTTGTGTGTGTGTGTGGTGTGTGTGTGTGTGTGTGTGTGTTGTCAATTTAAATCTAAACAAATACACATTTGAATCGCTGAATCGTAGAATGGCATTCAAGTGCGGCTAACCACAAAAACATTCCAATAAATTTCACACTTAAATTTAGCTGCCCAACTGCAAACAGCAACAAGTCAGGAAATGCGCTAACAGCAACAGCAACAGCAACAACAATAGCAGCAACAACAATAGCAGCCACAACAATAATATTAAAACAGCCAACATATTGTCAAGGGTATTAAATTGAAATTGAAAAGTAAAATAATTGAAATATGTTTTTTGTGACAACGTTTTTGCCATGCAAGGATCGACTTTCTACCAACCAGGTAGTTGCTAGTTGATAGTTGGCAGTGTTGTTAGTTGGAGCAGGACAAACAGAATGTCTTCGATCGGCTTTGGATCGGGGTGTCAAACCGGATTTGGAACTGAAAGAGTTACTGGAATCGATATGCCAAATAATTAATTCATAACATACAAAGAAATCTTTACATTTTGTGATTGCTTGATTTAAATTTATCTATCTTGATTTATCTGACGTGTTTAACACGTTTTTATTAACGCTACAAACTCAGCAGAAATCTTCTCAAACATGTACTTATTTTTTGAAGTAAGTTGGATCCATTACCGATCCATTTGCGTAGAAGCTGAGACATAAGTTGGTTGCATTTGCTACAAAAGTATTTTGCCGTCAAAGAGGAATCGGGCAACGTAACCATTTTGGTGAAAAAGCCTCTGCCTGCCTCTGCAATAGCTTTTACTCTTTGAGCCAAAAGCCGGCAGAGCCCAAGTGCCTTTGGTGCAGTTGGAATATATCCCTTTCTCTAAATTGACAGCCCTTGGACTAAATGCGTTTTTTGCTTAGTCTTATTGGCTCAGCAGCCAGCGCCAACCTCCGCCAGTGTTGCGAAACGCAGTGCGACGCATGCGGGAAAATCGACAGGCAAAAAAAAAATACAACATAAAATTGCAGACAGGCGCTGGAAGGATGCAAAAAAAAATAGGATGAGTTTGCTGGCTTCAAGCTGAGTGCAGTAAAAATCAAGCGACTATATAGACACACACACACACATGCTCTACAATTTGGTAGGTGTGTGTGTGTGTCTCTGTGTATATATTGTGTGTATTTTCTTTTTCTATTGCTTGTCCGACTTTTTTTGTCTATTGAGTTTCAAATTTCCCGGACAGCAGCCACGTACAATGCGTTGCCTGTCCTATCCTGTCCTGTCCTGTCGCTCCTGCTCAGGATTTCTGCTGCTGCTGCTGCTGCTGCGCTGCTGAAGGCTTTGATAAAAAATTTTTTGGCAAATGTTTTCTGAAATCCTTCAACGTGCCCCGCACCCCCACCGCCCCCTGTGCCACAACGTAACAAGCCATTGCAACAACAGCCTCTCGCATATAAATGGCATGTTTGACACACAACAAGGCAGCAGCGGGAGGTGTGCAGGGCGAGGCAGGGGAGTGGGGGTGGTGGCAACTGCGCCACTGCGTTGCAAACAAAATAATATGCAAAATGTTAAAAAATTAAATGAGTGGAGTGGGCAACGTGGAGGCAGATTGCCATAAAACGTAGTTGCTGTTGTTGTTGCTGTTGCTGTTGTCCAGCAGCGAAAAATTCGCGAATTTTTAGTTGATTTTCTACATGCTTGTTGTGCGGGGGCTGTGTGGGTGTGTAGAGAGGGTGTGGGTGTGGGTGTGGGTGGGGGTGTGGGTGTGCACATGCCACTCTGCAGAGTAGTTGGGTGTGTGGGGTGCTGCATGCGATTTTCTGTTTGATTTGTTGGCGCCTTGCAAAAGGGCAACGGAGTCCAGACACAGAAAACGAGAGAGAGAGAGAGAGAGTAAGAGATATGTATATGCAGAGAGAGGGAGAGAGAGAGAGAGAGGGGGAAGAGAACTTGGGAGTAGCTTTGACAAAACATTAAAAATAAATCAAATAAAATGAACACAACTACGCAGCATACACTTTACCCCAACCCGTGCCTCCCTCTCCCTCTCTCACCCCCTTTGGGCACATCAATTATTATTTTTTTCGACAGGGTTGCAAAACTCACGTTTCGAACATAACCAAAAAATTAATGAGAATTTGTTGACTTTTTCGGAAATTATATTTGTTTTGATTATATATAGCCGAAACTCGATCTGAGTCTAGCTAAGCTTCCCCGAACAACCCTTAACTTTTTGTTTGAGTGACATTTATTTTTATTTTTTACATACTTTTTTTAATTTTTTATAATTCTTTATTTTGGGGCGCATTTAAATGAAAGTCAGTCGGTTGCAAGGTTTGAGGCGGCGCGTTCTAAAAATTGAAAACAACCGCCCAGCAGCAACTCAAATATTATGCAGGCCTGTGGCAGCAACAGCAACAACAACAACAGCAGCAGCAGCAGCAGCAACAACAACAGCAACAACAGCAGCAACTTATTGGCTTGCCGAACAAAGGCTATGCAAATGTCGTTATGCGAAATACGAGTAATATATTGAGTATAAAGTACCGAGTATAATAAACATAAGCGATTAAGCCAACGTTGCACAGTTGCAACTACAAAATTGTACAACAACACGAGACTGCCCTCTCAAGATAAGATAGATACCCAGTAGTCAGCTGTGAAATATCCAATATGGATTTTCGAGTAACTTTTGCAATCATTTAATTAATTGTTGAAATTCCAGAAAACAAATAAGTAGATGATTCTATAGGAATGCTTAGGAAATTAAATTAATTAATTTATCTTTGGTAATTCTTTGACATCATATCTGATGAGAATCTATCAATCTTATATATACCTGTGCTATTCATGACAACGGAAGGCTTTATACAATTTTAATAAAAGTAAAATAAATACATTTTATATTCTTTGATATGCACACGCAAGAAGGGCTTATAAATAACAGGGTATGTTATTATGATACCACAAGAAAAAGCCACATATGACGATGCCGATTTAAACTTTGAAGTTAAAGTTGAGGAAGAGCAAGGAGAAGAAAAAGATAAATGAAGATGATGGCAACGATGCCAACAATTACAGAGCCGTTTTCCATAATATGCGAAATATAAACAATAAATGCTGATGGTCGCTGCTGCTGCAAGCAGCCTGCAAAGAGAGAAAGAGGAGAGACAGAGAGAGACAGTGGGAGAGACACAGAGACAGACGGAACAACAACAAATCATGCACAAGACAATGGGCCACATTTTGTGAGCCGCTTTGCTGCAACTTATAACAAACAATTACACATATTTTGCATGTTGCGAGCGGGTGAAGTGGAAGGGGGGAGGGGGGGCGGAGTTGTGGTAGGGATAGGTTATGATGCTGGGCGCCAGGCCACCGGTAGCTCGAATTTTTGCGAACAATTGTTGATCTCTGCAACAAGTTGCAGCAATGCACGCACACATGCACACAGCGTCTTTAGATGAACTGCAACTGCAACTGAAGAAGTTGTTGCAACAACAGCAACGGTAACAGCAACAGTGCCCAACGATGCATGCAAAGCAGCCACAACAACAACAGCAACAACAACAACAACAACGAGAACAGCTTGAGCTACAGATTCGGATTGCTGCCTCTACGGTTGCTGTTGCTGTTGCTGCCACAGTAGCAGCCAAAATAGTTGTCGGCGGGGTGCTTGAGCTGTGGCATGAGCTCCGAGCTCTGCCGGGTCGCTGTCGGTGGCTTCACATCGCCCACGAAGAAACACGACGCGTCGGCGGCACTATGAGAAAACGTGCACCGCCAAAAACCACCGGGCAGCAGCAGCAGAAGCAGAAGCAGCAGCAGCCACAGTTGCCACAGTTGCAGCAGCTTGCTGCGGCAGCTACTGATGCTCCACTCTAACTATACTTACTACAAGCGACTACTGTGGCCAGCAACAACAACAACAACAACAGCAGCAATTGCAACTGCAACGCAGATTTTCTATTTAAGATACTCTAACAATGTGTTGACTACAGCAAGCAACTTGTCGCGCAGATAGTCAAAGGGAATGTGGATTGAACTCTATATTCGAGACGAGACTGAGAGAAAGAGAAATGGTGGAAGAGAGAGAGAGAGGGAGAGAGAAAGAGAGAGAGAGAGAAGATTGGTGGTAGCAATCTTCTAATATCAATCAAAGCTCATAAAATATACATTATGAAATATGGTTTAAAGCACTGTTTCTTAATGCAAGACATACATAAATAAAATCAGAGAAATTATAGGAAACTTTAAGGATTCTCTATTTAATAGCTAGTAAGCACTCCATCAAAACTTAACAACTAATGATATACATTTATAATTTTAGTAATTATCAAATATTTGTTTAATGATGCTCAGAAATTAGTGTAAGGCATAAGCTGAGAGTACTTGTATTAATATCAAGATCGATGAGATCAGAGATCAGTGCAAACAGTTCTTATAACTGCTCTTGAAATATGGATAGTTATTTCATCAGTGATTATTATCATTATTTAAGGTGCTCTGAATGCTTTAGAGCATTTGGGATTCGTTTGGCTTCAGCTCTCTTCACTTGCGTTGGCTGACTGGCTGTAATGTCTTTCTTATGCGATGGTCCAAACCCCTTCAGTCTTTGCTGCCTACCTGCCCAGCCCGCCTGCCCCCTCTCACTTTGCCACGTCCCCTCCCCTCCCCTCATAGTAGAGTTAAACATCATATGCTGCTGTTTTGCGGCAGCAAAACATTTTTGCAGTAGCAATTGGCTTCATTTGAAATTGTCTTCGCATTGTTACTGTTGCCTCTTAAGTATATTCCTATGTGTGTGTGTGTGTGTGTGTTTGTGTGCTGAAGCATTTTCCCCTTGGACAGGTTTAATAAATATGTTCAAGGAAATGCTGTTTGGTAATTGTTCGTTGGCGTCTTTTTTGTTTATTCTCCCTCTTCTTGGCTGCTGCAATTTTTGGGCAAGTTTCTTTTGCTTGGCTGCATCTCTTTCGGTTTTCCCCTCTCTTTCCCTGCCCTACTGTCTCCGTCTCTGTGTCCGTCTCTGTCTCTTGTTTGGCAACCGGAAATATGGCGCCGCAATGAACCTTTACTATCATTTATGAGATCTGCTCGCTTTGGTAATTTTTTAACAATATTTAAAACAGTTTGTCAGTTACAGTTGCATTAACTTCTTATGTAAACATTTGCATAAGCAAACAAGCCAAATTTCTGGCTGCCAAACTAATATTAATTTGGATACACACAAACACACGCACACACATATTAGGAGCAGAAATTGAAAATGAGTTTACGCAGTTGACAACAGCAACAAAAAATTTGTTTTCTGGCTGACATGTCGTATGCGCAATGTTGCTATTGCTATTGCTGCTGCTGCTGCTGCCAGTTACTGTTGCTGTTCGCCGTTGGCGCAGGTCAGTAAACCGCCAATAAAATCAACGTTGCAGCCAGGACACTCGTCTCTGCCTGGCATCCTAGTCGCACCCATTCCTTTTGCACGTTGGCCCAAACTGAAAATTGAACTCATATTTATTTAACTTGGGCTTGGACTCGTTATTGCCGTTGTTACTGTTGTTGCAAGCTGCCTGCCTGCCTGACTGCCTGCCTGCCAGCAAGCCAGACCGCCTAGGCCCAATTCATCAACAGCCATCCGAGCATTAGCCGTCAGTCCGTCAGTGCGTCAGACGAGTCGTTGGAGTCCTACTGCGGCTACTCCTGGGCTACTCCTGGGCGTGTGCATGCTGTATACTCTTTTGTCTACGAATTTTTGAGTTTTGAGTTTGCATACAAGATGAGTTCTGTCGAGGCACAAACACACACCACTCACACACACAGACACACAGGCTGCTGCTGTGCCCATGTCCATGTCCATGTCCAGTGCGTGGTTGCCTTTGGGTGCCGTAATAAAATGTCATTCGTCATTTGGTTTTTGCGTGTGCGTTGCCCATCGCAACAACCCCAACCACTACTCTCTACACCCCCTAACCGACCACCCACCACCCACATCCTGCTGCTGCTGCTGGTGCTGCTGCCAATAACTTTAGCAACTGCAGCAACGACGACTAATCGCATTGTCTGCACTTTTTGTGTATGCAGCACGCAGCTCGAATGCGAAACCGAAACAGAAAACAGAACACACAGCTCCAAATCTGCAGCACTTCAACGTAATGTTGCATATTCGTTGCAATGCAACCACCCCTCTCCAGTCAGCAGCACCTCCCTCCCCTCCCCCTCCCCTCACCCTCCACTCCACTCCCTGCACAGTTGCCGCTCGCATTTAACAATTCTATTAATTTGTTTTGTTCAACATAAAGTGCACAGAAATCAAAAGCAAACGTGTTGCTCCATCTGTATGCCTATCTACACTGACAAAAATAGGGACAGTTTGGCTAAAGATGGAGGAGGATAGATGATAAATCGATCTGTGATATGAATTTAATAGAATTAGTTCTGAATTATTTTCTTTCATATTTTTACATTAATATTAAAGAATAATCGCAGTAAAATATATTGTGATTGTTTTCCGAATTGACTTCAGAATATATAATATATAATATCAGTTTCAGTTGTTCCTTAAATATTAACTATCCTTTGCTGATTACTATTAATTTTGCTGGATCGATGATAATCTAAAACTTTTTTAGGAGGCCAACAAAGTTGCTAGTCAAGAGCTCAATGCTCAAAATCCTTTGAATCCTTTTCTCTAAGTGTACGTATAGATTTCTAAATTCAAATGTGCATATACTATTTAGTATATTGTGTGTGCTGTAAAGCCGCATCCTTTCGGTGCTGTTGAATAAAGCAAAAATAGATTGCAACTCTGCGTTTTATTATGCCAATTTCGAATTTAATTTCTTATAAAATTCTTTTAGTTGAGTTTTCGTTTCATTTGGTTTTGTTTCGATGCATTTCATTCGGTTTAGTTTATTTTGCTGTTTGCTTAGTTTTTAGTTCATGCATTTATATTCCGAATGCATGGACAGAGACATCTCGACTCGGCCATAAAACCATTCACACAGAGACTCATTGAGTGCGACATGTCCTTTCGTTCAACAATGTTCAACGCGGCGAATGCATTTCATATGAACAACAACAACATCAACAACAACAACAAGAGCGTCATCTAATGCAGCTGCTCCTCCTCACCACGCCCTCCCCGCCTCCACCCTGTACACATAGGGGTAAAGGACCCTTGCCAGAGATACATATATTCAGATATTGTCTTCGCTCCGTTGACGACGACGGCGATTTCACAATATCCCCAAATTCTACAAAACTAAAATATATCATTGTGTGCTTTGCCACGATGCCACCCCCACCCCTCCCCTCTTGTGGCTCCCCATGCGTAATTTGCGTATGTTTGCAGAGCGAAAACGAGAAAGGGTTGCGTGAATCTCCGGCTGCTTCTAACTGAAAATAATGATAGGCGCTGCAAACAGCCTCCACTTTGTCTGACTCCTCCAACTCCCTTTTGCCTGTGTGTGTGTGTGTGTGTGTGTGTTGGGTTGTGTGTGTGTGTGGGGGGGTGTCTTTTAATTGTCAATGCATATTTGGGTGTGCCAGCTCACAACTCCGTCTCCCGTCCCGCGCCGCCTCATTGGCTTGTGTTTGCTTTAATCCGGCCATTGTGGCTCGATTTATGATTTATTTTTTGGTGGGTCAAATGGGCGCAATTCCCTTTATACTATATACGGCTGATATGTGTGAATATATGCGTGTGTGTGTGTGTGTGTGTGTGTGTGTGCAGTATCTTTCGAATAATGTTGCACTTTGATATCGCTTTCGAATATACCATATTAAATTAGCGTTTACGAAACAGCAACAGCAATTACTTAATTGAGACTGCTGATTTATGAATAATCGCTTTTTATTTCAGAATTGAATAGAAGCGATAAATATTTTGTATATATCATATAACAGTTATTTCTGCATATGCCCAGCGTTAAAAATATTTAAATAATCATTTATTAATTTCTTGTTTCTTCTGATATCAGCCACTACAAGCTTAATCCAAGTAACTAACTAATGTGTTCTTTGACCGATTGAGTTTGAAGCCTTTTTTTATGTTAACTCCTATTTGTTTTTCAGGTTCGAGTTTTTTGACAATATACCCTTCGGATTATTCTCACAGACATTCACAGACAAGTGTCGTGTTCGGAAGTCGTAAATTTGTTATCTTTGATCTCAATTCATACATATCTAAGCTACCCGTAACGACAATTGTCATCAGCTGCATTATCTGGCAAATGTAACTAACGCAGCCTGTCCAGGTGCGGCTGCTATGCAAAGGACCTGCAGGACCTCCAGGCAGACAAACAGACAGGCTGAGAGACACAAAGAGGAGCTGCTCCTCTCAAACAGCACCAGTGTCCCTTTGTTGTATTGTTATCGCATGGTTTGGTCCTGGCACCAGGACCCGACCAGAACTGAGCCTAAAACTGAGTCCAACCAGCGACCACAGCAACAACAACAACAACAGCAGCAACAGCAACAATGATGATAATTCGAATGGTCATTATTTATATTCTTGTGCAAGTGTTTGCGTATTCAAAAATTCTATTAAGGAAGTTGAAGTACAAAAGTTGTGTGGCTGCAGCACAAGCTTGTGCCTCGTTGTTGTGCCTCGTTGTTCATGCATGTCGAATGCATCACCAAAAAGGGACTGCGGGTGCGGGGGCTGGGGGAGGGGCGAGAGAGGCAGGTGGGCCGACTAGGATCGAAAAATTGGGTGTGGATTGGTCGACTGCTACTCTGCTGGTTGCTCTGCCTCTGCGGGTGCCTCTGCCATGTCGTCGCCAACGTCATACTCGTCATCCTCATTCTCGACATCCTCATTCTCGTCATCATCATCATTATCGTCGTTATCGTCATCATAATCATCGTTGGCAGCGTCATCGTTTGTGTAGTTTTTGCGTTTATTGTTGCATTTCTGATGTGATTTTTAGTATTGTCCAGCGACGAATGCAATGTGCTCAGCATTTCTGAATGTGTCCTGCGTATGACTCTCTTTTCTGGCTCCCTCTACCACCCACTGTCCCCCTCTCTCTCTCTCTCTCTCTCTCTCTCTCTCTCTCTCTGTCTGTCTCTGTATACACATGTGTGGGTGCGTCCTATGTTAAATTGTTTGCTTGATGCTCGATCAAAAATGACAAATGTGTCCACAGTGAGCGCGAGCAGTATATGCCTATACTCTAGTAAATCTACAAACAATAGTTTCAAGATGAAATAAATAATATAATTCGAAATAAAATAGATAGAGTATTTTATATATATATATATATTTTTATATTTTAGAAACTTGAAAAAGTATATAATAAATATATTAATTGAAAATTAAAATTAATACTGATGCAATTAGTTGTGTTATAAAAACTATTTAAATTATATTTCTTTCAAAGTTAAATTGTAAACTCAAAAGAAAGTTACTCGAATGAATCAGCTACTAATGCATCTACCAGTATTCCAATTCGAACTGTGTAAAATGTTTATGTTTATTATTGCTGCTCGTTCAATAAGTGCACACATTGCTGGGAGTAGCTGTATGCATCATGTTGCAAACATACTGCTGCATTCTGCCAGAGTTGTTGTCGCCTGCATTTGCTGGCAAAATGTTAATTTGAATTTGTGAGCATGTCATTAACACACGCACACGCACACACACACACACACACACACACACACACACGCACTTATACAGGCACAACAACAATGCTGCACGCTGGCGGTAGAAATGCATTTGACAAATGCGTTGTTAATGATGCAAAATGCAATTTTCGAAAATGCACAAGTTTTGCAGTTTGATTTGATGGCAGAGCGAACAAAAAATGAAAACAAATACCGAGATGGAGTTAGAACTGGACTTATGAGAGTCCATAGCAAAAGTACACAGTAGGCAGGTAGTACTGTACCGCACAGCGATTTAAATATAAATTATAAATACAAACAAAATGAGGCACATTTCTATATAAACAAAAAACTCAAGTTTGAAATAACTAAACAATGTGCCGCTTGCGCTTTAATCAGCGCCGCCTCAAAGCAAGCAGCCAGCAACAACAACAGCAACAACACAGCAACAACACAGCAACAACAACAACACGAGTTGTTAGATCAACAACTCTGGCAACAACTCAATTACCAACAACAACAATTACAACAACAACAAAAGAAGGCGGCAACAAACGGCCGCTAACATTCATCACCACCAATTTAAATTGCTTTTGTTTATATAAATTTTCCAACACACACACACACTTACACACACACACACACACACACACACACGTAGGGCATACAGCATAAGCAGAAGACAGTTGGAAAATTTAAAGAAATGCGCTGTTAAAAGCAATGGAAAATAATTTTTCAACACGCCGCATTTGTTTAATTATAAATTTCTGTCAAGATTGTTTTTCTTTTTTTTTCTTTTTTTTCTGTGTTTTTCTTTTTGTGTCTAGCTGCTCAAAGGAGCGCCGCCGACGTCAACATCGTCTTCAGCGTCAACATGTTGCCATCGTCACTAATACACACACACACACACAACACACACACACACAACACACAACAGACACACACTCAGCCAGTTACAGCTAGTCAAACAAATAAACAATTACCGAGGGCTGCTCCTCCCCTCCGAGATTTCTTCCCATTCCCATTTTCAGTTGCATTTGCCAACGCTGTTGTTGCTGTTGTTGCTGCTGCTGCTGCTGCTGCGTTTTTGATGTTGTTCTGTTATTTTTGTGGTTGCTGTTGTTGTTGTTGTTGTTGTATTCTGTATGTTGCTTGCTGTCGATTGAAACAAACGCAACACGTTAAAGTCTTCCGATTCCTGATTTGTTTGCTCAACATTTATTGAAGATCAAAGCGAACACTGAGTTTCCAGCTTGTCAACTGTACCAGCAAAGCAAACTTTACTTGCCCCTGCCCCTCCCCCTCCCCTTCCCCTTCCCAGGCATAAAATGCAATTTATAACAAAATAACAACAATATCAACGTGTGCTATTTTTCAATAATTATATAAACATTCAAAATGCTGATGCATTTCATTTGGTGCCCTTGCTCACAAATTGAAAATTCAGAGATCGACGCTGAAATACTCTCAGCAGTAGGTGAACTCTCCTGATGCTGTTACAAAATACCCTAACAAAAATGGTTACCATTTATTGGTCTGCATCTACTTGCCCTTAAATTCAAATAAATGATGTCATTTAATCATCATTTCCTTTTTTACAGCAGCTGTCTCAACAGTCTTGAAGAAAGAAACATTGCCGCAGTTTTCAATCAATTCATTCTCACAATATACAACACACAATGTTTGCGAGCTCCATGTGAAATATATACATATTGATATTCTCATTCTCATAAGCTTTTAAGATCTCAGCGAAACAACAAATTATTAATATAATGTATTCAAGAGAATTATAAACAGATCTTGGCAGTATTTCGTTCACATCAGAATTCAGTTCTAAACACAATTAAAACCCGGGCAATACAATGAAGTCAAAAAGAAGTGAAGCGGATCGTTAAAGTTGTTATGCCCCCTCCCCCCCTTACCACCCCGCATACCCTTTCCCCCTCAATGCCCCCATTAATAGGGGGCAGTAGTAGTAGTTGTTGCCTTTTTGCTCGTTTCGCTTTGTCATCGTCGACGTCGTCGTCGTCGTCGTCTCCAACGTCGTCGTATACAAAACAAAGTCGCCAACTATAAAAATTATAGTTAATGTATAAATTTAATGGCAACTCGTTTATTAAAAATTTTATTTGAATTCTTTTATTTATACGTTTTATACGCTCTTTTGCGCACGCTCGCAGTTGCTGCAGACTGCTTTTGCAGTTGCAGGCAACAATGTTGCATAGTCGACGACAGCGATGACGACGACGACGACGACGACGACGACGACGACGATAATAATGATGTTTGCTGCTGGCGATAATGATGTTGCCCCCGTTGCATTGCGCGCTGCCCCTGCAACGTCGCCTCAGCCATAAATCGAAAGAACAAATCGCTGCGGCAAAGGCAGTAAAAGCAAATAAACCCAAGTGCAGACGTAATAAACTCGCTGATGTTATGGACGCAACGCAAGAGTACTGAGCGGGGGGCTGGGCAGAGGGGGGGCAGAGGGGGGGCACCTGCATCTGGAGTTGTACTTCTATTACAACAAGCCGCTGCAGTTGCGCGAAAATGGCAATGGAAATGGGGAAGGGAAGTGCGCAATTGGGCAACGAACTGAGGTCATTATTGCAACTATTGAAATAATTCGCGGTGCACGTGGGTGGCAGACTGCCTCAATGCCTCACTGACTCCAGCATTTGACCAGTGTGCGTGTGTCTGTGTGTGTTGCTTCCCCCCTCCACTTGAAATTATGTTAAAAGCACCTCTTTTGCTTGTGCACATTTTATACATGTCATTTCCGGTTTACGCTTTTTTATATGCCACTGATTATGATCCACTAGCCACTTTGCCTTTTGCCTTCGCACAATTTCAGCTAAACGAGCGACCGACCAGCTGAAAGTTGCACTCATCTATCATGGCATAGTTTTTTCTTGTTGCAACTACTTATTATGGTTGGATACTGGGTAACAATGTTGCCGAGAGATGGATAAGAAATTGACTGGAAACAAGTAAGAACAGCTATATTCAGTACGCTAATGATAACATACCCTCACCAATCGGAGTCCAACTGATATGATATGGCCTGGACACACAAATGTTATCCCACATTATTCTCTAACCAGACCAGAACGAAAGACACACAATTTTAATGCTGGTCATGATTTGAAGTGCGTCTTTGTTGTGCTTCAACATTTTATTTACTGGTAGTCTAATCTATAACTCTATCGATTAATGAGCTTGATTAAAATTTCATTTAAATTTGAGTATATGATTTTGGATGACATTTTCATCTATTGTGAAAGGCAGACATAGCTGCATATGTCCCCTTGCAACAAATGTGTGTCCATTTGCTCAGCTGGCATTCCTCATTAATTTTCATAGAGATGCGCCAAAGATTTCCAACTCATAACTGGATAAGTGTTGGAACGAAAGTCGTTCTTAACAACTAATTGCACTGCTGCCCCATCCACGTCCACATCCACGTCCCCATCTCATCTCCTCTGGCTGTTTAGCTTACAGTTAAGCAACGTCGTCAGAAGCTTATGCAAGGCCAAATCACTCTCTCAATCATACGCACGCTCGCACTCTTCTTCTCCCCCCTTTCCCCCTCTGCATCTGCCTATCTCTTTCTATAAGTGCCACAAGCTTTGGAACGAGTTGAGAGACCAGACAGCAGGCAACGTGTTTGTTCTAGATTAGCCACAGACTCAACAGACTGGCAACAATGTTGCAGCAACTTGTTGTTGCTGTTGCTGTTGCGGTTTGGGTTTGTCGACCGTCGACCAGACAACAAACTAATTCGTATTTCAATTGAGTAGCAAGTGCCGTTAACCAAGCATTTTGCATTAAGTTTAGTCGAATAAACTAGATGACTTTATACAAATGTGGCAATGTGACGACAACAACAACAACAACACCAGCAACAACTTGTCTCAAGTGCAGGCCACTCCTCAAACTTCTGTCGGCGGCCTTTGTGGAGAGAATGAAGTGCAGCTGTTATCATATCTTTCACTTAAAATAAATAAAATTACAATTTAATAATAATAACAAGGAGGATGCCTCCTCCCTCCCTGCCCCTTTTGCTCTGCTCTTCACCTGAAGTGGGGGCGGCACAACAAAAGCAACAAATAGTCAATTAATTATTACCACAAGAGTTGTGAGCATTTCTTACGAAAGTGTTTTAGCTTCGCATTCTGTCCGATTGACTTTTTTTATTTTTTTGGTTTCCCAACTGAAGCACATAATTGAAACTTGTTGACTTCAGTGGGCGTCTTACCCCCCATTTCTACTCTGATAATATTTGTTGTTTTACCTATTTTATGTTAAGTTTCATTTGCCGCACTCTGATACTGATAGCTTGAGTTGACTTGACTCGACTCGACTCGACTCGACTCGACTCGAGTCGATTCACTGCTGTTGCCGATGATAATAATAATAATTAGTAATTATATTGTTGTAAAATAAACTTGTTTTAATTGCTTGCCAATCGCTCTCTCAGATATGATATGAAAAGCAAACCAATCGTGAAACAACTCAAAATGCTAAAACATGATAACAAACAATGCAACAACAAACGATTGAAATTTATGTACGCCGTAAATAGAATGGCATTTTAGACAGCCAGATAACATATTCATTCTCCTTATTCACCAATTATAAGAGCACTCGATAAACACTACAATTAATATACGTAAAATGATTAAAAGATTCCACTAGAACAACATTTGGAGCAGTTAAGACGAACAATGTTTACTACATATTGGGTTGGGTTAAGGTTGAATAATCGAATACATCATTAAAATCTTAAGACTCTCTTGGATACTTATAAAGAGACTTATCTCAGCAAATTCCAAGACATTTATATTATTTACGACTTATGCTAGGAAATACCTTGCAAATCTTTTCATTTATTTAAAGATTTTGACTTTGATAATGCATATCAAATGTATTTCGCTAATGTTCTTACAAAAGTTATCAATCAGTTGAACGATTGTAGAATTTGTTAGAGTTTTATCTCCTAAATCGTTGCAATTTGTTTAGTTGCTTATTAGCTGTACAGCAGACTTCGTAAACACAGTAAAAAATGCATTTTGAATGCAAAATTGCGACTCTTGATTCAAGAACAGGAAATTAAGTATTTTAACTTCAAACTCCGCTGGAATTTGAGGAGTGAACCGGCAACAAATTTGATGGATAGTTATTGGTTTTCGACTGAAGAAGCTGAATCTTGAGTTGGTATTCCTTTTCGTTCAGTGTAATATATCCGTTAACAAATCGAATGTTGTTTAGTTGCAAATTTGCATCTGCTTTTGAAGGCGTTGCAACATTCGGTGTTTGTGGTGTTTGCCACTTGAAATGTTACATTAACCCAAATGTTGTGGCAGCAACCACAGTCGGTGAAGAGTTGCTTGATCTGTCTGTGCAGCAGTGGTGCAGCAGTCAGTCGCCTCGACTTTGACAACGGTTTCGAGCCACAGACGATATCGATATCGGAGCTAAGCTCGAAGCTGAAGTGGTTCTGCCCACATGATATACAAATCAAAGTTTGTTTTGCTCTTTGGAGGCGCTGGCAATGTTTGTCTCAATTAGTGGCATAATTCATACTGTCGCTGCTGTCATTTGTTGCTGTTGCTGTTGTTGTTGTTGCAAGTTTGCGAGTTGTTTACAATCCGTACATATTTTGTCATTTAATTAAAGGCCAATCAAAATGCAGACGGCTGTGTCTCTATAAGTCTGACATTATGCATATTGTGTATATCGATGTAAGCGATAAACAAAACTTTTCATTATATCCGTTCGCATGGTCAATGAACGGTAAACTTTCCTTATATCACAATATAAATATCGCTTTTCCAATCAAAGTGCGTAGAAATTTATTGAATTGCAAATTGACAAATAAAATATCGCCGCAATAATGTAAAATGCATTTGACAGTTGTTTATGAATATGCATGTCAACTGATCTATCAGACAGCGAAGGGGGAATGAGAGAGAGACACTGACAGAGAGAGAAAAAGAGAGAGAGAGAGAGAGAGAGAGAGAGAGAGAGAGAGAGAGAGACACTCAGGCAGCAATGTATGGCGAACAAAAAAACTGGTTACTGCAACACAATAAAATATTTTATTTAGTGTTTAGTTTATTTTGTGCAGTCGCCAAATTTATGTGCAACAAAGTTGCCACCAGACAGAGAGAGAGAGAGAGAGAGAGAGAGAGAGAGAGAGAGTGTGCGTGTGTGTGTGTGTGTGAGGGACATGCCCTGTTCTGGTTCTGGGTGCAAGTTTTGTTGCCCGTTGTTTGCTTTAGCTAAACATTGTAAAAATATCTGCCACACATCTGCGACTCGAACGATCAGCGATCAGCAATCAACGATCGACGTTTCTTCTTGGTCGTCTTCTTTTTGGTCATTAAAATTGCAACGTGCTGTTTACTGTTGTTGCTGCTGCTGCCGCTAGCTGCTAGCTGCTGCTTGTGGCTGCCACATTTATTGCACAGGCGTTTGCTTTGTGTTGCTCGTTTTTATTAAATCAACGAAGCAATTGCAATTTAATATTAAAAATAATAACAAACAGCAGCAGCAGCAGCAGCAGCATGCCGCATGCCGCATGCCCCATGCAGCAGTAGCTGGCAAGCAGGCAACTGCAACTTCGCATTGCTCGTATTGCATTCTTGCAGTTAATTATTTGCCCCCTCTTCCGGGGGTGCAACAGAATCAAGAACAGAGACCACAGACCAGAGTTGCCTGTTTTCTGCAGTTCCATTGAAAATGTTTTACTGCACGCTTCGTCGGTCAATGCATGTCAGTTGTTGTTGCCGCTGCTGCTGCTGCTGCTGCTGTTGCATCTGCGTCTGATCTTGCAACAACTTCCTACTTCTTGTGGCATTTGCGCAAATGTAAACAAATTAATTAATTGCCTTTACTTACAATCTTTTAAGCTCTCTCTCTCCCTCTCCCTCTATCTCTCTCTCTCCCTCCAGCTCTCTCCAGCTGTCTCCCTCCCTCTCTCGACAAGGTGCAAAGCAAAAGAAATACAAAACGATGCTTGTAAAATATAGAAATTTATTATGATAATCAGTCGACGTGCTTAGAAGATATTCAAGATGTGTTCTGATTGCACAGCTACAAATTATTGTATGTTCATTTAATGTATTCCACTCTGCTTCTTTCCTCTTGTTGTGTGACTGCTGCTGCAGCAGCACCACTAAATGGACTCTGCTCGCAAATGAGGAAAGAAATATGAGCGGCGAAGAGCTCCACATATTAATGAAAAGTGTGGTTAACCAAATGGAATATCAAACCATTTTTCTTTTCAGAAATCGCGATTCATAAATCTTTAATTAAAATCATATTGTTAATGTGATGAAAATATTGTTGATATTAAGCGAAAAGTTTTCAATTTACAGCGCAGTATTATTGTGAAGTATTGTGGCTTAAACATGTTCATTATATTTCGAGTTTTTTATATACCAGATCGTAAAATCGAGCAACGGATTCTATATAATAAATTTGCAATGGATCAGCTGACGACAGCAATTATGCATTTTATTAGTTCTTCCATCGATAACAATACAATTCACACCAAATTCTTATCAGGCGTAAAATCAAATAGAAATTTCTTATGCTAGTTCAGTATCGATAGTGATTAACTTGCATAATGCACCAAAATAGCATTCGAAGTCTCTTAATGGATTATGCATGGGAGGCACATAAATAATTGCTGCTCTTGTTCTTCAGCATCCTGCTGTGCTGGGCTGTGCTGGGCTGTGCTGGGCTGTGCCTGCTGGCTACACACGCATGCAACAACGACGAATACACTATACACTCCACATAAATAACGCATACGCCACGCTGGCCAGCCTGCAAAGGCAACGGCAACGGCAAAGGCAAAGGCAGCCAGCAACCACCCATAAGGCAATGGGCGCAACGCACATTTTACAGTCGACACTTGTGCTTAGGACACTCAACGACGAATATGCATATATATATATATATATGTGTGTATAACTATATGAAATATATGTATACGTGTGTGTGTGTGTGTGTGTGTATATAGAAGGCACCCGCACAGCATGACGGGCTTTGCTCGCTCGAGATTGGCTGCGTCAGCCAACCAAAATCTTTACTGTTGCGAAAAAGTTGAACATTTTCGCACAAAAAGGCGCGGCCGACGACGACGACGACGACGACGACGACAACAACGAAGACCATGACGATGAGTGGGTGATGGCTGCTGGGTGATGGGGGAGTGGCGGGGGTTGGTGGGGAAGTGGGTTAGGGTTAGCAGCAACCGCAGCAACGAATACGACGCACAAGGCAAAGGCAAAGCCAGGGCATTAGATGACCATGTGTGTTTTTGTGCTGCTGCTGCTGCTGCTGCTGCTGAATTTGAAATTCAAAATGCCAGGCAGTCCTTGCTACACAACAGCTCAGCTCCTCTTTACGTACGGAGCGACGGTGCGGTGCGGCTAGGAGGAGGGTGGGTGCTGTGGAGCCGTCCGTCAATGTCCGGCTGCTGGACGTTAACGCAAAAATGCGTCGAGCACAAGTAGAAGGCACAACTTTTTGGTTGCAACTTCCCCAAGCCAGCCAGCCCCCAAAAAAGTGCTGGGCAAATGAAACGAAAGCGCGCGCGCCTCGCCAGCCTCTGTGTGAGTGTGAGAAGGACGAAAAGGACACCCCACCGCACGAACTAAAACCCAGTTGCCCGCACGTTGGCTAGCTGGCTAGCTGACTGGCCATCAGATGCAGAGAGCGAGGTCCTTTTTCGTGGCTGGTGAAAGGCGGACTCGAGGCGGGCGATGGTCGGCAGCAAACGGCAATGGCTTCTAATGCGCAAGGATATTCGTAAAATGCAAATGTGCAGAAACGAGAAACGAGACACACACGCACACACACGCACACACGCACACACGCACACATACACACACACACACACAGAGAGGATACTCCATCTTTGTTGGCGCTTGTGCTGCTGCTGCTGCTGCTGGTCAGTGGAAAACAGAAAACTAACGGCACATCGTTAAGGTGGCGGTAATGGCATTTCGGGGCCACGTTCGACGATTTTAAACACCTACGAGCTAGTGGCATCTACACACGCACACACGCACATACATTCGCACACAGACACGCATCTCTGCTGCAGCTTCGTCGTCTCCTGCGTGGTTTTTGTGCTTTTCCGCCAAGTCACAAAATGGCGGCTGCAGCAGTCGTCGGCAATTTGGTAACTTCACCCAACACCCCCTTTTTGTTCGACTATCGAATGCTGTTGAGGGCCCAACGCCAACATGAAGCAACTTTGGCAGCAGCGCAAAAAGGCGGCGAATGAAATTTCGGCAAAAAGCCTTTGAAAATAGATTGCAGGCGGCAGCAAGTTGCAGATGCGGATGCAGATGCCGATGCAGATGCAGATGCAGATGCTGATGTAGTAGGTGGGCAGTACTTCCCAAGGGTCTGAGCGATTTGTGGCACAAGAATGCATTAGCAGGCATATTTCCGATAATATATCACTGATCTGTACTCCATTATTCAACTTTTCAGATGTAATCACTTGCTTAAGAAATGCATTTTGTAAAGCATTTTGAGGTTCAAAATTGCAATATAAGGAATATATTTAAGATTGTATATATATAGATATATATATATCATATCATATATATCGTTGACTTATAATTTATAATCCAACGCAGAAGAATTTTATGAAATACTAATTTGCCTGATTTTTGAAATAGCTCGCTTATCAAACACAAATAACAATCTTAACAATAATTATAATATTAAAAATAATAATAATAACAATAATAACTGTTGATAGTTTTCCTTTGTTGTGCAAATTATCAATATTACTCCAATCGAAACCAAATCCTCAGCAGAATCCTTTCCAAATCTTGGCAAATTCTTCTTCATTGCTGTATTCCAAGCCTGTCAAATTTCATGCAGTGCTCACATGGTTTTTGGCCACTGTGCAGGAGGCTACTCGCACTGCATTTTCGTGCGCTGCCCACTGTCCGTTGCACGTTGCACGTTGCACGTTCCATGTTTTCCCCGTGGCCTGCCCACTCCCATCATTTTGGCTGCTGTTGTTGTTGCTCATCAGCGCTGTTTGCTGCGCCGTTATTTTTGCCTTTCCTGTGGCAGCCACACAGCCTTTGCCTGCAGCTCAGCTTCGTCTCTTCCTTTGTTGCTCCTTCTGCTGCTGCCGCTGCTGCTGCTGCTGCTGCTGCTGTTGTCCATTGCTGTTGTTTTGTTCGCAGAATTTTTGTTTCCGTTTCCTGGCCAAACGTGCGTGTGTGCGCCTATGTGTGTGTGTGTGTGTGTGTGTGTGTGTGTGTGTAGTGTGTGTGGGGAAAACAAAAGCAAAAATCTTTGAAATTCGGTAGAAACGGATGCAAGCTTGCACATTTGGACAACGTGGCCAGGCCCAAAATCTAAGCCCCCAACCGAAAAACCTGCCCACCACCCCCCCACCCCCTCACAGACTCACAACCCCCGCCACTCTTCGAGTGTAGCCCCCAAGTCGCTGGAAATGTTCGTCGTAGTCGCTGTTATCGATGACGACGTTGACGGCAACGATGACGACGATGATGTTTTGGACCAACAACTGCACAAGGCAACAGCAACAGCAGCAGCAACAACAACAACAACATATGCAACAACAATGGTTTAGGTGCACAACAGTTTCGATGCATAACATTTTTGGTTACCTCAACGCCGGAAATGACAAACGCAGCGCTGCAGTAACAAAAAGCCCAAAAGCAAAGTTTAACAGTCCAAAGAATTTGCTGTCAACAGCCAACAAACTCACCCTGACCCTATAATTTTTAGTACGTGTTTAGCTTGGCGAATTATACTATTCCAAACACACACACACACACACACACACACACACACACACACACACACGCACACACACAGCTTATATATATTTTTGGTATATATATGTAGTCGAATAGCTCATTATCGATACCGCAACGCCATCGAAATTCGTTGCTCGTTGTGCCCACTGTGCTGGTTGCCTGGCTCTAGCTCTGGCTCTGGCTCCAGTTCTGGGTCTGGGTCTGGGTCTGGGTCTTTTATGTTGTGCCTCGCCTGCACTTAATTATTATCAGCAAATATGCAGCCATGCCCGTTCCATATGCCTGCCTCACCCAGCTGAGCCTACTCCTTTTACTACACACACACATTCTCTCTCTGTTTCTCTCTCTCTCTCTCTCACTTTCCAACTCTTTCTGTCTCTCGATGGCTGTGCAAATTTTCTCTAAAACAAAATTAATTCCGATTTTTGTTTTTGTAGAAAATGTTGGCGTTGCCCAACAGAAACAACAACAGCAACAACGACGACAACATCCTCGTCGTTGACAACAACAACAGCAACAACAACGTTGACTTTGCCCAGGACTTTTCGGGCACGCACAATTTCTGTCCCAAAAATCCGCAAACTGCAATCTAGCTGCACCCCTCCCTGGCTCCCTCCTCTCTCCCTATCCCCCTCTGCCCAGCTCATCCCACACTTTTCCAATATGCAATTTACGCCTGCAGGCCTCGAGGTCCGGTCAGCTGGATGTGTATGTGTGTACACACACACACACACACACACACACACACACACACACACACACACACACTCACACACACACGCACACACTCACACACATACACACGCACATCCGGCCGAAAGTTTTCTAGGTGCCCAGACACTTTGCATGCGTATTTTGCACGCATTCTAGAATTTCAATTAAAAATAAATCACAAAAACGTTGCTACCCTGGCCGCAAACCCCCTCCACTCCCCTCCCCTCCCCTAAACTCCAGCTCCAGCTCTCTGCTGCACCCACTCTCTCTCGGTGTGTGCGTGCGTGTGTGTGTATGTGTGTGTATGAGTTGCCCCCGTGTTGCATTTGCATCTCTGCATCTGCATCTCGCGTCGCTGTGTGTTAGAAAATGCATTGCATTTTGCACACGCATCCAATTTCTGCCTAGGCACCGAACCCCCTCCATCACCCACCCTTTCAACTGCCTCTTGCTGCAGTTCCAGTTGCAGTTGCAGGAACAGCTAACGATGCCTCTGCCTCTGCTGTTGCCGTTGCCGTTGCCGTTGCTGACCATCGCCATCGTTGCAACCATATCGATGATGCCGCTGACTTTGATTCGCCTCTGCTGTTGTTAATGTGCGTATGTGCGTATGTATGTGTGTGTGCCTGTGCGTATGTGTGTGCCTGTGTGTGTGTGTGTGTTTCCAGATCCTGTTCCCTTCATCGACGACTGCTGTGCGCTTTCTTTGCCACCATATGCATGACTGTGCATTGGCAACAACAATGCGCTTGCAGAAAGCAGAAAAGCAGAAAGGCAGAAAACTTAATGTGCGTTTTTGCCGATTGCCTAAACCCCTTTGCAGCCCCCCTCAGCTCCTCTCTTGTGTTATATATCATTCGCCCTCTCTTTCTCTCTCTCTCTCTCTCTATCTCTCTTGTTCCGTTTGGACTTTCGCCTATAGTTCTCTAATGCTCTCTTCAATTAAAATGCCAATTTGCAGTTTTTCCGAGGTGGCCGGCATCTGCATTTGGAGCGATAACAATAACGATAGCAAATGTTGTATTTCCGATACATATACATATATACATATATATATACATATCCAAATATTTACACATATTCTTAATAGTTGATTTGAATATGAGAGTTATAATCTCAATAGATATGCAGAGTTGCATTTGAATTATTAACAACAAGATTTATAGAGAAATCAATTAAAGAAAGCTGTTACTTTGGAAACTTGAACTAGAATTATATTTTATTTTATTTATTATATTTTATGAATTACTGAAAAGTCTAGTTCTTTAATGAAGAACGTGTGGTAAAACTGTTGCAACATAAATAAATATAAAACAGCTTCAATTCTCGTTCTTAAGGAACTTTTAAATTAATAATTCTAAATCATTTAAGATAACGTTTGCAATATCTTCAAAGTATTCCCGCCATTAAAATTATTGATGAACAATTTAGTATGGCAAATCTATTGGAATAGGAATATAAAACAGATAAAATCTAAAATTCAAAATAAGTTAATGCTAATTATCCAATGTACTTCAAATTATTCCTATTGCTGAAAATGTAGCACATCTTTTACTGCATCTCTTTCATGAAGAACTTATTATAAAGCTATGGGAATATATATAAGTGTTAAGAGACTCAAATCTCTTTCTCAAGCAACAATTTTAATCTAAAATTCTATATTAATGCAAAGCTAATTGTGCAATTTTCATCAATATATTTTCATAACATTAAAAACCGCTTGCCAAACAGATTGAATAAGTTAAATTAATAAATATTGATTCTAAAGGAACTTCTTGTTTTCTACAAGCTGCGACAATGTTTGAAAGCACACACAACTTGTTGCCCGACTCGAAAGAGATAAATGCAGTTGCAAGGCTTAATTCCCATATTTCATTCTGGAATAGTTTTAATCCATTTGAGGAACAGTGTGCTCCAAATCGTTTTTATGTTTTTATGTTGAATTGAAAATCCTCTTCAGTGTCACGCAACGATCTCGTGGCAACAACAACTGCAGCAACAACAGCAGCAGCAACAACAACAACTGCAACAACAACTGCAGCAGCAACAACAACAACTGCAACAACAAGAGCAGCAGCAACAACAACTGCAACAACAACAGCAGCAGCAACAGCAACTATAGCTGTCGCAAACATCTACAAAAACAACAACAACATATATGCAGAACAGGCACGGGCAAAATCATGTATAATGGTCAACACATGCACGCACACACACGCACACACACGCATACACACGCACAAATACGCACAGCTATATACAACTAAACACACACACACACAGACACACATCTATATATGTACATATAATAGTCGTACTTAGAAATGCTGTAGAGTCGCCACCCACAGCGCCTAGAAGCGGCCACAGAGCGACAGAGGCTGTTTCGCCTCACCCTCCCAGCAATCCAGCCCCCTCTCAACCCGCTCTTCACGTGACCATGCCCATCCCCCCGGCTCAGCTGAGCTGCTCTTCGTGTGCGCATTGCGCCTCGGCCTCGACGGCAATAGGAATACTGCAAATGCCACATAAGTGCCCGCTGGGTGGTGAGATTGGGGTTGGGGTTGGTGTTGGGATTGGGGTTGGGGTTGGTGGCTGAGGGAGTGTGTGTGTTGCACCCACTCGCTCGATTGCATTAGGGGCGCGCGAGAGTGTCCAGCATGCGAGTGGCGAGAATTCGTTGGCTCGATTTGCCTATAATTATGTGTGTTATATAACAAACTGCATTTTGGCCGAAATACTCAGCACAGAGAGAGTGAGAGGGAGAGAGAGAGAGAGAGAGAGAGAAAGCGAGGGAGTTGGGGTGGGGTGGCATTCAGCAATGCGCCTGCATGAATATTCAATAGCTCAAATAGAGCATACGCCGCATTGGACGTCGCCTGCATTACTTATATGCATTCATGCTGCTCGCAGAATTGTCGATAATAAATATTCAATTTGAAACACATTTCCCGAAAATGCGCCGACCACATTTTTAACGCCACTGCAGCAATCCGTTTTTTGTTTTAATTTTCTTTTTTTATGGTGCATTGTGGTATTATTATTTAAAATCGCAAAACACAAACAAGCTGCTTTCCTAATGAGCGACGAATTCGAATGTGTTCCGATCGATGGGAGATCTCCATTAAATTTTATTCGATTTTTTGCATCCAACTGCAACTCCAACTCCAACTGCTCTCGCATTACTGTAATTACACTCAATGCAAAACAATAAAAACAAGAGAGAAAAAACAAAACACAAAATAATTCTTAAGAAACTCATAAAAACCAAAACGAAGCCATTACAGTCACACACACACACAGGCACACACACACACACAGAGAGAGAGACTGTGGAATGGATTGAAGGCGAACATATTCACATGCAAACCAAGTAAATTATAGAGAAAGAATTGAAAATTACGATCTGCGATTTGAATACGAGCAGCAGCACAATGCAAATGTTGAAAGGATCGACTATATCAGGTTTCCCCACAACGAGAAGTGGGGAGAATAATACTAATTACGAGACCTACAAATTGTTTAAGTCAAATAATAAGACACTGACTCGGCATGCTGAGCCAATTAAAAATGAAATCAATTTGTGCGCAAGTTTGTAACAGGCAGAAGGAAGCACCTTCGACCACATAAGGCATATATTTGATTGGCAGCAGTCAAGTCGATCTAGCCATTTGCATGTCCATCTGATATCAGTGAATATAGGAGTATTCTAGAGTATTCAAATTTGGAATACAAGTTCTTGTATTCTATATGAAGACAAGGTTTGCCATTTTTGATATTGCCCCCACTTGACACACATCGATTCAAATTGATTGATTGATTTGCGTTAGCATTAAAAGAATCTATTGTAAAGATATAAATTTCTCAGTGATAGATAATATACACTGAGATGTTATTTATCAACCGTAAATATTTCATTCAGATAAGAAACAGATTTTGTTAATCAAAATCAAATTAAACATAAATATAATCAATCAATAATCCTACTCAAATCCGCTCTCGTCTGACGCACTCTAACTAAAAATTTCGACAAGACAGCTGAGGTTTAGTCTTTAAGTCGAAGCAACATTAAAAATAATAATATTTGATATTTGCGCAATTATTTAAATTTTGTGAGCTGCAAAAAAAGATGATTGAAAAGAAGCTGCATGCAAAACAGTAGCTGACTTCTGTTAAGCTCACGAGTTGTGTACGAAACTCTCGCATACTAGTTGCTTATTTACACACACACACACACACACACACACACACACACACAGCTCAAATATATATTTTCATAATTTAGTTTTTTTCTTTTTTTTTTGCTTCTGCTGCTGTAGCTTCTCTTTGCTTATTTTTTACCTTTCTTAAGCTGCAAATCGCGGCAATCGTTAAGATCACGAAAAACAATTCAAAATTAATGGTAATAAGCAGTTGCTGGCGCGCCAAAGCAAAACAAAGGCCGGACCTGGCTGCCACAACCCGACTGTGGGGCAAGAGAGCGGGAAAGGGGGATGGGCGGGTATGTGTGCAGCAGCTAGCTGTTGCTGCTGTTGCTGCTGCCGCTGTTGCTGCTGCTGCTGCTGCTGCTGCTGCATGCCCCAGCAAAATTACTGCGTACAACAGAAGCCGTCTGACCGGGGCTTCTGACTTGAAGATGACTTGAAACGGCAGCTCATTTGCAGGCTCCGCTGCTCTCAGCCAAAACAGTAGTCCAGTTTTTTTTCTTTTCTTTTTCTTTTTCTTTTTTTTTTTTTTTTGCTACCTTCTCTCTTTCCTCACTTTTTTTTTGGGCGTTGCGCTGGCCGAGCCTGGACCTGGTCGTGGAGCTGGACAGAAGCCACGGCCTCGGAAAGTTGATCGATCGCTGTTGGCAAACTTCAGTTTCTTTTGTTATGTTTTTTTTGTTTTTGTTGTTTTTGTTGTTTTAGTAGCTGCTGTTAGAAGTCGTGTCGTGTATGCAGCCAGCCGGCAATCATACGATATTTTCAGCATCCAAATTATTATAATATATTATTATTAGCTGTTGCCTCCTGTTGTTGTTGCTGTTGTTGCTGCTGTTGTCTGTGCTTGTGTTGCATGCGGCTAGATAACGTGAAATTTCCTTATGCCGCATAACTTAATAATGCTGTGTGAATATGGAGGTCTACGAACTCGACACAACACTCGGAGAAATCCCTATAATATTTAGAATGATGGCGAAATCTGAAATCATGGCAAAGTCACTTTATTCTAAATAAAACAGAGAAAAAACCTAAATTTGTGCAAATATTCATTTCAGATTGTACATTTGAATTTGTCGTGAAACCTCAAAGAAAGATTTTCAAAAAGTGTAAAGTTCCCAAATCAATATTCGCAATGGTTTTAAGAGTTTGGGTTTCAAGTATGATGGATAGTCAACTAAATGAATTTGCCTGCGACAAGGCTGCGATGCCAAAAGACTCGGCCTGAAGTTTAGACCAAAAACAGAAACGGTAGCTGCAAAAATGCTACTGCTAAAAAAGCACACATTTACAGACATACAAACACACACACATACAAAGCCACGCACTTGCCAGTCGCTGGACCAATCGAAGCTCGTCGCGCCTTGGCCGGGTGTGTGTCTGGGGTGTGTGTGTGTGGCTGTGTGTGTGGGTGTGTGTGTGTGTGTGCGGCTGTGTGTGTGGGTGTGTGTGTTTGTGTCCAGTCTACAATCTCAAACCCTGCCCAGTAACGTTGTTTGCCTTGTACTTGCATTCTTTCTTTCTATTTTTCTCCATATTTTTTATATACATTTTTTTTTAGTTTTTACTTTTTATATACCATACATCAGCTACAGCTACTGTGTGTGTGTTTATGTGTGTGTGTGTGTGTTGGCCATCGTCTCACACACGCATGCCTGGCAGCTTTGACCACGTCTCCTGTCTGAGCAGGGGGAGCTGGACACAGAGGCTTTATGTCAATGTCTGAGCTGCCATGTTGTAAGTTATGCCAGTTTACACTGTGGCGACAAAAAAGAACAACAAAAAAGAACAACAAAAAAGCACAAAAAAATCATGTGTAGGCAAGAAAATTGTTTTCCCGACCCACAGCCCCTGCACCCGCCCCTGCTCCTGCTCCGGCCACCCCTTATTTAGTTGGAGGCGTGCTGGCTTGGCTCAAAGGGAAAGCAAATTTCCATTGAAAGCTGCAGCGTTGCGTGAAATGCTTTACGAGCTGAGCCGAGCTGAGCTGAGTTGAGCAGCAGAAGCAGCAGAAGCAGCCTTCATCCTTCAGCCATCATGGTTGCTTCTTGAGTGCATTTGTCACACCTCGACAACAGCAGCAGCAGCAGCAACAACAACAGCAACAGAAAGGAAAGGCAAATGGATTTTTATGGACTGACATGGCAGGTAATTGGAGCACTTCGCCGACTTCTCCCGCTCTTCATTTTCTAAAATGAATCTCTCCTGCCACTGCTGCGGGCTTTCTCTTGCTCTTTCTCCCTGCGTGTGTGATCCTTGCCGTGAAAGCCTCTGCCTAATTGGGCTTTTGTGCGTTTGGCCAAAGGCGCTGCTAATATGAAATTACCAATGTCAAGCAGCACAAGAGGAGGGGAGGAGGGGAAGGGGTGTTAAGGTGAACGCACTTAATTGCAAGCTGCATAGTTTTTTCACTGCAATCTTTTTTGCTGTTTGTGTAACTGGCCCCAGGAGCTGCTCGAAAGGTGCATCGTCGTAAAGTGCGTAATAAAAACTAAAAATACAACAACAACAAAAATAAAACTATACTTAATTTCGAGAAGAAAAAAAATAAATAAAGAGGCAGCCACAATTACTACCCCGAGCTGATCAAGGATGTAAGCGCCAAGAGCCGAACCGGTTTCTAGGCCAATCACAGAGATCACGTTCCATTATTTGAGACCAAGACTCAACTCAATTGCTGTTACAATGTTGTATGGTTAACATTAATGAAACTGTCGTTTTACCTGACGAAATGTTGTTAAGAATAAAACCCGTTTTTAACTAGTCTATAGACTATAGTAATTACTTGCATTGCAATTGCACGGTTAGCAAATTGCATAAATTATTACAATAATTCATTATTATCATTCAACTTTCTTGAATATATCTTAAAAACTGATTAAAAATACAATATCGTTAATTATTGTGTTGTTTATATCAAATATATTTAAGGGGCATAAAACCACTGTTAATTATAAGCAATTTCAATACAAGGTTTTTATATGTGATAATTTGAGATTGTAAACATCTTATTTATAATTATCGCAAGCACCTTGCTTTAATTGTTGCAGCCATTGGATTATATTTATATATCCATATATATAATTGTATTTATTGCGTCTTTGAAAACAATTCCCCAAGTCGAGTGAAAAGTGCTGTGTTATATTATCGGTTTACAACAGAGCTGTTTCCCTTCTCTCTTGAACTTTCACATTTTTTGCATTCACATCTTGAGCAACCCGGGAGCTATAGCTGACCATATTTTTACCGTTCGTGCATACATATATCGGCTTATCAAAATCATGAAATATTGAATAACTACGAGCAGTAGAATTGAAAATTCGCACAAAGTCGAGCGTCTAAAAAACTAAATGAACGCAAATTCCATGGACAGTGGGCGTTACAGTCACCCACAGTTTGTGGGTGTGTGTGTGTGGTGTGTGTGTGGTGTGTGTAACAAAATAGATGGGCCAATAGACGTGATGAACGCAGCAGCAACTACAACAGCAACAACAACGAGAATTCATACAAAAAACTAAAAACGAAAAAGCATCAAAGGAAAGAAGAAAGCTGGCAATTTATATATAGTATGGAATCGTATATAGTATGCTTAAGCGACTTCACCTCTATACGTAATACACACACATACGTATACATATACAGATACGTATGTGTGTGTGTGTGTGTGTGCTAAAATTTACTTGCAGTTATTTATGCAAAAAAGCGACACCCATCACAAAAGTGAATTGAAACAAAAGAAGCACAAACAGAAGAAATAAAAAATGAGAACGGAAGAACACACATCGAAAGGATGTGGAATTGATTTCGCAACTGCTTTTGCCGGAGGAGTCCTCCCCTCCGCCTCCTGCTCGTCGGAAAGATATATTGTAATTAGTGTAGTTGGCATTTTCTTTCAATTTATGCATAGCCAAATCAATTTCAATAAAAAACCAACATCGTAGATTGACGTTGGCTCTGCTCGCATCGACGATGTGATTTCTTGTTTCTAATTAAAACTACTGCATTCATCCTTCCAAACGTGCATCCTTCCATCCTTTTCCAGCACTCTGCCACTTGTATGTGCGTGCGCTGAATTCGTCAAAAAGAAAAAAAAAACACAGACAGCCCTCATCCGGTCCTGCTTGTGCTGCGCAGAAGAGCGCGCCATCTTTTTCGCTCGCACGCCTTGTGCATCCTTGGACATCCTGGTCAGGCTCTATAGCAATTTAGTTTCGTGGTTTGCCCGTCAACTTCTGCTGCTACTCCTTGCTCCAATCGTCATTCCCCCCACCCATCAACGCTAGTATATAACACCATCCCCCTAGTCCACCGACTCCTATTCGATTCAGCCCATTTTGCTACAGGACACGGCGTTCATCTTGTCAAAAGCCTGCGACTTGCTTCGAATTTGAAAGTTGCGTTCGCTCGTTGCTCGTCGAGTGTGCCACGCCTAGAGGAGTCGCGTACACACACATATATCACACACAAACACCCTCAGCCCATTGTGGCCATGTGCTGCTCCACCACAAGCCAAAAGACTGCACCGAAAACTGCATCAGCTCTGGACACTGCCTGCAATTTTGCTCATTGCACATGCATTGTTCCTGTTGCTGTTTGTTGTTGCTTGTTGCTGTTTGTTGTTGTTGCTTCGCTAGGCAAAAATATTTCATAGCCGAGGATCCATCAACAGCTTTCCCTCTCTCTCTCTCTCTCTCTGGCCCACTCTGTGGTTGCCATGCCTACGTTTCTAATTAAATTTTATTTTATGCCACCATTTCGGCGCCTTCCACTTGGACTAGACCTAGACTAGGCCCATACACTGAGCAAATTAATTGGTTCAAAGGTGTGCTTAAGTTTGAACATTGATCAAATTCCACAGCAATCATATTTTACCTTAAAAGTTTTCTGCCAGCTAAAAATGAGTCATTTTCCTTTGCTATTAATATATGAGTTGCATGCTCAGGTTTAATTTATTTATTAATTAATTAAAAAATCATGCGTGGTAAATTTGTTGTTGTCTCTCAGTGTAGCCCGGCTGGCTGGCTGCCTCTCGCTCTGTATTTGTGTATGCTGTTGCAAATTTACAGTGCTGCATTTGCAGCATCTATCATGTAAGCAAGCCCTGCGGCAGCAACTTCAACTGCAACTGCAACTGCAACAGCACTGGTGGAGCAAGAGTCCAAAATCCGGACCTTCAATTTGCCGTGGTCCTTTAGCTCATCGAGCTGCTCATCCTTTTCGGCCAGGCTTTTAGTTAAGAACGCGCTCGGTGTGCAAAATTTCGCCTGATTGCACTTTGATGAAAACTCAATTATTGCGCAATGCGTGGACTTTTGACCCTAGCCATCGAGGGAGATAGAGAGAGAGAGAGAGAGTGGGAGAGGGAGGGTGTCCTTTTGCAGAATTGTGGTCCTGTTTCTGGTTCGGGAAAGTAATGCTGCCTGGCGCCTAATTGAAATGCTGGGCTGTGACAGCAGCTCTGACATTAGCCACGCATTTCAGGGACCCATCCATCGATCAAAGGCCGCATCGAGGACGCATCTCGTTATCTCCAGAGCATGGAAATCTTATACCCAACACCCTTCCCGTCCCACTCCCTCTCCCACCCCTCTCCACCAACCCCGCCCAGCCTGCCTCTTTCACTCGCTGCATTAATGCAGCCAAGGTGATATGACGAATGGGTGATTAGGTTTTTGTCATTTGAGTCCAGGCCCTCTCGTCTGCTGCGGCTCACTTTTCATGGCAGCCAAACTCACACACACACACACATACACTCACACTCACACCACACACACACACGCAGAGTGCATCCTTATGTGCGTTTCATCCTGCGCCTAGGCACAAAATTTGCCAATGCTCGGAATACAGTTGCTCGCCTTTGGCGGCGATTTCTTTGCCATACTTTTCAATCCTCACATATGTACACACACACACACACACACATACACGTAGGTGTATGTGTATATATCTGCAGTGTTGCCATTTTTCGTTTTTAGTTTGTTTTTCGCAATGTTCTGGTCCAGAATTCTTGTGCCTACCAGTCACTCTCACAGTCCCTCCCTCTTTCTCCCACTCTCTCCTGCTCTTTCTCTTTCTCTCTCTCTCTCTCTCGCTCTGTCTATCTCTGTCTCATCTCTTGTGTATGTCCTGTGGCCATACATACTAGTTTTCTCTATTGAACATTTTACATATTAGAAATTTTCGCAAATGGGCAACGCTGTTCTGTGCTGTGCCTACTGCCTAACCCAAAAGTTATGTGCCTGCATCTTTTCCCTTCCTTTTTCACACACACTCACACACACACACACCCACACACACACCCACACACACACACACACAAAAGGGGAACGCACACGCGTCCGGAACTGAATTCGGCGTCGTTGTTGTTGCTTGCCTCGTAGTTGTAGTCAGTTATTGCCGTCGTGAGTTCTCTCGTCTCCTCGTCAGTTTCTCTGCCCTCGGCCATCGTCGTCGCCGCCATCGTCATCGTCGCCGTTGCCGTCGCCGTCGTCGTCATCATCATCAAGCCGCGTCGCTATGGCTATTACTACGGACAGCTGTGGCTCCCTGGTTGTTGTGGCACCCTCAAGCCCCTACCACTTGTTGTTGTTGCTGTTGCTGCTGCTGAAGCGGGTGCGGCTTTTGATGCTTTTGCATCAATGTGTCCTCTCACATACATGTACATATATATATACATATGTGTGGGTGGGTGTGTGTTGGTCTGTGTCTATTCTGGTTGCTGCTGCACTTAGCCAGCAGCAGGTATCGAAAGAGGCACAGGCACTGGGAACACACAGTCTCTGGACCCCAGCAACGAGCTCCTTCCTTCCCAAACAACTTTGTCCACATTGACGAGGAACAACACTCAGCATAACTAGTATGTGTGTGTGTGTGTAGGTGTGTGTGTGTGTGTGTGTGTGTAGGTGTGTGTGTGCGCGCCCCTCATGCGTCGTCTATTGATAAAATGCACTGCACAAAATGTGACCATATAATTTACAAGCAGTATTGAATATTTAATAGACTGATAAATGAATTTTCATTTTTTATATATTTATTTTGAATTTATTATGCTGTGTTCATAAAGGGAATATACCGCCCAGAGATAATATCACTCACAGATTTATAGTTGCTGCCAGATTAGAATTAACATTTATCTAGTCCATGTCTTTTATGGATTCACTTAGAGGATTAAATATTTCAAATCATATTCGGAGATTGTCTTTGGATTTGAACAGGTTCTTAAAGTGGATTCTCTAGTCTATAATAAGATATTTATAATATCGCTTTTCTAGCTGTAGCTGAAAAATATTCTACTTGATTTTAACATTATTTAAATACGAGTAAATATGAAAAGTGCATTTCAGATGGCTTCATATTTAGAGTTTCATAAATGCATACTTTATTATTGTATGTATTAGAAAGTTTATAATTGGTTTTAGTATATTTATGAGTCGAAGGTTATAGTCAATAAAGATTTCATATATAATATTTATACATATAATAATAATATATATAATTTTCTTGCTTCACACTGGTCACAAAATGTTCTTATAGCATTTAACCATATATACTATATATATATACTCCATATGCAACTTATATTCTGTTGCTTGAAACTGGCCACCAAATTTGTAAGCCTGTACCACCTTAAATACATCCCCCCACCTGCCCGCCCACCCTGCCGAAAGGAAGCACCTAAAGCGGTGGATGGCGCATTGTCGCCTGTACTTTTGCCTTTCTTCTGGTCGCTCTTGGTTAAGCCGCTGCCGCGTCACTGTGCTATTTGATGCTGAGGCAGGAGTGGTTGTCCACCAGCCAACCAACCAATACCCCACCCACCCCACCAGTGGGCTGCTGCTGCTGCTGCTGCACCCACACACAATCACAATCACGGCCTAAACAACGTCGCCTGGGCTGCTGCCTTCTGGAATACCTACTCCCAGTTTTGGTGGGTCTACAGTTGCCTCAGCTCCAATTCCAGTTTCCCCCAACCCCCCCTTTTCTATATTTGCATGCCTCTGTCTGTGTATGTGTGTACAGTCCTGTGTGTGTGTGTGTGTGTGTGTGTGTTTGCTATTGTATGCATGCATATTAAATTCAATCGAATGTATTCTCTATACTCGATATTCCTCTATGCGCTGCGTTCCTCTTCTTTTTGTTTTTCTTTTTTTTCTTTTTTTACTCCTGCTCGTTCTCGTTCTCGTTTTGTTTTCTATATGGTTTTTTCATGCGACTCGAATCCTCGACTACTTCAGCATTACGTATACGTATACGGATACGTTAACGTAAACGTAACGTAGTGGCGCACATTCGTTAGAAATAGGCGGAGTTATCAACGTTTTCAAGTTATAATAAAAATGCAACACATTTTACAGACATGCCACTGTGTGTATGTTTGTATATATGTATTTGCATATGTTGCCCATGTATTAGTGTCTCCTCACACACACACTAACACACACACACTCACTTATGACCCTTGCTCTGGTTCTGGCTCTTCTGGCTACTTTCCATAGATTTTTTCCTTCGTTATTGGTTTGGAGTGGCGCAAAACTTTGTTGTTGTATTTTTTTCGTCATCGTGAATACTACAGTTTGTTGTTGTTGTTGTTGTTGTTATTGTTGTATATCCATATATACAACAGACGTTTTTTGTTTTTGCAATTTTCTTCCTTTTTTTTATTATTTTTCAATGCTCAAACTCGACGTCGCATAAAACTTGTGTTTTTGCTGCCTTCTGCTGCTGCCATTGCAGAGGACTGTGCCCCCTTCACTCCCTGCAAACTGCACCGTTCCCCCCTCCCATTCCCCTCCCCCCTTTAAGCCCACACCCCCTGTACGTACCCAATGGATGCCGCTCGTTACAGTTTCCATTGCCAGCCAAAGAGCTGAGAGCGAGACATTTTGCTAATGCATTGATTAAAATTGAATTTTTAATTAAAATATTGTGCTGGTGTGTGTGTGTGTGTGTGTGTGTGTGTGGTTGTGTATGTGGATATATCTTTGTTTGTTTGTTTATTCTATTGCTCTTGTAGTTTTAAACAGAACTGTCGCCATTTTTTTAAGCGACTCACACTTTAAGCCAGAAAACTTAATTATTCCTAAAAGAAATAAATAATACATGAAAGATTTGTCGGCTTTAGTTTCTGATTACAGTTCAGCTTCGTTATGCAACCAGTCCAAAAAAGACATCCATTATTCAAGAAGTAAACGTGTAAAATCATACATAAATATGTAATTAAAGAAACTTAACTATTAATAAACTTGTTGACACGGTTTTTATGTGTTTTTTCACACATAACCATTGAACTAAAACTAAACTAAAGAGAAGGCAACAGTAAACAATAATTACCCAATAAATAACAAAGCAAGCAATAAAAATTCGTTGAGCATTTCACAGGCAAACATATTGAATTTAAATGCATTTATTTAAGAAATCAACAACTTCAAAAATACCTGGAAGCATTTAAAATGCCACACCAAAGTAATTTATTTACTATTTTCTGTTGCAAGTCCGGCCTGGACAAGATTCGTTCGAATTTCACTTTCGTATCAGATATTTGTGTCCCCCACACTTTTGACTTTAGACCGTAAACTCAATAAATCACAGGCAATTATGCAAGCAAAAGCATCCTTAAGGAATATTCACACTTTCACACGTTGCCACAAGTGTCTCTCTTACAAGTGTGTGTGTGTGTGTGTGTGTGTGTGGTGTAGGCTCAGTTCTTGGTATGCTGACCAAAAAGCCAAGCCACAAGTGTATTTGGCCATAAATCTCACAATTTGCTTTCTTATGCAAGAGAGCAATTGAAAGGCTATTTACAGAAAATATTTTCTTTGCATTTATTTGCCAACCAACAGACGCACGAGCACTGCCAATGTCCAACCAATGTCGACCAGGGATGAGGGTTGAGGGATGCGGAATTGGGGGTGTGTGCTGTGTTTGGAATTTTAGAGATGATGACGACGACGACAATACAGTCTATAAGTGAGCCAATAAATAAACACAAATTTTCGACAGGCAAACATTGACTCAAGCAAAAGCATTCTCAAAGATGTTCGTACTACGACAAAAGGCAAAAGTCGGATGAATTTCCATGTGTGTGTGCGTGTGTGTGTGTGTGCATGTCTACTTGTGTGTGTGTGTGTGTGTGTGTGTGTGTGTGTGTGTGTGTGTGTGTGTGGTGTCAAGCCACAAACACCTTTTGCGTAAAATAAAGCAATCAAGCAAATAATGTTGCCACATTACACGACATATCAACAGCTTCCTGCTGAGCAGCACACACAGCACCGAGTGTAAGCGAGACAGCACACACAAACACACACACACTCACACACACTCGCACACACTTGAGCACATTTCTTTAATAGAAGACACACACACACACGTACACACACATACTGACACACTCGCATTGGGGGGCTAAAATAAAATTGAAATCATGTCGCAAGCAGCAGCAACCTTGAGGAATGCCGTCTCACAAACACACACACACACACACACACACATACACACACGCACACATACTGTGGCAGTTGTCTGGCAGAATGTCTCGACTCTCGACGCGACTCAATTCAAGTTGACTTCACTTGCTTGCTTGCCCCATGGATGTGTGTGTGTGCGTGTATGTGTGTGTGGCAGCAACAGCAGCACCAGACGAAGCTCCTGGTTGGCTTCCTCTCCCTGTCTACCTCTCCCCCCTCTCTTCCTTCTCTCTCTCTTTCTTTCTTACCCTTTTCGCTCTGTGTGTGTGCACTTTCACTTTTGCACCTCCGACCCACTCCCACTCCCCACCCCCCTCCCCTCCATTCCCCCTCGACTGCACATGCTGTGTGTGTGCCATATTTAACAAATTATCTGTAATTTCTCGAGCAGTGCCGCAACGACGCCATCTTTTGCCTTACTCCTTGCTCCCTCTCTCTCTCTCTCTCTCTCTCGCTCTTCCTCTCTCCCTCTCGCTCTGGTCGTAGTAAGCATTTAAGCGCCAAAGCCAAAAACCCGTAGACACACACACACACCCAACACACACACATAGGCACATGTGAGACTCTCGGAGTCAGGCGGCAAGCCACTTGTCAAGATGGATAGGACAGCAGTCCTCGTCCTCGTCCTCGTCCTTGTTCATTGTCTGAGAGGCAAGGCAACCCCGGGAATTTTGGGCTTCAAGCAGCCGCAAGTGCTAACTTCAGACACACACACACACACACTCGCACACACACACACACACACACACTCATACAGGCGGTCCTCAGAATCCCAGACAGGCAGGCAGGCAAAACCACAGCCGCATTGCTGGCAAGGACGTCCGGCAGAAACCAGCAGCAGCTAGCAGGCAGTCTGTTGCAGCAGCAGTCCTTGCGCCCAGCTCCCAACCAGAAGGAAGTTGTTTGTGGGTCGCATTCGCTCGCTTTGGCATTTAAGGCTGACCGACGACGACGACGACGACGACGATCCCTTTTGCCAGGGCGATTATTGTCCTTGTTGCTGTTGGCCATGACTGCCTGCCTCTGCTGCCTGTGCTGACTCTGACTTTGCCTCTGTGGGTGTCTCGCAAGATGAAAGCCACTTGCCATTCATGGCCGGCCTTTTGCATTCAGCAGGCAAAGGACCTTGCTTCCGACTCCGACTGCTGCTGCTGCTGCTGTTGTTGCTGTTGCTGCCTGGCCCCAAAACTCCTTTTGACCAACCAAATGACCTTGAGCTTAACAGTTGAACGTTTGTCATGACCCGCTCTTTGGCTGCATGTCTGCTTGCCGCCTCCACCCCACAATCCTTCAAGTTGCTCCTTGCAATGGCTTTCACTCTTCCGGGCGCACTCGACTTTGGCCACTCCCCATTTGACTTGCATCTGTAGATGCAGACCAGGCGGCCAAGACCCCCAGTTATGCATCAGTGTAAACTGATGTGTTAAGCTGTTAAGTGCCTGAGTAATTGTTTTCTTTCAACAGCCAACAACAGCAACAAACCCAACTCTGGCGTCCCTTTCACTTGCCACTTGACCTTGTGAGTTGTTTTTGGGGGCGTGCCAACACAGCAATACAAGCAGCACCAGCAACAGGCTGGTTGCCACTGGTTTTGCCACTTGTCTGCTATTTCTGCTTCTTTGCGGACTTCTGTAAAGTAGGTCTTTTGTGTGGCCTCCAAGTTGTGGCTCTGTGAGCTCTGCCCATATTAACTGTTTTGATTAAGTTGGCAGCAGGCATTCAACAAATGGCAGCAGTGCAATGACAATAGCTCAGACTAACAGCTGATTGCTCCTTGATAAGCCCATTATCTCGAGCTTACAATAGATGAAGTTTGCTCTGAAGCCCTCGCAGCTCGTTGAGACGTTTCAACACACTTATCATTTGCACGGCGGTGGCTTATTTGTATATCAAAGTCGACACACATACTAAACTTTGACCCAACCTGACATGGAAACTAAGCCCGAATTGCGTTTCCAACTTTAAGTGCAGTATTAATCTAGAGGTCAAACTATGAACAAGAAATCTGATCGAGCCAGAATCTCGTTTCGAGCTTTTTTTGTGTAGTATAAAATGAGAAATCAAGGCGAGCCTTTCTCCTTGGATTCTCAGAGGAAACAGAACATCTGCTAACCTTGATTTCACCTTTCATTCCACACAGAAATTGGCAATAAAATGGACTTAACTCATGTTCTAAGTGAGTAGAAGTTCATCCTAAATGCTGCTCAAGCAGGTCATTAAGGTCATTTGTGCTTAAGAAAAAGTGGCCAATGCACTGCTGCAACTCCACCAATCTTGTTGAATTCCGGTTCCTCGTTCCATTCTTCTTTTGGTAACATCCAAATGCATGCACTTAAGACTGAGTTGGGAATTCCTAATGAAAATTCAATGAGCTGACAGTTGAATATATTCAGCATTCAGTGTCAGCCCGGCAGCACTGCAAATTGCATTCCAGTTGAAATTTCCTGTCCCACAAATACTCACCATCTCAAACACTCTCATCGCTAGCCAAGGCCATAAATCACTTTTCCATTGTTTATCTTTCAGAAATAAGAACACAACGCTGAAGTTATTTTTTTACATTTACTTCTTCGTTTTTATTTCTGTTTCTTTTTCAGTTGTATATATAATTTAGGTATAACTAAAATAATAATAATATGTAATAATAATAATTAATGTAATGATTTATGCACCATTATCATCATCATTATCATTATCATCCATGGGTAATTCCACTCATAAAGAACATCATACAATACATGTGCATTTAAATAGCTGTGTGTTTATGTGTATGTGTGTGTGTGTGTGTGCTCACTGGGATTTGGTGTGCTCGGCTGTGTGTGTGAATGGGTTTGTTTGTATTACATAAAATTAGCACACATACAAATACAAATACATATAATACGCATAATCGCATCCATGTATTTATTTACTGGGTGGGGGGGAGGAGTGGGGCCTTTGCATTATTTACTTCCGTTGAATTTGGTTGGGGGGTTATTACAATATAGAGAAGAGTTGTGCGCTCGTAAGACTAAGTCCGATACAGCTAATATACCCTATAGCTATGGAAATTTGTACATTATTTACAGTTACATTTGGAAATACAATTGCTGTAGTTAGTTAGTAAATATTATATTATAATATTATGATGCACTAAATCTAATTAATTTATCTGAAAGACAACATTGCGTATGCGTAATGTGTGTATGAATATTTATGAGTGTGTGAATATGAGTGTGCTCATCTGTGTGTATCTGTGTGTATCTGTGTGTGTGTGTGTATGTGTGTGTGTGAGCAACTAAACTAAACACTAAACTACATTTAAGAAATGCACAAGTCTCTAATTGTAACTGTATTTGTATCAATATATATATCCATGTATCTGTATACATATATATATATTTAAGTATAAGCTGATCTTTACTTTTTCGTGTGTGTTTTGCTTCTCTTTGATATTGGCAAAGAATAAGGCGCATACAAAATGCAAATATATATATATATATATATATATATATATAATATAATATATATAATATAATATATATATATAAATAATAGGCGAGATCTTATCCTTACAGGAAAGTTCTGAAGTGCAAGTGTGATGGGTGAAGGGGCTGATGATGGTTTTTGGGGCGGGGGAACGTTTAATACTCGTACCGTTTACAAACTACAACTTACATCTATCAATAAAAAACCAGTTAGCAACTTAGTGGGGATGTGTGTGTGAGGGGGGGGAGCGGGTGTAGTTGGGGGCGGGGGAGTTGGCTATCCTTTAAACACTAAAACGTTGGGCTTAAAATAGCAGTCCAAATGTATTACTACAGCTGTTGGTGGCCTCTTCAAAAGGGCCGCCCATCCAGCTCGGGGCCGGCGCTTGTTGCGCCGCCATCGCCGTCACTCAATCCTCGTGGGGCAACTCTGTCGCCTGCTGCTGCTGCTCCAACTTGATCTTCATCAGCGGTGACTCGCGCAACGCTGCCGGCGCATAGGCAGCGGCTGCTGCTGCTGCCGCCGCTGCTGCCGATGCCGAACCAGCACCGGCTCCGACAACTGCATCAGTGGCGCTGGCAAACAACTCACTCATGTCCTGGCCGGGAAAGAAGTCCTCGAAGCGCGGACTCTTGTTCACCGACTTGTGCAGCAGTCCGTTGGCAATCGCCTCGAAGTCAATGCCCGCCGGCAGCGACTCCAGGAAGCGTTTGTTGTACGCATAATTCGGATGCTCCTTGACATGCTTCGCATAGAGCGTGGAGTAGGGGGATGCGGCACCTGGACGACTCGAGGATCCAGCTGCCGATTTGCTGCCGCCGGAGGAGTTGGAGCCACGCGACTGATTGCCATACTGACGTGCATGCATCGCCTCCTTCAGCTCCCGATCCCGGGACATCTCGCGCTCTCGCTCACGCTCCCGCGACAGCTCGCGGGCATAGCTGGCGGCACTGGGATGCATGGCAGCGCCTGCACTGCCCCCGTTACCTGCCCCGCCACCGCCGCCACCGCTTCCGCGCTGATGTGGCGCCTGCTGCGATGGCATCACATTCAGACCCGGCAGTCCCATCAGACCCAATGCACTCAAATCGGGCAGATTCTCGCTGCCACGTCGCTCGCTCTGCTGGTGCTTGGCTGCTGCTGCCGCTGCGGCAGAGACCTGGTCCTCAATCTCGGAGCGTTGCAAGTAGGCCGGCGACTTGTACATATTCATCGAATGCACATGCGGCGACTGCTGTTGCTGCTGCTGCTGCTGCTGTTGCTGCTGGGAGAGTATCTGGCGGCGGAGGGTCTCCGTCATGCTGCTCAGCGCATTGCTGCCGTCGGGCGGGGCAAGTGCGGCATTCTGTGCCGCCATTTTGACTGCGGCACTATGATAGCCATTGGCAGCTGCCGACGAGTTGCCAGAGCCAAAGTGCGCCTGTTTAACCAAAACAAAAAATGGGAACATTCAAAGGGAAGAAAGATGCGTGTTAGGATTGCTTGATTGAATGCCAAAGTTTAGATAAAAGTTCAGAATGCCAATCAATATGCTCAAAAATATGTATGCCTTCTAGAATATTCTGGAAATGGCCGAATTATGGCTTAAAAATTAATTTTCTTTTCTGAAAAACAAGTCTAACTCGGAAGGACATGTTGCGTTAGAATTGGGTGATCATCTAAGAATCCACATATTTTGGAAAATTTGAATTTTCGGAAACTACAAAGACGCTTTGGCTGTCCTTTGGTTAGTTGGTAGACGTAGTCAAGGAAAAAGTTCTGAGCAGTTTTCTTAGATCTTAAAAAAGTCCCTTTCTTTCGGCTGTTTGAAGAACTTCTGTCCTCTCGGATAGCCTTGCCAATGAGTACTAATGGTTCAAAGGACGATAAGCTTTGTTTGAGTTGGCAGAAAAGCTATCAAATGGTTTATATATACGTCAAAATGGGTAAATTCTGAATTTGATTGCTTATAAGTTAGAGTTGCCAGGTTGGATTGTTAACTTACGCCATGGGCCTGTCCATTTGCATACTGATGCGCATTGATGTCCTCTTTGATCTCGCGATAGTCGCGGAAGACGACCGCCTTGATGACGCTGCGTATGAGTTCCTCGGGCCACATGCCGAGCAGAATGCGCTGGGGTCGGCCGCGTGCCTTGGGCCTGGGATCGGTGCCGCCGTCGAGCGAGGGTCCCAACATGTTGTGCACCCGATTGGCGTAGAGCACGAATGTCGGATAGGGTATATCGTATTTGCGAGCGGCCTGCGAGAGGGAGAGTCCCTCTTTCAGTACACTGAATATGGCCTCTGCCATGGCTTCGGGTCGCCAGGATTTGAGGGGTCCGCGTTCGCGAAATCGCAACTGTTGCACCAGATTCTGTTGGTTGGTGTTCCAGCACTTTTGCCACATGGACTGCAACTGGTACTGGTAGCTGTCTGCTGGAAGGGCGGCGCGGCGGCAATTCCAGAACAAAAGACAAAGGAAACACAGACATACATATATAAGTTAAGCTAAACTTAGTATGCTAATTGGTTAGCCTCGCCAGAGGAAGAAGGACTGTCTGTCTGTCCGTCTGTCCTGGCCTGGCCTGGCCTGGCGTGGCCTGGTCTGTGCTGTCCTGTCGTGTCCTGTCAAGTCTGTCCTTACTTACCCGCCACAGATGCGCCTGTTGCCGGTGCGCCCATCCAGCCGTGTCCGCTCGTCTCAATCATTTTGGCCTGCAACGATGAAGGGAGAAGAGGAGGTCAGGAGCCGATAAGGAAAACTGTCGTTCTGCTTTTGCAGTTCACATTGAATTTACAGTTTACAGCTTACAGTTTACAGTTTACAGTGTACAGTGTACAGTTTAAAGGCGACATTTGCACAAAGGCGGCCACTTTGGCCACTTGGCAAAATGCTGGCCATAAAAGTTTATTAATGCCATAAATGTGGCCCAAAGCGCTTTCGTATGCAAACGTCAAAGCGAATTAGTATACAAAGTTGGCGAAACGATTTTCGCATTTTGCCCACTTTTGTCTTACAGCATTTTTATGATGGCCAACAACCAACAACAACTATTTATTTATAGCCGAGTATTAGGTATACCCCCCTCACACCAACCTACTCGCCCCAGCTAATTGCAACAGCTTTTAATATTTATTAATAAAAACACTTCGTCGGAAGAAATAAAAAAAAAAAAAAAGTGTTAAATAAATGAGGGAAAAGCCGCAGTTAATTTCACGACTTAGGCCCAGGATTCGACTGGGCGAAAAAGTTAAATTGATGCAGGCAGTGCAGGATTCATTGCTGACCGCCCACTTCGGGGCGCTCGTCAGCGGCGGCGGCCCCAACTGCACAAAGCCATGCATTTTATATGGCCACAGAGGCAAAAGCGGCGCTATACAAATTATGTGCAGCGCCAACAAAAAATAACAGCACATCTACTTTCTATATATATATAGTATATAGTATATATATGTATATGTATTGTATTGTTAGTGCAAGTCTTAAATATTTGAAGCGAGGTGCTCGAAGGGCGGCGGGGCTCAGACCATGTTTGGATTGGATTTGCTGGGACTGTTAGACCAGGCATGTTAAGGAAAAAGGTCATAAAATGTATGAATAATTGAAATTGAAAAGTCGGAAGCAATTTTTCTCTGTTTTTTTTTTGTTGTTCTCTATACACATTTCCACAAGCCACGTAAAATAGAGACGCCGCCACCCTCCCCTCCACCTCCCCTTATCGTGTTACGTCAAAAACAAAATGGCGTTAAAAATGCTTTTTATGTTAAGCATTTTGTTAATGATGGAGCGGCAGGGCAAGCTCAAGTTGCCATTGCTGTAGTTGTTGTTGTCGTTGTTGTTGTTGTCGTTGTAATGAGAACTGCTTGTGCCCTTTGTGGCAGCTACGTGAAACAAGTAATTAGGCTTTGACATGGTAGTTAGCTGGCCGATGTGCACACACAACCAAGGGTGAAGATCACTCAAAATGAGTTACGAGTCTCTTACAAAGTGGTCAACTACTTAACACTTCTGACAAGACAAGAACAGGTTTTTCTTCGAACATCTTTGGTAGTGTGGAAAAAACCAACCCTTGTCTGATTATAGCTTCGGGGCAACTCTTGTCAGCTCGTGTTCATATTTTTATCTTTAAAAGTACATTAAATTATCACAATTATTTTGCATCTGCCCATCTATATCAACGCGGCGATCTCTGAGACTATAACAGGTATAAAAAGTTATCATCTATCAGACACAGATCGTGTTTATTTCGATTTGTCAATAACTGTCATTATTACACGAATATAAATCGATATAAATCAATGTTTGATAACAATAAAAGATACAACTTTAAGCGAGACAATTTTTTATCAGCTGCTAAATTTCATTTAGATCGGATAAGAAACACAGATTGGGTTAGCCAAAGTTTATATCCATTTAGCAGACTCTACTATCAGCTAGGGTATCTGCTAGTCGAACCCTCTCTGCCTTATAATTTTTACTTGTGTGTCTGAATTTACTTGCATTTTAAGAACAAAGTTGTTAGTTTAAATCGCAAATAATAATTAGAATTATTCGCAAATTCCAGCGTCATTTATCAGGGGCCACAACAACAAGGGGCAACCATTAGTCACATTACATTGTACATTTTGCCAGTCACTTGCCAATGCATTATGGCGACCTTTTAACCCGTCCTCCCACACCCCGTCCCCTTTGCCTGCCTGCCCCATTGCCAAGTGTAACAATTATAAGACTCGACTAGTACAACATGTATATATATATACATATATAATAAAATATAGCTAGAATTGCTGCTGCTGCTGCTGCTGCTGCTGTTGTGCTCAAAAATGTTTAATTAATTAAATTTTCAATTTCCTGCCAGCAGCAACAGCAACAGCAACAACAACAAGTTGCTGCTCTTCTCATTCAGCGGCAACAACAAATTTTGAAGCGTGCGCGCATTCAACTTTCTTTCAACTCATTTAATTTAATTTGCGGCGCTTCGCTGCCGCCGCTGCTGCCGCTGCTGCCTCTGCCGCTGCCGCTGCCGCTGCCTCCTTCTCTGCTGACGTCTCTGCCGCTGCTGCTGCTGCTGCGGCTCATCGTCTTCTTGTTCTTGCCAATTACTCATCGTGTGCACGCCCCATTCACATAATAATTTATTTAATTACTTTTATGCGAGCGCCAACAAGAAATATTTCTATAAAAACACATTTCTTATTGATTTCTGCTTCGCATCTTTATTTTTTCCAATACTTTGCTTAATATGCATTCCACAAATTTCATTGGGGGTTGGAATAGCAAGCAATGGGAACCCGAAGAAGACAACACAGTTGATTCTATGCTATTCAATTCTGAATAATTAGCTTATGATTGTTTTTTATATTCACCATTTTTTCTCTCTATTTATACACATATCAATTACATATCTATGTATGTACACCACTCACATACACGTTGCCCTTGCCCTTTCCTCCTTCACACACACACACACACACACACATCCCCCCTTTCAACAGCCTTCAAGTTGTAGCACGCCCCTCTTGCCACCCGCCATAAAAACCCGTTGGATTCTAATGCAATTTTAATTTTATTTTTCAAGCGAGCACATAAACTCAACACCAACCCAACACGAGAGCAGCCAAACCCACCACAGTGTTACTCGTACAGGGGGGCAACACTATAAACTACGCCCGCCTCCCCCTGCTGCTGCTGCTGCCTCGAAGAACTTTGCCCGTAGTTCTTACTTCACTCCCGTTTGGCTGCCTCTTCTCTTAGTCTCTTTTGGCTGTGCTAGTATATTTCTTATATTATATAACACTTTATTTATTATTCATTTTCGATTCGTGCTTTTACGGCGACTGCGACGTCGACTGCGCGGCGACTGCGCGGCGACTCAAGTTTGTTATTTCTCTTGTCTGCAACTTGCTCACCACAATCCAAGCCCCCCTGCCACTGCCACTGACCCTGCTCGCAACCACCACCACCACCACCACCAGCAAACACCAAACACCACCTGCTCTATTGCCATTTTACTTCCTTGGCAGTTCCTTGCGAGTTCGCTTTTCTTTCGGCTTGCTGATTTTGCTGTGCGCCTGCTGCCTCGTAGCCTTCACTACTACAACTAGCAACTACTGTTGCTGCTGCTACCCCTGTTCGACTATCCACCGTTCGACACCACTCCGCCACCGCCCCCCTGGCCATCAGTTACCTCCTTAGTTCCTGCCGCTTTCGTCGCTCATTCATTCATTCATTTATTTATATAACTCAAGCAACCGCACGCACACGCCTTGCCCCCAGCCGCTGCCCCACCACAAGCCCCACCCCAACCCAACTAAAGAGAGTGGCGCACCCGCCCCTCTTCTGATCCTGCCGCATATTGTCTATCTGTGACTGGCTCTGGCTGCTTGTGGCTGCCAGTCGCGCGTCTTTTATCCGCGTCCTGCGCCCGGTTTTATAGTTTTTGCGCTCATGCCATTCATTAATTTTATAAGAAGCAATGCTTGGCATAATAAATAATTAATTTAAATGGCAACTGCCTTCTTCGAATGCCTTCGACAAACACTCGCTCCAAAAACATCCTCAGGTCTCTTGTCTCTTCCAGCTCTCTCCCGCTCTCTCTAAAGTTGTTGTCGCCATTCTGTCGGCGAGACACAGTGAATAACCGTTACGCACAACTAAATATATACCACACACAAAATCAATGGCCATAAAATTTATATACTTTTCATTAATCATCAAATTTCGTAGTTAATTACATCTTTGAATCGCCCGGCGATATTATTACAAATGCCACAATTTTAGTGCTGATTTTTATATTTTCATATTATAATTCGACCGTAGAAAAAGCGAAGTAGTCTTTACCTATAACTATAACTTCTGTCTAAAATCAATCAATTTTCAATAAGTACTGCTGCGAAATAAGTAGATGATTGACAATTATTTTAATTATTTTTTAAATTAAAATTCGAGCATTGAAAAAAGAGAAGTTGGCACAGATTAAACTATAATTTCTGTCTAAAATCAAACAGTTTTACGGCTTGGCTTCTAGATAATGGGTACTGGTTTTAACTGTGAATACGACTAGAATTAATGTTATTTTCTTTTCGTATAAGTTAAGCATTTTAAGATGTGACAGCTTCGGGTTTTCCATGCGCAATAGATTTTTAATTAAGGCTTCTAATCTTATTTCTTTATGATATGGGATAACTCTTCGGCTTGCTATATTCCCCAACTATTTATAAGATTTGTCCGGTTGTTCAGGTTTCTCAAAAACTGAATCGCCCGGCGTTTAGCCGGCAACTGGGTGTGTGGGCCCAGCTGCTGTTCATCTTTGGCGCTGCTTAACTATGCAACTCCTTGGTGTATCCGCGAGACGGAGTCCACGTTGGTGGCAGCAGTCGCCGTCGGTGGCGACAGAGGCGCTGGCAACAACTAAATATTTAATAGTATTTTATTGCACGAATTTCACATAAAATATGCATATTAGCCCAATGCATTATTCATGAAATAATGTGAAAAACACATTTCGCGTAGGGTGAAGCCGCAAAAGGACAGCAGCGTGGCCATAGAGAGGGGCATGGACAGGTACGGAGGAGCCGGGGAGTTACTACGACTCCAGCCATGTATATATAAATATATATATTTATATATATGCATGCCATTTCTTGCATTTTACACAAGTCTATGTACAGCTTGAATTGTGTATGGAAATGCAGGGAAGAAGGCAGCAAAATACAATTGCAGTGGCAATTTCTGGGTAAAGGAGCTGTACTTGGACGCAATGTGTCAGCACTAAATGCAACTGCTACAGCAACACCAGCAACACCAGCAACAACTGCTGCAATGGCAAACAATAATTGTAGTAATCATAAAATCAAGTGCGAATGCATCAGGCTCACTCTCCGCTTCTGTATTTTTGTATTTTTGTACTTCAGTTTCTGTTTCTGTTTCTGTTTCTCTGTCTGTGGCTGTGGCTGTGTCGAGTACTCGCAATGAAAGTTACATTTTGTTTGAGCACAACAACAATAACAATAACCACAAACAGAAAATACAAAATACAACACACAACAATAATTTAAATGCAATAAATAATTATACGGCAAGTGTTGAGTGGAGCGCGCATTGAGGTGTGTCAGGTGTTGCCAACTGGCAGCAGCAGCAGCAGCGGCAACCAACAACCAACAACTAAAATTACAATAAAACATTCAAAATGGGGGCAGCATTCGAGTGCGAGTGCGAGTGTGAGTGTGAGTGCGAGTGTGAGTGTGAGTGCCAGTTCAAATGCCACGTCTGCGAGGGCCAAGCCCAAAAAAATACCACAAGCTAGGTGCCCTTACACTTGTATTCCTTCAAGTCGATCTACCCCTCTTGACTTGGGACTCGGACTCAGGCTCGGACTCGGACTCGCACTCGAATTCAAACTGGGGCTGAACCCAATGAAAAACAGCATAGAAATTAAAATGTTTCAGCTTAGTGATGGCATTATGCAGTTGAAACTGAAGTGGAAAGTCGAAACATTTATTGGACCTGCTCATATTTTATTTAGAGCAATTACGAGACAATGAATAACCACAAAGAAATTGCAACTTGTTAGTGGAACCTAAAATTACTAACCATGTTTCTAATGAATTGAGATTAAGAAATAATTAATAACTAAAATACTAACGATATTTATAAGATCTTCACATATTTAATATATTTTTTTATTAATTATTTCTTATTTCGGTGAACTTGCAAACTAAAATCGGAAGTCAAAATATTTATTAGACTTTCACATATTTGATACATTTTTAATGAATTATTTATTATTTATTAATTCTGTGAATTTGGATCAATTCAAGATGAAGTCCAACAGCAAACAAGCAGTTTTCAAAATATATTCGAAGCCAAATAAATTAATTCGAATGTAAGCCACAAGCATTAATAATCTGAATTTAGTGCTTATAAGCTCGAACATCATTAACAGCCCCGTTGAACTCTCGACCTTCGCGATCTCTTGGTGAATACTGAGAGGCTGAGGCAAATAGTTTCTCGCTTCTGTTTGTGCTTTGTGCGTTGTGTGTGTCTTACAGAGTACCTCTTAGTCGAGCATTGGTTGTTGTGCATTGCTTTTGTCACGCTCACTTTGCCATCTCTAAGGGCAAGTCTTGCAACATTACAATGTTGCAATGTGTTGCTGTTTATTATAGTTGTTTTTATATTTTCCTTTTGTTGTTGCGCTATTTACTTTAGCTATTGTTGTTGTTATTGTTCCCAACTGCCGTTATTGCTGATTGTTGTTGTTGCAAATTGCAACTTTTTCTCCCTCCACTTTTTATTTTCATGTACTTTTTTTCGCTTGCCACTTTTGATGGCGCCTCGCTTATTGTTGCTGTATTTGTTGTTGCTGTTTGTAGCTTGCTGTTTGTTTCAAAGTAAAAATTAACGTTTTGCAAATAGTAATTTATTGTTTTTAGCATGCAGGATAATGAGGATATATGGTCGACAGTCGGGCTGCCCCATCCACAGCCCCCAGTTAGCCGCCCGCAGTTAGCTGCACGCTTAAAGCTTACACATTGTTTGTAATTGTAATGGCCAAAGCCTTGCGTGTCCTTTCAACTGATTGCAAACGCAAGCAACTGCGACAGAGACAGCGAGACACAGAGAGAGAGGGGTAGAGAGAGAGGGGAGGGGGAGAGGGGGAGAATGAGTTGACGAGCTGTCTACAAAGTGTTAAAACGCCTGCACACAATCATTAAATATTAATTCAATATGTAAGTACGCTATGCCCGCCTAGCAGCATGTCATAAAAAATGATAGACATATCTATGCATATCTATATATATGTGTATGTGTAGCGGACCCCCAGACTATAAAAAATATTTATATAGCCTCTTAGGCGACATACACACAGATATGTGCACACCCCAAGTCAACAACAGCATTAGGTCGCTTTTTAATTCTCGCAAGTTTAAATAATAGAGCAGAAAGGCAGAACTGCCACTGCGGGGCATACATAAATACATATATATATAGATATAATATATATATATATGTGTGTATATGTGCATGTGTTTTCGCGCTATGAATAAGCGAGCTTGAATGTAAATAGCGAGGCACGGGACGAAGACGGAGGAAGGGGGACATGGCACATTGTCGGAGACAAAGGACAAAGGCGAAATGCCAAAGCAGGAAACGGCTGCATTTCGGTCAAGCGCACAAATGTATGCTATGTCATTTAGACGTGATCTCACGCATTCACACACACACACACACACACATCTACGCATAGCTAATGCTTATTTGAAAGTCTGCCTAGAGGCGCTGCTGCTGCTGCTGCTGCTGCTGCTGCTGCGGCCAATCGAATACACCATAAGCCAAAAGCCAAAAGCCTCTTCCTCAAATGGCCCAAGCAGCGAGCAGCACACACAAAAACTGCATGCATATGTATAAGTAATACACTCACACACACACACACACACACACACTCGCACACACACACAATGTGCAGTCGCATAAAGCCTTGAAATAATATTTAATATTTAGAGAGACATAAATATTAAATGAATGCCGCTATGTTACTTAGCAAAATCCAATGCTATGCAAAAAGGTAACACAACTTTGCAGCAACACCCCAACCACGCCCCAATCCGCAACCCACTACCACTCCCCTCCCACCCCACCCCACCCACAAGCCCAATGCCCATATATTGTATAAGAGAAGAATTACAGCTAACACATTCCAAGCGTTATTATTTCTCTGCCATTTTTTCTACTTTCTATTCATGCACCAAGCAAAAGGCTTTGAAACTTTGCCAAAAAACCGTTCCCGAATTGCATAAATATTCGAATATACTCATTATGAAAACTCAAATTTATTTGTGAATATTCATCTTGACAGCAAAATAGGCAATAGATTAATGCATTTCTTATGGTCTGCACAGGTTTTTGTGTTTTAATTGCATTCTACTTGACTTTTTCTTCAGGTGTATTTGCTATATCGCCTGGCTCGCAGCTGTGGGCTAAGGGAAAAAATGAACTGCAGTCCAACTTATATTATATAGAGTATTTTATAGCCATGGCACGATTTTCTTTGCCTGCCTGTTCGGCGAGGAGTCGCGCGCACATTTTTAGTTTTTGTTTCTATTGCTGTTGCTGCTGTTGTTGTTGCCGTTGTTGTTGTTGCTATTTCAGTTTCTGTTTCAGTTCAGTTTTCAGTTTGAGTTGCTGTTTTGTATTTGATACCTTTGGGAAAGTCCCAGCTAGGCTAGGCGAGCCATAGCCATTGCCATAGCCATAGTCATAGTCAGAGTCAGAGTCAGAGTCGAACTCTCGAGCTGCCAACGTCGAACATTCTGCCGGAGCCCATACGAAAATCTTATGAAATATGCACGGCCTCTGTAATTTCTTATTTAAAATGCCATTAAATTTTTTGAATAGCCTAGAGAGAGAGAGTGAGCGAGAGAGAGAGAGAGCGACGGAGAAAGTGAGAGAAGGGTATAGTCTCTAAACAGAGCGCAGCATGCACTCGGGCCCTGGGTAAATAGAGGGGCGCACCTGTGTCAGTGTGTGCGTGTGTGTGTGTGTGTGTGTGTGTCGAGCGACGAGGTTAGACAAATATGGTTGGTCTGCTGCTGTTTGAGGTGCATGCCACATGGGGGCAAAACAGAGTCACATCTCTCGACTCGACTCGACTCGAGCCGAGCCGAGCCTCGACTCGCCAACTTTTAAAATGCATATTTGATTGTTTTTCCGTTGCTGCGCCTAAATGCATGCAATAGCCGAGCAACCCCATGCCACCCACCTTTTGCTGAGTGCGTATGCAGCTCATTAAAGTGCGTTGCAAAGCGCATCATGCATCTTTTATACGCCACACACACACAACTCTCTATCAGCTGTCATTTGCCATCTATAAGTATTCCATATGCCATTTGTGGCGTTTGCAATCGCATCCATAGATATAGATACAGATACAGATACATATGTATCTGCATCTGCATCTGCATCTGCATCTGTATCTGCATCTGCATCGGCATCTGCAACTGCAACTGCAACTGCATTTGTATCCATGTTAATATTGATTTGGTCAAGCGTGTGTTGCGCTCGCGCGCTTTGCTTAAGCTAATTAATACATGTACATAAACAAAATGCCCACGAGCATATATATACTGTCTATAAACATATATATCTGTTGTATATATATATATATATATATTGTATATATATATTGTTAATGCATGTCTGGCCACAAAGCTCGATTGTCTCTGTCTCGGTAGCTGTCAGTTTGATTTGCAGGACGGTTTTCGCAAAATAATTACAAATACACACGAATTAAATTTGCATTAGAGCCGCAACCAATTAGCCACTGGTAGCAAAGCTTTTGGCCCGGTCAACCAACTAAGCAAGTTGCTGGGCAGGGCTTAGTGTTTGCCGCTGACTGCTGTGATTGGAGCCAAAACTTGGCTACACTATGCGAAATATTTGTTCCTTACGGAAGATAAGCTAGCTAGAATGTTCAGTTCGACACGGCTCGACTGGCAGTTACCCTGTTAACTAGTGTTCAATATGAGAATTTGTTTTGATCAACAAAATCTGTGTTTCTTATAGTCTTAAATCGTCTCTTAAAGCTGATCCAGAATTTACTTTTACATATTTCTCTTCATTATACAAATTTTCACATATTCTGGAATCAGGAACTGCTTTGTTCTAAGAACATTCTTGAGTATTTTAGTTTCTCAACAAAGTATCAGTTTAATAATTGAACTGATTAAGTTAAGGGACTTTTATCACATGTATATGCCTTGAGTAACACCAGATTGCTTAGTCATTATTATCTTCATCTTCATCTTCATCTTCATCTTCATCTAGCATATGAAATTCACAAAATTATACGCCCATATAGACATCTTGTTTAAATACTGCCCATAAACAAGCTCGCATTCAGTTGAATTTCTTTTTCTAGCAATTAAAATAAAAATTGCCTTTTTGCGAGAACGATAAAATAATTTTCTCAACGCGTTATATATGGCTTATACAGCATTAGCTGATGTTTGCATTTCAATAAAGATTTGTGCCTCAATATTATGTACATATACTTATTTATATATATATATATACATATATATATATGTGTGTGTGTGTGTGTGTGTGTGTAAACACAGCAACAAGGCTGTAGAGACAACAACAACAACAACGAGAAAAGGCTGCGTCATTTTTATTGGTTTCGCTTCAAGTGCAGGAAATTGTCTGTAGCCCATTTAAAAATAAACAATAATAAAATAAATAATTAAGAAATACGCTTTTTGTGCTTAATTATAAACAAAAGCGAGTAGATGGTGCCGGGGGAGGGGAGGGGTGGGCTTGCAGGCATTGTGTTGAACAATTTGTTGAGAAACGGAGGAGAAGCATTACATAAACGCTCGAAATAAATAATATTAATATAAATGGCAGCGATTAATAAGTGAATCACACACATTGAATGAACACCAACAACAACAGCAATAACTACAACTCAACACGCGCAGCTCAAATTAATAATATAAATATAAATGCCAAAAATAAGTTGGTAATTTTTGTCTTTCTTTCTTTTTTTTTTCTTTTTTTTTTTTTTTTTGATATTTACGTTTTTTATTTTTGGCCACGCACGAAATAAATCAAATACAATTTGCTTTATTCTCCTTTATGTTATTGTTGTTGCAAGATCTCAAATTAGGCACAAAAAGCATATATATACACTATTGTGATAGAGGGCGTGGCACAATCGGGCGTCTAAGTTGGCTTTAGAAATTTACAGGTCTCTATTTACAGCCAGGCCTCGACTCTGCGGCAGTCGCGTCTTTAAAATGTTGTACTTAATATACACCTTTTTATACATGTGCATATATATATATATCTTATATGACCATATCTATTCACTTATACAATATGTGTGTGTATCTTTATTGACTTAACATTGTTTGTTCAACAAACAAAATGCTCGATTGTTTTTAGTCTGACTTTTTATTTATTTTTAATGAGCCCCCCAGCCGCAGCCACAGCCACAGCAGATTCAAAGAGAAGAGGCGGATGGGGCGCTGGGGGAGGAGGAGGAGGAGGAGGAGGGGGCGGAGCAGGAGGATGAGGCAACAATGTTGTAATAGTGTTTGCCATGGGTGTTGTTGTTGCTGCTTAAATATCTTTTAGTATCTATTTGTCTAAAAACTGTGTGTTGTCTCTCTGTCCACATGGCCCGGCCTGGCCTGGCCTGGCCCCAAAGCTCATGCGTATTTTATTTTATTATGGATTTGCGTAGATCTTCACATTTTCCTTCTCTCTTCTCCTTGCGTTTATTTTCTTTATAAAATTTTATTTATTTTTTGTTTATGGCACACCAATTACAGAGAATGCGTCAAAAGCACTCGGCAATGGGGAATGGGAATGGGAATTGAAATAATAGTGGCTTTTAAGCTGGCCATAAAACCCATAAAATTCATAATAAATAACAGATGCTTGCATTTATTTATTTATTTGGCATTGTCATGAAATTTTCCCTCGCATTTGAAATAACAAGTTTTAGATATTTGCTTGCTCCACTTTTGTTATACCCTGAACCCATTCGAAATATATTCGAAATAACAGCTGGGTTCAAGGTAAGAAAAGAGCATTCTGGCTTGTTATAGTTTTGGTCTTAACTTCAAATTTGACTAGGTTTCGAATTCTTTTGTTATCATCTTCTAATCGGATAAGAGAATTATAATCTTTTGTTTCAGCTAAGCTTTTCGGTTATCCTTATAGTTATTCATCGATTTGAATTCACATTCACAGTGTGAATACAAATAATGAAAAGGTTATAAAAATAAACCTGAAATACATATTTCGGATTCGGCGATCAGCTTTGTCTTCATCTGAGTTTCGTATTCGTATTCGTATTCGAATTTGAGTTCATCTTTGAGTTCGCCTTCGTATTGAGAGATTCGAGTTTGAAATTGACTTATTAATTAATTTATGCAGACACGTTTTAGTTTTATTATTTATAAATTTTGTGTAATTTGCCTTTATGTTTATGTTTATTATTTGTTTCACAACAAAACTGCCCAACCAATGAGCAAGAAGAAGTTGTCGGAAAAGAAGAAATATCTTTTATTGTATTTGTATTTGTATTTGTATTTGTTGTAGCTCATTTCGATATAGACAATTTATATTTATATTTCATGTCTCTTTTGGCCATTGGAATCGGGCATAAATTATTTTGCTCTTATTTTATATTTCGCTTTATTTAGAAATGCTTTTTGTTGTTGTTTGCATTTTTTCCTCAGCATTTTTTGCATGAGATTTGACTTTATGACGATAGCAGTTGTGCTCTATCTGCATGTATATGTAAGTTTTTATTATTTTAAATTTAAATAAATTAAATTTTATGAGTAAACATTGACGAAAATATGCCACGCACTCCAACAAACAGCAGCAGCAACAACAATAATAAAATAGATACAATAACAAGATAGTTTTGATTAATGTAAATACGCCATGGCGACTATGTTTAGATACATTTTATGCGCCCAGCGTCAGCTGCGAATCCAATTTCTATATATACACACTGACATTTTAATGTGCCCCCAATCTTGAATATATCTTCTTTTTATTATTTTATTAATATTTGCATCTGCGTCAAATGGATCGTAAAAAATTATGAAGAGCTTGCAGCTGGCCCTGGGCCCTTTTGTTCAAAGAAATATAATTTCCAGAGTTGCGAGAAAGAGGAAAACAATTGAAAAGCTTTCATTTGGGGTTGAAGGGGAATAAAAAGTGTGGCTTGAAAGTGTGGTGCTGTTATTTTTTCATAAACAGATCTCTTATGGCTCATTAGGTCAGTGCGCACCCCCCGAAGTTATATAATTAGCTGAACACACACACACAGAGACTCACACACATACACACATAGATCTGAACAACAATCCCAAAAGCGTATCAATCAAAATGCCGCTATTTTCAAGCTCCACGAAGTTTGATTTGATTAGACAGCCGCCACACGCCGTCGCCAATGCAAATAAGCACAACAACAATAGCAACAGACAACAGGCAACAATAACAACAACTACAACAACAACAACTACAATCACAACTACAACAATACAACTAATTCTCACTAATAGAAGTGAATATCAACAAAAGCAAAAAGGCAACACATTCCCAGATCTCTCCTCTAGCCACAGGCAAAACTTTGTATGTATATTAAAATAAATTTTAAACATTTCGTTGCCGTTTGTTATGTTTTTTGTTTTTTTTTTGTTATTTTTATTTTTTTTATATACCATTTGCGCATGCGCGCAAACTGCCAAACGAGCAAATAAATAATTAATGCAAATAAAGACGCAAAGAACCCGTTAACTCGACTACTTAATGCCCTGTAATATGTAAAATATGTGCAGACTTAGGCCCATTAACTGTCTTTAACACTTGACTACCAAGTATGTTAATTGATAACTTAAAAGCAGAGTTTCTTCATGAAAATATACCCCAACTTTGTTAAAGCTAGCAAGGTGGCATACTCCAGTCTGCAGTCGTATATACCCTGTTTTAATCATCTTGTTGGTAGATATGAAAACGTGCCGCAAACAAACACCAATACATATATAAGTATCGAAGGGCAATATATGAATAAGAACACATGTAAATCAAATTTGATTTATAATATCAAAATGTAGATAAATTTTTATAAATAAAATACGAGGAAAAAATGCCAAAATTAAAATTAATGATAATATAATCTGCCACTGGCCCAAACTGTGCTTAAAAATATCACATATGCATCAGAAAAACGAGAATGATAATATAAATAATGGATTTGGGGAGGGGGCGAATAGCGAACAGAACAGAAACCAAGCCAAATGTAACACCTAGAACAGCATCCAAAGGCGCCAAGTCATCGTGACGCAGAACAAAAAAGAACCCCAAGTTGATATATAAAGTGCCCATATGCATAAGTACAATGAAAGTAATTACAAATGTAATTCAACTGACCGACAAAAGGAAAAGAAAAACACACAAGCAAAGTTGGAGGGAAAATTGGAAAACACATTAGACACACACAACAAAGCGTGTGTGTGTGTGTGTGTGTGTGTGTGTGTGTGTGTGTGTGTGAGTGTGTGAAATGACGCACCCCAGAAAGAAACACCACAACAACAAAACAGCAATAAAAACCATTAATTAAAACTATAAAAATTACAAAGAAAAACTCATATTTTATTATTTATTGTACTTCGTATATTTTATTGTAGTATAGTATTTAATTACAGAGCGGGGCAGTCTTCAAAGGTTTTCCCACTTTATATTATTATTAAAATGTCTTGGCTTGTCATTGTCTTTTATCTTGCTTGGTAATACATATATTTAGTTGGAAGGGGCAGGGGGCTTTAATGACCCTGCCACAAGCGTTGGCTTTTAATTGAACTGAGCGGCTGTGTGTGCCACATGCATAGTATATTCAAAATACAAAATACACTTAATTATACGTGTACATTTTTCTTTTTGTTATAATTAAATTATATTTTAACTTTCTTTGGCCACCTAATTAGATGGTTTAGCATTTTAATGACAAGTTCTTTGTCTTTGTGAACTGAACTCTGAACTGATATTGTGGAAAATTATTAACAAGCAGAAGGAAGCAGCTGCAGATCAAAAAGACCATTCTTAATCAATATCGATAGCCGAATCGATCCAACTATGTCATGTATACTTCAAAAATTATGTTATACACAAGTTTATTTTCCGACAACTTTCCCTGTTTCTTGAAAGTCGAAAGAACCCGATTTCCGATAGCAATAAATGCCCAGTTTGTTGGCACATATCTTTCTAATCGGGAATGCTGATCATCTGCAGGAATATCATCAAGGTCGCTTTAGAAACACTTAAGAAACTCGTCTTGTTATTTGAACTGAAGAGCTTAAGGGTATCTGCTCTTCGAACTCTCTCGAATAGAAAATTCTTAAATGCTTAATTCTTTTTTGGGTCAAATGCATGGCTCACTCGTATATCAATTGTATTCACGACTCGCACGACATCTGCGAGTGCAATTTATTATATCATTATTTAAGACACCTCTTAAGTCGGCTGACTCATAATGCTCCCAGGAACCACACCCAGATATATGGCCATATATATCACTAATAAACCAATTTCATTATAAGTCGATGACATGAATCAGCAGCAGCAGCAGCAGCAGCAGCAGCAGCAGAAACAGCAGCAGCATCTCAAAAATTTACAAACAATCGTTCCCCATTCCTGGCTCCTTGCCTCGCTGCCTCGCTGCCTCCCACAACAAGTCAACGGACACAGATATTATTTGTATTTTTTATTTTTTGTGTTCATTTTTCATTCGTCTCATTGCAAACTATAAATTTAGAATACAATTTGAAATAATTATGCACATTTACATAAAACTTTAATAACTCGTCCGTGCAAAGAGAGAGTGCGAGATACATTTGTATCTGAGCAGCAGCCGAAGGCGGCTCATTTCGGATTTTGTATCTTGTATCTTGTATCTGGCGCACATGCAAATACAGTTCAAAGACCCGAACGCTGTCAGAGCGAGCGAGCCGACAAATATGAACAAAAAATCAGCAGAAGAGAATAATTAAAAATGCTATTTGAACAAAATGCAAGAATTGTGCTAACTTTTTACTTATATCAGACAGTTGGCTTAATCGAAAATAGAATAAAACAAGAAAAATAAGATAAATATTAAAAATGAAAACTTAGTCATGTTAGATACGTGTGAATTAAAAATAAATACGAATAATTACGACGCTGCCGCCCAAAAGATACATTTGTATCTAAAGCGACAGCTAAATTACAGCGCGCTGACGCAGCGTTTTCTTAAATGCTCTCCAAACGACTTCATTATATAAATATTTATATGAATAAGATATACATTTATATAAATATAGTAAATGACATAGACACAGATATAGATATAGATGTGGATGTATAAACCATTGACCAACTTGGCATTCGGCTGTATTCGAAGTGACTCAGGCACATAAATTTAATTATAGCTCTGCACAAACATTTATTTAGTTTTGCTCAGTCCGTTATTAATCAGCACATATACTATATACTCTATACAGACACAGATGCAAATACTGATATATATATATATATGTATCGTATATCTAATAAATATTTAATTAATTATGGCGAGCATGAAAAAACTACAATTTGTTCCTGGAAACTTTTGCGCTCTAAACAAATTACGCCAGCTTGCAAATTACTTAGAAAACATGTGTTCGATTGTGCGAGTGTGTGTGTGTGCGTGTGTGTGTGTGTGTGTGTGTGTTTACACTGGTATGAAAATAACAAATTAAAACTGAACTTGAAGCTTGCCACTAAATTAAGCAAATTTAGCATTAATTTATCTGCTTAGTTTTGTTTAAAATACTGTTTAAGCAATTTGCACTGACAGAAAAACATCCACACTTTGCACATTATTTGTCAAAGTAGAGAATAGTGTTCAATGAGTAAGTTTTGGCAATATGCTTACTGTTATAGTATATCATATTATTGTATATTTTGATAGCATTAAAAGGGCACAAAATATAGATCAAAGTTGTGTTAAGAAACAGAGCATCTACGACCCAATAAAGTAGATATATTCTCGATTAGCATGAACAGTTAACTTGTCTGTCTATCGATCTGAGATCTGAGAGACTATAAGATCTGGAGACTGGAATATAAGTTTCCCCACACCATAGGCAGATATTTATGTTTAGTTTATATCTTTAAAATAAATTTCCGCTAGCAATAAAAGAGCACAATTGTAAAGATAAAGTCTTCCAATCAATATATAATATACTCGGACGTATTATTGTTGAACTGTACAAAGTTCGTTAAAGTCGAACAAAATACTATCAGCAAGCCTGCAATTGGGTTGAGGGTATCTCCTAGAAGTAGAGCCTGTGAGGAATATGTTTTCTAACCCTACAAATTAGCCAACATTTCCTTACAGTACACAATTTTTCTCCAAGTGCAGATTGTCAGTCATTTGTTTTAGTCAAAATTGAATTATATCCAGGCCTGTTTGCCAGTTGTACTCTGTTGAGAAATATGTATCCACTATACCAAAAAAAAAACAATAATAATAATAAACTCACACTATAGTTTCCAAGTATTTATAAAATACCATTTATTGTGAATGTCTTGGTGATTTCGAAAAGCGATTTGTGCGTGTGGCACATTATGCCACATAATATGGCTGGCATTTAATTTTGTTTTTGAATTTCGAATTTTGTGTGTTGATATATGTGCGGCACACACAAAAACATAAAACACACATTTGCAATAGATTTGGATTTATAGTCGACTGGCTGTTTGAAATTAATAAAGTAAATTTGACCTCACACACAAGGAACACGCGACAATATAATGAATGAATAGCGAATGCTAGCCACCAGAAGATAAAGATACATTTGTATCTAAATCGAGGGAGAGAGAGAGAGAAAGAGAAAAGAATTAGGCAGAAGTGACAAACGGCAGCGGCTGCAATTAGCACGCTGAACGCCAAATGCTAAATGCTAAATGAAAAATGAAAAATGCTAAATGCAAAATGCAAAATGCAAAATGTGCAACAGCGGACCTGCCTTGATAAATGCCTTTGGCAGCGGCAGCACAACAAACTGTGCAAATATTTGACAAAATACAACTATAAATATTGCCAAAGAATTAATGCGGCGTCGCACGTCGCCGCCAGACAAATAGTCTCGCATACTCAGCATACAGCATACAGTGACACCAAAAAGTGCGTTGACAGCCAGCAACGTGGCCAGCAACTGTTGCCCCGCACAGTAGACTGTACTCAGGTATGGGTCATGTTAACAGCATCTCTTAGCCGTCAGCAGCAGCAGCAGCACCAGCAGCAGCACCAGCAGCAGCACCAGCAGCAGCACCAGCAGCAGCAGCTGGCTTTAAGAATCCATCATTTCTATTAACGGTGTCAATTCAGCAGCGAGGCGTGTTCAAGTGTTTCTTGTTGTTGTTGTTGCTGTTGTCGCTTAGCGGTTGTTGTTGTCGTTGTTGTTGCTATTGCTCTCTGTTCTCCGTTCGTTTATCTCTTGTTTAAGCATTTTCCTTATTGACTTTGGCGTTACAGTTAAATAAATAACGACTAGAAAATGTATTCGTTGAGCAAATATTGTAAATGCGATAGTTTATTTCCACTCTTTTTTCTCTCCTTCGTTTTTTGTTTTTGTTTATCTGGGCGACGAGTGTATTTAGTCTTTGCATTTGCATTTTTGTGCACAGGTGAGCCTAGTCTATAGGCACAGGGACGGGGAGAGGGGGAGCAGTGGAGGGGGGGCACAGGTGCTGTTGTGTGTGGATCTCACAAATAGTGTGGCTTTTATTTGTGTGGAAGATATCCACTCGACCCACTTGCACTTGCTGCTAATGCGAGGGTGGTCTTCTAGCATTTACTTGCCAACGACAGAAAAGGTTTCCACTTTTCTTGGAAAGTATTTAAATAACAATTATTAGTTTCTAGAAACTCTGTTAACTCTGCCTAAGCTCAGCCGATTTGATGATGGCTTATGCCTATTCGGTAAAAGTTTCCTGATAACTAAAAAAATCAAATTTAAGTTTAAATATTAACAAAGAAATTTTAAATATTTGTGAGATTTATAAATGAAACTCTTCAAGTCATGCCTAACACAACACTTAAGCTTGGATCAACCTATTGAAAATAAATAACGATTGTATTCCACAGATTCTGCACCTAAAATGTTGCAACGCAAAAGGGACCCTTGGTGAGAAATAATAGTATTCGAATAGCTGCCACATGCACAGTCCAAAAACTGGGGAGAAAAATAAGGAAAATGCATTACAGAAATGGACTTTGAATTACTTTCTAAACAATTTCGAGTACAGCGCGCAACATTCAGAGTCAGAAGCCATAAAATGCACCCCCCGCCCACAACTAATAAAACACATAAATAACAAATGCAACAGCAGCAGCAGCAGCAGCAGCAGCAGCAGCAACGAAAACAACAACAAATCGAAAAGAAGGAAAAGGCATTAAAAACCAAATAGGAACATATGTTTCGCTTTACAAATTATATATCCAGAATCGTAATAATTGCACCCGAAGAGAAAAGACAAGCAATGTGTGTGTGTGTGTGTGTGTTAGTGTGTGTGTGTGTGTGTGTGAATGAGGCACACAGATGATTCGATTTATTTAACAGATCTCCGGCAGATCTCTGCTCTGCTGCTGACTGTTGACGTTGCGGGGGTGCAGCGTGGAGAGACGAGGAGGAGATGAGAGCAGCCTAAATAAAGAAATGCATTCAAAAAGGCAGCAGCAGCGGCAGCAGCAGAGAATTAAAAACAAAGAGCGAGCGGCAAAAGTAAAAGAAATAAATAATGAAAACACAGAATTTACTAAGGCAAATGCTCGACGCTGTTGTTGTTGCAGTTGTTGCAGTTGTTGTTGTTGTAGCGTAATAAATATTGATATGCGCACACAGATACACGGATACAAAGATACAAAGATACACAGAGAACTGGCCAAACATGCCTTTTACATGTGTTTGTTCTCCTCGATGGCTGTGCTCGCTGCACAAAGATGCATTTAATAATTTACAAATGCATTTGCAGCAGATGTGTTAAAATTCGTAGAGTAATAAAATAACAAATCAAACGCGCACACACACACACACACGCACACACACACACACGCGCACTAGAAGTAAATGCATCAAACGAACTTCAAAGGCAAACGGACGTCGTAGGTAGAAAAACGAAAAAGAGAAAAAAAGAAAAAACAAAAACAAAAACAAAAACAAAAACTTGTATTTACAGATGCGACTAAACATGCCTAGATAAATAAACAGACCCACATTCCGTTAGTTAAACAGCAAAAATGGCAGATTCACTCATTCTCTCCACCCCTCTCCGTCTCTCTCTTTCTCTCTCTCTCTCTCTGTCTCTCTCTGTCTCTGGTTGTTGCGCTACTTGAGCTCAAACGTAGCTGAATGAAAGTTAACTTGATTCCAAATTATACGCACACTTGGCGCCAGGCGAGCCTCAACAGCACAGCACAACACAAAAGGATATGTGCTGCATAGGCATAGTTAGACACACACCCACACACACACACACACCCACACGCACACACACACACACACACACTTACACACACACTCACAGGCAGCTTCGCAACTGGAACTGGAAAGCCCTCGTGTGAGTAGCGCACTGCCTCAAATCGAATATTTCCAGCAAATTGCTTTTGCATAAAGACAGCCGCCACTTGCCTTGGCTAACTGCAACTGCCACACTCACTCACACACACACACACTCGCACACACACTCACACACACACACACACACACACTCACACACACACACCCTTCAGCTAAAGAAATTGCAGCTGCGAGTTACTTTCAAATTGAGGGTATGAGTAAAAAGAGTTAAGCTGAGAGCACAATTATGTGTGTGTGTGCTGGTGTGTGTGCTGGTGTGTGTGTGTGTGTGTGTGCCGGTGTGTGTGTGCGTGTGTGTGTATGCTGTGCGCATTTTGGCTAATATGACGCCCAAGTGCAGTTAACGGCTTTTTTAGTTAATGCCAAATTAGAGGCGTTTAAATTTGCATCTTTTCGTCCTTTTTTACGCAGAGTTCGCTGTTTGTTCTCTGCACGAGAAATGTGGGCTGATTGCAGATGATGACTGATGAGTGTTGCATGACGAGCGAGAGAGAGTTGAGTGATAATGATGATGCAGTACAAAGCCAAAAAGAAAAAACACACCAAAATGAGGCATTTTAGAGTGCTACTTGCGAGTGGAAAATAGAGCAAAACGTGCTCAGCGGCAACTATCAAAATTACCCAGCTAAACAGATGGAGAGAGAGAGAGAGAAATCTCGAGTCTCTCCTTAACAGTCCTCTTTAATGGCCAACAATCTATCAGCTTTTTGTGTATCTCTGCAATACTTGGACAGATTAGTTATGAATTTACCTGCAGAGAGAGAAATCTCAAGTCTGACTGAACGTGTTGCACGTATTTCAAATTTGTTAAAGCATATTTTAAGACAGCTGATAAATTAAGCTAGACAAAATACGCTTATTATTCAAGCAAAATACACTTTGTACAACTCGGGGCAAATTAGCTATGAATTTGAAGGCACTCAAGGCAGACTAAACTAAGTAGATAAAAGATAGATGGGTGGGTGGATGGATAGATAGATGCACAAGGCAACGCCTTAAATATGTAATATGCTCAACAGTTGCGTAAATTATGGCGCATTAAAATGCCATTTTCGTGGAGTTGAAGAGGAAAATTGCACGTGGAAAAGTGCGCAACAGCGGCGGCAATTTTCCATCATTGCCTGCGTTTCAGGCTTCAATTTTGGACTGTGTGTGTCTTTAATTGTGCGCTGCAGCCGAAATAAAAAGTATCTACAAGATACATGAGGCGCAGCTCGCGCTGTGTGTGTGTGTGTGTGTGTGTAGCTGTAGCAAGGCAAGGCAAGGCAAGCGTCACCTGCTACTTCTTGCTGCCAGTTATAAATATTGTATTGCCAGAGCCGACTGCCTCATCTGCTCCTCTTTGCGGCAGTTGCAAGCGAGCAAGAGCTCCTCAGCTCAGCTCAGCGCAGCGCAGCTCGGGTTTATATTTCTCGTATCTGTGGCTGTTGTTGATCTGTTTGTCTGTCTGCTTGTCGGTTTGTCTGTTTGTCTGTCTGTTTGTTTGTAATTGCGTAAACATACTCGTACATATTTTATTTTATATTTTATTGTTTCGCTTCGCTGCGCTGCGCCATAAGGGCAGATACCTATAATTTTCTTATGTCTTTCTCGTACAATGAAAACACACACACACACACACACAAACACACACACACAGCGAACTACAACAGCGGACAACGGCAATAATAATAATAATAATCATCATTATCATCATCATCATCTTCGTCGTCGACGTCGTCGTCGTCGTCGTCGTCATAAAGACAACAAACGGCAAAAACAGTCACCGACGACGACGACGACGACGACGACGACGGCGACGACGACGACAAAGTCGCCAACTGAACTAACGGCATAGAAATGTGTGTACCCTACAATAAATGTGGAATAAATAAATAAAATGTAATGAAAGCCAGTCAAATAATAAATGAAAATGAAAATATAAAACAGATAATACACACACACACACACACACACACACACACACAACAAATACACCACACACACACAACAAATACACCACACAACACAAACACTAAACACAAAACAAAACCAGGGAAAACAAAAAACTTAAAAGCAGTCATCGCGATTCGAGATGTAAATGGATGTGAATGTGTCTTTGGAAATGTGAAATGTTTGTTATTGTTGTTGCTGTTGCTGCTTTTGCTATTGTTGTTGTTCTTGTTGCTAGTTGTTGTTGTTGTTGTTGCTGTTGTTGTTATTACTGTTTGTGTCTTCAATTTGCTGCCAATGGAAATTGTCTTTGTTGCTGCGGCCAACGACCCACAAATCCAGAACATCTTCAACTCGTCGAGGGGAGTGTTTTATAGCAAAAAGAGCAAATTCAAATAATTGCAGATGTATAGGAAATATCGTAGAAAATGACGAGTAATTAAACTTCCACCAAATTGCGAAAATTGATGCAAGTTGTGGAAAAGTGTGGAACAGACAGATATGGCAACATCTCCCCATAAGCTACATGTATTTCTCAGGATTTATAGCCAAGTTGAATTCGTCATAGCCGTCTAACAGTCAGTCCTTCTGAGCAGACCGATCTGATTGGCGACTATCGATACAAATCGATTACAGATAGAAATTAAGTTGACATATATTTGTATGTGTATACCTAGACATAAAACCGTATTTAAAAATGTAAATAAGATCGATTATAGAATAGCTTCCTCGTCGAAATGTGAGTTAGATTAACACTTGGCTTCCTACCAGAACTGCAGCTAATCGAGTGATAAACAGCATTTTAAAATAACACATCGAACACTTTTCAAAACATTTTTGATATAGTAAAGATATTCTCAGCTCAAAATAGACTTTCTAACTGAATTGCTATATGGCATTTATGGCGTCGACAATAGATAGCTGGAAATAGCACGACATTGACGCAAATACCAGAGAATTGTATTTATATAACTTTTATGATGGCACCGCATACCCATACAGTATGCAATATAATAATCGGTTTTTATTTAAACAATCACCGTTGAGCTGTAAATTATTGCGGTCTGCACATAAATTGTTCCAAGTCATTCACGTCGAATCTATGACAATGGAAATGTTTAAACTGGCTCTGTTTTAATGACTTATGATTAGCTTGTATCGTGTTAGCAAAACTATACGTGCACACATACCACATATATTATTATATATATATATATATATATATATATTTATAGTATATATATAGTATATATATACATATATAAATGTAGGTATATTTACTTATGGGTGGAATCTTATCAACAAAATTACTTTCAAAACTGAAATCGACACAAGAACCGAAAAGATTACAAATTGCTATTATTATTATATTGTGATTAGTTCTGTCGCGATAAGATCTACGCAGGGTTTAACACACATCCGTTTTATGATGGTTGTTATTTTTTCTTCATTTTTTATACCCTGTTTTTTATTATTATATTTTTCCTGACTTTGCCTCGGTCCGCTTGCCGCCAATAAAATAAGTTAGTTATTTATTTCGAGTGTCGATTTCTACCAAAGCACTTTATAATATCACATTTTATGGGCTTTTTTAACGAAGGGGGCACAAACCTAATGCTCCACAAATTATCGAAATTGTGCCATAAATTGTAAGAGGGGGGTCTGTTTATTTCCTGCTTGTTTCTCGCATAGGTTTTGAGAGATTTCTTTTTTTACTACACCGAAAAAGTAGTCGGCAAATAAGAATAAGAATAAAACAAAAATACATAACTCGGGAAACTTGGCCTCAAATTTGATTAAGCCGATAAGAAGCAGAGGCCAAAGAGTAAACCCCACCAAACAGTTGGTTTGGCCTGCGGTGGTCTCCTGGCGGCGCAGATCTTAAGGTTTTCCTTCTGGTTTTTCTTTTCTCTCTTTATGTAAAATCCCAAAAACATAAATTTGATTTATTTACCCAGCGACTGCAAATCAATCAAAACGGCCTAATGAGCTCCCCCAAAACCCGATGCCAACTCCAACCCGATCCGTCGACAGTTCGACAATCCGGAAACAGTTGACATCGAACTGACTCCGACCAGATTCACACGATCCCCAAAAAAACCGGGGTCTTTAGATAACATGCGCCGTCGTATTTAGCTAATGACCTCCGCTCTGAGCTCGCAGTTCTTGTCTCTTGTCTCTTGTCTCTTGCCCGTTGTCTCCTGTCTCTTTCTCTGTTTCCTCGCCTGGTCTCTGGGAGTTCAAGCAACCTGCTTTGCATAAATCGACGTCTTAGACGATGTCTAAGAACACAACTCGCAGACTCTGCGCTCAACACAATCATGACTAATGCGGAGACAAAGAGAAATGTGCTCTCTCTCTCTCTCTCTCTCTATCTCCATCTCTCTCTATGTCCACCTCTCTCACTCCCTTTCTAACTGTTGCAAAACTTTTCAGCACTTGGCAATTTGCAGTAATTTCCTTACAAAAACAAAAGCAAACCCAAAAGGTGCAGCCAACAAAAATGGCTGACTTTGAGTTACCCCGTAAAAATTAAAAAAAATCATAAAAATTGAAAAATCCAAAAAACAAATAGATTAAAAATGTATAATAAATGATATTCATAATAAATGATTTGTTGGCCCAACTCCAAGCGCAAGTTTCCTCAGTCCAAAGAATAAAAAACCAACAACAGAAAAAATTGTAAATCGAGGTTAGATTTAATTTGTAATAAATTTTGTTAGCCCATTTCCAGCTCCAAGTTTTCTCAGATTAAAATTAGTCATATTTATAACAACAAATCCATTATAAATTCTCATTTCTCAGTTAAGGCCTGTCCAACTGAAATACCCTTTAAAACTACCCAGACAAGGTTGCAGCTACATTTAATAGAAAGTATATTGAAGTTGATTGTAAGTTTTCTCAGCTTGCTCACATAAATGCATATTATATACAAATCCAACTGATAAAGCCTTTATAAATTTATGTACAACATTATTCATACTTATATTTATAATATTACCATAACTATATATGCCCCACCCCTGCGCAAATAATATTTCCCTTGCCGATTCGCCAGGAAAATCCGAGCGAGAAAGTCAAGGAACTCAAAATGAGCGTCAACCCAAAATGATGTGTAAACAAGAAGAGAGCAAGTAACAGCGAGCAGGGCAGAGTGTGGGGGGGGGGGGGGTGTCAAGAAGTGGCTGCCCAAAATGTGCACACACACACACACACACACACACGCAGCACACACACACAGCTCCCCCTCGCGACAAGCAGCTACTTATTTTCACAGCAGCCTTCGTCGACGACTTTTTGCAACTTTTGCTGACTGCTTGGTATTCAAGCGCTCTCAGCACTCTGTGTGTGTGTGCGAGTGTGTGCGAGTGTGTGTGAATTTCTGTGAATGAAAAACGCAGCTAAACATAGCAGAGCAGAGCAGAGCAGAGAGTGAGAGTATGAGAGAGCGAGAGCGAGAGAGAGGGAGTGTGTTGCCTTTGCCGGCAGCTTTATGCTCAGCGCTGGCAAAGTTGCGACTCTATTAAGTAATAGGCGCTCAGTTTTTGGCCAACGACTCGACGCGACTCGACTCAACGCAGCTCAACTCGACTCTTTTCCCACCTACTACTACTTACGCATTTCCGCACTTCCGCACTTCCGCACATCCGCACGTCTGCCTGGCTGTCTGTCTGTCTGTCTGTCTGTCTGTCTGTCTGTATATATTTTGGAGGGGGCTGCCAGCTGGCGTCGCGGGGCTTTCCCCAATGACGATGACGACAAAAAGCAGGCGAGTTTTGGCTGCTTTTTTGCTGCCTTGTTTTTTTGACTCCGTTACTCTTCCGTGCTCTTCTCCTGCTCCTCCCGCTGAGCTGTTCTCTTTTGCTGGCTGCGCTGTTTTATTACAATTTTCTCTTGATTTCATTTCAATAAATTAACAAAGCAACAGTAAATTGCGAAGCACAAGATAATTAAGCGCAAAAATGAAGAAAATGGTTGCCATCGTTTCTGTCCCCCCCCCCCCCCCCCCCCCAACCATCATTCATCTCGTGTAGCAAGCCTCATTTATGCAGCAGCTGCTGCTTCAGCTGATACACATTGAATACTTTGAATGTCTATCTATGAATATCTCCGCAGCTCAGCATTCATATTCATAAGCCACACACTCACACACACACTCATACACTCAGAGACAGCACTCGTGGAGCGGCGACGACGCATTTATGCATTATTTATGCCACAAATAATACAAAAACAAATACAAACACAACACACAAGCACACAAAATGCATACAAGTATTTCTTAAGTGCAAAAATAATATAGAAAAAATATTAAAAATACATATGCATATACAGATACATATATCTATATATATATACATATATATATGCATATCTACATTCGAAACTCAATGTCAAGAGTTTGTTTTTTACACAGAAATCTTTGGTGGCAGCAAAAAACGGCGGACAACTCAAGTTAGCAACTAACTCAAATATTATTAATTATGACAGTCGACAAAACAAGTATACACTCGGAGAAAGCACTGACTTTAAATCGGTTGTCAACTCAACTTTAAGCATGCATTTTATTTAATTAATGAATGAGCTGTCAATTAATAATTTTGAGAATGGCATATTGAAGTTGTGCAAAAGCTTGCAACAGACAGAAGGAAGCATCAACTATATACATATATATATATATATGTATATATATATTCTCGAACAGCATTATTATCGATCTGTTTGCAAGGCCTGGAGACTTTAAATTTAGATTGCTCGTTTATCATGCACAGTTCAAGTTTATTTAGGGTCATCAATAATTTCCCAATTCTTGGCGAATCTCGATATAAAGATATAGCCTTGCAGTCACTATATTATACACCATAACAGATGATTAATCAACTGTAAACATATCATTATTCTGAAATGTTAAACAAACTACAAACTATCTGCATTTTATCTAATTATTAATATATTTATAGAAGAAAAAGCAACCAAAAAATCTTTCCCAACAAATGTGAGCAGCTTTGATCATAAGTAATCGCCGGCGTTTTCGCGCAGTGTAGACAAATGTTGCACACTTGAGAGTGCAATCAAAGTTGAATCAAAGTGGCATTAGTTGAAATTATAGAAAAACGCAAATGCAACTACTTGAGTTAAATGAAAAATGAAAATCGAGAAGCGAGAAGCGAGAAACGAGAAACACGAGACAAATATTTGCGCACTTTTGTTTGCATTGCCATCAATTTTTGTCATTTGTTTAACTAATTTTTTTAGTTGTTTTAAGGCTTGTTGTTTTTGTGTGCCTATGTTCCTCGTATTTGGATTTGTATCTTTGCATTCGTATCTAGTATATGCGTGCATTGCGCAATTTGGCGTCATTAGCATTAAAAATGTTGAATTATTTTTCAAGTCGCTGACGCAGTTAATGCCGGAGACCCCTCGAGAGACCCCCTGTGGCCACCCCAGCTTATACAAATCCAATAGAAATAACAATCAAATGCAACACAAAATGCAAAAAGCTAAATGCAACACTTTAAATTGTTGTCGTTGTTGTTTTTGTTGTGTAAATTTGGCTGTAATAGGAATGCATTTATGCACTTTTCCTAGTTTGTTTGTTTTAGTCACACGCAACGAGCAGCAACACATCAAAATGTATGTGTGTGTGTGTCTGTGTGTGTGTGTGTGTGTATTTTTGCATTATGTAAAAATAATTCAACTCGATCTCGTGGCCTTTGGCCAAAACCGAACAAATGTCCAATATGCAAAGCACTCGCCAAGGCAATATAAATAATTAAGCCAAGTTGAGCAACAACCAACTAAATACTTCAACTGTTGAAGATTGCCCTTCATTCTAATTAGCCAATTAGTTAATTATAATCTACATATATATATATATATATATACACGTATATAGATTAATCTGTTTGCTGGTATGCCGCTTCAAGTAGCCATAATGAAATAAATTTATACCATCGAGATTATGTTTAATTTGAGCAATTATTTTATAGCCGTACTTTTCCCTAAGCAAATAAAAACCCAATCGAACTTTGAAGCAAATAAACAATATATCAGATGACAAGAATTGTTAATCTAAATCAATATAGTTTTCAGTGTAAAAGAACTACAAATAACAAATGTAATTGTGTTTTTTAATTACCTGATAAATAATACTTGATAACATTGATGTATTTGTTGGCTGGCTATTTTCGATTGTGCAAAATATGTTTTCTATATTGCGTACATTATATATTATATCACTCTATCACTATCTATATTATATACCTTCCCATTATGAACTCAGGCTTAATTTGATTGACTTGAACAGCTGCTTAGTTTTGAACAATGATCTCATACGTTGTTTCGATTATTCATTTTTAATTATTTATCTAAGTAATTAAGTAATTATTCGATCTGTTTCTTTCCCCCTTTAGCTCCACCAAAGAGCAGTTTTATAGTTACGATTATTATCACGCTGAATTAATACATATCTAATTTGTTATTGAAGTTTTCTCAGATCTGCTCAACTTCACATTTTCCCACTTTAGATCTATGAAAGGGTTCTTTTGTAGAGCGATTATTGCTCAGATTAGTTTTACTTATCTAGTTTACCATTCCAACCTTTCACAGATATATTTCTTATTTGTGATCTCCTGATTCGATTTTCCTCACTTGGGACCAACCAAAGAGTGGTTTTATTGCCCAACGATTATTGCTGGGATTATTCAGATTATTATTATGCATAATTCGATAATGATTCTCCTCGTTAAGATCTATCAAAGGGTTGTAGATAATTGTTGTCAAAAGTGAGACTCACCCTTTCCTCTTCGCGTATCATCTCGGCAATTTCCGGTTTGATTTCCATGTCATCGTGATGGGCACCCAGCGAGGATGCCACCGAGTTGCCCACACCTCCTCCGCCGCCAGCACCACCATTGCCAGGCGCTGAGGCGCCGCCAGCAGCCGCGGCAGCCAGAGAGGCGCCCAGAGCACTGGCCATGGCGGCATGCGAGTGGGCCAACTGATGCTGGGCGGCCAGTTGTTGGGCGGCCGCAGCTGCCGCATGATGATGCAGCGAGGCGGCGCTTTGGGATGGTGGCGGTGGTGGTGGTGGTGCCACCGCCGAGCCAGAGCCCGACACAGAGGCAGACGCATGATGAGCAGCGGCGGCAACAGCGGCAGCCATGTGCGGCGGCAGATGAGACTGGCCCGATCCCCGATCCGAGCTCTTGGGTGAGCTGAGCTGACTGGACGACGGCGGCGCCGATGTCGGCGGGGGAGGGGAGCAGCTGCGTGCATTGGAACGATAAGCGGCCGCAGCAGCCGAGGAGCTGGCATTGGCGCTGGAGCAGCTGGTGTTGCCGACTGTGGAGGAGCTGCTGCTCGAGGCAGAGGACTGCAGCGTCTGTGGATTTGGTGAGGCGAAGGGATTGCGCACTATGGTCGAGGTGGTCATGGCCAGCGGCTGCCCCGCGCTGCTCGCCGAGGAGCTGGGCGTGGCCACATGTCCGCGCTGCGGCGACTCGCCGCGCAGTGGATGTGGCAGGGGCAGGGGCAGGGCCAGGGGCAGACTGGGACTGGGCGTGGCGTAGCTGCCATCGCGCGAACGCTTCCGCTGCCGCTGATTCAAGTCCAGGGCGGATTCCGCCTGCCGCAGCTTGGCCAGCAGACGAGCCCGCTTCGGCTTGAGCTCCTCGTCGTCTGCGTCGCGTAGAATGGCCAACTCCTCGTCCTCGTCCTCGTCGTAGACGGTCATGCGTTGCTCCGGCAGCAGCGAGGCGCCCCCAATCCCCGAGCCCGCTGCCGAGCCGGCGCTCACCTCGGCCAGGCCACGTATCTTGAGCGTCTCTGCCACCTTGAGCAGTGGGTTTATCTGATCCTGGCACACATTGATCTCGCCCTTGTACATGAACTCCACGAGCGCCTTCAAATCGCCAAAGTTCACATCTCGCATAATGATTATCGGATGCTGGCAGGGATTGTCATAGAACAGCGCCTGGAAGTAGGGGGAGCAGGCGGAGAGCACCATTTTGTGCGCCTTGATCGAGTGTCCCTCGCAGGCGAGGGTCACGTCCACAAAGGATTCGCTTTGGAGC